>OW240915.1:265027314-265216875 GCA_933207985.1 Pelobates cultripes | reverse complement strand
CCCATTTTTGATACTAAAGTTTTGTGATGTCAATCCAGATCCTGTTAGCTGATGGAGAGCTGTAGAGAGTGGACATCGCTTGTAATATTGGTCCAGCGAATCCAAATTGTTTTAAGGTGGCAAACATGAAATCCCATCCAACTCTGTCAAACGCTTTCTCTGCGTCAATTGACCGTAGCATTAGTGGGGTTCCATTCTTCTCTGTTTCTTCCAATATGTTTATTATTTTTCTAAGAGTGTTTATTGGAGAGCTCCCTGGTATGAATCCTACTTGGTCATTATTAATTAGTTGTGGTAGGACTGACTGCCTGGTACTCCGACCGAGTGCCTCCGCCAATCGATGCTCTTTGTGCTTTCCGAGGGCTCCAAGCACTCTGTGGCAAAACTAGCCACTTGGACTAACTTGGACAATATGTTGGGAAATGTTGCCTGTATCTTTATTGTGATGTACTATGTGTCTGGCTGTAATCGACTTCATCCTATATGTTGCATTGACCTTGTCAGCTATCTACCGAAAGCAGATAGCCTTACTGTATTTCGTTTTACGAACAGCGCCTTTGCGGGCTGTTCGTGAACCAAATGAACTATATTTTAATAGCCCACACACTAAGGGACGTGTGGCGCTTGTTAACCGATTGCAACAATGAGACTCTCCTAGGTGGCCGTCGCTCGACTACCGACCACGTGGCGGTCGGCCATCTTGGATCCTTTGTCTCTCCAGCGGTGTTCGGTCGTCGAGCGCATGGTACTGAAAACGGCTGCTCGACGGCGCGAACACCGCTGGGCTTCCAGGATGTTCGGGAGCTCCGGTCTTGCTCCGGTCTGCTGCACATAGAGATAATCCACTTAACGGTATATTCCAGTGGGAGTGTCCCTCTCATGCAGCAGTGCCTGATGGGAGAAATGCCCAGAATGTTAAGTGCCCCATGTAGTCCCCTACTGTGTTGCCCCTGCTATGTCAGTATGGAAACCCCTTGCATGGGGACTTGCATAAATACTGGATGCTGTGAATAAAAACCTCAGTTGACTCCCAGAACTGTGTTTCGTCTGGTTACTGGGGGATTTGGGACATTGCCTTACTTTTCAGCGCTTGGCTGTGGATTACCCTCTTTACCAGCGGAGTTCGTGGAATTTAATATTGCCGATCCGCTACACACTCCACCAGACACCATAAGCACTGTAGTTCCCACAAACCACCGCAGCTTGGTTGGGCTCTTGCCGTCCTCCACCCACCCTGGACCCAAGACCAGGGATCAGCTCCCAGAGTGACTTGGGAGGGGGGGAGAAAGAGGACTTGGGAGGGGGGAGAAAGAATGTGACTTGGGGGAGAGAAAGAGTGACTTGGGAGAAAGAGAGTGACTTGGGGAGAAAGAGAGTGACTTGGGGGAGAAAAGAGAGGACTTAAAGAAAAGAGAGGATCTGGGGGGGGAGAAAAGAGAGGACTTGGGGGAGAAAGAGGAGGACAAGGGGGGAGAAAAAGAGAGTGACAAGGGGAGAAAAGAGAGTGACACGGGGAGAAAAGAGATAGACACGGGGGAAAGAGAGGGACACTAGGGGAGAAAAAGAGAGGACACGGGGGAGAAAAGAGAGGACACTGGGAGAAAAGAGAGCACAATGGGGAGAAAAAGAGGGTGACACTCTGGGGAGAAAAAGAGAGGACACGGGGAGAAAAGAGAGGACACGGGGGAGAAAGAGAGTGAAAAGGGGAAAAGAGAGTGACAAGGGGGGGAGAAGAGAGGATGTGAGAAGAGAGGACAAGGGGAGAAGAGAGTGACAAGGGGGGGAGAAGAGAGTGACAAGGGGGGGGAGAAGAGTGACAAGGGAGGGGGAGAAGAGTGACAAGGGAGGGGGAGAGACTGACATCCATCACACACACACAATGCACCCCATGCACACAGAAAAACACACAATGCATCACACACACAGACACTGCAACCATTACACATAATGCATCCCTTACACAAACACACAATGCATTCATTACACACACTCAATGCATCCCTTACAGAAGCACACACTGCATCCCGTACATACACAGAAACACACCTTGAAGCCCTTACACATATAAACACAGATTCACACAATGCATTCCTTACACACACATATCAGGACATCCCCCACACACACACTCCACCCCCTGTGAACAAACTCATTGGTGGAACATGAAGGTGGACCCTGGGACCCAGACCTTGAGCTGTGTAAAGGACCCCCCAAAAAATGGAGCTGCTTCCCGTTCTCCCAGAACATTGATTTTTGTGACCACAGTTACAAACCGCCTCCAGAGAGCCTGTTCTGTACCAGACCAGTGGAGCTAGACTGCAGCTAGAGCCCATCATCATCCTCATCTGGTTGTAAGTAGGCAATCTAGTATATTATTTGTGGCACTAATCTCTAATTTACCTCACATTAAAGAAACACTATAGTCCCTAGAACCACTGCGGCTTAATGTAGTGGTTCTGGTGTCTATAGCCTGTCCCTGCAGGCCTTTTAATGTAAACACGACGGCACTGCAGCACTGGTGTTAGTTAACATGGCAGATCATATGGGTGGGGCATTGTGATGTCACATGGGGGGGCGGCAAACTTTACTTTTGCCTAGGGCGGCAAAAATCCTTGCACCGACCCTGGCTGGAGGGGGCTGTGTGAGCTGTGGCCGCACAGTGTCCCATGGTAGTTAGGGTGCCGTGCGGCAGTACAGCTCACACAAGCAAACAGCTGATAAACTGGCCGCACGGAGGAAATGTGTATGTGTGACTGTCTGCCTGTGACTGTGTGTGACTGTCTGCCTGTAACTGAGTGTGTGACTGTCTGTCTGTAACTGAGTGTGTGACTGTCTGCCTGTAAATGTGTGTGTGGGGCTGCAGGGATTTTGTAGAAGGGGCGGGGGTTTTGTATTGGGACAGGAGTCTTTATAAGGGGGGATAAGCAGGGGATTTGTGGAAGGGGGTTGCGGGGGTTTTGTAGACGGGGCAGTACAGGATTTGTAGAAGGGGCAGGACAGAGGTTTTGTAGGAGGGGCGGGGCAGGACAAGGGTTTTGTAGGAGGGGCTGACAGCGGTTTTGCAAAGTTTACAAATTGTAAAAAAAAAGAAAGAAAACCTTTAACATTTTTTTTTTTTTGGGTGAGGAGGGGGGGGGGTTGCCAAGCACAGGATCCGCCCCGGTTGCCAAATGCTCTAGGTACGCCCCTGTGTGTACGCCACTGCCTTCTTTCATATCTTCCAATAGGAAGCCACCCTTAGGACTAGCCCCCCCCAGACCCTGTTATGCCCCCTTCTCAGCCCGGCTTATACCCGGAAGTGACATCACGCCCTTCACGACACGTCACGTCCTGTTTTCGAGCGAGCCCACTTTCAGTCATTTATAAAATGTGTTCTAAGGTAGATCATTCTATATCAAGTCTTATTTAAGTGCAATAAAACTCTTAACTACACATTAGTTAAGAGTTTGACTTGACAAATACATTTTGGGATGGCTTCTAACATTGTTTAAGATGGTGCCTGACATGTAAAAATATTTTATACAAAATTGTATGAATATATCTCTCTGCTGGCTCCCATCCCAGCAACCATTGACTACAATGTTCTACTAGGTTATCTTGTTCATTTATTCATAATTAAAACAATAATAAAAATAATAATAAAAAAAGGTTGAAACAATAGAGTTCTCTCTCCTTCTTCCAGTTTGTCTAACTGCTTCAAGCGTGACACTTGGAGCAGAAAACTGGACATTGGAGGCTGGATGCTATTGGAACGGCTGTATCTGGACCCAGTCTGTTTCCTGGCTGTGATCTCGGACCATTACTGGTTACCTATTTCCTTTTTCAATTCTCAGAACGTACTCTGCTACACATTAAGCATGCATGCATATTAACCTTGCTTGAAGGCACTAACACAGGAATAAGGGACACAGTCAGTGGGTAGCAAACATTGCTTAAGGCCTTCTTTTACAACAACGGTGCGCGAGTGGGGAAATCACATTACACAAAGGGTAAGTCTCTATCAATCACTCAGTTTGGAGGGAGCAAGAAAAATCCATAACTGGCTGTCAGTATGAAGTATCTTGATGTAGCAGGAAAGAAATAAGAAATGAATCTGCAGGTCACTTGCAGTCTTTAGCCCTAAAAATATTCCAGTTTTACACAATGCATAGACAGACAGATAGATAGATAGATAGATAATGATTACCCAGAATTAGTGTAGCAGCAACCCCTAATAAAAATATGGTGTGCTTATAAACCTAAACAAATCCACATATTGTTTGATGTTTATTAACAATGGTAATGGTAAATGTACAAAAATCATTAAATAATATAATAATGTATATTAGAAATAATGGTCCTGTGGTATAACTGCTAATTGTCCAAACTCTCAGTTAACTGGAGACTCGTAGCTACTTTTTGATCCATAAAATGGTTGACATTTAGACAATCTCTATCCAAGGTCAGTTCAAAGAGGAGTTAGTTGTCTATTAGGGATAAATACATATGGAAAACACTTGCAACAGTTGGTACAAAATGGCAGCTATAAACAAAATGGTGGACAGTAACTGAAGACTCTCTCCTATTAAGTGGAACCAGCAACTATTCTAGACATTATAAAAAGAAAGTAATGTATACAATTATTAGATAACAGAAAAATCGGAGTGGATTGTGAGTAAGCAGCGCAATTAGATTGCTACACTATATTCACATAGTCTCACCTTTTACATCTATACGGATTTGAATAATCCTCTTAGCAGTCAAATTGCAGCTGGAGTGAGATCAATTTTTTCCAATTTGGACAAACCTTTTCAAGCATAGAGATTTGCAACAACAAAAAAAAAGATGCAATTTAAGGTCACCATTGCTGTCCTAAATCTGCTTAAAATTACCAATATACAGTAGTTAAGCAACTTTGTTGTTGACCTATTATGCAAATCGTGTTGTGTACAGCATGGTGTCGATTGAAAAGTTTTCCATATTTTCTGGATATGATGAGTAAGCTCCTGGCTAGTGAACTGTAAAACAGGGAATTTAACAGGTATTTTCAATTTGCCTGAACTGAAAAATTGGATGCCGAAAACATATTTCAACCAAAGGGATTCTGGGATGTAACTCTGGCCCTAATTTCACTAAGCTAAAGCCCCAGGCTTACAGGGAAGTAGACAGCATAACAGAAGAAGTGCAACTTATGCCTCTGGGGATGTAAAAGAATATAGAAAAACAAAAGAGAAAATAGATTCAGAAGGAAGAGGATGGCCTGCTTAGAGTTGTCTCGCAGTATAACATGAATTGGTAATTAACTTCACTGATCCTTGAGACAATCCATGTCATTGTAATGCAAAAACCTGCATAATCTACTAGTAGACATTCCAGAACCTTTTTATTTATCCCTTCTAAATGCACATCTTTTATTTTTCACATGAACACAACATGGGGCCCACAAATGATCATCGTCTAAAGCTCCTTTAAATAAATGTACAGAAAATTATGCTTCTCTCTTTCTCTCTCTCTCTCCTTCCTCTCTTTCCACAACAACATGAACATCTTCAATCTTCAGAATCTTGTGATGGTATTATATTTCTATAATTATCAAAGTGTCTGGGTGACCCAACATGCAGGGATTAAATCTAAGTTATGAAGCTGAGCCAGGAGTACCAAAGAACACAATAAATGTAGACAGGCCATTAAAGTTATATAGATGATTAAAATAAAGCACTCTTGGGAATTCAGAGAATCCACAGCTATCAATGACTGAGTATAATTGTAGGGTTTATGTAAGACTTTGCTTTAGAGGATAGAGCCATGTCATTTCTACATGACCATAATATATGCAGCTGTTGGAGCATCAATGATAATGTGGAACATAGATTGACAAAAAGGACAAAAAGTTGGGAAAGTGTAAAATGATGTGGTGAAGCAGTGTAAAAAATGATGCTTGAATGAAGCTGAGCATTAGAGACCCCAGGAGGATGGACTATCAAGCCTAAAGCTACAGGTAATGTTACGGTAATATACCCTTCAGAATGTATTATTTTATAAATTAAAGATAGCGTTCCTATAATTGGCAGCACCGGAACAAATCTTCCCGAGATTTATAGAAGTTACAGACCTGAGCAGCAACTGATATTTGTAACTATTTAGTAATTATCCAAATACCTGTAAGATGCCTAATTCTAGGTTAATCTTATTACTTCCACTATGTACTAGACCAGGGGCAACCATTTAGTAGTATTGTGCCAAAACAAGATTTTAAAGTCTCTTGGCGCGCCAATCCTATTTTTTAAATGTGTGTATGTTGTCGTGTTCTGCTTGTGTTATTTATCGGTGCAGGAGTTGCTTTGTAACATTGTATTTGTGCGTATATGGGCTGTTATATTGTATATATATATGTTCATGAGAAGTATTGTGTATAATACCTTTGAATGTGAGCTGTGTATGGAGGCTGCTTGTAGAATTTTGTATGCAAATGATATGTCGCATTGCATGTTTGTTGGTGTGTGTATTTGTGGGGCGGCTTCCGGTATTGCATGTGAGAGGCTGCTTGTGAGGGTGTGTAAATGTATGTGGATTGTCAATGGTGTTGTGTTTATGGGAGCTATTTGTGTGTGGGCTGTTTGTATTAGATGTATGAGGGGTGGTATCTTCTCCAGCTCTGTGAATACCTAGCAGTGTGGGTGGCTTCAGTGTGGTCCAGTAGGAACATGGCTGGCCAAGTACAGGTCAAGGGCAGGAGCTGCGATAGCTTCTGTGTGCTGCTCTACTCCAGTGTGGATTCCTGTTCACAAGTAAGGGGAGGAAGTGATCTGAGATCACTTCCTCTAAGTGCTGGAATGCGTAAATTGAGGATTGTTCTCACCAACTGCAACCACCTCTCGGTTTGCAATAGCAGATATCTGAAGTTCCCGTTTGTCTCTGGCAGCCTTGAGTGCCGTGCAAAGGCACCTCGAGTGCCATGCATGGCACACGTGCCATAGGTTGCTGACCCCTGTACTAGACCAAAGGATAAGCTATGTTTTACCATACCCATAAGTTGTGATCTTAATTCTAGCATTACATACCTTGCACTTCATACATGTATTTGGATGTCCTCGACTTTTGAATCACTTTATATGAAAAGATGGTCCTGAAAAACTTGTGAGAACTTAAAGGGTGAAAATATGAAAGCTTGTTTATTCACCTTCAAAGACAGCCCTTCTGAACATGTAGTTTTTGGCTAATTGAATATTTAATACAGGAGATGCTGGACAACATTGTATAGTTTAATGGGGAGCAATTTAGTGTGGGATTTGTATATACATGTAGTTTCCACCACGATTGCATCTCAAATGCATATTTTTGCTAGTGCAGATATATGGTAGCTGTCTGCTCTCATTTGAGGTGTTTGTTCTTGTCTTAGGACTTGGTATGTTCGCAAAAGATGACTGATATTGTAAGCACTGGTATATATTTGCAATGGCCTAAAACGCATCAATCAGGTGGCATGTTTATTCAAAAAAGTTAAAGGAATGCTATAGGGTCAGGAACAAAAACATGTATTCCTGACCCTATGGTGTTAAAAACCACCATCTAGCCAGCCTGGTCCCCTTGCCTCCCTAAATATAGTAAAATCTTACATGTATTCAAGTGTGCAGCTGCTGACTCTGCCCCTGTCTCCCTCTGAAACTGCCTGCTGTCTGGTAACATCATCAAAGGTTCTGGTCTGAGGCAATCACAATGTTTCCCCATAGGATTGGCTGTCAATGAGCTAGATCAAGGGCAGAGACAGCACAAGTGAAACACAGCCCTGGGCAATTGTACATATCTCTTGCTCCCTAAACAAATAAAATGCAAATACTGCATAGATGTCACCCTTAGTAGACAAATGCATTGTAGGTAGACAGCTGCCTACTCTACCCAATGGAAAATCTGCCTCTGCTCCTGACTATACACATCCTGTTGAGAAGCATATTGCTTTTAACTCTACTAAGCAAATTCGAAGGTAATTAGTTTTTCATTTTTCAACAAATTTCCTTTACCATAATATATTTTGGTTTCCCAAAAACGTTTCTTTTTAAAGTATGTTGTGAATTATCTCCAGCATGTTGTTTAGGTTCTGGGAGAACACATCTAGTGACCATGTCTCCATTTCACCCAGCATTTCCTCCAGATCTCTCCAGAACGCAAAGCAATATTGCAGGTGGAACACGGGAAGATCTTCCCTCCTTTAGAAGAGTCCCTTTTATTATAAATTGCCAGTCATTTCAGTAGCATAATGTATAGATGAAGCTATGTTAAGATTAAAACATAATTATGCATGACAGAATCTGTTTGATACGTTTCTGCCAAATGACCACCATGTCAACGGTTAATGAACTTTCATATATTATTAATAGCTTTGTCACTTCTTATGAGAACTAGAATCTTTTTCCATTGCCATTTTTTTTTTGCATCCATATTGTAAACACTTGAGTTTTTTTTTTGCTTACTGGGTTAATGGATGAGGAGGATAAGCATAAGAGCCATTAGGGTGATTTAGTCGGTGATCTGCTGAGCGAGGAGTGAGATAGACTAAGTCTGGGACAGTAAGATACAGAATGACGTGCAGTGAGATAGATGATGAGTAAAACTGAGGCAGAGACAGCAAGTAAGCACGAGGCCAAGACAGTGAATGATGCAAATTAAAAATGAATGCTGATAATACCTGAGGCATTCCATCATCACAATCAGGTATTTACCACAAGATAACTTTATATTGTGCTCTTCTGAAAGGTGAAACACATAGTGGGCGATTCAGCAAATCTTAAAGTGCCTATAACAGCACTCTTGTTACTCTGCAGTTTTAACTATATCCATTGAATTTAAAGATAGTATATAGTGGTCAGAGTGGTTAAATTCTTGTGGTTAAGATCTTGTTATCTCCATCACTAAACTCCAGCAGTGTCTTGTCAGATGCATAGAAGGTCTCAAAAGGACTGTAAGGAGGAGCAATTTAGTGACTCAGTAGTCAACAACAAATATTGTACTTTATAATTACAGGAACACTTACTGATAGAGTGGTCTTGATTAGGAGTCAAACCTAGATATCCTAGTTCTAAGGTAGCGATGTTAAAACTGTTCTAACCAGCTGATACATGTTGTAAAAGATCTTTCCAAGTTTTTCCATGATTTGGGAGTATAAAGAATCAAAAATTGAGCAAATTTGAGGATTGTCTTGGAGTAGTCATAAGAATTTATCAGTGATTGGACTCCATATTGAAATGATCTTGAGAATCACTCATGAAGGGATATGCAAATACATACTCATTGTACAGCACTACGGAATTGTGCTGGTGCTTTATAAAAAATAAAATAATAGTAATAATAATACATGGAAGTGGGCATTATTGAATGAATATGAAGGTAGGAGTTAGTATCTAGTTAACCCAGGCCCGGACTGGCCATCGGGCATACCGGGCAAATTCCCAGTGGACCGTGATGGCCATGGGCTGAGGCCGACAGGGGAGATCACAGGATCCGAGCACCGGCCCTGCTGTGTGCCTTCATGGGACAGGTTGGGAGATCAAAGATCTTCCTAACCAGCCCACAGGCAGAGACATTCGGCTAAAAACCAAAGAAAAAAAGTTACCTGCGCTCTCACCCAAATCCCTATGTATATGTAAACATTTAGTTACTCCAATGGCCATTGGAGGGAATGCCCGCCTTTTTTTCTTTGGTTTTTACTGTATGTATTGGGACTGATGTCTACTATGGTCGTTGCTGCCGCCCAAGAGTAGTGGAAGTTTGAGCGCAGGACTTGTTTTTTTTTGTATTTAGAGACATGCGTCTGTCGGCAGGGGAAGGAGACAGGAAAGAGTACCCAGGGGAGCTCTAGTCTGCAGCTCCACCGAGCTCCTCTCGTGAGGTCGGAGTGTTGCCGCGGTTGCCATGGCAATGCTCTGGATATCGCAAGAGTGAGTGGACCACCAAGGATTGCAGCAAGGGCCCTCTCCCTTGCAAAAGGTATGAAGGGAGGGGGGATTTGAAGTATAGATATTTTAATTAAAGAATTACATTTTTAAAATACATTTACATTAATCTGTTACCCACACACACAATCCCTCCAAACATATGCACACACAGCACATTCACACACACAGAACCCCTCACAAAAACACACGCACACAGCACCCCATACACACACACACACACACACACACAGCACCCCTCACACACACACAGCACCCCTCCCACACAGAGCACACTGAGCCCCTTACACACACACACACACTGCACCCCTCACACACACACAGCAGTCCTCTCACACACACAGCACCCCTCTCACACACACAGCACCCCTCTCACACAAACAGCACTCCTCTCAAAACACACAGCACCTCTCTCACACACACAGCACCCCTACACACATTACATTACAGACACACACTAGATGTCTTACACAACTCTGCATCATCTACAAACACACACACACACACACACACACACACACACACACACACACACACTAGATCCCTATATACACTCTGAATCATCTATGCACACACTAGATCTCCTATGCACGTTCTGGGTACTTTAAACACACACTCTGAATCCCCTATACCCACACTAGATACCTTGTAAGCAAACATACTACAAGCCCTAAACACACACACTCCACAACCCATACACACACTACATCATCTATATACACACACACACACTAGAGCCTGTATGCACACACTCACTGCATCACCTATTCACACTATGCTCCCTGTACTCACACTCTCTCACTCTTTACATTCCCCAGCCACACATATTACACCACAAACACAAGACAACTGAAACCGACCTATTTACACAATACCACACTACAATCAAGTCACTCTACACACACGCAACCCACAAGCAAGCTCCAAACACATGCACATGCACAATACCAAGCACATGCACAACACTCTTTCCAGACCACTTGTGGAAACACCAGAGAAATGTTACAAGCAAACATGTTAATAAATTTGCTTGTGCTAGGCAGAACAAATACATGGCATATTTCTCATGCCAGAGCTCTTCAGCAGAGTTCAGCGCATATTCTACACTGGAAGAGCATTGAACAAACATGTTCACTTTGAGAGGGGGTGTGTTTTTAATAGGTGATGACAAAACACCCAAAACCTCTCTAGTCCTGCCCCCTTCTCAGTGGGCCGCTGTTATTAAAAAATGTCCAGGCCAAATTTTTTTCCTAGTCCGGCCCTGAGTTAACCTACTATTTTTTTATTAAAAGCATATGCATATTTTTTCAGGAATTCTAAAAGAAGCTCTGTAGTGACAAAGCCAATATTTGTCAGGCATTCTATACAGGAAGAATTTGTGTTTCAGTACTCCTTGGAGTTGTCACATCCTGAGTTGACTGATTCTGCAGTGTGTAGAAGACTTTTTTCCCCATGTATGTAATAAAGCCTGGAATTAAATTCAAATTAAGTTTCATATTGGTAATCCTCTCCACTAAGTTTTTAAGTGCAGATGCTAGAAAAGCATTTGGCAAAGTAGGCTGTGATTATGTTGTTACAGGTTTAAAAAGATTCAGACTCCCTGAAATTTCTATTGGAAGTCTCTATCAATCCCCTTAGGTTAGGGTTACAACTATGCTACTCTAATAGCATAAACATTTACAATAGGACAATCCAGGGTTCCTCTCTCTCACCCCTGCTGTTTACTTGTATGATCAAGCCATTGGGAGAAAGATCACATGTGGGCAGAGTCCGGACTGGAAATAAAAAGCATCCCTGTAAAAACCTTTACACCTCGCCTATAATGCATTGTGTCGGTATAGCATGAGGTTATACAGGTGGGTAAAAAACTTAAAATTGAACATTGCTTCTGCAACATGGAGGACTGCACTGAGAGGACTTCAAAATAAACAAAATATGTTTGATTTTAAAGGGATACTTCAAACTCCAAAGGAACTTCAGTTTTATTTATAAATAAAACAATTTGTTACTATTCCTGGTCTTTTTCCCTTTATTGCTTACTTTTTCCAACCTGATATATGAACCAAATAGCAGGAAAATACATCTATCAGTGTACTGCAAAATATATACATAATATCCCTGGAGATTATTATCAATGAGCATACATAATAGAGGCCAAGGCTTCCCCAATTTAAGGGAGTATTATAGAGCATCCCATCTAGTCAACATAATTACCTGCCACTCGCATATATACACACCACAGTGGGTAAGTCTAGAATCAGGCAAATTGGAGATTAAGTCACTAGCTAACATCTTGTGGATACCAAAACAAATGAGATCAATACCGAAAACGACTCACCTACCAAACTACTACTCTCCATTTGGGACTCAGCCAGACAGGGGCTATGCATGGCTGGACTGAAGTCACCAGCAACGCCACTCGCTGCTATACACGCTTACAATAACACATTTGCCCACAATATATGGTCACAGCATAATGTAACACATATCAACCAAGTACTACATGGCAATGAGATATATACATGCTAGGAACTCCAACAAAGATACCACCTCTCCAACACAGCTTCATTTTATTACCTTCCAACTCAAGCACACAGTACAAACAAGCCCAAATCTAACCCTCAAAGGCCAAGACTCACATCTGATCACCTTTGTAAATTTGTCTATGTGTTATGCTACTTTTACAACTGTACCCAAACGAACCCTGTGGTCTATCCAGACAGAATGGCAAAGGGATTTGGGAAGAGAACTCTTGACACCTGAAACGTGGGAAAAGGCATACTTCTCCACTAAAGACCTCTCCTCATGCGCTTCCCTCCTAGAAGTAACCCACAAACTACTATACATGTGGTATTTAACACCTGACAAAATCGCAAAAATGTACAGGACGCTGGACAACAGATGTTGGAGATGCTGTAATGGAATTGGCACTATGCTCCACATCTGGTGAACATGCCCTGCGCTACAGGATTATTGGCCAATGGTATCATACACAATAGCACAGGGCTCCAAACTCCCTCCTCCATAGAGGTCTGTCTATTATTTATTATATCTGAAGGCTTAACCAAACCTATATACAAAATCACATTTTATACTTTAACCGCAGCAGCCACACTACTGGCGAGTAACTGGAAGTCTACAATAATTCCCTCAAAATCCGACATAACCAATTTCTAATAATGTGAATTACGAATGTATTGCAGCTAGTGGTGTATTTTCGATTTGTGCTGCCCTAGGCATGATTGAACTCGGGCACCCCCTAATTTAAATTTGCCCCACCCATTTCTGGCAAGGCCACACCTCTTCCTGTTAAAGACTAACACACACTTTGACTGACGAACACACTCTTAGATACACTGACAGACACACACTATGACGGAGACATACACACACTGAGAGGCATACACAATCACTCAGACACACACACACATTTACTGACAGACACACAGACACACAATCACATTCATCCAGAACATTGCAAATACTTTGTTAACATGTTGTATTGATGTATGTGGGGATCCCCTGGAACAATGTATTTCCATTTCTGCAACTCTTGATGAAATTTTACATGATGGAGCTGAATTGTATGGGCACCTTGTCACTGTTACGATGTATGCTACAACAAAAATACTTCACAAAATTTACGTTGAAAAAATATATAAATACATAATATTTATAGTATGTATATATTACTATGGATATATTTTTCAGTACACTGCTTCATTTTGGGACCCCATTTGTTTTTTCCAAATGTTTTCCCAAATAGTTTTTCATTAATGAAGTTTGGCCAAGCAAACCACCACATAGACAAGTAAAATTGTTTGGCCAAACCAAAAAATCTGTGCCATGCACTAGGTTAGTTGACGTAGTTGTAGGGACATTGCTAGAATTTCATTTTTCTATATCTATATAAAGGTTGACTGTAACCTGTAAAAACATACACATACTTTTAAGTATCAGTGCATATTTAACTCCATCAAATACCCTTCCTACTGCCACTAGGCTTTTTTTTGTTTTGTTTAACATTATACCACAGGAGTTCTCTTAGTGTATAATGCTAACTTCTGGTTTCAAGTTCCTGCAATTCTGCAAGTTATACTTGAGTCCCGTTAAGTCATTTTTCATGCTTATCTGTTTACTTTTACAATTTACCACACTCCACATTAATCTCTCTTTTCCATATTTATTTTGCCCATTCCCTTCCCCTCAGTTCCTCCTTCTAAACCTCCCTATTCCCCAACCCTCTGCACCCATGTCTCTGTGCAAGATGATACAAAGAATGCCCTCAATGTGTGTATAATGAGTGCAACGGTTATGGTGCTAGAAGTGCCCTGGTGCTCTCCTACCCCCAATGTAATTAGTAAAACCATTTAAGAATGGAGTCTGCCGAGCACACCTCCCTGTCCTCTGACATATAGCCAGAAACTCTCTCTGTCTAAGCTAATCAAAAAGAGATCAGCCAATGGTCAGAGATTAGCTCATGAGAGCTTCAGGAAGCTCCTAAGTATAAACAACAAATTATCCTGAAGGCTGCAAAGAGGCAGGGAGCGTTGCCCAGCAGACAACAAATAAGAGGTCAATCCACTCTAAAATGGCTTGAGTACTTACAATAGGGGAGCTAGAGAGCACTGCTTGTACCATAACTACTACAGCGTGTTATAGTAGTTATGGTGCATGGAGTGTTATTTTTTTTAAAGTAACAATCTGGGCATTAAAACAGCTTTAATGTATGTAAAGGTCTTGGTCTCATATTCCTGCTGGTTTTCTCCACATTCAGATCTCTTTTTGGTTTTGTTAAAAAACCAAACAAATAAATAAAAATATTTTTTCCTGCTTAATGCAGCATAACGCTATGCAGTTAGCTATGCTGCCATTTTAGAAGACTTCTCCCTGATTGGAATGTACAGAGTGCAGATCAGCCAATGAGAGATCAGAGTGAGCTGACTCGGTGACTTGACTCCCAACCAATCACTGTTCTCTTCTCATCTGTAGAGTATTTCAAAGCCATACTAAGGGAAAGGGGGGAGATAATAAGTGAGCAGTGATTGGCTTTGTGGTGGGATAATAACAGCAACTCATATCTCACTTCAGGGCGAGTTGCTGATTCACAAGGGTTCCAAATTAGAATTCATCTGAATCATCTTGGTTAATTGGGGAGTAAATCTAGTGAACTGCTATCATAATTTACCACCTGAATTGCCACAATGTCTACCATTTTCTTCAAATTTGCCTTTGCAAATTCAAAGCTTAGTGAATAACCATTCTCTCTGTCTGGTTATTCACTTATTAGGAATTCACCATAAATTGCAAAATAACGGCTAAAATATCTGAGTTGGAAATATAGCTGCTCTGGAGAATTGTTGCTGTTTTATTAACTTAAAACTTCCCTGGTGAATCCCTGCTATTTTATGTTTTAGTAACATACTATTTTTTCTGATACGTGTAGGGTGCCGTGTCCTCTTGCACAACTTTAGTTTTGATCCATTTCAAAAGCTTCTTTGTTTTCATTGTTCCTTTATATAACATTATGGGAGTTGTGTCTTTAAAATGTTTGTATATTTTAGGCAAATTACCTACAAGTTAAACAACTCTGATTACACACATAATGAAGCCATTTAACTAATTACCTAATATTTTAAACAACCAACGAGCAACTTGAAATGAAGTGGGTCTACAGTGGCTATTAAAGGTGTTTAATATATATACATCTATTGAATATATATGTTAAAAAATGTTTAATCCGTTAATGTTACTGTCTGTCTCTTTATATAAAACTATACAGTTTTGTTATAGCAAATGATTTAATATTTTAAAGGAATAACTGAAATTTATTTCGATTAAATAATTAATAAAAATTTGGTTTTCGTTCACTTTACTGACTTCTAGTGTAATATGTGTTTTAAAAAAAAAAAAAAAAAAACACACTAATCCATACTTCTGCCCTTATGCTGATGTTGCCATCCAGTTCCACCCTACAGAGTAGATGTTCTAATACTGCTGTAATGATGGGGTGTCCAGTCCAATAGTCAGATCCCATGTGGCTTAGTATCTAACACCTCAAAATACATAGTAAAAACAAAGAGAAAGTTACCTGCGCTCTGGCCTAAATCCCCATGTACATTTAAACAAAATGGAGGCTCTTTAGTTTCATTCCAATGGCCATTTGAATATAAGCTCACCTGCCACATCAAGGCAAGCCTTAAAAAGTGAATGCTATACTAGCCATTAGATTTGCTGATATCAGATCCCATGTTTTGCTGGACACTTTCATGCAATCTATTGGGTGTAAGGTATGCTGCATTGCAGCATGCTGAATCTTTATACTGCAGAGAGAAGTCAATTAAAGTATGGAAAGCCATACCCCAAAGCAGGAACCTTGATTAACCCCTTCACTAAAAACTTTTATTGAAATATTATTTAACATAAAATGTATATAAAGCAAGGGATGCATATAGCATGTAAACATGTAACAAAAATATTGGATATATACTGATTTGCAGACAAATTAAAACATTCAAGTTATGTAAATTTACAAACTTTTTGTTTGTCACTTATTTGTTGAGAAATTAAAAACTTTAGACAGCATGCAGTGTCCATTATCATGCAATATTTTACACAGGGTCTGAAATAAAAACAAAAATTACATTTTTCTCACCTATAGTAAACGTGACAAAAATAGCTAAATAGAAATGATCAAATATCTTGCTTATAGTTATTTGTAAGGACCCTAATGGCATTAGTAACAGTACAGCTTAATTAAAACATATATACTTTTATTATTGGTATGTTCCTTTTTTAATTATAAATATTAGTCAGTTCAGGGTAAAAAAATTCAATTACACAGTAAGTTATACAGTTATACTCACATGCAGGCACAGACAATCTCACTGACACAAGCACACAAGTTCACTGGTACACAGGCTCACAGAAAGGCAATCTCACTGTCACACACAAGCTCATTGACAAACACAGGCAAACTTACAGGAACACACAAACTTAGTACAAACTATCTGACACACACACACACAGGGTTACTGCAGACAAACTCACTGACACACACATACATGCTCAATACAGACATGCTCACTGCTCACTGACACACACATACATGCTCAGTACAGACATGCTCACTGACACACACATACATGCTCACTGCAGACATGCTCACTGACACATGCAGACATGCTCACTGACACACACATGTTCACTGCTCACTGATACACACATCCTTGCTCACTGCAAACATGCTCACTGACACACACATACATGCTTACTGCAGACATGCTCACTGACACACACATAAATGCTCAGTACAGACATACTCACTGACAAACACATACATGCTCACTGCAGACACGCTCATTGACACACACATACATGCTCACTGCACACATGCTCACACACACACAACATCAGACACACACACATCACTCTCACTCACTAGCTTCAGTGTATTTGAAGCCTATCTGGAACTGTAGGCTGCTGCTGAGAAAGCACAGGGAGGGAAGAACTCAATTTCCTGCCCTGAGGTCAGCAGCTTGAGATGGGGCAGAGCTTGCGATAGGTGGGTGGAGCTTGCGACCAGGGGCGGAGCTTGAGTGCCAGAAAGCTCTCTCCCTGCAGTGCTCCCTCCGGACACCCCATCCTCAATGTGGCCGCACCGGCCCCAAGCTCCTCCATCCTCCTTCATCCCTAAAAATTATCAAATGATATTACTATAGGTATTAGGGCTCTCTCCTCGGCCTCAAGTGCTGGGCCAGTCAGGCCCTGCTTACACAGCACATTCTACCCTTATGCGGAGGCAAGAATGAGCATACCAGGAGCTTTGTGGGAAAATATTGATGATTGGACCCAGAACTGCTACAGAGCAGTGTGTACTTCAACCACAGTTCCAGAGAATTGAAATGTTTACATTGCACCTCTAAGTCTGCCGCCAGTGGCTGTATACCAGACAGGCTGTATACCAGACAGCCACTGGGGGCGCTTCAGGAATCCAAACAGACTTTGGATTACTGTTATCTGATGCTGGATGTCCTAACAGTGGGAAAAAATAGTGGGAAAACAATTGGGAAAAAATAGTAAAAGACATCAAAACTATTGTATAACAGTTGGAAACGTACAAGTGCAATGATATCACTCGCTCTCATCAATTATCTTTCTGCGTAGGCTAAAACTAATCTCTAAGCACAGACCAACATTCCAATACATGTCCATCATAACTAATACATATCAAATAGTCAATATAGGTTATACTGAAAAGAAAAGAGAAAAGAAAGGTAATGATGTGAACATTATAAACAAAAAAGATAGGCATCATTTCGATCTACCGTTGCCATCTAATTACAAGATTTTCCTATTATATGACATAAAGTCATGATTTTATGACAGACAAGGAGGCGAGTAGTGCATATGCCTTTCTTTACTGTCCACCAATAGCAGCAAAGAATACAAAACAGAACAAAAAATTAAAAATAATGCATACATAATAACATAGACAGTTCCCAGCCAAGTCCCTGTATAATAGTGGCCACCACTCTCAAATCCCCCTCTTTCTTGACGATGCGACACACCCCAACAGAAAAGTCTGCAAAACAGGAAACCAGCGGACATAATTCTTCAGCAAACGAAACATAGAAGGTCATCATTGAGTACACATGACCATTTAATCCACAACAGGAAACCAATTCGGAACATCCAAGGAACAGCTCCAACAAGATAACGCTCCCCCAAGGTAGATGAAAGAGACATCAAACAGGACCGGATCATGCTGTGAAAACATAACGAACAGGAGCACAAGGGTTAAATCGGTACCATAGGCCAACATCAAGATCATCTAGTTCCGGGAGGCTATGCGTCCGCCAACAATCGTTGAGTAGTCTCCGAAACCCCCTGGACTTCCCAGGTGTCACATCCTGCTCTGTTCTGTGGAGATGTCTGGCCTTGGCTTCTGGTATCCAGTACCCTTTTTACAATTCTTGTTTAGTTTTTCTTTGTTTTTCTGGTTTTCTAGTCTATGTCTGGTTTTCTTTATTGCTGGGATTTCTGGGTTCATTCATGTAATCCATCCCTGGGATTCGCAGTCTCCAAGTTTCCTTTAAATGTTTGTTTTATGTTGCCACACCTGTTTGTTTTCCATCATTCCTTTTGTTTCAGTGTTCCTGCAGGCAGCTGCTCAAGGCTTCTGCCCTTTCTTGCAGGTAAGTGCTATATATGTCTTCTTCTTTGGTTCTTTTAGTATACATTAGGCAGAGTAGGACCTGCCAGATATGGGGTACATTGGTGTTGTTGGCAGGCTTATGCAATGTATGATCATATAATGTGACTAAATCCCCATGATTTTCATATATAGTGCTTAGTTATTTCTCCTCTTGTTTTGCCTATCTTATCTTGTCTTGTTTTAGTTTGTATACCCAGTACATGTACAGTCCTGTCCTGTCCTGCCCATGTTATGTTCATGTTTCCCTCGTGTCTTGTGTACATGTTCTGGGTTTAGCTTCCTATCCTTCTCCGGTTCAGGGTTCTCCTAGTTCTGTCTTGTTTTCATGTTTGGTGACTATCCTAGCCTTGCCTTGTTTCTGTACTAGATACATCCCTGCTGCAGAGCCTCCCTACTCAGCTCCTGGGAGGTCTGCATATTTCCTAGCTCTTGTGATCCGCAGTAGCTGTATCAAGGACCTGGTATGTGGCTGCACAAATGCTGGTGCTCAACACCAGAGGGCGTGTGGTTACCCTGCACCAGGCCCTGCTAATCCACCTCCACACTGTGACTCCTACTCATATCATCAGGCATACTGGGTCCCGGTCCATGCACCGCCACCCAGACAGTGTCTGGGTCCCAGGCACCGGACCGCCACCCTGACACCAGGGCCCCCTGAAATCCACCATGCCATGAGATGGAGAGATCCGTCCACCAACAGAGGGTGACAACCACCTGCCTGATCGCAAAGCAGACCTAGGAAAGATGGCAATAGCCTGGGACAATCCACTGACATCTCTAGAAGTTGAGGGAACCACGACTGCATCCCTCAAAAAGGAGCCACAAGAACCAGTTCGGTTTGTTTGCATCGAACCTGAAGGAGCATGCGTGGAATCATGGAGAAGGGGGGAAACGCATACAGGAGACCCCCTTGAGAGTCCTGCAGGAAAGCGTCCACTGCCTCTACCGCCGGGTCTAGTCTCCAGCTGAAAAACCGTTGGAGCTGAGCGTTGAGCCATGAGGTGAAGAGGTTGATAACAAAAGGACCCCAGAGAGATGATACAGTTGAGAACAGCTCCGCGTCCAATTTCCAATCACTGTTGTCTGAAAGATACCGTGAATTCCAATCCGCCTGGATATTGTGTAGGCCCAGTAGATATTCCGCTTGGACCACCAAATTCCTAGCTAGACAGAACTCCCCAAATTCTCTCGCCAATCTGGCCAAGACTGCCGACTGGGTGCCGCCCATGTGGTTGACATACCTCACCGCTGAGATGTTGTCCATGCGGAGGCGAATGCACGCCTGTGCCTGGTCCCTCTCGAAACTCCGGATTGCGAAAGAACCCACCAGAAGTTCCAATGCATTGATGTGGAGCCGGGATTCGGAATCCGACCAACGACCTCCCGTCAACACACCTTCGCAGTGGGCACCCCAGCCTGGGATACTATGGTCGTCTATGGTGAACTCCGACTGTGAACCAAAAATCGCCCTGCCAATCCATGCAGACATGTTCACGATCCACTACTGCAGTTCGTCCCTCGTTTCGCCATCCAGGATAACCATATCCGCGTAAGACGCGTACTCTCGCAGATTAGCTATTTGCAACCTTTGGAGTGCTCTGTAATGGATAGACGAGGCCAGCAGGCCGATAAGCCGTGCCAAGTGACGCAGGGTGATCCTTGGACAGAGGAGTGCCCTGCGAAGTTCCTTGCGAATTGAATGAATCTGGGAGGACGGAAGGCTCAACCATTCCTCCTCCGAATCCTCGAGGAATCCCAGAAATTCCATGCGCCTGGATGGTTTCAGGCAGGATTTGTCCCAGTTGATGATGAACCCCAGACGACTGAGCTGGTCAACGGTCCATCGCAAATAATGCATGAGGATGGAGTGCTCCTGAGCCATGATCAGGATGTCGTCCAGGTAGACCATTAGGTGAACGCCTCGACTACGGAGCCAGGCCATAACCAGGTGCATCAGCTTTGTGAAGCACCAGGGCACAGAGGAAAGACCAAAAGGAAGACGTAAAGCGCCAAACTCTGTACTTCCAATGGAATCGAAGTAGATCTCTAAAGGTTTCAGCTACTGGCACCATCAGGTACGAGTCCTTCAAATCCTGCTTCACCAGCCAATCTCCGTGCAGGAGTAGGTCCCTCAGAAGATGGATGCCCTCTATCTTGAAATGGCAGTAGCGAACCATAGCATTGAGCAGGCGCAAGTTGATGACAGGGCGCATTTGCCCACCTTTCTTTTCCACTAGGAATATATTGCTTAAGACCCCTGCGGGGTCCAGAGGGGCCTGCTCGATTGCCTTCTTGACGCGGAGGGCAGACAATTCCTCGTCGATCAAACTGCAGTATCTGAGTGAGAAACCTCTTGACCACCATGGTGGACCCCGTGATGGGAAGAAGGGGGACCAGGTCCTCATCTCCTGGAAATTGGAGCAGTGCTGTAAAGAGCCTTGTCCCGAGCCACGGGACCGTAAATAGTTGCGTCCTCCAAGACAGCCCCTGAATCTGCCAGCCCTGGTAGAGACCCCACCCCTGGAATACCCTTCTCATGGAAGATTGGGCCTTATCAAGTAAATGCCCCTACAAAGCGATCCTTAATAAAGGAATCGGCAAATAATATGCCCTGGATGTCTTTACAAACTTCAGTGAGGGCGAGATTGGCCAACTTGGGCTCTAATTTTAACAGGATGTCTTAACGCTGTTCCATGGACAGGGAGGCATTGACACTCCCGGCGATGCAAATCGCTCTCTGTACCCAACCACGGAGTTCCTCCGGGTCTACCATACGGTTTTCAGCTCTGGCTTCCTACGCCAAGTCAAACAATTTCGCAAGGGGACCAAACACATCAAGGTGTTTGTCTTGGCACGATCTAAGTGCCTAATCCAGTCCTTTGTGTGGGTTCCAACCCGATTTAGCCAGAAACTGGGTCTTCTTAGGATCTACCTCCGAGTTGTCATATACTTTGTTAGGCACTACAGGCCTGGGACACTCTGCACTAAGTTTGCTGCGGGCTCCCTTGCTGAGTGAGCACCGTACCCAGTTCTCAAGGTATCGGACCACATGGTCCACAGGGAGCCACCAAGCCGACCTGGGATGGTGCAGCTCATCCAGGTCTAATACGGGTTCGCCCAATGGGTCCGTGAGGGCAGGCCCCGCATCCGAGGAAGGAGCAGCCCCCAGATCGCCTCCGGACATCTGTGCCTGAGTGGAGGAAAAGAGGTCAAGGCCTAACTCAACGGAATCCCTCTCAGAGTCGCTCACAAGCTCCTCACCAACCTCCTCACTAGACCCAATTTCTGAGTCAGAGTCGCTCTCTTTTTGTGCTCTCGCACATTTCCATCGCTGCGCCCGTTCTGCGTAGCGTGGAAAGGCTCTCTTGCATGGATTGGACACCCTTTCTGGGGTGACTGAAGGTATGCCAGTCATAGGGGTTCTGGAGGCATATGGGGAGGTATGTTTGGCTTGGTGTAAATCCTCCCTGGGGGCCACACCTGAAGCATCCACTGCCTGACACGCCTGGCGTGTGGTGGAGCCAGTAAATGGAGCATCTGCCGAATGCATGAGTAGAGCCTGTGAGATAGTTTGAGACAGGGCTGATGACATGGACCCCATGGCCACCATAATGGCCTCCATATCTGAGCGCTGTAGAACTGAGGCCTGTGCACCCTCGTCATGGCCAGACAGGTACACCAATGGGGACGGGGAGCCCGAGGTAGCGGGGGTCTCCCCCAGGGCTTGTGGAGTATCCATCTCCCCTGACCTACCACTTACAAGGAACCAAGCTGAGTGACATATCCACAGGCAGGGATCATACAGCCCAGGCGCATATATCTGGAGCTGAACATAAGCTCCATAAAATTGTAAGTGTGTGTGTTTGCATGTGTGTATGTCAGTAAATGTGTGTCAGTCAGTGTGTTTGTGTCTGTCAGTGTGTGTGTGTGTGTCTGTCAGTGAATGCCTGTGTGTGTCTGTGTGAGTGTGTTTCTGTCAGTGTGTCTGACAGAGTGTGTCAAATCACTGAGGATGTGTGTGTCTGTGAGTGTGTGTCAGTGTATGTATCAATGAGGACATGTGTCTGTCTAAGTGTGTGTTGGTCTTAAACAGGAAGAGGTGTGGCAATGACAAAAAGGGGTGGGGCAAATTTAGATTGGGAGGTGCCCGAGCTTAGTCATGCCTGGAGCAGCACAAAACCAAAATACACCACTGTGTGTGATGCGTAGCACTCCCCCTTGGACTAGCTGACACAGATGGGACAACTCCAGCTCTAATCTCAGCAATTGGATTCACGAGTGTCATTTCAGCTTACAGAGTTTGCATACTGACTTACAGTACATATGCAAAATTATGCCGAAGGCTATGCCTCCACGAACCACAAAAACAAGACGCAAAAAAGCTAGTGAATATAGGCCCTTGTGACCACGACTTCCCTTTATGTTCAGCCATGCCATGGTCTGTGAATTTATGGGGAAAAACTGCAAAAATGTGATGGTATCAGTTCTATCCTTAGCTCATTCAATATGAGCCTATGAGGAAATCACTGGAATGATGGCCTGTACCTTATTGTTAGAAAAAAGCTGTTAAATATGTATGATACGTAAACCAAAGTATATAATATACACAATATATAAATACTGAATAAAAAGTCATACATGAAAAGCAGCACTCATCTATTTGAGGGAGCAACATAGAAAGAGGACTTTAGAATGTTGGGATTGTTATTTATAATCTTTGCAGTTAGCTGATTGGTAGATGGGAGTGATGTCACAAAGTGCATCCACTACAGTTATACTAAGATTTGGTGTATTATACTATTTTATCTCTTTGTTTGTATGTGGAGTAAATAAAATCAGCAACCAGGAGAGAATATAGTGGAGGAGATAAAAAAAAAGAGAGACAACTGATGAGAGAGATTTATCACAGCAGGCTGTTGTAAAAAGTGGTGTAAAGTATAAAAGGGGAGGAATCATCAAGGGAATGTGCCTGCTGGCTTCATTGGTTTCAATGGTGTTTGTTTGCCTCACTTTTAATACCTTTGAACATTTTAATAAATCTCCACAAATGTATTTGGTTTTCCTCAAGTAATGCATTATCTATTTTATATGTACCAGGATCGATGTCAAGTGTGATATTAACTGTTAAAATCCTATTGTTGATTGAAAGAAAACAAAGCATCACGTAAAAAGGTTAAAAAAATGTATAGGTGATTATCAAAATTTCATTTAAGTTTCATTTCCAGAGAGGTAATGGTCCCTTTATAGTACCACTACCATTCTCAATTAAGTGGTGTGGGTGCAAGGACCTTGTAGTTTTAACCCTGCAATATAAAACATTGCAATTTTGGCCCGGTCATTCTAACCCTCTACGAGGATTGGTCATGGCAGAGAGACAGATAATGTAGCAGGAAGAGGCACCTGCGGCAGCACTAAAGGAGTTTCGTTGCTGGAATAAAGCCTTTTTTTCAGGTTTTTACAGTGAATTATGGGGGAGGTGGGTGGGGGCAGGAAGAGGGTGCTAATACGAATAGGGCCCTAGGACACAAGAGCATTAGAAACATAGGTTTGTATTCCTAATGCTATATTTTGTGGGACTAATATAGTAAATGCATAACAACACCTTTTGTTTAATAAATAATTTTTTTAAGAAGTGGAAAGAATGATTAACCTATAGTGGGCATTGACTGTTTGCAACATTTTGGTTTCTTGTGGTGTAATTTGTGGAATAATTGCAAGATGATGTTTGGCTATAAAAGTGTAATGACAAAATGCTGTGTTCAGTAACACCACTTTAAAAGTTATGGTTTTTATGTTGCCACCCCAAATGATACGTTAACAGTAGAGAATGAACCAGTGGTCCAATTGCAGAATTATTTTCCCCCTCTCACATGTAGCACTCAGAACAGAATAACTTTTTTATATTGGGTAGCTGCTTTTTAATTTAATTCTCACACAAACCTTCCATAAATTATTCTCACAAGAGAAATCCTCCAATAATAGATTTATAGTTTATTTAACAGTCAAGGAGGTTTCCCTTCAATCCATAATGTAAGAATCTCATATCACCCACTGCTCCCACAGCTCGAGACACCTTAAACGCTGTTGAAACATAAAGTGAGTCTTTTCTTACCTCACCCTGTAAATGACTAAAACTGGAACCGTACAATGTTCTGCTGTTGAAAATGTTCAGTGTAGTATTAAGCGTGTGAATCATTGGGAAACAAAATAACTTTTTCAAGGAAGTAACAATTAAGTGTGTGTGTGAGAGGGGGTGAGGGGTAGGTGACTCATTACAGTCTTTAATGAGTTAATGTGGTTGTATAACCATAACTGCCATTAACTCATACAGTGGAATTGTATAGCTAGACTAGGTGCATTGAGAATTATAGTAATTGTATTTCCTTTGATATTTAACAAGAATGGTAACTCCAAAACCCCTTCAGTGCTCATTTGAATAAATTGAACATTGCATATTTTGTTTTTAATCATATTTGACTTATTCGTGATCACAGCCCAAATATATTCTGTTTTAAAAGGTTCCCTAAATAAATAGGGCTATGAATACTGATGGTAAGTGTAGAGTACAAATATTACCTCCTCCGTTAGATGCTCACCGAGTCTCCACTCCTTCAAAAAATCATTAAAAACCCACTTCTTCATAAAAGCGTATCAATTAAACTGTTAATAGCTCCCGACTGATTCCTCTCTTGCAACTGTCATTAGTCTAATACTATCCTTACCCTTTGTATCACTTTACCCCACTCCCTCTAGCATGTAAGCTCATTGAGCAGGGTCCTCAACCCCTCTGTTCCTGTGTGTCCAACTTGTCTGGTTACAACTACATGTCTGTTCGTCCACCCACTGTAAAGCGCTGTTGAATTTGGCGCTATATAAATAATAACATAATAATAATAATAATAATATTATTCTTTTGAAATGAGGAGAGCCTCTGTTTAGAGTTATTATTAATACAGTGGTCCCGAGTAAACATTGTACATTATGGCAAATGATAGGAACGGATGTGGAATACTGGCCTAACAAGGAGTAGTAATAGAAAGGACTAAGGCAGAGGTGATATAACATGGTGGAGTGGAAAGCTATTTATGTGGAAAACGTGGCGACATGGACTGGTGTTGGATATGCTAGTGGTAAAAAGGAAAATGATAAACAAGAAATACAATACGTTAAAACCCACTTGAAGAGAGTTGGAACTGAGCTCCATGTGCATGTCCCAGTTAAATTAACTCTATTGTTATTCGTCTACTATAGCGCAAAATTAGGAATTGAGCCCAGTACCAAAAATGAACATGTTAATTCAAGGAACTTGCCAAGAATCTAAGTTAAGGATATTCACTAAATTGTGAATTACAGCTATTCAAAGTAAATTAAATGGGGGATTCCGATTATAGCCCAAAATAGATGAAATGCAAATAACTAACCCAGATACCTATGTTTTAATTTCTGATATTATGGCCTAAAATGTGGATTTAAATTTTTGATAAAAATGTTGATTGAAATGTGTGCTACAAGAAAAGAATACCCTCCCTTCATAGGTTATCTTTATAGGTACCATTTCAGATGAAAGTTTAGCTGTAATTACTATTATATTGTAAACTACATGGACTCAATAGATTATGTAACTCTGATTTACTCAGTCATTTTATCATATGTCATAAAACATTATTTAGGGCTCATTCACAGTATTCTTGCTTAATATTTGCTGTAAGCAGTTAATAATAACAGTTGGTAGATAGTATTGGCGCAGCCCTACTCCATCTTTTTTGTGTTGTGTTTGATCTGTTGAAGGACTTGAGGGGTTTCCTTTGCTTGGGTTGCTGCCCATTCTGCATAGATTGTGTGTTCATTAGCGCTGAATTCCTGCTGTATTCTGTGGGTAGATAATAGTTCCCTGAAATTGCCAACAAGTTTGCAGCCTAAACCTTTGTCTTTACCATCTGCTCACTAGTAACGCACTGCTCTACAGTGTGGCACTGAAATGCACATCAAAATAGTGAGAAAAAAAACCGAATCCATATCAAATTAAAAAACAGGGTCCCTTGGGACCCAAATATTAGCAGATAACAGCATAACAGTGTCATGTAACCAATTCTTCACCCATTGGAGAGCATAGGGAAAGTAATAAGCATTGGGTTCAGTCTCATGGGTCTGTTACTTGCCCCTATACGGAGATAACAAAAATGCAAGCATTGTTCTCAAAGGCTCCCATTTCTCTTGCAACTGTGTTCATCAAGTCTACCATGGCTACAAATTATAGCGACAAGTTCACTCTCATTGCCCTCCAGGGTTAGGCAACCATCAGCACTCCAGATGTTGTGAATTACATCTTACCTGATGCTTTGCCATCATTATCGTTGGAGGATCATTATATGAGATGTTGTCCACAACATCTGGAGTGGCGAGGATTGCCAACCTTAAACTAGGCAGCCTTACTCCTTTTGATTTACCGGAGAACCAACTGTGACCTGCAAGTATGACACAGTGTAAAAAAAAAAACATGGACACAAAATGAGTACCTTCAGAAAATAGTTCCTAAATGGCATGTAAAGTGGCAGATGAGTTTAAATACATATAAATGCAAATTAATGCATTTTGAATAAGGAACACACAAGCCACTTATACATTAAATGCAGTAGAGTTAGGGATACCATTAAATGAAAAGGACTTTGGAAAAATTATAGATTACAATTTAGGCAACAGTATGCCATTGCAAAGGCTAGTAAGGTGCTTTTGTGTATAAAAAAGGGTTTTGATTCACGTGATCCAAATATGATTTTGCCACTTTACAAGTAAAGCCCAACCTGAATATGTGGTGTAATTGTGGCCACCAGTTTTAAAAAAGGATATTGTAGAACTAAAAACTGTGCAGAGGCAAGCTACAAAATTAGTAAGGGGGATGGAAAACATTAGTTATGAGGAAAGGCTAGAAAAAAATGGAATGGTTTTCTTTAGAAAAAAAAGTGCCTCAGAGGTGATATAATAACACTCTACAAATATATACAGGGTCAGTAAAATCACTATGTGCTAACGTGTTTATTAGCAGGAATATACAACAGACAAGAGGTCACCCGATGAGACTGGAAGAAAGGGGTTTTCACTTACAGCAGAGAAAAGAGTTCTTTACAGTAAGAAAAATAAAGATGTGGAATTTATTGCTTGAAGAGATTGTGTTATCTGATTCTATAGATAAATTTAAAATATGGCTCGGATGCTTTATTGCATAAATCGAATTTTCAAGAATATAATTTATATATGTAAACAGGTTGTTAATACAAGGAGAAATCTGATTGCCATTAATGAGTCAGAAATGAATATTTTTCTTCTCTTTTTGTGGCATAATTGGAAATGTGGTTTGCTTGTTTTTTTCTTTTTTCTTTTGGATCAACAGCATAAAAGAATGCGCTTCACAGTTGAACAGGATGGATTTTAGTCTTATTTCAACCTAGCCAACTTTATAAAGTCTTTCAGGGCTTGACTTATAGTTCTAAATATATTTTATGGCAAGTCTGCACCATATTCACTATCTATATATATATAAAAACAAATGACTCAAAAGGGACAAATTCCATGCTTTTTCCAACAGACTCTAAACTGGTTGGTTCATTCTGATACGGATATCTTATTCAGTATTGTCACTTAACATGTGTACACAGATTGGCCCTGCTGCCAGAAAAAAAAAAAAAAAACATATTTACAATCTACCATGTGTAATATTATATGTATTTTATATATTTTCACTTGATTTTGCACTGTTTTATATCCCCAGTTTAGCAACCAGAATCTAGCTTCACTTTCATGTTTGACTACACAATAAATGGCTGTTTTACCACATCAATTAGCCAATAGTTAAAGTGATGACTGTTAATAACTAGTTGTTTGAAATTGAGCCATAAAAGTCAATGTTATCAGCAACAAATTATGGTTCTTTCCTGAATAGAGAAACACTGATGTGACTTTGATAGAGATAAAATAGGCCCTGTACATGCACAGATTTCTAATTAATGAATCATTTAAAAAAATACATCACTTGTGTTTGCTAAATCAGTGGACAATTACATGCGCAATTTAACCATTTGAGTTCCAGTGGAGTTTGTAGAGCATTAGTCAACTCGTTGGTTCTCGAAGGGTTAGAAGGTACATGCCTGCAAGACACACCATATCTGGTAGCAAACGTTCTAACAATAAACATGCAACAAATTATGGGTTGGGAAAAGGCCACAGATGTTTATTTATAGCCTTGCACAGTACTTGCCAGCATGAACAATTCTACTTCACGTAGTCATAAATTATATTAACTGTATGTTAGCAAATCTGCAATATTATAATCCCTTTAACTGGTATCCTCATGCCAACCAGGATAGGCCCTTGGGTGTGCCCTCTGAATGCCTGCCACAATTCACAATAGGGCACACAAATTAAAACACATTCACCAACATTATTGACACTATCAGGGCTATTTACTAAAGAAATAACCCTATATTTGATAACTACCATTATACATATAAGGATTTGAGAGAGAAAAATCTAGCTCGTATGGGAAATGCACTTGGTGATAGAGAGGTTATGGCTAAAGTTTAAGTGATAAAGACAATTTTGGCAAAAAAAATATAATGATGAAATAAATAAGCCAAGAAATATATTTACTTTGATGTTGCTGAGATATTTAATACATTCTTTTTGCTGATTTGAGCTTTGAGCGGGATCCATAACTCTGCACCAATACTGCATGCTGTGAGATGCACTAAGCGCCGGCATCTATTACTACAAAATTGTTTAAACGTAAACTATAGTGCCAGGAAAACATAGCTCCCTATAGTTTAATCCCCTTCTGTGACTCACCTGATTCCAGCGCCGATGTCCCTCTACGGGGGAGATCTAATATGCAGGCTCGGTGATGGTCGTGCCCGCATTAGTACTTCCCTCATAGGAATGGATTCTACAAAGCTTTCCTATGGGGTTTTGAGTGAAGCTGGAGTCAGGCAACCAAAAGTCGCCAAACCACCCGGAAGTCCCTCTAGTAACTGTCTGGTTGACAGCCACTAGAGATGGAGTGAACCCTCAAACAGGGCCGGTGCAAGGATTTTTGCCGCCCTAGGCAAAAGAAAAGTTTGCCACCCCCCATGTGACATCACAATGCCCCACCCATATGATCTACCACACAGTGTATGTTTACATTAAAAAGCCTGCAGGCACAGGCTATAGACACCAGAACCACTACATTAAGATGCAGTGGTTCTGGGGACTATGGTGTCCCTTTAATGTGAGGTAAATTAGAGATATATTAGATTGCCTACTTACAACCAGATGAGGATGATGATGGGCTCTGGTTGCAGTTTGGCTCCACTGATCTGGTGTAGAACAGGTTCTCTGGATGCGGTTTGTAACTGTGGTCACAAAAATCAATGTTCTGGGAGAACGGGAAGCAGCTCCATTTTTTGGGGCCCTTTACACAGCTCAAGGTCTGGGCCTGACTGTGAGTATGCCCATAAGGCCCACCCACAAGTGCACCTACATGTTCCACCCATGAGTTTGCTCACAGGGAGTGGAGTGTGTAGGGGATGTGTTATGTGTTATTGTTGAGGATCTAAAGTTTTCTGCTTATGGAATGTAGTGTATAGGGATACCAGTTTGTGTATGTGATGCAGTGTGTGTGTGTAGTGGATGCAGTGTGTTTTTGTGTAAGGGGTAGAAAGCAGTGTGTGTTTGTGTGTAAGGGATGTATTTTGTGTTTCTGCATGTGTGTAAGGGATGCATTGTGTGAATCTGTGTTTATATGTGTAAGGGATGCATGGTGTGTTTCTGTGTATGTAAGGGATGCAGTGTGTGTGTCTGTAAGGGGTGCATTGAGTGTGTGTAAGAGATGCATTGTTTTCATTCGGACCGAAACTAATTGCCCATGTCTAATGCTTTGTGTGTTTCTGTGTATGTATTGGGATGTATTATGTGTGTAGTGTTAAATATAGAGTTTGTGGGGTAGGATAGGGGCTGATTCCTACCAGCCCCTTTGTGCTTCTTTTTCCCTCCTTCCTCAGTCTCTCTCCCCTCTTGTCCCTTAGTGCTCTCCCCTGCCCCACTGTCCCTTAGTGATCTCCCCTGTCCCTTAGTGATCTCCATGCCCTCTTTCCCTTAGTCCTCTCCCATCCTGTCTCTTGGAGTTCTCCCCTCCTGTCCCTTAGAGCTCTCTCCTACCCCCGTCCCTTAGTGCTCTCTCCTACCCCCATCCCTTAATGCTCTCCCCTGCCCCCTGTCCTTTAGAGTTCTCCCTTCCATTCCTTAGAGCTCTTGCCTGCCCCTTAGTGTCTCTCCTCACCTGTTCTTTAGTGGTCTCTCCTCTCCTCCACCCCATTAGTGGTCTCTCCTCTCCCCCTCCCCCTTAGTGGTCTCTACTCTCCTCTCCCCCTCCCTTAGTGGTCTCTCCTCTTCTCCCCCCCTTTCCATTAATGATCTCTCCTCTCCCCCCACCCTTAGTGGCCTCTCCTCACCCCCCATCCCCTATTGGCCTCTCCTATTCCCCCACCCCATAGTGGTCTCTAGTCCACCCCTCTGCAACCCTTAGTGGTCTCTCCTCACCCCCTACCTCTGATAGTGGCCTCACCTCCACCCCCCTCCCTTCCATAGTGTTCTCTCCTCACCCATCCGCCCCATAGTGGTCTCTCCTCTCCCGCGACCCTTAGTGGTCTCTCCTCCACACCTCTCCCTCCCATAGTGGTCTCTCCTCACCCCCACCCTTAGTGGTCTCTCGTTCACCCCCTCTCCCTCGGTGGTCTCTCCTTTACCCCCCTCCATCCCATAGTGGTCTTTCCTCTCCTCCCACCCTTAGTGGTCTCTCCTCCACCCCCTCTCCCCAGTGGTCTCTCCACCACCCCTCCCTCACATAGTGGTCTCTCCCCCCCTTCACTCCCCACCACCTCCCTCCCTCCCTCCTTCCTTCGTGGTCTCTCTTCCCCCCTCCCCATCCATGGTCTCTCTTCCCCTTCCTCCCTCCATGGTCTCCCAGTCTCTCTATCCCCCCTCCCTACATAGACTCTTTCTCCCCCCCCCACCTCTACTGCAGCATGGCCGAGCTCCAGTCTGGTCCGCGGTACAGGAGCTTCTGTTTCCTGTACCCGGCCAGACTGACAGGAAGTTCTTACTGCGTGAGCACTTCCTGTCATTCCGGCCGGTTACAGGAAACGGATTCTCCTGTACCGCGGACGGGAGCTCGGCCACACTACAATAGAGGGACTGACAGGAGGGAGCGCTGTGCGCTTCCCTCCTGCCGATCGATCTTTTCTTGCGCACCCGGTGCACAGAGCTGCAGCCGCCTGAGGCTCTCTATAGAGCACTCAGGCGGCTGCAGCATGAGGGGGGCCGGCGCTCCTGGCGGTGTCCCTTCCTAAGGGGTGCCCTAGGCGACTGCCTTAGTCACCTATAAGATGTGCCGGCCCTGCCCTCAAAGGTAAGTATTACAGTTTATTAAAGGCTGCTTTTATTATGTTTGCAGGGTTAAGGGACCTGGGACACTGCATCCAGACCACTTCAATGAGCTGAAGTAGTATGGGTGTCTATAGTGTACCTTTAAAGTCTGTGGTAGGCAGTCCACAGATATCCCTGTTAAACTGTAATTTAGATAATACATGCACCTAATTATGGGAGTTGCTCCTAAATTGCAGCAGTTTTGTGAGTTACCTTCAACTAGTCAGTATGATTTTTTTCTGTTTCCACCATACCATGGTGAGAGTGAAACTGTACACTATACACTATGCATTCTATTGTTAGACACAATTAAACTAAAACTCTCATCATCCACTATCATACCATGACCAGATACCAAATTCACAACTTCTCTGTGTATATTGAAATGTGCTCCATCTATCCCAAAAATAGAAGCACAGCTTTATTATTAAGTCAGTTTTAAACTATGCCCTTTCGTCTAATCTTGCCTAGATTCTACACGATCTTAATGTTTGCTGTATAACTCTGGATATGCAGAGCAATTATATAACTGAAATAAATGGAAAATGTTATTTTATATCCAATAGCTAAAAATGCCAAACTCCCCACCTCTAAAGCCATTTAACTTTTAGCATCTCATTGAGCTTCATTGGCAAGTCTGGGATTGGACAGCCACAAAAAGTCTGGTCATGGTTATAATGGGAGGCCTTGCAAAGGCTGCAGACAAGAGAACTGCAGCATTTGCAAGCTATTTTTAGGTAGACACCCAATGAAAAAAATGTCTATATATTTCCAAAACAGTAAGGTTTTTAAAAAACAAACAAAAAAACAACAACTTTTATTTGGGCAGTGGAGTGTTCTTTTAACTTACAGCTTGGTGATAGAATCTATGAATTTAAGTGTGTGCCCCCAAAAATAATTATATTATTGGAAAGATGCAATCGTATCAAAAACATGTCTCTGACGCAAAGATTTTGTGGCTTTCAAGCAGACAACTGGACCTGTTACTTCCTGGTTTGGTCATCTCAATGGAGCTAAACTCAAGATGCAACAATTGTTGAGATCACCTGCAACTGAGCTGCATTAGGAAGTTCGTGATTGGATAGCCGCAAAAAGTCTGAGCGGGTTTAGAAGGGGAGGGATTGCAAAGACCGAACTGCAACTTTTGCAAGCTATTTTTAGATATACCTCAATGAAAATAATTATTTTGTCCCTTTAACTTGTATGAGATATGTCCTGGCTTCAGGGATGAGTGGCGCAAAGAGTTCTTCTTATTTCTTCTTAAAGTGTCATCCGTGTATATGCAAAGCTCGACACATTTCGTCTATGCTTGTAGACTTTCTCAAGAGCTGTTATTCCTTCTCCATCTATCCTCTCCTCTATACCATCTTCTATTGGTGGAAAATTGGACCACGGAGGAGGAATATCAGCTTTTGAGAAAGTCTACAAGCACAGACAAAATTTGTTGCACTTTGCATGCACAGGCTTGTCTAACCTGTTTTTGATCTTGGTCTATTTATCCGATCCTGCTGCCCTCCCTGAATTTTTGTCATGTCTCTGACTTCATTATTCCATACATGTGAATTCCTGAATTTGGTATATTCCTGATTTTGGTATATTTAAGGTATAGCAATGATTCCAGGAGCCTATGGCACTACATCTGATCTTATATTTACATTTGTAAAGAACATCACAGAGAAACAGGAGTTGGAGAGAGGTCCCCACCCCAGTCACTTTGAATCTTTAAATGACCCTGTCTGTTGTTTATTTAATGTAAATTATAAACCTTTATACCTTCCCTGCAGCCATCTACACTTACCACACTAACTTTTATTTTGGGGTCTGGGCAACGTTAGTGACATTCTTTATCTACAAGTATTCTGTACATCCATACACTTGTGTTTGTTTATTTTAGTGGTCTGCTGCTTCAGGCATTAACCATTGCAGTTCTGCACACTGTGTACCCTTTCCCTGCGAAATGGGTTGGAAGTGGAATAGGGGTGGCCAATTTATGGATCTCCAGTTTGTAGTGGCTAAGCAATATGATATTTGTAGTTCTGTAACAGCTGTGGATCTACCTTCTGGACATCACCAGGTTAAATGCTCAAACCATATAACATTGCACTCAGACATGTACGACGTGCAGTTTTTTCTAGCTATTAAATGGTTAAATAAGCATTTTGTCTTTCATGTAGAGCTAAATGGGCCTGCCAGATATTCTCAATTCCTCATTCTAAATTAGGCATGCTCAAAGGAATGTATCTTCACTGTGAACCTTTATCTTTTTTATTTATTTAAATCATCCTGTGTTCCTTAGATGACTATATTTTTACATTACGGAATTCCCCAACAATTAACCTGCTGTAACGCGAGTATACTCAATTCTACCTCACCATTGACACTTGGGTTGGGGACCAAACTAATGCATATTTTCTGATTCTAGGAAAGTACAAGATGCTGATAGACAATGCAAGGAGCAGCCCATTTAGATGGTATCCATTTCGGACAGTTATGTCAAACAGCTTGTGTATGGTGCTAGGTGTCATTATGATGCATTTTATAAAAGTGATGATTTTATCGGCACTGTTAGCATTAGGATTAGGAAATATTTATAGTTGCACTACAGGATGGAGTCAACCCCTATTTTAATGCATTTAATAATCAATTTTTAAAATACATTAATGCAAAAACAACCAACCTAAAATAACAAAAGTTAAAAAAATATACTCACATTTGAAGTTCAGGCTTGTCAAATAACATGATTTTTATAATCTCATACTATACACGAGAAATAAGGACTGGATTTGTATATGTTAAATTTACAAAGTGCATCAAGTACTACGTAAGAAAGTGGGTCCAGTGCTTCCTCGAGTGTCCTTTTAGTGATTATATTTTGTTTATTTAGGAATCATGTTTCCATAAGCAGAAGGTGAGGACTTTTGTGTCTTTTGAAAAAGCCGGATTAATATAAGTATTTAATTCATGATTTCATTTATTTAAATATTTATTTTGTTAAAGGAACACTATAGTCACCTAAATTACTTTAGCTAAATAAAGCAGATTTAGTGTATAGATAATTCCCCTGCAAGTTCACTGCTCAATTCACTGTCATTTGACAAAATCACTTTGTTTCTGTTTATGCAGCCCTAGCCACACCTCCCCTGGCTATGATTGGCAGAGCCTGCATGAAAAAAAAAACTGGTTTCACTTTCAAACAGATGTAATTTACCTTAAATAATTGTATCTCAATCTCTAAATTGAACTTTAATCACATACAGGAGGCTCTTGCAGGGTCTAGCAAACTATTAACATAGCAGGGGATAAGAAAATCTTAATTAAACAGAACTTGCAATAAAGAAAGCCTAGATAGGGCTCTCTTTACAGGAAGTGTTTATGGAAGGCTGTGCAAGTCACATGCAGGGAGGTGTGACTAGGGTTCATAAACAAATGGATTTAACTCCTAAATGGCAGAGGATTGAGCAGTGAGGCTGCAGGGGCATGTTCTATACACCAAAACTGCTTCATTAAGCTAAAGTTGTTCAGGTGACTATAGTGTCCCTTTAAGGAATGATCAAGCAGTGGCAGACGAGATGGTGGGGCTCTGCCCAGGCTTTTCCTTATCTCGAACCTTTGACCTCTTTCCCCAGTATTTTTATCAAAGAGTATGGAGGGGCAAGGCACCCTATGCTAAGAATGTGTCATAGGTTAATGTGTCAGTTTGAATTGTGAAGTAACCCTTTAAAGGGTTTAAACCATGCATTACTTGAAATTATATATAGTTCCTGTATTAATTGCCTAATTTCCTTGTAGAGTCTAAGCACTAATGTATAGGAGTCTTTGTGTTTTAATTTGTATCATGCAATGTTGTGCCTTACCTGTATCTGTTTTTGCTGTGCTGCAGCTTGTCCCATGTTTTTAAAATATATAAACATTGTTTACATTTTCTGTAAATATTCTATCTATCATGTATTTCATGTAGTGGAGTAATACAGCATATTCTTAACGTTTTTGTATTATTTTATCTACTTTAAGAGTGGCCCTTGGCCCTAAATAAGTAGAATTATATCTCATTAATTTGATTATCATATGCTTTAAATATATATTATATACTCATTTCAATGTATGGCTGTATCTCCTTACTTTAAATGATCTCTGTTTTTAAATGATTTATTAAATTAAAGGGACACTACAGCCACCAAAACAACTCTCACAGTGAACAACTTGCAGGTAAATTAAATCACCCCACCTCCAGATTATCCTTAAATGTTCTGGCTTCTATTATCCATATTTTATATGCTAAGATCATTTGCTAGTTTACATTTTCATTTTGAAAGTATAAGATAACTTTGTCTTTGTCTATGTTTACACGGATGTCAGCTACTCACATGTTAGTTTGTTCTCATCCAAGGTTATAGAGTATATTAACAAAACTTTAATTTAAAACATGAGTATGCACAACTACCATATAAATATAGTATAAAGAAACAAAGACTGTTCATTGATAGCTAAAAATAAAATTGTTTGAATTTCAACAATTTTTATTTATTTATTCATTCATTTTTTTTTTTTTATAAATATCGTTTTATTGAAATGTTTGCAAGGTGAACAATTCGCAGTTAGGTTATGAGCAGTGCGAAACACGCAGGTTTCAATCGTTTAGAGTCTCGTTTGAGATCTTGAGATGCGCAGATCTCTGAGGATGCAAAAGTAGTTGAGACTCGCAGGTCTCCGGGCACAATAAGTTTCTATTTACGATATTCACATAGCATGTTGTAGATTAATTAATTACAGTCTGTCAGGTGCGTTAGCTATGGTCATGTGGTTTGAAATCGCTTGCTCTGCGTTATGATATTATTTGTGATTATAGGTCCTATCGTTCGCTTATTCTTGCAGGTTGTAAGTGTCTCTCAATCTTTAATGTCGTTCGTCTGTAATGGGTCTAGATTGTGAATAATGGGAGGGGTGGGGGGGGGGGTCGGTAAGCATGTCGTGTCTTTCAGTTACCCTCTTCCCGCCTGTATCTTCTATGGCCCCGTCTCAAGATGCCGATTGGCATGTGTTTGGGGCTGCGGGGGGGTGTCCTTGTGCTTTTGTGTGTTCCAGTCTAGGGTTTGATCCCTAGGATTTATTCATTCATTGTTTACAGAAATATAAACTATATAACCAAATACTCAATTTGTGGTTGTTTTGCGGAAGCATTCGCTAGTAGCATAGTATATTCAGTAATGCATTCAGTGAGTCCTATGTCCTCCATATCACTAGTTTCAAGAATACAGCAGTGAATTCTGACACACAAAGGTGTGGGAAGAGATGGGGGGAGCATTAATAGTCTCTCTGCAGAGATACATAATGGCAGAGTGTATTCATGGCGTGGAAATTTGATTCGCTGCAGGGTGAAAACCAGAAGTGGAGCAAAATAATACAAATAATAAATGAATGTTATAGTGTATATAAATATACATACAACACTGAATGTTACCCTTGGCCCAAATAAATTGTACAGTTCTTCAAATTACCACGTGACAATTACGTTTTACCCTCAAACGCATCTTTAAATGTCCATCGGCTCAGCCTCAGCTGCCCCACTATGTAGATCTCTTGACAAAATGTTAATTCAAACATGGTTCCATTCTTTCCTCTTCACTCTGTTTCTTACTTACACTTCTCCTCTTCTCTCATTATTGGTTCCATTCCCATTTTCCAAGTGCTTCGATTGTGCTGTTTCTTCTTGCCTATTAATTCCCTAACTTATTGCGAGAACTTGCTGCCATGCTCACAGCTTCAAAGCCTCCTGGAAAACCCACTTATGCAGAAAGGCCTATCAGCCACTTTCTTTTTAACTCAAGAATCATAGACACGAAACATGTACTGATTCTCGAACAACCTTATGTCTCGCATGCCCCCGACCTTCCTTCGACTGTAAGATCTAACGAGTATAGCACACGATTCCTTCTATATCACATAACACGGGACAGATATCAATTATTTGCACCCTCATTGTACTGAAGATTGCTTTGGAGTTTGGTTGTGCTTTATAGATAAAAAATAGAATAATTAAGTAAGACAGAAGATGGAAATTTGCACAATTATTTCTCATTTTAATGCATATTGTAACACATAATATAATTTGGCTGCTTTAAAACTAGGAGGGATAAATTGAGAGATGAACAAACGGGATATGTGAGTCAATGATGATGCTGTTATTGTCACAGAAGACACAAAATGACACTGCTTGAATAACGTAGATTAATCCATAGATAATAATACAAATATATGTGAAAATCATATCTGAAACAAAAATACATAGTATACACAATTTATTGAGACAAATGCATTGCAAAGACACTGAGTAAGTATGACAGACTAATTTCAACCTTCGAAAAGCAAAATAGTTGTTTTAAAGGATTAAAATACTTCAGATTTGCTTTCAAATATTGTTATGAGACAAACTGTGCCGTATCTAGTTATATATTGCATATGCAGGAAAACCAAAAATAGCTGATAACACCCTTAGTTATACAGTGATTTGTCATGGCTCGCTGCTTTAATACTACGAGAAATGATAATCATTCTCTCCTCTATACTATCTCCCCAACTAAAAGTTTCCATCTTTATGATGAGTTATGTCCTATGTTGTATTTTCAAATGACAAAAGGGACTCTCTCTAAGCAGTCTCTACTACCACAATCCTGTGACCTTCAAGTATATCTCCGTTGTCATAAAAAAAAACAAAAAAAAAACTTTTAAACAAACGTGTAATCTCATGGTAGGTGTTTAATAATTAAAACACACATACACTTCTACCTCTTAATGGCTGTCTGTGTGACAGACTTGTGTCTAGACAGTACACATTATATTCATCATTTTAGTTTTCCCATTGAAATGAGAAACATTGCGAAATTTGTACATATAAATATGAGCAGAAAGAGGAAAGGGCAAAAACGAGTAAATCTGAAAATATAAAACCATCTGTTGTCTTAAGGCTCACGTGTTAATGAAACTGTATGTGAAAGGAAAAAAAAAATTAAAATAGCCCTTTAATGGCAGGTTCTTAAAAAAAATACTACAAAGCAGATAAGTAAAATATGTTGAGAGAGATTAAAAGCTGATATAGACTGTGTGCTTTACATAGTTAAACTCTGCATCCCTGTGCTATAAATGATTTGTATACCTTTAACCTATTTTACAGAGAGAGGCAATTTACACACATAGCAAAAGCACCAGTGCAGTCAAATTGTGACTGTGTATAATAGAGGGGAGGGGAGTGCAAGGAGCAATCTCTTTAATTTCATATGACTGCAACCCAAATAGCATAAGGAAAAAAAAGCAATGTTTAACACAGAGGTTTAAAATTAGACTGCAACAGGAAAGGATTGTTTTCCTGTTTACAGTTATAAACAATATATGTATGACATATACCAGAATTCCTGTAGTATGTAATATATAATGTGTTTTTGTTGTGGATGATATGAGATATGTTTTATTACGGTTGTATTCACTAAATGATAAATTGTTGTTATTAATAATATATATCGTATTACGATTGTAAACGATATGTTTATTTTTTTCTTTTTACAACCAACAGATAATAAATTGCAGTTGAAACTATACTGATGACCAAATTATGTTCAATCTGTAATACGTTAGTAATTAAATTAAAGTACTTTATATGTGATGTACTCTGTCTATGGATTTTATATGTAGAAATTGTGTGTACAATTGATGAATTTAATTCAAAATATACGATGTATTAAATATATAGATATCAAGATAAATAGTAATTTGACTTAGATGCAATTTAAGTATTTAAATGATGTAAACTATGTTTAGGCACAATATATTGCACTGCTGCTACATATAAAACATTATTAGGGTTAAATATGCATGTCATAATAATATTTAGCGCAATATATCAAACGTGCACTGTATATAAAATGCAAACTATATTATAGAAATAAATTTTATAATTTGTAAATGATATAGAATAGGTGGTAACATCAGATAACATTGTTAAGAACAGTGTACATTATTGTCATAATGCTCTGATAAGGGAATTCTTGTGAAAATCTTGGGAATGGCTAAATATGGAGCAATCAACAGTAACTTTCTACTGGTTTCCATGGTGATTGCTCCAAATTTAGCAATGCATTCTTATATATAGGTTCCCACTAAAAATACATTTTGAACACATACCTCAGGCAAAGATAAAATGATGAAATGAAGCTGCTAATGGAGGAGGTATGTCAGGGGACAAGTTACCTGGGCAGAAAATACCGTTGCTGAACAAAAGCTGCATATAAAAATCACCTGTTGGTAAAGAATACATACAACAATAATGCAAATGATACTTTATTTAGAGATTAATTTAAATATAAAAGGCTAACACCATGGGCAAACATTTAAGAGACATTGTATATGTAAATAAGGGATAAAAGTCATGCATAAAAACTGCAACAAGGAATTAATGGAGATTGTAGAATTGATATTGTGCCAGGATTCTTTTTTTTACAAGCCACATACAATGCGCCGCTAAAAAGATATGATACCATGTAAATGATAAAGTTATGAAAGATAAAATATACACGTACTAATAAACAATTTCCCACATAGGCTACATACAAAATTATATTTATGCAATGTATATTACCTTAGCAGATTAATGGTTTTATTGTTAAATGTATTCTTTTTTTTCCTGTAAAGTTTACAAGGTGTAAGGAATTAAGAAATTGATAAAATGTGGCAGGCAACATACAGCACTTCAGATGTTTTGGACTACATCTCCCATGATGCTTGCCCAGTATTATGGCAGTAAGAGCAACATAGGAGATGCAGTCCACAAATTCTGGATTGTGGAAGGTTGCCTACCACTGGTTCAGAGCAAATCAGCAGTACGAAATTAAGATGAATTTGGACAGTTATTTTAAAGATTGAAAACAATTCTTATGTTTTTGTGTATTTACTAGAAAATACAGCAAGGGTTGTGGATGATTTGAAGTTAAAATATAGAGCTGAATCTCATGTTTAAAAACATTTTCCAGTTTGGTCTAATTTGCCAGCATTATCCAGAAGTAAAACTTGTTTGCATGTGATTCCTATAGCCATTGGACTTTTAAAGGTGAGTTTAGATTTACCCCTAACCCAGAAGGAAGAGAAAGGTAAGACTGAGATGTTCTGCTAAAAAAAACAACACAATCACACAGTCACGTTTTAGACATGTTTTTTTTTTGTCTGTTTGTTTATTAACTATTAATTTATATTTCATGTGTTCAAAGAGTCATCTTCATGATTGTTAATATTAGACAATCTGCAAATCAAACTCTCACACAAAACAAATATGTTACTTCAACAAGTAACCATTTCCCCCCCAATAAATGGCAATTTTTAATGAAATAAAACTGGGTTAATGTGCAGCCTAGACTTCAACAGTCTGAGAAAAAAAAAAAAACCTGTTAAAAGTGCTTTTAACAATTCTAAACCATTCATCTATTTTAAAACCGTTTGGGCTTAATTTGAGAACTGGGCAGTTGCAATGGACATGATCAGATATTTATCGTATTTACATTTTTCATTGTAATGTAGATTGGAATTACTATGGGAAAATTCCCTCTCCCACTCCACAAAAAAAGCTGTGTTTTCTATTTTACAAGAGATAAAAATATTACATTGTAGTATATTTGTTAGATCATTATTACTCAACCTTTTCCACTCTGTGTAAAGACTTAATAGTTATTAGCATTCCATGGGATCAGCCTTGGAACTGTGACAAATGAAGTGTCTGGAAAGTATTTTGCGACATTGTAGACACACGATGTGGGAGTGGCTTGCCAGAAAGCGGGACAGTCACGTTTTACTTCCAGCAGGGGTGGCCATAAAAAAAAAAAGATCCCCCAGCTATTGAAGAACTACAACTCCCATGACCCTGTGGGCGCACAGCACATTTCTTTATAGTGTGCAACCAATACTTTTTTTTTTTTAAAGCTTTAATTTACTATTTACTCATAAAGAAAACTGATACAAATCATCAAACTTAAATGTGTGTTATTTTAATTACCAGCAAAAATTTAGTAAAAATTAAAAAGTTCAAGTAGGAATTTATGTGGCTTATGGGGAGATCACACCCTGTACCCATGATGCTATAATCTTGCAAAGGCTGGCAGGAGTGTGATCTGCTTTTAGCCTTTTTTTAAAAAAAAAACATATATATATTATAGTGACTGGGAGAAAGGGAAATCTACAAATATAGGACTGATTTATTTTACTTTCCATTAGACTAGTAACCAGGTTAACAAATATTGTGTTCCAGCAAGGCAGAGCTGTTTAGATATTCTATTTTTTTTAATGAGCACTTTGATTTAGAATATTTTATACTATATGATACATACTACAGTTTAATTTTTTTTTTATTCAAATGATGTCTGCGTTCTAACAGAATATTCTGGCGAGTGCTACAATGTAATGTAAGAGTTCTGTTTAGAATATCACTGGATGCCGTAGTAAGCAGCACATGGAGCTTGGCTGCTGATAAGAGCTGCGTGTCCCTTTAAGAGGAGAAGAAGGGGGGTCAGAGAGAGATGTGAATGAAAGCACTAGTGAATTCTTGCATAAATTATGCCTGGTGGCCGTGTGACGTCACGCAGCTGTGTGGCGGAGGGGAGGGGGGGGCAATGGAGCGCGTGGGATGGGCGGGGCGTCCAATGTGTGTGTGAGAGAGAGTGAGTGAGTTCGCGGCCCCGCGGGAGCGCGCTCGGTCCTCGGGGAGGACGCGTGAACGCGGCTAAGAAGCTGGTGCCCGGAGTGTGTGTGTGTTTGTGTGAGGGAGTGAGTGGGATCCCCCCGGTCTGTGAGTGTCCGGCGGAGCCGCGGGTTCGCCTCCTCCGTGCGGACGCGCTCGTGCACTGCCCGGATTAAACTTGAGCTGAAATTAAAACACAAAGGAAGGAAAGCGGCGAGAGATAGAGGACAAGAAGGTGGAAGACGGGACGCGGACACAGAGAGAGTAAGGATCGGGAGGAATAAAGATAAAAGGTGGAGTGTGGGAAAGCGTAAACTCCAGCCATTGAGATCTTCCCCCTCCTCCCCTGCAGCCCGGAGAGGAGGGAAGGGGGGAGAGGGAGATAAGTGTCCCTATCCTGGGATCTGCTCATCACACAATAGGAGCCCCGGATCCGGCACCCTGAAGGGGTAAGTGAGAGCAGGTACTCAGAGCCCCTCGGGGTGGGGGGGGAGTAGCAATGCTGAGTTCATGGGGGAGCACACCGTGATATACGGGTAAAGGGGACAGTTCGTGGCTAACATTGCCGTCCTTAACTAGCCAAGTCACTCCTGGTAGCTCAACTTGCCTGCGAGATAGGGTTTGGTGCCCTGTGGAAGTTTGGTGTCTCTTTGATGGGGATCCTCGGGGAGTCCGAACTCTAGGGATATCCTACTATTTTTCCCCCTGGAATAAGTGCTGTCTGTGCGTGTTATTAATTTTTTTTTCTTTTGTGTGTGTGCTGCTTCTGTGTGTTGTGTTTTTGTGCTGTCCTTGCAGAGCACGAGTCTCCCAGTATACAGTGCATGGAGAGGGGGAGGGAGGGCAGAGAATAGATGGAGGATCCTGTGGCCGGAGGGAGGAGGAGGGGGTGAGATCCTGACCGCATGAGGAGATCCTGTCCTTCAAACCTTCACCCCCCTCTCTCCAATCACGACCTATCATATCGCGATTTGGGGATACTGGATCTATGCATCCGCAGGCTAGGTGATCAACTTGTGCAAAGTGTGTGCACGAATGAGGGGGAGTGCTTGTAAAGTGAGGGGCTCAGAGTGTTGATATCACAAGAGTGTGTGTGTATATATGTGTCGATCACCATATGTGTAAAACCCTGTTATTGTAGATACATAGGTGTATTCCGGAGTGTCCCATTCAGATTTCCATCCTGCTGCAAATTGTGCATCTCCTTGATACTTTGTATCAGCCAGGAACGGTTCTGAAGGTTCTAGCATGTATCAGTCAGGAAAGGTTCGGAGGGTTCCATGCATGCTCCCTGTGCACCTTGTCCAGTGAGATCAGTATAAGAGGATGAGGAGACATGTTTTGTGTGCATTTCCAGGGGACGTTTGAGTGGCAAACAGTTTGGGGGAGGGGGCAAATTTTGCTTTGAGGAACACGAGGTGCCTTGTCCGCAGAGCCAAAAAAAAGTACTGAATTAAACAAGGACTAAGGGCAACACATTGAGCAAAGCTTCAATTGCCACCATTATATCCCCAAGCAGCTTTTCTGATCGGATTGTGATTATGGGGATGAAGCACAAGGAGAATGATTTCAAACTCTCCTATCCTTACTGTGTGTATTGGTTTTTCTTGTAAACACAGACCAAGTGTGTGTATGTGGACCCACCATGTGGGCAATTGCCGAAAATATGCTTTTATTTAAAGTATACTTGTTTCTATTTGATGTAGTTTGCTTATTATTTTTTTATTTTAATAACTGGACAGGATGGTGGCTCTGATCCCTTCACACCTACACTTGCCTCCTCTCCTGGGATGATTAAATAAAAGGGCAGGCTTTGGGAGATTGCTGTTAAGAGTCGATAAGTAAGGCGATAATATGAGGAGGATAAGTGGGGTGGTTAGGTCATTGTCCTGGTGGGATGTGCAGATAGAAATGGCCTCCTTGCTTTATCACCCCCCCTATTCCCCTGTACACATCCTGCTGGTCTGTGGCAGTACTGGGTCCTGCTGGTGTGGTGGGGGGTTGATGATGGGAGGGAGTAGGGGAGGCTGTTGGAGAAGGCGCTGCAGGCTGCCAGCAGCCATCATTGCAAAGCGTTCATCTCCTCCTGATGGCCTTTCACAGGAGGGTACCCGGGGGAGGGGTGAATCAGAAAGCCATTCCCTACAAAAACCTAATTAGGCACCCTGGAACTGCCAGAAATCTGGGGGGTTTAACAGGGTACCTAGCAAAGTGCTATCACGCCTTTTTATTTAAAGTGTCTTCTCTCATGTAACAAACAATAGACAAAGGACACAAAAGTAGCAATTGAGGAGGAGTTCCCAGTGAATGGGAGAGCTCACCGACCCACACCATGCTCTGTGATCCTCCCAGAGACTTTCTCTGGCTCTCCCTGAAAACTAGCTCTGTACTAACATATACTACACTTAGCCATTTGGGGCAGGTGCAATCCCTACAATAAAGTTTTTTTTATTTTTACATTTTATTTTAAATCTTTGTGGATTTCCTTTCCATTCCTCTGCCAACCAACTTTATTTTATCCTGCCTTTTTAGATGGGCAGATTCTCTCTGCTCCAAACCTGAAACAGGAAGATGTTCCCTGTAAGTCCTCAGCAGCCATGCATGTTAATGACAGGGAGCCTATTGTCCTGACGAAATTCTGCTATGATTGCCTGATTCCTCCCACTAGTATCACCACTAGGAGGGAAAAGAAAACCTTGCAACACTGCATTAATTCACACTAGCACAGCTCTGCCATTTTTTTTTTTTTTCTCTAAACAAAGTTTCAGACCCCCATGCACAGTGCATTACCCAGCTCTCACACAACAGAAGCTTCCCTGGCTAACTTAAAATGGCAGCTTAAATATAACAGGGACCTAGTCATTGACACTGATCATGACTGAACAATCTTAAGAGTTGCATGCTTTAGGCAGATTGCAAGGCACCATCCTCAAACCTTCTCCACATTATAATTTATTTTATTTTTGTTTGCTTTTTTTTATTTTTTATTCATAAGTGGAAGACTTGTAACAAAAATATTAAATTACCACTTTAATAGAGGGTGACGTGGGGTATCTTAAATTGCTATAAGTGCAATAGTACCAATGTTGTAACAGGTTTTGCTTTGTTTTTAGTAGCATTCTTAAATCATATTAATGCAACATTGAAACATGTTTGCATAACTTCACCACTCTGGTCTTCTTTATTTCTTAGGTTTTTTTTGTTTGTTGTGCCATTTGTTTGTATATTTGAAGAAAGTTTTATATGCTGAAAGGAGAGAGGCTTGTTAGGATTTTTTTTTTATTTTGCTTTGGTTTGGAATGCATTTTTGGTAGTATAACAAGTATTGCAATTAATGTACTTTTCTGTCTGTATACATATGGTTGATATGGCTGTAATGTCACTGGAAAAATGTTTTGCAAAGAGAGGGTGGGAGAACATATCAATGTGACTGAGTTAGCCAAAGAGGAATTGTATGGGTTTTAAGCTACAGTGTGCAATTCTCTGTTTTACTATCGGCACTGTAGAATGTTTATATATTTTTTTAAATATAATAAAACATAAAATCTTTACCTGATACTGAATGGGTTAATATCATACATTGATTCTGTACCCCATTCCTCCTTTTTTTTTTTAATTTTATTTTTTTAAATAAAGCATTTAGTGTTCCTTTTTGCACTTTGCTCTCCTGCCATCCCTGCTGGGAACCTACTCTGAATCGTCCACCCTTTCTATTAAGGACTATTTCCTTTGAATCTGCCCCCCTCTAGCTTTTAGAGCATGACCTCCTTTTACTGACAATTTTCTAAATCGCTTTCTTTTAGTACATCTTTTTTTATTCCGTTTCTGTGAATAATAAAGACATGTGGAGATATATATATATATATATATATATTCCACAACATGAGAATGTGATTCTTTCTCATTACCACTGTCAAACTGCAAGCAAAGAATTCAGCCATATTAGTTCTTTAACCACTCATTTCACAGATTTAACACTATACTTCCAGCCTGAAGTGGGCAATGTTGTCATTTCCAACGTCACATACTGCTTTTACCAATCAGGATGCTGCATGCTGTCCTGTGTCTCTCATTGCATGTGCATCATTTGAGCCTAGTGGAAGGATGTAAATATTTACTATATTTTCTGCATTTAAGTTAACTAGCCAGGATGGTGAGATTTGATTTTTCTTTTACACATTATAGCTATTCGTATTAAAAAAATAAATAAATGTGGATCTGAGTGCTGTAGATTAGATTTGTTAGATTTAGTTAGATTTAGTTTTTTGACGATTATGTATTTTTAAGGTGACGCTTCTAGGAGAACTCTGCTCCAAGTCTGTTTTGGTTGTGAAATATAAAAAAGAATCATGTTTGTTTTACTTTGTGTGCTTCCACTAAATGTTTGCAGGTTTTGGTTTTCAATTCACTGTTTAGTGAATAAACCTCAGCTAGTGATTGTGAACAAACCCCCTTATTGCTTTTTGTGTTCTCTGTATATTTAGTAGATGCCAAGAGGTCTATAGGGGAGGCAGGCAAATGCAATGTCTTGATACTTCCTCGGTGGTTAAGGTCTTTTTGTGTTAATGACAATTGAAGTGTAATAAGAGAACACAGAGAGACATGACACCTCTGGAACCAGAGCTGGCTATGTAGTGCTGGTCAAATTGTAGACATTTTGTCCCGTGGAAAGTATCTATAATTTACAGTTGGGAACATTTGGTGTGATAGGTGCCCTGTTGGTTGGAATAATTATCCAAACAGGAGGAGTTATATCCTAACTTGTTCCTTCTTGTATTGAGCAGTCGTAGACTTAAAACAAATGTTTTATAAACTGTTTTGTTGCTTCTGTCCTGTACTAGTTACAGGTTTTTGTGCTGCACTAATTCATGCAGTGCTTGAGATAAAATAGATCCTGATCGCAAAAATACTTTTAGGTTTCCTTTTTATGGAAAACTTCTTGTCTTGGTGATAAAATATTTTTGATCCTAGAAGGTAGACTTCTAGATAAATGGGCAACCTGTGTAGCACACTCCTGCTGTTTCCTGGTTAAAGCCAAACTTTCAGTGAGCCACACAATACATTGTATTTCCTAGTAGTAGTTGGTTATTAAATTATGACAGGGAGCCTGATATAGTGCTCTGATTTCTGGTACTGTTAGACTATGACAACAGAAGTATCTATGAAGTCAGGTTCTCTCTATGGCTCATGCTGCTGTGTTACCCTGCTTCAGACTTGAATCATTCATTTCTTTAACTACTCAAGGACCAATGATGTCAGAATTTTCCTGACGACATGTGGTTTGCCTAATCCTAGACTAGAAAGGTTCTAAATCAATATTTGTTTATATATAATTGCTGTAATAATCCTGTAACCATATATTTTTGAGTTAAAGGAAATGTCTGCTTGCAAATCGGAGTTTGTGTGCATGTTGTGTTGTTTTTTTTATTTTATTTTTTCAGGGTTTCAGTCCTGTATTTGTTTAAAAAAAAAAATAAAAAATATTATTTTTTCGTGATGGCCATTTGCACTCTGTTTAAACATCTTATACACCTATGTTTTAAATTAACATTATCGTAAGAACAAAAATATAAAATCATTCTACATGTATAAGGGACCAATTGTGAGCTCTTAATGCAGACGTTGACCTACCCTATGACTAGTTGTGCCTTAGGATTGGTGGCACAGTGACCAACCTTCTCTGCCTAGGTAGGATACTTAGTTATCATTTGGCCTATAAAATAAGTAGGTTGCATGACACCAAAGCTGTTAAGGATGTTCTTAATAAGCATGTAAAAGCTGCTTAGATCAGAGTTGTAACATAGAATTCTTTTTAAGCTGTTCCCAGGTAAGGTTGAATAGCTAAACTGCTAACAGTGCAGATTGTTTATGAATAAATATCATGCTTGTATAAAATATCTAAAATTCTTACTTTTTTAGAACCATTCCTCATTATCAAATCCATCTTTATCAATAACTAACTATTTATTTGGAGCTGGGTAAAATGTTTACACTTATCATACAGGAAAACTGTACCCAGGCTATTGGATTTAGAGCCTCAAAGTGCCCTGCTCCTTTCATTCTGTAAAAGTTATAAAATAGTTAAATGGGCTCTAAACACCATAACCACTATAGCTGGTCAGGTATTGGAATTTTTTGTCTGTCCGGGTGTTGTGGACTTCATCCACCATATTGTTATTACAATCATAATGCTGACAAAGGATCAGGGTAGATGTAGTCCACATCTGAAGTACTGGCGGTTGCCTACCTCTGTGGTAGGTGGTGAGGTTGCCCAACAGCCATCTACTGGAGATTCTGTACTGTGGACTACTTATCCCTTGATGCTTTGCAAGCATTATGTCTGTAAGAGCATAACCAGCAATGTAGTCCACAACATTTGGAATGCCGGAGGTTAAGAATAAGTTGATTATTGCAGAATTCCATGTGTCCAAGTAACAAATAGAACTTTCTGGTCAACCAAATTGGCACTTAACAAGCCTGTCTCCAGTCAGTGCTGCCATTAGCAATGTAGCTACTATCCCTCTATGACTGAGCACTCATAATCTTTATCTGGGCTTCCTACTGCTTGACCTGGAGAATGCATTGTGCTCTCACCTTTCGTTTATTTTGGACAGACAATGATGTGAACTTCCTCATGATGACATCTGCCATAAAGGAGATGTACCTAGCATGATGGGTAATCCCCCGGGTTTGTGTCAAACCTGCCACTGTGGGTGTGCTTTAATCATAGCCTTTGTGCATAGCTTTTGTGAGCACCATCACTACAATAAATTGCATGTTTTTTTTTTTTTGGGTTTGTCCATTTAAATCTGTAGTTTTTAGGAGACTCCTGCTTATTGTATATGCTTGTGGTGTTCAGAAACTTTGTCATCTGTAAACAGAAATACCGAAAAATGGGGAGAAAGCTGATTTCATATCCCACTTTATGTGAATAAAAATGTTTAGTAAAAGTTCTGTTTGAAGAATATCTAGCTAGAACACCAGATTGCTGCCATTTTGTTGATGTGACCTAGCAGAAGGTAATAGAAATAAGACAAACTAGCAGGATGCTAATGAAATTTGCAGGCTGAAATATTGAAGTAAAAAAGTTTTTTGCTGTTAAGAGCCTGTAATCAGAATAATTGATACTGATGACAATACCTCCTTATGTTTTTTTTATTTTGACTGTTTATCGAGACTATTGATACAAACACGTATTGAAAAGACATGTAATTCTATGAGTAACAGCCATTATATCCATTATTTCTAATGTCTGCTCAAGCATGTCTTTTCATTTAAACCTGTTGCTAAACGTAACACTGTGTCAAGAACTCAGTTTACTTTACACCAGACCTTGTAAGACCCACTTTTCATCATAAGATGGCTTTAAAACGGTCTTCATTAGCTCTAAGTTTAGATTACTCTTTGGACTACTTCTTAGTCTTTTGAAAATAAGTGGTCAATTGAAAACTTTCCAATCTGACACTTTTTAAGAACAATCATTTTTGTTACTGATTACCTCAATGTGAAAGTAAAGTAATGGTAAACTGACATTTTATAGATGTTTGCTGTTTTAGAGATTAAAATTCTGTTCACGTACAGGAAAATAAAATAGAACTGCTGTAGAAGTGTTCTACCCCAGTAATAGCCATAGCTGGTGTAGAATTCTACATATCAGCTTTAAAACAAGACATGCTCATTAAAAACAATTAAAATTATTAACCATCCATTGGGTATCTTCAAGGAATCCGCTGATACTGCTGGGAATGCAGTCGCAGGATATCTGCAATGATCGGTAAAATGTCTCAAAGTTGGTAACAATGCCACATTTAAAGGACCACTCTAGGCACCCAGACCACTTCTGCTTAATGAAGTGGTCTGGGTGCCAGGTCCTTCCAGGGTTAACCCATTTTTTTTTTTTTTTTTATAAACATACCAGTTTCAGAGAAACTGCTATGTTTATGAATGGGTTAAGCCTTCCCCCTAATCCTCTAGTGGCTGTCTCGTTGACAGCCACTAGAGGCACTTGCGTGCTTCTCACTGTGATTTTCACAGTGAGAGCACGCCAGCGTCCATAGGAAAGCATTATGAATGCTTTCCTATGTGACCGACTGAATGCGCACGCAGCTGGCGGTGCGGAACGGAGGAGGAGAGAAGGAGAGCTCCCTGCCCAGCGCTGGAAAAAGGTATGTTTTCCTGGCACTATAGTGGTCCTTTAATAGTAAAAATAAATTTGCAGGCAGAAAGTGTGTGGTGTACAATAGCTCCATAAACTGTGAAAGAGATTGCCTTTTCTTGATGAGGTGATAGCTCGGTAATCTGTATTTAAAGGAAAGTTACAGTGTTAAGAATACAAACCTGTATTCCTAATGTTACAGTGCTCCTGTCCACCCCCACCCTCATTTGCTAAAAAATAAAATAAATGTATACATGCCCTTTTCCAGCACCGAGATTGACGCTGCTGTACCTATTACAATGTCATTGAGGAGGCGACACTTTCCTCCTGCGATGGTCCCATCCAAGGTGAGAATTTGGACACCTGATGCTCATGTGCCGCGAGCACTGTGCACATCCGGTGCTTCTCATAGTAAAGCAGCATTGAATTAATGCTTTCTGATGAGCTGCAAGAGCACGTGACCAAGTTTTACTCTCATTACAGCAGAAGTACATCTAGTGGCTGTCTTTATGACGGCATCTAGATGTGTATTTAAACTTTCAAGCTAAATATTGACCTTTCTGCAGGTGTTGTACCTTAAAGGGTTAAACATACAGTACCACTGCGCCTAGACCACGTCATTGAGATGACTTAGTGATCCTTTTTAAATTCTGTTCAGACAGGCATGGTAGTTACAGGAGCTGTTTGAGAATTGATGGGAGACTGTAAGAAAGCTTTGCTTCACAAAATTAATGTGGCCTAATACATGCACATGTTTCCTTCCCATGCATATTGTGGGTTGGGAGGCAGGTAGTTAAAAAAATAAAATAAAAATAAATGTTATGTGTAATGTTATTGGTAAAGTCCTGAAAAATCTTACTGGCATGCCATATGCTTGATCCCCAAATTCTAGACTGGTGGTAAATGTTAGGTAATTATGCTCCATTTTATATTTTTCAGATTATGTTAAGAGTATGTAGCTGCTTCAAAGTATGACAGTAAGTCATTACAGTAAGTCAGCAAGACAGTAAGTCAGACAGTAAGTGAAAAAGTTAAATTTGCTTCCTTCCACAAATAAAAGAAAAAGCTATTCCTACCAATATAGTCCACCAAACTCCATTTTAACTTACACAAGTTTACTTTTCTATACACCATTGAGCACTGCAAGAGATACAAATTTTGAAATGATCAATGACTACCTTCTCTAACATTCATCATGTGATGGGCATACCTGTTTATTGCTGTTCAGTCAGTTTGAAAAAATATAAAAAAAATGTTTTGTGTCCCAAGTATAATGGACACCGGACCTATAATCAAATGCATGGCAAAAATTAATTCATGTCCGGGTTATTCACTAAAGCAAGAATTTAAAGTGAATTTCAAATTTAAAACCAAAGTAGTCTAACTTAAAAAAACAGCTGACGTAGAGGACACGTCCAATTAGCCTGTTTTGGACTTAAATTAGAAATTCACTTTAAATTTTTTTTTCTTTAGTGAAAAACTGTTTATATGATTTTTGCTGCCTTAAATTTGTGATGCTAATTAATTTAGACTTGAAGATGTGAGATTTTACAATTGAAAGTATAGTTTTAAAATGTTGTAAAATCCTATAAAATTAGAAAGTGTTTTCTGTACTGTTGGATATAGGATTATTTATATATATAATATAATTTTTTTTTTTTAAATTTTTTTTTTCCTGTTGCTTCAAATAGCAAACTTCTATGGGCTATGGATTTAAATAGAAAACTTCTATGGACCAAGCCTGTTATGTTTTGTATGTCTATGCAATCCTCTATTTTATCATCCACGATGTAGAATGTTAACGCTTTATAAATTGAATACAACATTAAATCTATTGCCAAATATTGGGCATAGTTGTCTGAAACCCATTTACAAGGCTAACTTTGCATAATGGATAAATTACACAACTTTGTCAGCCAATCTAATACCTTGGCCAGCCTTAAATAAAGGGTTAAATAATCCAGTAATCTGAAAATAAAGACATTTGATACCTAGCCTTTCATGTTACCCTCATGTTGTGGAACATGATCCAAACTGTGTAATTTACCTGGTACTGATGGGGTTAATATCATGCATTGATTCTGTACCCCATTTTTTTTTTATACTGAAGGTTATCAAGGGGCTGTGTTTAAGCATTTAGTGTTCCTTTTTGCAGTGTGCTCTGTTGCCGTCCCTGCTGAGCATCTACACTGAATCTTCCACCCTTTCTATTAAGGACTATTTCCTTTGAATCTGCCCCCCTCTAGCTTTTAGAGCATGACCTCTTTTTACTGACAGTTTTCTAAAATCGCTTTCCTTTAGCACTTTTGTTCAATATGTCTGTAGTTCTAAAATAACAGGAAATATATGTAGCCATATTTAGAGATTTTATTTTAAGATTTCCATTGTATTGGATCTCACACCAATTCCCATCCACCTAAAGTACAAAACACCTAAACCCATGATTTTGCTGGAAGTTATTTTACTTTTTTGCAAAGTAAAGGAGTCTTGCATCTCCTCGTAATTTAACCTTCTAGCCTAATTTCCAGGTGATTTTTACCTCCCATGCCCCCAAACACAATTTGATGTATATAACCTCTTCTTCCCTCAGTGTCCATAACATAGATGTTTTTTGAGATATTTCAGCCCATCTACTATTTACTGAGAATGCTTGTTTGTGAAGTTACATGCGCATGCTCACTGATTTCTAATCAGCAATTCAGAAATGTTTGGTTTAAAGATCAGAACAATCAGACTAGTTTGAACTGCTTAATTATTTGTAAGTCTTCCAGCTTTGATATACATCTCTGATTTAAGCATTAACATTCTACGTTATAGCTGTAAATTACTCTTAATTTGAAGTCAGGGCAATAGTGATGTGCCGAACGGTTCGCCGCGGACTCATCATTGAGTAAACTTTGACCATGTACCTCACAGTCAGCAGACACATTCCAGCCAATCAGCAGCAGACCCTCCCTCCCAGACCCTCCCACCTCCTGGACAGCTCACTAAGAATGCAGCTTCACAATGAATGTAAAATGGATGCTGTCCAGGAGGTGGGAGGGTCTGGGAGGGAGGGTCTGCTGCTGATTGGCTGGAATGTGTCTGCTGACTGTGAGGTACAGGGTCAAAGTTTACTCAATGATGAGTCCGCGGCGAACCGTTCGTAGCGAACCGTTCGGGACATCACTACAGGGCAATGCTAAATTCATATAATTAGACTATTTTCTTCTGTACGTTTATGTAACAAAAATGTAAAAACAATTCCCTGTAGTTTATACAATATAGGTGTTTTGACTAAACTTTTCCATACTAGGTAAACTGCTTTAAGTGTAGTGGAAAATGGCTGTTAGGATAGATTATTGTATTTGGTTTGTGCCAAAATAGTTTTAATAACCTTTATGGTGCTGACAAACAATGGTGGCATCTGTTGTTTCATCTATGCCTTGCATTTGTGTTTTGCAGAACTTAAATAAAATGGTTTATATTGTTTACCAAGTTTTAATACGGTGCCAGAAATTCAGCTTGTGCCTACATTTTATTATGCTATTTCCACGAAATGCTGCTGTTTAGTAAAACGAAATATTCCATCAGGCTGCTAAGCAGGAAAAAACAAAAAGCTGAATCTGCTTTGCATGTAGCCTTTTTAAATTTAACATGGTCTAGTCATACAGGCATCTGTATCAGGGAAGTCCAACACGGGCCCTCGGTACATCTTCTATAATCTTAGTTTATTGAACGTGTGCAGAACTACGCGAGGCTTACAAATCGGAATAAAGTTACTATTACATAAAGGGGTTAAGGGATTAAAACAGGGACAGTTGTACAAATTAAACTTGATTGAGCAGGGCCATCTACTACTTCTGTTTGTTCACCTGCTTGTTTATTCGTTGTATATTCGTGCAGAAGCATGTTTACATCAGTCTTACTTGGTGTCCATGGTGCACCAATGTGCTTTTTAAGCTATCTGCTTTCCTCTCTGTGCAGTTTTAGAACCAGGTTACAAAACATTCCCAGTCCTGTTCTTGGTTAATTGGCTGCTTGTGTGCAGCAGATTTAACACTGTGTAAGTGTAGAGATTCTGCAGGCGTTCTATAAATAAATGTAACTTTTTAAGAAGGCTAACCATTTTTTGTATTAAAACCGACGTCTTTTATTAGACACTTACGCTGAGCATGGTTTGAATTTCTCATTCCCTTCCCACAATTACAAAAAAGTTTGATCGTACAGATACAAGTTCCCACCTGTCAAAGTATGACAGTGGGTGAGCTGGAAGGTCCTAAAATATTACTGATAGTTTCTAACATGGTCAGTATTTTGTCAGGCACTGCATCACTGTACCTGTTGAAGAAGGCTGTGTTTTCTCCAAGAGGGCCACAACATTAGCTCTGAGTGGATGGATGTTCACCTCCACACTCACATTCTTAGAACAGCATTTAGCATTCTCCTGCATGCGAAAAAGGGTTTCACACAACCTTTGGAAGAAATTGAATGCCCCTGCATTTAGACAACTATTGCAAATTTTTACTTTGCTGGTGTAAAGTTTAAATGTATTTTTTTTTTTTTTAAATTCAGTTCATTATTGCATTTTCAAGCAATATAAGCTCGTGCCATTGTATTGACATTCTACATATGTGACTTAAAAAAAAACAAAAAAACCTTGAAATTCTTCCCATCAGTCCAGTCACCATTCTGTATTTAAATATAAGTAGCTTTTGTGTTTGACGTTTCTTTCCTTCACTACTTAAAGTTTACAGACAGTGTTTATTATTTGTGTGTACCGAAAGAATACAATTTTCTCTAGTATACATCTGAAGACCCTTTTAAATGAATGCCTAGCACACACGTTTGCTCTTCAGCACTCCTAAATTTGCCCGTTTATGTGAAATTATACTTAAACAGCAAAGATTCTAGCATTCTGTTTAGTGTTCAACATGCATCTCCTTCAGAAAATTTTGCATTTATTGTGGATAAGTTTACAAATACAATACAAAAAGTTAAATAACATAGGCCATAAGCCTCTCAACCAGAGCCAAAACCAGCTTCAACCTGTTTAAGTCATGCCTGTTTTAAACTTCTGTTGATCCCTTGCTTCCTATTGGCTGCTGCAATATAGTAAACGTCATGGGAAATCCTAGCAATACTGTAAGAGAAATGATGGTCATGGCAGCTCTTTATTAGAATACAGTTTAGATAGGAAAAAATATATTTATTTGTCCATTCTAGTTGCCACGTCTTATTCTCTTGTGAATTAAAAAATCCAACCGATTCTTTAACATTGACTCATACGAGGAAATCACTGATTTTCCAAACAAATTTGCTGTGAAGGTGGGACCCTAATAACTATGATGAGGATCATTACTCCTATAAAACTTATATTCAGAAATTAGTTTACTGTCCACATACAACTCCAAATTGTGCATCCATGTCCGTATGTGTTTTTTTTTTTTTTTTCACAAAAAAAATAAAAAATCAGCGCTAACTTATTCTATCTGGATACAATGGATATAAATCTGTAAATTTTTCAAATTCATAAGAGAAACATAGTGTTTACTAAACTATAGCATAATCTGTGTGATAAGATCGCAAGTTAGATATGTTTTTTCTTTTCTTTTTCAATTGTTTTTTTTGTGTGAGAACATTTTATGTCTTTTGTTTAAAATATCTATTGCTTAAAAAATGGTGACAGGAAGTGGTGAAATTCATACACGTTAATTTTGCTACTACGGTGCCTTTTTTTTTTTTTTTTGATTATACCACAATTTTTTTTTTTTTTTTTTTTTTTCTTGCCACTACTTTTCACATCAGCTCCATTCCCTAATTACTTCGCAGTTGGCGTTCTTCATATATGATACCGAATATTATCGATATAAAAATATATATCATAAAACGCAGCGGTAATTGAATTATATTTTACTTGACCGTTTCTTGGTGCTTTAAAAAAAATTAAAATAAAGTATAGCCAAAACTTTGCCTGCTGCAAAGTAGCACAGCAGCTCGTCGGTCGCCTGTTCAAATCCAGCTGTATGCAAACATATATTATGTATTGTTAATGCTTGGTTCTGTGACAGATTATGACTTTTAACTGTTGAAACACTTCTTTTAGGGCGTTCTCCTGCAGAATATAGCATTTATTTTTAATTTCTGAATATTGATTGGGCCACATAGATGTTCTTTTATTTTGTATGTAATGTACAAATAAAAGGTATAGATTGGCATACTTTACAGTTTATCGACAAGGTGACTATTGTATTCATTCTTTCATTTCTTTGTTGTGAATATAGCTGGATTGCCTTGATTAGCAACGTTTTGATGTTGTTGTGGTATCTGCTTTGAGGCTATTATTTGTAGCCTCACAGCTAAGTATCGGCAGTTTTCAGTTGTATTTCTGTGGACTTTATCAACATGCTGTCATCATGGGGATTTCTGTTAAACTGCCCGGGAGCTGCAATTGCCCAACATTTGTATTTTAATTCTTTAGCGCAGTGCCCATGTGCTGCATATTTTGATTTTGCAGACATAGGGAATTAATCTCTACTATTGCACGTGCTATCTACTGCATTTCCCATAATGCTTTTCTAATCACATGGATACCAGAGCATCATGGGTGATATAGTTCCCAGCATGTGCTGTTTTGACTGAATAGCTAGTACACTGTAAGTGTATAAAGACACTGCATAAACTGGGATGCAAACCTTTCTACCAGCAGATGTCTGTGTTTACGATGAATTTATAGTACGCTAGGAGTACGTTGTAGTAACAGCAGTGTTTTGCCCAAACAAAAGTGCAATCGTTCCTTTGCTTATGGAGTGTGCCTGAAATAAATGTTAACACGTTGTGTGCGCGTGGTTGCATGCCTCATTAATTTGAAATGTTTTGAACCAATATAGCCACTGAAAGGGTTAAGAAGTAAAAAAAAAAAAAAAGAAAAAAAAAAAAAAGAGAAAATGGGGGGTGGAAACCTTGGAATTATTGTTGGTATAGCCTAAGCAAAGCTTCCTTTGCCAAGCATGGCCTCCTTTTCACACAGTCCGTATGTGTTCCAGTCTCATCCAGACTTGAAACCCACACAAAGTTACTGCAACAATGGGCTACACATTCAGCTCTCACTTGGTCCAGGATGGGTGTGTGGACTTTCTGGTAGAGTAACAGCAGGAGTAATAGTCAGGCAGCCTCACTGTCTGTCCTTCCGGAGACTTATGTCAGCCTTCATTTTGCTTGAGGCATGTCTTACACTATATGGATGATGGTTATTTCGGGAGAGGGATCCAAACACTGAATTTAGTTGCAATTTCATCCCACTAGCTTTTGGTAACCACTTGTGCTGCATTTTGTTGGCAAAGGTTTGTGGGAGTTGTGGTTGACAGCCAGAGGCCTGGTATTTGACTCGTGCAGAGCATTGCTTTTACACTGTCCCTTTCCTACTCCAAAATAACTGTATGCTTGTCTGTGTAGTGGATCCCACCCATTATTAAATGAACTGAATTACAATGTTGCTCTATGCACTTATGCTTATTGATGGAGGTCAATGAATTGCCTCATGTTTTTGGTCTTCATTAAGATGCACACTCTGTGCTCTTTATATCTAAATCGTTAGAGTTCATAGGATGCTTACACAACATACTTTGTAAGATTCAAACGTTTCAGGTAGCCAAAGCTGTTAACAATCTAAAAGAGATCCATAATGGGGGTTCATGCAAGTAATAACAAGTGAGATTGGGAAGTTGATGACTAGAGAATTGACAGACGTTTTGGCAATCCTGTTAAACACACCATGATGGTTAGTAAGCGTGGGAGATGGTCAACACAAAATATTTTTTGTGTATGTTGTTTCTCTATTGGGTCTCATGACGTTGGAGTGAGGAGGGTGATGGTGTGCGGACAAGAGTGTGTGTGTGTGTTTGAACAGCCACTGCGCAGAACCTTCCAGCTCACAGGCCTGACCTTTGCCCCGTGCATCCTGTGACACTCACCCAGTCTTTGTGTTGCACTTTATTCATGACGGTTATGTTTCCCCCATCACATATGCCACAGTCTTCCAAAGAGATAAATTATTTTCAGCTGCAGCACAGGCCAAAGAAAAGGCCCCTGGAGGTGTGGAGGAGGTGGTGGTGGGGGGATGGATGGAGAGAGGAGGGAGGGAAAGGGCTGGCCACACACTCTCAGGAGAATGGCCAGGTTGTAGTGAATGGCTGCTGTTTCACTGATCTCCAATAATGTGAAATTCAAAATGTAGTTTTAACTGTTTCCGTCCCTAAATTAAAGCACTTCTGTCACCTGGATGGTAATTTACTTCCCTTTACCGTTTGTGTTTAACTACCTCTAATGCAGCAACTGCACAATTTTATTTATTTATTCCCCCCTTGTTTTGCCTTGCCTATTGACACCTATCTTTTGAATGTGGATGTGGCTAATTGACAGCTTTGTAAGCGAAAAAGAATTATCAAGAGATCTCTTGCTGGTTAATGGCAATAATATGACTGCTTTCCATCCTTCTCCTCCCATCATATTCTGGCGAGCAGGGAGCCATTCTGTGCTGACACAGATAAAATGAAAATACACATCAGTGGCTTCTAATGATCCCAAGGATCAGCAAGGACGTTTCTATTTCTATGAGTGCTTCTTTCGAAGAGTAATGTGGTTTTTCAATACTAGTGAGACTCAGTCCAAGGATCTTGAGTATCGGGTGTTATCACAAAAAATAGCTAACTCCATGTGTGTCTGTGACGAAGGGCAGTTTTAATCTCCATTGCGAAGTTTTCCAATTCATGGTTTCATTTTGTGTCTTATGTTCTTTTTATGTTTTATGCTGTTTGCATATAATTTCCACATCAAAAAAAAAAAAAGCTTGTACTAAAAAGCACAATTACGCAACTTACAACAGATTAAGTTAAATGTCATGTTGACCCTGTTTAATGTATAACCATTATAAGTCTGAAGTGTGTTTATTTGAAAGACTTTTCTCTAATAGTGTTTTTTTTATTTTTTTTTCGGACTAATCGTTCAAAATTGGGTATAAAACTGGGTGGGATTATTTTGAGGACAAAGATTATTTTTTTATTTATATTTTGTATTAACATTATTCTTCATCACAAATGGGTTGCTGTTAAGCAAATCTTAAATTCAGAGAGGTCAGATTCACTATTATTTTAATGTTTTGTTCAGGGTTTCCCCCACCCCACCCCCCTTCCTTCTTCACTCCAAAATTTGTTTTCCATTTAAAAAAATAAAATTAAAAAAATCTTAGCCATGCTTTACACCAAACTATCTGTCCTTAATATTAAATGTATTAATAGAATAGATTATTAATATAGAACGATTTCTGAAAATTCCCTTTTGAACAAGCCCATGGAGAGCCAGTAAGAAATTTTTAAAACTGATAATTTTTTTTTTTTTTTTTTAAGGTAGTGGAAATGTTATTAGTATGCGAAGGAGCAACGTGTGTATCTAGCATTTTCTTCCCCCACTGCTATTTCAAGCTTAAAGCCCTTGTTTCTCTAAAATGTCCATTTTCGGTCTGAGATGATATCTTGGATTCGTGGCCATTCCGTGTCACCAAACCTTCTCCACCTGTATCACACCTCTGTACTTTTAATGGAATCCTATCAGATTTCCTGATGTTTCCCCTAGATGCCATTTGAAGACATTTAAAAATGTACAAAGTTTTTGGGTTAACTGAAATTACCACTTTCACTTATTGAAAAATATTTAGCTTCTTATTGAGTGGGTTTCAAGATGCAGTGATTACATATGGCACGAGATATATAGAAATCACAAATACCGTATGTGTGTGTGTGTATGTATGTATGTGTGTGTGTGTGTGTGTGTGTGTGTGTATATATATATATATATATATATATATATGTGTATATATATATAATATATTCACACAAACACACATTTTCATAGCACAGATTTAAGGGGTTAAATGGACATAAGAGTCATCTGTGAAGCAGAGTTTTCCTAAGGAAAATTTTCAGAAGTTATGAATTCAGTTACTTGTTCATAACATGTACCACAGGAGCACCAACCCACAACCATTAATGTCTGGAAAGAAAAATAAGATTATGGGTTAGAATGCTAGTGACAAATTCCAAGCATGACTGGAATTCTTGAATTAGCTTCTTGTATGAATTGCAAGCTAAACGTAGTCATCGTGCCTCTTCTGAACCTTAAAGAATTTTGCTTGAAAACACTTTCACGATCCCACACAGTCTACTGATCTGGTCCTTCAAATGACACAAACTTTGTGTTATACGATGCATACTCTTTTTAAATTCCCCTCACCCATTCCCTGTTCTGACCGTGAATGTGTTAAACCTTCCCTTTACAGAAGGTTCCAAGAGAAAGGCGCAAGATACTGTCACCAGCAAGTACACTTACGTAATGGGTATTCATGACACATTAAGCTAAGTGCTGCCCTGTGTGTGAACATTTTGCTATTGCTAAAACCTGGCAAGGGCCTGGGAGTCTGCAAACTTTGACACACCATTTAAAGCTATTGTGGCCTGTTAATTAAATAAATCGATCCTTGTTTAAAACTGGAAGGTTACCCTGATAACTTTGCTCACCAGCCAAGATTCCGGATTCAGTAAATAGATCTTTGTCTATCTAAAGTTTACATTTTATGCTAATGTCTAGTAAGGGCCTATTTAGATCAAAATCGCCCCGTCAGCCTAGCTTTTTAAAAATCCATACACAGAATGCTCTTCAGTTTTTGGTAATTTAAAAAAATAAATCTCTTTATACCTCCTTTTTTTTTTTTTCTTTGCTACCTTGCTTGCATGTTCCACCCTGGTCTACTGTTTTGTTAGAACGGTTTCACATGAACATAGCCACAGTATAAATCCAGTAATTCACATGAAGTGTGACCTTGAGAAGGAGAGCTTGGCATCAGGAATTTGCGGTTTTTGTTGTTGGAGCTACATGCACCACAAGAGTGGTAGAATATTGGAAGGTCAGGAGAGAAATGCTATCATTCTAAAATAACCCTCCCCTCTCTAAAATAAAATAAAATGCTTTTATGAAGCAGATGGAGTTGTGTATTTATATTTATTTTTTAAGAGTCACTTTCTACCTTCTGGTGTTTGTTAAATGGACTAGCGGATTCTGCTAACTTTAGCTTATCACAGCCCTTGATGCTGCTGCTGCTTGCTCATCTGATTACACTCCTCAGGGAATAAGGTTAAGGACGTGCTGTTGGTAACTAGAGCATTTTCAGGGCTTTAGTTTAGCAGATGGGATGCTTGGCTGTATCCATACATCTGTCTGCCTGCTGTGGCAGCTGAAGCCGTTGCTGTGTGTTGTGTCCTTTTGTTCTTTTCAACCCATTAGAAAAGTGACTGGGAAATAAGTGTTTTTTTTTTTTTTTTGGAATAAACTTGTGTTTGGAGAGACTGATTTTAGTTAGTTTGCTTTATGGAGTGAGCATTCCCACCCAGGTTGTCATGAATAATGCAAATGCAATATCTGTATATTTGAAATGTTATATTAAAATATTTTTTTCATTTTTCTCTCAGGAATAAAGATCCTCCCAGACACTACATGGTCCAGAAGAATTAAGAAAACATGGAATGACATGAGAGATTAGCTAAGGATTAACAGCTCTGAGAACAAACACCTCAGAGAGGTGAAGCACAATCTGACACTCGTGGCTCCAAAAGAGCTGTGTGCAGAAAACAAAATGGCGGATCCTGGTATGATGAGTTTATTTGGAGAAGATGGGAATATTTTTAGTGAGGGTTTAGAAGGCCTTGGCGAATGTGGTTACCCTGAAAATTCTGTCAATTCACTGGCACAACAAATGCCAATTGATCAGGGATTTGGTTCTTTGCAGTCCCCGCTCCACCATAACACAAGCAATCAGAATCAAACAAAGCTCACCCACTTTGATCACTATAACCAATATGAGCCACAAAAAATGCACATGATGGAACAGCCTAATAGATTGATGACCAACACTCCTGGAAACGGTATTGCCTCTCCACATTCTCAGTATCACAACACGCCTGTTCCTCAGGTCCCCCATGCTGGAGGCCAAATGGGGGTCTACCCTGGCATGCAAAATGACAGACATGGGTCACAGTTTGTGGATGGTGGCTCAATGTGGGCGCCCAGGGCTGTACAAGTGCCAGATCAGATAAGACCAACTTACCAGCAGCAACAGCAGCAGCAGTCGCAGCAGCCACCAACCCCTTCTGGACCTCAAGGTCCCCCTCTCCCTCAGCACGTTCAACAGATGGGAAATTACATGGTTCGGGGAGATTTTTCAATGCAACAGCATGGCCCACTACAGTCTCAAAGGATAAATCAATTTTCACAAGGACAAGAGGGTATAAATCAGGGAAATATGTTCCTTGGTGGTGCCGGAACTGGTCACATGCCTCATGTTCCCCAGCAAAATCCAAACATGGGTCCTTCATTGCGTCATGCAGTTCAGCAGTTTCATCACCACCCCACAAATACTCACCATGGAGAATCTGTTGCTCACAGTCCTAGATTTTCTCCCAATCCTCCTCAGCAGGGTGCAGTTAGGCCACAGTCCCTTAATTTTAATTCTCGCAACCAGACTGTACCTTCACCTACGCTAAACAACTCAGGGCAGTATTCCCGGTATCCTTATAGTAACCTTAATCAGGGAATGGTTAATAATACAGGAATGAATCAGAATTTAGGCCTTACAAACAACACTCCAATGACCCCTTCTGTACCTAGATACCCAAATGCTGTGGGGTTTCCATCAAATAGTAGTCAAGGACTGATGCACCAGCAGCAACCCATACATGCTAGTGGCTCACTTAACCAAATCAACCCACAAACTATGCATACTTCACAGCCTCAGGGAACCTATGCCTCTCCACCTCCCATGTCACCGTTAAAAGCAATGAGCAATCCAGCAGGTACCCCTCCACCACAGGTCCGGCCTGGCAGTGCTGGAATTCCTATGGATGTTGGAAGTTACCCAAACATGCCCCATCCTTCGCCTCACCAGCCCCCCAGTGGCATGGTTATGGGACAAAGGAATATGGGTCCCAGAAACCTGCCACAGAACCAGACGTTCATGGGTATGTCTTCAACACCAAGAGAAATGGGTGGGCACATGAGACCAAATGGCTGTCCTGGAGTTAGCCATGCAGATCCCCAGGCAATGCAAGATCGGTTGATGTCTGGCCAGCAACATCCCGGCCATCCATCTTTTCAGCAGCAAATTGCAAACTGTCAGCCTCATCCATCTATGCACCATCAGACTTCACCACCCTCCCATTCTCGTCATCAGCCATGGACGCAACTTCACCAGTCCCCCCAAAACACCCCACAGAAAGTGCCTGTCCATCAGGTAAGCTCTGCTAGAAAGCCTGAACACTTCCAGGCATTGTGTGAGAATGTGTTTTCAGAGAGGATGTATGCATAATGTTTTCTTCTAAGGTTTTTATGTGCTGTGGCTTTTACAAACAAAAACAAAGCAAGCCTGTGAACTTCCTGCTCTACATGCATCATACTCTTATTTTTCTAAGGTAAACCAACAATATGCAACAACAGGAAGTTGTATCCGTAGTGTTTGGCATGAAGCAGCTGCATCTTTATGCTTTTAAAAAAAAAAAAAAAATTAAAAAAATTATTTATTTATTATGATTTTGTTAGAAGAGACACCATCAGATGCTTATGATACAGGGGAGCTTCGGTTCCTCATTTTAATCACAATAGAAGATGTGTTTTCGCAAGAGGCCATTTATTTATTGAATGTGAAAATGAACTGGACGCATTGGTTTATATCACGAGAAGGCAATGCAGATTTCAGATTTTCCAGTGAAACAAACATACATTTTTATTTTAAAATCCCCTTTGTTTTTAAATTATATTCCTTAAAATGTTTTTGCTCTCCCCACCACGTTTTTCTGCTGAAGAACTGATTGATCGGGGAAAGCAGAACACAGGTGGTCCTTCTGCTCTTTACACATGGCAACCACTGCACATGCGTTCTGGTTGCTATTGTAACTCCCCAGATGACACTGCTAGCACTGGCTAAGACGTATAAGAAGCCAGTATGTCAGCATTGCATGGGAGGTTTCCCCTGTTTGGGATGCAGAGTGGAGGCTATGAGATAGTGGAAATAAATTGGAGGTTGAGGGAAGTTAAAACCGGTTCCCTTTCAGTAACCAGGTTTTTGGTAGCACTGAAATATCTGAATTGTAAGCTCACTTGCCAATTCGAGGCATACCTACAGAGTTGTACACAAATTGTTAATCTTGCTGCTTTTAGTTAAAAGGAAAAATCTGTAATGAGACAGGAATATTTTTATGAACCCCCAACACACTTAATAACCACATATGGGGAGGTGGGTAGCAAAAATCTAAACACCCTTGCAGTTAAAAATCATACTTTTTAAGATGGGCACAATTTTTATCCTGGGTCCAAAACCTGCATGAGTTTCACTCTCCTGCCCACTAACCTAAAGCTGACACCCTCTGATGATTGACTCAAAGGAATGCACTGATGTTCCCAGCCAGATCAGCTATCAGCAGTTTTTGTGTGAAACTGCTGCCTAGATCTGCCTAGAAACACAGAGGCTTTACAGTATTCAAAACCTTTATTATCTTTATATAATTATTACTCTGAAATTATTTTTTTGGGGAAAAAGACTTAAGTGTTACTTTTTAAATGTTTGCTTTAATAGTAAGTTCCAACCAACTTCCTACTTATTAAATTATGCCCCTCTGTCTTCCACTGTATTTTGAAGGCATGTGTTTGAGTCAATGTGTTGTAAAGAAGAGACATTCAGGAGAAAAAATGTACATGTCCTTTTTCCAACAAAAAAGTGCACGTTTTTGGGGAGAAACACATTAGCATTTAATATACCCCATTTTCAAGTCCTTTTGTAGAACACACAATGGCGTTTTGCTTACATGGCACCGGCTTCACCAAATGAAATTACCTTGTGTATCTATATTCTCTTCCAGGTAGGAATACAAGACACTTATGGCCTCATTGCGAAAGTAAGCTGCAGTTAATTGTCAGTATGTAGGCTGAATATAATGTCGACTGACCTCATAAAGACAGTTGTCCACTTTATTTTTAGTCCCTTATTTCCCATTCCTGTTATCATGGATATGTTCCCAGGAAATTCCAGGCATTTCTGTCTAGCGGAATGACTCGGTGCCTAAACTAAGGCTTTCTTGGGTAAGGCCTTTGGACCTTGGCTGTGTTATTGGAGAGCATTTACTTTGCATAGAGACACTCTAGCTCAAACGTGGCAAATGCTTTTCTTGTCTGCTTGGAGTTAGCTTGTTATTATACATTTTATTTAAAAAAAAAAAAAAAGTTATTTCAGCTGAATATATGTGTGTATTTTTTCCCCCTTTTTCTCTGCACATTCCACATTCTGCAACCACTTTTTTGGAAAGCGTGTTCAGAATCCCCCACACCCCATCCACTAAAATTGCAGGCCTTGAAAAACTGTCAAAGCATAGTGGTTGCGGTTTCACTGAAATATAAAAAGTAGTATTTTATGTTCGGTAACACGTTTGCTACTGAGAGAGTAAATGGAATAAAAGGATATTTGTTTTTCCTAGAACACAAATTCCTGTTTCATGCAAGAAGCGTTTTGGTGTGTGTTTAGGTCCATAACTTTGAAACCACAGTGTTCCCAGCGATGGGACTGATGTATAAAGCAGGCAGACCTGAACAGCAGTCTTACTGTTGGCTTAACCTAGGTGGTCGGGATTTTGAGGCGTGTTCATCCGCACAAGCTGATTGTGTACCTTTGCAAGAGTATTGGGTGTCTACAAAGCTAAGGGGGTCATTTCCAGCCTTTAGTAAAACCGGCTTCCTTTCTTAGACTGCATTACTGGCTAAATCAACATCTTTTCTACTTAATGGAGTTTGATAAAGTTGGGTGGCACTCGAGTGCTCACCCCTTTTCTTTTATTCGTTGTGGATTGTGTGACTAAGCACCTTTGTGAAAACATGTCATTTGAATGATGGAAGGCCAACGCATGGTGTTGTCCCTACCCATCTCCTGAACATCTTTACTGCTTTTAAAACCCTAGTATTAGTTGTATTTAATGCAAAATAAGACCAAAAAGTTGCAATAAATGTCCAATAACGTGTTTTTGTTTGTTTAATTTGTTTTTTAAATGACTCCTAAAATTAAACTTAGAATAAAATTTGTTATAGTGGTGCAATACCTTCCTCCTCTTTAGGTTACCTTGTGTAACGGTTTCCAAATAGGGATGTTATGATCAGTTACTTTTTTTTAATAAATATTGACATTTTTTAAGCTGCTGCGCTCCCTCTAACCACAGTATTGAGGGAGATGGCTTAATATCTTGCTAAATTTGACTTCCTCCATTCTCCATAAAAATGGTGCGGAGATGTGAAATAAGCTAAGACCAGATACATTGCTTCATTACCTCCAGTATTGGACACTGTGGGACTTGTTGGGCAGCTGCCCTGCATCTGTCTTATGGGTCTTGATGTCACAGGTAAACCACAGGGAGAATTTGGTGCACTGTTAAATGATGACATGGCTACAACAAAGAATTAAAGGGACACTTCAAACACCATGACTTGCTGATACTGTTTGCCTCTCTTATCCCTTCATTTACTTTGCAAACATATTATTGGTCCACCACATAAGGAGTATGCTTCTCCCTGGCCAAGCAAGTTATTGTATGTCTTGCCGTACAGGCCACAAGTAACTTGCTTTGGGTCCTGTAGTTTTCTGTGTGAATAAATGTAAAAGCTGTGCACACATACAGACTGCAAGTTGTTTTAAGCATTGTACTTGAGTGTAGAGCGTGGTAGTGGTGTTAAATAATTTTTTTTAAAATCCCTGCACTGTAATTCCCATTCCCATGGTGCCATCTGAGCACCATAATCACTGCAGATTCACAGACTTCCAAAGCTGCAGCCTAGTGTCCAGATTGTCCTTGCATGATAAGTTGTCTACCTCCACTGAACTAAGCAGGGCTGTATGGAGCTGCGCTCATTGACTGAGAATGTCATGGGGGGCTCTCTCAGCCAATACCCTGCTTAGTTCAGGTACCTGGCAATAGAAGCTGGTACCTGAACTAAGCAGGGTATTGGTATCAAGGGGACCTAGTTAAGTAGTCAAAAATGTTTAAATTGGTTTGACTGATTATTTTAAAGTAACACTATAGTGTTCGGAATACAAATATGTATTCCTAACGCTATAGAGCCCAAGTCACCGTTGAAGTGGTTAACCATTTATTTGCTTACCGTAATCCAGCGCCGGGCTCCCTCGGCACTGGTGACCTCTCCTCCTCCATCGAAGTCCGCTTCCGAGTGGCGCTGTATCCGCAAACGTGGCCAGAGGCGCGCATTCAAACCCGCCCATAGGAAAGCATTACTCAATGCTTTCCTATGGGGATCTTTTTTGATGCTGGACGGCCAGCGTCAACTAAGTGCGATTTACTCCATGTAAATCACGGAAGTGGCCTCTAGTGGCTGTCAGGGAGACAGCCAATAGAGGCTGGATTAACCCTGCAGTGTAGACATAGCAGTTTCTCTGAAATTGCTATTTTTTGTTAGCTGCAGGGTTAAAACTAGGGGGACCAGGCACCCAGACCACTTCATTGAGCTGAAGTAGTCTGTGTGCCTATAGTGGTCCTTTAAGAGGACCCTCTTGTCACTATAAACAATACAGCTGCCTGAAGTGGTTATGGTAATTTGAGTATTTCTTTAATCTGAACCAACAATTGTGAATTTATTTCAGTTTGAAGGACGATGTATTTGTATTCTTCAAAGTTAGGCTAGCATGTATTCTTTTGTGATGCCTTGTTTGCCATGTATTGTTAAAATTTAGATGCCAGTTTGCAAACCTTTGCAAGTAACATCAATATGCAAAAAAAACTAATTTCTTTCAACATTGAATGTTTTTGTTGCTTTAGACACACTTTCAGTTATTTTAATACAGTTGGTGCAAATCATTTTTCAGTAAGAGTATCGATCTGTTTAAAATAGGGTTGTCCCATTTTTATTTGCCTTACGTTTAAAGGAAATTGCAGTGCTCTGACATAGATACTGGTCATATTCTGTACTGCAAGTTTCTATGGATCCAAACTCCAGCTGTTACTTGTGTTTGCTAGCTACATTTCATATATGCTCTGTTTCCTGTCAGTGTAGTAATATATTTTTAACTCCCACTCCCCCCTTTGCAGAGGAAAAGCCAGATTTTTTTTTCTCACACAGTCTGTAATGACAAATGAAGGCTCAGCTGCTTTCATATTAATATATATTAAATTTTTTTTTTTTTTTGTTCTATTGTTAACTTTTTTTTTTTTTCACGGAACAGGTAGTCTTGCTTTCAGAAAACAACCAATCCGTGTTTAAGTAACCCTTCTAATGCATGTAGGTTGTGTGTGTTGTTGGTTAAGAAAAAAACAAAGCAGATGTTTGCTCCTCTGGTGGTAAAGGCAGATAATTTAGCCTTGCGAGGCTTTACTGATTTGCATTTATTGCATATGTAAAGATTGTGCTATACACCTGAGGCAGTGCAACCCATGCCAGCATTATACAAATCATTGTCTTCACATTAGCCTACAGTATGTTGATTTGAATATCCTCTGAACGGCTGTATGCAGATGTCCTCCTAAGTATATTTTCTATGTCCTTTAATTTCTTGTCCACTGAATGCTATGAATGGCTGTAAAAATGCAAGTATTTTCTCTTATCCGTTAAGTCCTCGACTTCGTTAGTGCCTGTGGCACTTGGAAAGTTCGAGCCAATTAAATATTGTATTGCTTTCATTTTGGTGCTATATACTTTTAATGTTTTTTGGGAAAATTCATTTTAATACCTAATTTAATGACTACCTTTCTAGATCATGAAGAATTAACCCCTACAATCTCAATTTGTGAGTGCTGAGGAATGCACCCATATCTTAACCCAGTGTACACGTTTTTCATTATTTTAATGAACAAATTTTATATTACATTCTTGTATTTAACTGCATTTCTCTGTAACTCAAATGATTATTTCCCTCAGACACCCCACCCCCCTTTCCAGATCACACACAAATTAATTGGAAATCAGATTATTATTATTTTAATGTTCACATTGCATTCTAGGGTTTACCATATGCCATTGGCATTTTTTTAAGCACCCACCACTCTGTTCTGCTTAAACACAGTGATGAACACTCTAAACACTGTTGCAAGTTTGTCTACTATATAGATTGTATACTTGTACTACCTAAAGTTATGAATTTTGTTACAAAGACAATGCATTCCAGTATAGAACATACAAAATAGTTTGTTAAAGGCCTGCCGCTATTTTCAGCATAGAACAGAACACAATAAATCTATATAATAATAATAATAATAATAATCAAAAAACTAATTTTGGTTATTTCTTAAGCTGGGAAAGTAATGACTAGGTATATACAAAACCTGTATCTTACAGAACCTGCGCAAAATAAGTGTTAGGATAATAAAACGTTAAAAATAAATAAATCCTAATGAAGAGAAATGCAGAATTTAGCAAAATGTGGACCCCCCTGTGTTACACAAAGACTTGGCTCTAGAAAGGACTACGTGCCCTTGAGTAAGAAGTCTTTCCGTGGATGATTCGTCCAGTTCCTCCATCTCAGGTATGATCAGTGGACTGAGTGAGAGTAATTGGTACCATTCATTATCTGCTCACCAGGCCGGTCATAGCCAGTTCTCTGTGTTCGCATAACAATGTGAGTCAACCGCAGCATTCTGATTTGGTGGGTGATGGAGTCACCTGGCCTCTTCGCAAAGGTTAATGCGTTTAGAATGAAGGCAGTGCAGGGGTGGATCCACCCTTTCATGGCCAGGACTGAGGAAAGAATAAGGTTCTGCTTCATAATTTGCAGTTTCCACACAAACAAGAATCTCCAAGGTTAATCAAGCAATTTTATTTTTAATTAAAGTACACGACAGCTGCTTTGTAAACTGCTGCTGTGAAAATTGTCACCTCCCCATTAAAACCTACAGAACAGAGCTGCTCGGTTCTCTCTCTAATGATTTGCAACTATTTTGAGCAATACTCTGCCTCCCCCATACAGGACTGAATTTGAGGGTACCAGGCGGTTCATGGCACTCATCACATCTTACAGTAGTTATTTTGTTAGGTCTGATTTAAGATGTATAGAAATATTTGACATTTCAATAAGTTCCTTCTTTATAATACTATTAAATTTAAACTGAAATAAATGCTTTTTCTTTTTTTCCTTCATTTTCAGGCTATGTATAATCCGGGTACCATTCTTACAGTTTTGCACACTAATTCTTAAGATTTTTCTGCTTTGCCAGTAATCTGGTGCATTTTATATATTCGACTGCTTTAAAGCTGTTAATAGCTAAAGCAGTCAGTCATATACTATTATTTTAACATTATTAATGTCTTTCATATGAATGGACATATGAAGTAGATGCATTAAAGGCAAAGGTACGAATATTACATGTTGCTGTTTAGAGAAAGCAGGCAGTCTAAATGATTTGAACCCAAAGCGGATTTATCAGTCATGTGTCTTTAGTGTTCTATGCCCATCAGAGGCAAGCTACACTTTTACATTTTTATTTTTGACCAATCGCTTTACGGATGAACAGGGCTACCTTTTTTTTTTTTTTGGTTTTGGTTTTACATAAAGATAATCTAGTTGTTAATATTTTACACCACTTTTATTTCCCCCCTTAAATCCAGTTATTGTATTTTGTCCTTTTTATAATCCACCTGTAATTTTATAACTGTCTGTTTTGTTTGTTTGAAACCTGCAGGAAGTAATAATTTAAGTAATTTTTCAATCCACATGCAAAAAAAAGTTGTGCAGTTCTCACCATTGCTGCTTGCGCTGTTATTTGCCTCTTTTTTTAATTCTCTCTTGGCCTTGGCTAATGAAATTTACTATCTGTATATACGGTTTTCACATTGGCATGTGGCAACTGTGATATTTTTTTGCTTTTAGCTGAAAATGGTGTGAGGTTAATATCCCAATGCGGATGCCAGTAGTTGGCTGTGGATGTATTGGCAACCATAGGAACGAAACAAAATTCATCAGAGAACCCCTCTGTTCTGATTGTAAATGGCAAAGCAGATTGAGTCAACAGAGAACAGCAGAATATTTTAGCAAGTCTCTTGCATGTTCCCTTTTTAGCTTCTGCAGCATATCTACCTAGTTCATAATGTATATATCTCAATTAATGCACATATCTGGTGCTTCATTCTAGCTGATTGATGGAAAAGCCAATGTATATGCTGGAAGGTAGTTCTTTTTAGAAATAGTCAACTTACTTTTCTGCTGGTCTGTAACCTGTATTTTCAATAGTTCCATACATTTCCACTATTTATGGACTTATCATTGCATAGACTTTTGCACAAATCCCTTTCAGCTGCACCAAGCTATTAAAAAGCCTATCAATCTATGGACAAACCAATCGATTTGTTCGTCCATAGATTAACAGACAACCAGAGGCGTAACTAGAAGCCACTGTACAAAAATTGCCCTCCTACATCCCCGCTCCCCCACACATGCAGAAACACACACCGATCCATACTTATAAACAGGCATACAGAGACAGACATTCTCTGACACACACACACACTGTTAAAAGTAAATTTAGTGACTTACCTGGGGTCCAGTGGCTGTCTCATGCTGATGGGAGTCAGAGCTCCCACTCTGACTCCCTCCTGTGCGGCACTCTGTTGGCTGAGAGGAAGTAACTGATTCCTCTCAGCTCTGACCTAGTCACTGGGGCCCGGTTGTGCTGTTAAAGTGCTGCAGTGCTGACCGGCCCCAGGAAATCCATTGCCATTGGATGGGCCACCTGATGGGCTCCTTCAATGCGGCCCCGTCGGTTTTTCTGCACGGTTGGTGCGGCACCAAAATCCTGTCAGGCACACCGGTCGTAGGGGTCGACCGGCCCCCTGGAATGACTGGCCTGGTCGCAGTTGTGACCCTTGCGACCGCGGTAGTTCTGCCAGTGCAGACAGCTGATGTTATTATAATTATAAAGCTTTTGACCTAGCATTGCATTGATCAGATTTAATGTGTTATTTAAGATTTTGAATGGTCATGTTAACCATTGCATTGAGTTAATATTACATATTGCACTGCAAGAGTTAAACATCAGTTTGCATATTGGTCTTTTGCAATAGTGTATCTCGTGTGGCCTTCTGGTAAGGAAATGGTTAAAGTATGTTGCAATATTACGATCGACTGCTTGTGCCCTTCTGGTTGAGGCGCAGAGAATTTCATGTACCACTGATGGGTAGCCATGGCATTTCTGATGTGTAGCGACCATGTGTGAATGCCACTTAACTCTGCAGTACCAAACTTGGCCATTGCAGGTATTTATCATGTAAGGAGCTGCTGCCTACCTGCAATTTTATGTGTGCATACACTTTCTGTGCAATATAGTTTTGCTACAGTACAAAGCCACCAATGTGTAGTCTAGTGGACGGCCCCCGGAGTCTTTACCATAGGGACATGCTGCTAATGTCTCTACCTGGCACACTTTACAGTATATTTAATTTTGCATTTAAAAGCGTTAGAACCCCTGCCCACACAAACTGCATTCTGGACCTCATAATATAGAAGTTTTTTTTCTAAATCTTAACTGACATTTTTTTTGCATTGAATATATACTATGGTTTTTTTAATACAAAATATTTCTGGATGGGTACTCCTCTAAATGGCATATTAATCAAGGGATTGTATCCGATCATACTATTCATGATCTTCTATCCGTATGCTACACATGATTTGGAAATCTTTTTATTTTTTAATGTATAACAAATGACACTAAAGCTGTAGTTTAATATAATCCTGCCACAGTGAGAAAAACATTCATTCTAGTTGGATACCAACAGCTGAAAAGCAAAAACACTTTATTATGGGCATTATGAAATATTACAGGTTTTTAAAATGAAAAGTTGTATTTCTTAACCTGTGTAATTTGTCTTAAGAGATTTTGCAAACTGGCAAGTTGTTAGAAATGGAAAATATTGTTTTGCATACAATGTTCCTTTACTTATCAAATTGAGGACTTACACAGATACTTAAAGATGTTTTTAAGCCCATAACACCCTATTTACCCATTTTAACCACCACAAGCCTTCCACACCTGCTTTTCTATGGAATGTTGGCTCAGCATGATGTGTGTTTTAGTTAAAGAGCTGAAGGGGAGAAAGTTATCTCTCGGCTCTAACTCATGTTATGCAATGACACAGGATAAAGTCTGTTATAGGCAACACCCTTATATTATAGCTGACGATCATAGGATAGAAGAGGCCATTTAAAACATACCTCCTTTTGAACTAAACATTTTATCTTGTATTCCACCCTTGTTTACTGAAGCTTCGTCAACATGAATCACAACTTCATCATAGCAAGTGAAGTGAATAAAACAGAGAGGAATGCCACTTATTTGCTGTGGCATGTTCCAGGTGGAGGTTTTTCGTGTTCAGGACATGAAACAGGAGCAGAGTGTTAAATAACCTGACGTAGACTGGCACTGTAAGCTCTTCCTAAAATGTGTATCCACTCATGGTTCTGTTGCTTTTCAATATCCTGTCATATTCGGGAATCTAAAAATATGTTGGACTGTTTCATACCATTGAAGCATGCAAGGGTTAATCCATCTCAATTTGTCTTCACTCTGTATTAAAAACAAGGGCTGGTCATTGTCTATGTTCATACTGTTTTAATTAAGGCGCCAGTGACGCTTTATTAAATAAAAAAATAAAAAAAAGGCTTGAGTAAAAAAAAAAAGACATTTACCAGGTTTAGTTCCATTTTAATCCTCAGGATCTTTAGTTTTATTTCCAACAGGATTATTTTTAACCTTTTTAATATGTTACAATTAATTTATATAGCATCAACCTATTCTGCAGCGCTGAACAATAGGTAAACAAACATTTAATTGTAACAAAACCTGTATGTCCTACAGGAACAGAAGGGGAAGGAGGCCCTGCCCAAACGAACGTATAATCTGAAGGGCTATTGCTAGAAGGTCATTGATTAGAAAAGTTCTGTGGAATGGTGCTAGGATAAGAAATAAATTTTTTACTTTTGCTCTGCACAGCACGTGATTTGCACTTGGATTGATGTATGGTCAGCAAACGTTAAATAAAAATATATTTTTTGCTTATAGAACGGTTTCGTAAACATGACACCCCCCCATTTTCTAACGCTATTGTGCCCCTGTCCGTTAAATAAAGGTTTTACTTATGTTTTTCCATCACCAGTGATCTCTTGTTGCCGCTCAAGCCCTCCCGCTAGATCATACAGGAGGCATGGCCTTCTCCAGCTTGGTCTCATAGAGAAGAATTAGGGGTCTCAGACAACCCTGCAATGTAAACCATTTAAAAGAAACAGACAAAAAAAAATAACCTGCAATGTTTGACATTGCAAGGTAAAAGGACAGGGCAACTGCACCCAGACCACTTAATTGAGATGAAGTGTTTTCTGAATGACTATAGTGTTGGTCAAAACACTTCACAAATTACCTCCCTGGTAATTGTTTGGTCATTTAAAAGTTGAAATTGCAACATTGAAACTTTTTTTTTTTTTTTTACAATTTATATTATACTCTATTAGCCTGATATTGACTTGTGTGACTAGTAAATGTAATTTTAAAAATTCATGTAAATTTTTTTTTTTGATTTTTGTACTGCTATCCGTGAGTCATGTGACGTGTGCCTTATGTATGATCAAATGGTGTGGATGTTGAGGTTTCCTGCAAAATGTGCTGGAAGTGTAACTACCACTAATCTCAGGCATGATGTTGCTAACACTGTGCCCTTAAGGTTCTTAATGGTTGGTGTGACATTGTGTTCACTACGCGATTTAAAAACCTGCGTCCATTTGAAATCACTGGCAGAACTTACACTAAACAGCTCTAATATTAAAATAAATATATATTACGTTCTTTGTACGTTGTTGCTGCAGGTTTTAGAACACTTCGTAAAGAAGTGGCTACAACAGTGGTGCTGGGGAGCAGCGTACTAAATGTATTTTTGCTTTCCACAGACAGGCAGACATCATTAACTGATATAGATTACACAATCCGTTTTTCTAGCACCGTGGGTTATTCTATAAGATAATGCCGGGATAGCAGCACTATTGCGTAATAACTTTAGAGTCTTAACATTTTGTGACTAATCTAGAAGCTTTCTGTTTTTTTTTTTGTTGAACTAAGTTCTCATGATGTAACAACCATATCCTGCCCCACTTCCTCTTACAAATTTGTACTGACTGACCTGGAAATGCCTTCTCTTAGTCTATTGGATAGATCTGATTTTTTTTTTTTTTTTTCCTTTTGTTTAATAGTTATGCAGGTTGGTGTTTTGGTTTTCCCTCCTACTTGAAATTTAAAGCAAGTTGACATTTTTACAGGATTATTTGTATTAATTTAAAGCTTGTCCCTTTGAAGACACACAAAATGCTATGGCTGCGCTTTTGGAAACAGATTTCTAGAAAATCCATAGATATGCATAGGTGTAAACGTATTCCATGATACCATTAAATTATAATGTGTAGTGGTCAGTGACTGCAATCACATTATTCTGGATTCCCCAAAACATAACTTATTTATAACTGATACTTGTTGGTATACATACTTCCCAAGTGTCCCTATTTAGGAGGGACAGTCACAATTTGGGCCCCAGTCCCACTTTTTTATCCTAATGTCCCTCTTTTTCCAGGAGCTTCATGTTATGCCTGTATATTTTTTAACTACAATAATTTAGTTTAAAAATCAGCTTGGTAAAATAAAAATAGGGAAAAATTGCCAAAAACTATCTCCGAGCATAATTTTGAGATGCCCAGTGCTTGAGCAAGATATTGGGGTTCTCATACCTCCCAGCTGTGCCTGGTTCAACCGTACTATCCCGAATTTGGGCTGAGTATCCTAAGGGCACTGATCCCACATAAAAGCACTTCAGCAGTGTGCCGTGGGGCCTGCCTGAGTACCTGTCAGGGTGATGGGAGGAGAGTAAGAAGGAAGCAGGGAGGGGGTGGAGGAGAGTAAGAAGAACACGGGGGGGGAGGATAGTAAGAAGGACGCCAATGAGGGGGAGGATAGAAGGACACAAGGAGGGGGAGGAGAGTAAGAAGGACACAAGGAGGGAGGAGAGTAAGAAGGACAGAGGGGGGAGGGAGTAAGAAGGACAGAGGGGGAGGGGGAGAGTAAGAAGGACAGAGGGGGGAGAGTAAGAAGGACAGAGAGGGGGAGGGAGAGTAAGAAGGACAGAGGGAGGAGAGTAAGAAGGACAGAGGGGGGGAGGAGAGTAAGAAGGACACAGGGGAGCAGTTTTAGATAATTTGCACATGTTTGTGAGAACTGAAAAATGTTAATGTGAGTGTGTGTGTGTCTGTTAGTGGGGGGGAGGTTGGGAGGTCCTCCATGTCCATTTTGCTTGGGGCCCCCAAATTCCTTCAAATGGCCCTGTATTTACCATTAGGTCTTTGGTTGACATAAAAGTGGTTCTGGCCATATGTAATTTAAAGATGATAATCAGGAAAACATGCCCAAAACAGGCATTTACCTATGTCCCTACATATTCTTTACAATGAAATTATAAAAAGAATAAAGTTGAAGGTGTCGTGTTTTTTTTTTTTTCTTCGACTATGAATTTGTAGAAGCATAGTTTGTGCACGGTATTGCTATAGAACGCTCCATTTGATTTTTGGCAGCTCTCACCAATGTGGTAAAGTCAGTAGCTGTATTTCCCCACCAGGTCACGGAAGGAAACAACTTAATAGGAAGGAATAGCTGCTGTCTCATGCAGAACAGAGCTGAAATACTGAGCTCTTGAAACAGGATACTGGAATGTCCACGCCGCTTCCTTTTTATTTTTTCCTTTCTCGTAGTTGTAAAAGTGAAGCAAGATGACTAGTTTTAATCGGTGTACAGTGCAGGATTATTGACAAACTCTTGTGCTTACAGTTCCATCATACTCCACCAGTTAAATGCCTGATGGCAGATAGTCTTCACTATAACGGTCTGTTTATTATGCTTTGTGTTGATTTTTCTCCAGGTCTTGTGTGTCCGTATAGAACTATGTATATATCTATGCATGCCTTGCTTCTGTGTGCTATTGGTGTTAGGTCAGCATCACCTTATCAAGGAGTTGTTCTTGAATACTCCAGAAAATGGGAAGGGTTGAAATAGAATGAAGTCACATAGCTCGCTGGTTTACGTAAGTTGATACTGTTGGCAGTGGCGTTTATGTGTAAACAATCCCGTTGCGTAAAATCTTCCAACAGTGTGAAATAACTTGTACCGCTCTGTTCTTCATAACATCTATTGTAGGTACTACAGAGTGCGGTGTATACTATTGTAACGTACTGTAATTATTTCAATATAAAATGGTATTCACATATTTTTTGCACCCAATATGACGTAAGGCTTGGATGTTTGTTTGTTTTTTTCCAACTTTTGCAGCTCAGATTTGTAATGACTGAAGTATAAAAGTAAAAGGCTGAGATTAAATGGAGATCTTTAAAATATTGTACTGTAAATTATATCCTGTATAACCATGGGGTACTTTAAGTCCGTCAAGAGTCTTCTAACTTTGCTTATATTCATCATGAAGTAGCAAGTCTTTGCTTCCTGAAATGTTTCCATGATTTAGGTAGGACTGTTCTCTTTGTACATTGCCTCTGTAGATTGACCCAGGTTAGGGTAGCGTCAGCTTTTTATTCCCAATTCTAAATGTGTTTTAGTACTTTTATTATTCTGTGTTCTCACTTGTAGTGTATCCTTGCTGTTGGTTTTTAAGCTAAAAAAAAGCAATATTTCCTTTTTTTTTTTTTTTTTTAGTAACCATTACATTTTACTGAATTAAAATATTACGATTTCCAAATGTGTCTCCTCTGAGAAATCTCGTAGCTCGTAAACTGATAAGCCAGTGCTACATAAGCCCTAGATTGCCAGCCTTTCACACGCTATGGTCATTTTAATTTGAACTCTGGAAAGTTGTATATTGACAAACCTGAAAAGTTACTGGATTTGACCCGGAGTCTCTTTATTTGGCAGTTGAACTTTTGGTTAAAACAACCTTTCTGCGGGCACAGGGTTAAGCTGCCCTACTTCAAAATGGCAACTCCATTGCATTCCGGTTCTACCTAAACAAAACCTAAAAATCTTTTAGACTGCATCATCTGCATTGTTCTGCTATTTTGAGGCATAGGGGCTGCCACAGGAATAATTAATATAGGCAATTTGTAGCAAAATAAAACAAATTGTATACGCAAATTCACACAATTCAAAATAATGAAGTAGAGCATGCATTCACTTCCGTAGTTCATATGTGCTGTATCCTGATTATATATTCACTTAAGACATTTATCGTTTTTCCCTTTGGAGTTCCACTTGGGATTTCTGAGCTGCTGTAAAGGACCTGCATCTTATTTGGCTCTAATGCATTGCAGACTCCTTTGGGAGTGATCGTTCAACCTCATTTTATTGCACGTTAATCTGTTAAAGTTGCAATGTTTTTAGAGACATTTACAGTAAATGCTTCAGACGGGCCTGATTATAAACCGATGCTCTTACTGCTACCCATACTTCCGTGTGTGTGATGACTGCATACTTTAAGTTTGTGTAACTATGAGGGAAAATTATCTTCAGAGTGAGCACACAAGTCACTTTATTTCAAACCGCGCCATGTGCACATTCTGTGTTAAGGAAACTCAGGATTTTTCTTTTACGAGTTACAATTTTTTTTTTTTTTTTTTATCTCCCCCTTCCCCTCAAGTCTTCCACCTTGGATTGCTCCAAGTATAAAGCTAACAAGAAGATAGCTTTGTGGAATGACAATTATACCTTCAACAAAACCAGATTTTCAGTGATTTAGTTCTATGAATAACTTCAAATTATGTAAAAACGTGCCAGTGTCGTCTCTTGGTATTGGTTTAGCATTGACTTCTAGTCTGTAGTGAAATTTCATAATTTGCCATACTTCCACTGGCAAGGTAGTCCAGGAATCTTAATGTAGTTAAGTATTGATGTATGTAGACCTTTCCTCTGTCGAGCTCCACCAAGTTGATAAGCTTTTGTTTCAGTGTGACTGTGTTGGATATATTGAGGCTCCTGGGCGTCCCTCAAGCCACAATATTATTGTCTTAGTTTGTTACGAAATGAAACCACCTGTTTTAATATGTATTAAAGATTGAACAAGTTACATCACAGTTCAGTTAAGGCATATCTAGCACACATAGCAAATGAAGAAACAGGAATACTTCTTTAAATTTCTCCTTCCATTGTTCAATGGTAGGAAAGATGGAATGCATACAACTGAGATTGACAGAGAGCCAAGATGGAGTAGCCCAGTTCCAGGACCAATGTGTGGATTTCTAAAATTTTTATTTTTATTTTTCAGATTCCACAAAAACTTATTTGCTAAACTTAGGGAAAAATTCAAAATTAAGGAAGTGATTGTTTCCCTTTAACAGCATATTGATAGTATTCTGTGTTTCGAAGTTTTCAGCCGTTGCACTGTAGGTGATCGTATGAAAACACATATTAGAATTTCTCTCATGCGCCTCATTGGCAAATATATATTTAAAAAAAAAAAAAAAAATCTTCACCAAAACAACTTTAACCAATTGAAGCAGTTTTGGTGTATAAATCATGCCCTTGTAGTCTCATTGCTCAATTCTTTGCCATTTAGGAGTTAAATAATTTTTGTTTCAGCTTATGCAGCCCTATTCATAACTCCCATGGCTGTAATTGATAGCCTGCATGAAATCAAAATGGTTTCAGATGTTACTTACTTTTGATGTTTTTATCTTCTGCACTGTAAATTTAACTTCACACACAGGATGCTCCTGCAGTTTCTAGCAGGCTATTAACAGAGCAGCAGATTAAAAATTCTAAATAAAACAATGTGCAGTAAAGAAAGAATAAACATTAGATGACTTTTTACAGGAAGTGTTTAAGAAGGCTCTGGAAGTCACATGCAGGGAGGTGTGACAAGGGTTGTCTGAACAAAGTGATTTAACTCCTAAATAGGAGAGAATTGAGCATTGAGATTGCAGGGTCTATCCTCCAAAACTTCATTAAAGGGAAACTCCAGTGCCAAGAAAACAATCCGTTTTCCTGGCACTGCAGGTCCCCTCTCCCTCCCACCCCCCAATCCCTGGTTGCTGAAGGGGTGAAAACCCCTTCAGTAACTTACCTGAGGCAGCGACTATGTCCCATGTTACTGCTTTACTGCTTCCGCCGCCGCTCCTCCTCTGCATTGCGTCGGCTGGTGGGCGAGACTGATCCTGCCCACCGGTCGGGGAGACCTAATGCACATGCGCGGCAATGCCGCGCATTAGCACTCCCCATAGGAAAGCATTGAAAATAATTACACTTGCAGGGTTAAGAGTAGTGGGAGGTGCCTGGAGTGTCCCTTTAAGGTAAAGTTGTTTTGTTGATTATAGTGTCCCTTTAATGAAGACTCTGCAACGCAGTTTCCTCAGTGAATAAATTCTATTCTAAGTAAATGAGGTGGGGGAAATAGTGTGATATACATGTGTTGCTCTCTTGGTTATTGAAATGGTTAATGATTTTTTTTTTTTTTCTTCAAATATCCAATTTCATTTATTTATTTAATCAGATGAGCAAATAAAGACCCTATTTTGCTGAAACTATGCAGATTAAACTGTCACTCATAGCTTAACCGCTCCTCACTAGATTAACTCCTTATTGGTAGAATGTCTTGGATAAATTAGTATAGCAACTAATCAGTCCATCTTTTAACTGCTCACAATAAACCTTCCATAAGTTTGTCATAAAGGATTTTTATTTTTACACTTTGAATTAGCTTTTTATGTTAAAAGTGCATTTTAAGGAACATCTGTATGCTCTCTAAATCTTTTTATTTTTATTTTTTATGTGACAGTTTGATTTATTTTCACTCTGACCTGTAGTACTGCCCATTTTTGATAGATCATTTAAATGCAATACTTTGTCTTCGCCCACACCCGCCCCCCAAAAAAAAAGTAAAAAAAAAAGATAGGTTAAGAGTAATTTTTCTGTAACCGTTTGCAAAAATTATGTATACTGTAAATAATTTAATGTTATGTTGTGTACTTTGTTTATTTGTATTTCACAAGATATCTATGTAAGGTGCCAAAGTAGCACTAGTATAAAATGTTGATTTTAAGTCTATTGAAATAAAAAACAGGCACTTTTTTTCAGACCATTTGCACTCTAAATAAACATGTTTCTTTGACAGTTACTGTACTAAGGTACTTGTAGTCTTTTCCCCCAAGGCCATGATGCCCTTTGAAGTGTCAGAATGCAGGTGCTTATATAATTTTCTGTAATAAGTTGTATTTCAAATAAGCTATCCTATGCTTAAACAATCATATATATCTATATCTGCTCAGAATAAATAGACCCAGTGTATGTAGGAGAAATTATCCACTGGTTCAGCTGTCATTCTTAAGTTTATTTGGCCAAAGAAGTGTGCAGGTAAATCACTCTGAGAAGTAAGGGTTAAGTAGGGTTCTATTGGTATAATCCGGATTGAATGCACTTTGCTGATGCACTTCACCCTTCTCCTTGCTTTACCTTTTGTATGTTTTATTGGATTAATTCTTCATCCTGCTGTCTTTACATAATAGACCCAGTTTGCTGTAGGCCAGAAGCCTTTTCTACCAAACCTGCTGTGATTACACTGGTGAGGGGGCAGGGGGTGCAAACGAGGGCAGTTTATTTGTAACCACCTGTATGATTGAATATATGCAAACTTTCGGAGAATCCATTTTCAACTGTCGTAGATCGGAGCTGTCATTTACTTACCATATAATCTTCTAAAGGTGTAAAGATATAGTGTCTGTTTTCGTTTTTAGTTGCTAACACTTTAGAAGATGAGCTTTAAAACCGTTAATCAGCTTAGTGTTGACAAAGGGTTAAATGCACCTTTTGCAAGACAAAATATCAGGCTGTGGAGACAGGTGTTTGCTGGGGAAGAAGCAGTTATGCTTCAGTGGAAATGCATTATGATTTCCCCTAAAGCTGGCCGATTGAACATTCTGCATTGCTAGGAGGTGGCACTGTTTACTTTTGCAGTGAATCACAATAACATCTGCCAAGTGTTCAGGGGGCTTTCAATATTGTAGGCTGAGTGTATATTGGTAAATAATTTTATTTATACCTGCTTTCATTCGTGTGTGTGTGTGTATATAAAACACTTTGATTACAGTCCTTGTTCTTAGGGTCATTCCTGCCCAGCTACCTTCGTGTGTTTGAGTAAACTGTGGTGTAAATTTGATTGCTCAATTGATTGTTCTCAAAGAGACGATAAAGGAATTTGGGATCACTTTACCAAGCCACGTCAGACTGTTAGCGGAGAACCTTATAAAAATCTATGTTTAGAAATGCAAAACTGCAACTAAACCAGATTTTCTCACTGTCAGAAATGAGACTGAAAGGATGTCTACTAATTGAATAGCTCTATAATTATGGAGAAAAATGGGCCTCTGCAGTATTTTTTTTTTTTTCTCTTGAAATATTTAGCAATGTTATGAGCAATGGGTAAATATGGCCAGGTGGGGGGAATGTGCTCTGCAAGAGGTTAACTGGCAAATTTCACCAGTTACTTTTCATATTTACATTTATAGAGTACTGCTGACTTGAGCCATGCTATTGCTTTGTCCTGAATAGTGGGCATTGAAGGAGCTCTGCAATTTTTTAAAAAATTTTTTTTTTTTTATTTTTTTTTTTTTTTTACATCATTAGGGCTGACCATCTGTTCTTTGTTATTGTTTGCAAAAACAGCTTTCCTTAAAAGATTGGAGGTGTTATTGGCATACCAAACCAAGCGCCATGCAAAATTTGGCACCTCTTCGTATGTGTGTGTATATGTATTCATTGTATTAAAAAACTATTAAGTGCATATTTTAAACAGGGTTGAAACTGTAGAATTATCCCTTTAAACCGTGTTAATGATTGGAAAAAAATATATATTGTATATTATCTAGATATCACATTTCAGAAGTGTAAGCTTTCAGTGTTTACAAATAGATTCATATTTAAAAAAAAAAAAAAAAAAAAGTAATTTCAATATTATGACTACCCTGAAGAATGGTTTTAAACTGCAAAATCTATTTAAATTCTGTAAGTCTGCCAGCCCAACACTTTACTTGATTGCGGAATTTAAAAAAATATTTTTTTTGCCCTTTAACTGAAGGCCTCCACATTCTTATTTATAAAATAGAAAGGTGTGATTATGGCAGCAATCTCGGTATAAATTGTGGATGTAGCTCACCTATAATTGGGTGGAACAGGTCATAACAGGAAATCCCTGCCTCCAAAATGCAGTCTTTGGGTACAATGTGGTATAGAATTTATGCCTCTGTGCCGTCTCCTGTCCCCTACCCATTCTGGAACATAATTGTTATTTCTATGGATCAAATACCAGCCGAACCATATATTTCAGGTCAAACCTGGCAAGGTTGATGGTATACGCACTAGCACAGTGCCATTAGCCTGTTGAGAATAAAAGCCATGGAATTAGGATTTTAGTACTGATTTTAGCAGACTAAAAGTAAGCAAGGTCTAAACACTAACCGGTAAAAGAAGATATTTACACATTGGTATGAAACCTGAATTGCCTTAAATAACGTATGCTGACTTTAAGCATTGAAATTGCAAATAAAAAAAATTATAGAAAGTCAATTTTTTTTTCTTTTTTTAAATGAACAGTTTTTAATTTTCTGCAATTTTTTTTGTTCCAGCATTCCCCATCAGAACCCTTCCTTGATAACTCTGTGCCGGATATGACTCGGCTTAGTGGTCCCAATGCTCAGTTAATGAATACAGAAGACTTCCTGCCATCCATGCAGTCACAGCCTCCACAAAAGAAAAGGAAGAAAAAAAACAACCACATAGCAGAAGACAAAGCCAGTAAATGTTTTGACCAGGATGGTATGCCTATCGAGAATGCAGAGTTCTTAACAGACGGTGCAACAGAAGGGAAGAAGAAGAAAAAGCCGAAAGTTAAAAAAGAGCCTAAAGAGCCCAAGGAGCCAAAAGCACCTAAAGCAAAAAAGGAACCCAAGGAACCTAAGGAACCCAAGCCTCCAAAACAGCCTAAAACGCCCAAAGAGCCAAAAGAGAAAAAAGTGAAAACTACTACACCAAAATCTAAGGCCAGCAAGAAGGCGAGGTAAGATTGACCGTTGGTTTGTCTCCCAGGCAACATAGAGATTATGAAGAAATTGGTGCATTTATAAATGGTAACATTCATGGCCAGAGTTCTAAAAGTGGAACAGTTGGACTGCTCTTTAAGATGGTTCATATGAAGACTGCTCTACTTTTAGAACTTTTCCTCTGAGTAGCCATTTAGTAGCCTTGAAACCCATGCAGCTGTAATATCTAGAGTATCATTTTAGAGATCTAAAAGTGATGGGATGGACACCATAGTATTGTATCTTACAATAGAAAATATGGGGTTAGGTTATGTCTGATTCCATAGATAGAACAAGTAACAAATATTACTCTTTAACGGCACAATCTACATGCCCTAGTTGGTAAATCCCTAATCCTTAACATGTGTTAAGACCAGCAAGGCGCTATATTCAGACATCCATGTGCTGTGTACATTAATACACAAAGCAAATTGTTTTCCATTCTCTTTCTTAAGTTTCAGAGAAAGGATGAGCAATCTTTTACACCCTCCATATTTCTCACCAGTTTATACATCACACCAACAGTTCCTACTAGTGTATGCTTTTTATGTATTGTTTAAAGTAAGAGGGTTTTTTTTTTTTTCCCTACTCTTTTATAACCTCTGCTGTGGAGCTGATGGGTAACAACCTTTGTTGAACCAGCTGCTGTGCACAGTGTTTCCTATGAAACCCTACAGCACCTAAAGTGCCCAAGCTTATCCATCACTGCTTTATGCCGTCATCTATAGATGCTGGAGTGAAAGGTTACTCTGATAGACATGGTTCCTCTGTATATAAGATTGTAGTCATTTTGAGAGTGTTCTCTGAATTAGACTTGTCTAGCATTTTGTGATATAAATATCCACTCGTTGGAACTTGCATTATGCCAATCTGAAGGTTGTGGTGTCCTGATACTCTCTCCTGTGAGTGTTTGTTAGTAAACCAACGGAACTCTAAGATAAAACACTTGTGCATGTATACTTCTGAATGTGACCTGGCATTTGGAAGACAGAGATACTAGTGACCTACAAAAAGCAACGCGGTGGGAGGCCAGAGGCAAAAGCTTTGCATGATTCATGCTGTGCTATGGAGAATCTTTCACATTCTCCACTGAACATGTAACATACAAGCCTTTGTTTGCCTATTTTCGTTCTGCCCCTCATATCTTGAGAAGTCTTTTATATAATGCCCAAAGTGTGATCTATATATTTCCATGTGTGTGTATTGGAATATGTTTTAGAACTACTAAAGCAATCATTGCATTTTTTTTGCAGCAATGCTGTCACTGTATTTGGTTTGCTGCTCTGACCATTGTAAACATTGCATTAATGTACAGTATATTTGTGCCCTGTGTTCTTTGTGTCTGTGCATTTCAGTATAAATGGCAAAGCTTTCGAATTAATAAATGGGGAAAATAAAAATAAAAATCTCTGCCCCACAGTCCTCTCTAAGCGCGCACCGTCAGAATGGAGCGTTTGGTCCCAGTAGTCACCTAAAATGAATGCAGAAAAAATTATTCAGCAGGTGTTTGCCAGAAACTTGCATTTCAAAGACCCTCAATTTTAGTGCAGTTGTGATTTCCTACAGTGGGAATTTTCTAGATAGAAGAAGGAGCACTCTTGTTTGATTTCCTCGCAGCTGTCAAGTTAGACTTGGCATGTCCACTTTTGTATTGGACAGCACAGTTGTGACATTTATCTGTTATTTTTGTTGCCCCTTTAAGGGCTGGTGTTGTTAAGTACAGTGTAAAGTGTGCGTGATGAAGCAAAAAGAGCAGGATTAATCTCACCAAAAAAAATAAAGTACATGCATTTGTATACGAAATGTCTTACAACTGTTCTGAACGGTTTCCAAACATCTGAACATGTTTTTCAAGCTGGGACCAATGTTGGAAAATATATAATTTCCAGATGGAGGCACAGTCAGAAGTACCTAATCCAAATCGGCTCAGAAACACTGTTTTCATTAGGATTAAAATATACTTCAGATTAGTGTTGTGAATATATACAATGCTTTCTGAGAATTTTCGTTTTCAGGTTTTTATGGCAAAAGCTTTCTCCTGAGAAGTGTGCAGTATTAATGCCGTTTCTCCTGACCTATATTTAGTAGGTTAACAAATGCCTGTAGAATGTGGAAGCTTTACAGTCTAGATTTGTTGAATTCAGGTTGTTTTGTGTTCTTTCGTTCTGGATAAAATTATGTTCTAGGCAGCAGTGACAAGGATTTTATGAATGCTTTTTAGGAGTTGTTTAACCATGTTCACCCACTCAAAATGTCCCACCTTGTAATGGCTTTTAGTTCAATGATGGCAAACTTTTACAACCTAGTATGTTGAGAGAGTCTTATTGTCATAGCAGGTCTGTATTTGCATTAAAGGGATACTATAGTCAGCAAAATAAATTTAGCTTAAGTTTGGTATATAGATCATGCCCCTGCAGTCTCACTGCTTACTTCTCTGCTGTTTAGAAGTTAAATCACTTTGTTTATGTAGCCCTAGTTACGTCTCCATGCATGTGACTTGCACAGCCTTCCTAAACTCTTCCTGTTTAGAGAGCTCTAATGCTTAAACATCCTTTATTGCACAGTCTGTTTAATCTATAATTTATTATCCCGTGCACTGTCAATAGCCTGCTAGACCTTGAAGGATTCTCTTGTGTGTAATTAAAGTAAAATTTACAGACCAGGAAATAAAAACTTCTAAAGTAAGTGAACATCAGATTAAAAATAAAACCATTTTGTTTTCATGCAGGCTGTGAGAGTCACAACCAGGGGAGATATGGCTAGGGCTATATGGGCCAAAACAAGTGTTTTCACTCCTAGGTGGTAAAGAATTAAGCAATGAGACTGCATAGGCATAATCTATACACAGACTGTTTTGGTGACTGTAGTGTCCCTCTAAGCATAAAACCTGTATATGGCTTGCTGCTCACCTTGGTTTTCTTTGTATAAAGATAACTTTGCAAATTCAAACTATAATTCTCCATTGTGAGTGTTTACTTTGTTCGCTAAAGCGAGTGATTTGATAGAAGAGAAAAGTATCCCAATTTAAATGTCCATTTTGGATGTATGTGACCTGGGCATTATGTCTTTACTCCAATATGGAGTGTCCTTGATTTTTCTATGATCGACTTGGGGCAATTACTTATTGTTGCAGTATTGCATACTTAGAACAAATTTATTCATTGGCATAACCAATCTGGCTCTTTCTCCAGACCGCCTATAGAATAGCATATTACTTTAAATATGGTATTTATATGCCAAATTGGTAGTTTACATACAAAGTTTTGTTTTGGATCCTGTGGTGCTATTGATATAATTAAGTTAGTTCTGCTGTGAATTAGGCATCCACCTCTGCACCCCCTTTGTGGTCTATTTGGTTACATCATTGAAGTCTGTATCTCTGAGAGCACACATTACTTCTTGGCTGACCAAAGCGAAAGTTTAACAGGTATCATTGAAGTGAGCTTTAGAAGCCATGTACCTGTTAGAATTGTATGTTTATTGCATTTCATTTTAGGTTGTAAATCTTGAGTATTGCTTTATGGCTGTGGTGTTTTTGTGTTTTTTTGATTTTTTTTTTTTTTTGGCATCAAACTGAAAGTGTTCATTTTTTTTTTTTCACACCTCCTTTGATCCGCTTTGTAATAACCACTAATTAAAGAAACCCTTATTGATGATCTAGATATGTATCCAAAGGTGAGTGCTGCTGTGTGATAAATTAGTACAGACAGCTGGTTGGTTTGACTTTATTTTATGAGGTTTACAAAGTCTGCTTTGAAAGCTTTAATCTAAGAATGTTACCAAAATGTAGGTGGCAGATTTAATGTAATGATTTAGTGGCAACCAATAACATGTTTTGTGATCAATAATGGATTTGATAGAAAGTGAACTAGACATTGTAATTTGTTGGTTAATGTTTTATTAACCGCAGTGCAGCTACCGCACAAGTGTGTGGAAAATACAATAAAGCTGTCAAACGGTTTCTTCTATTATAGTGGTTTGATTCTCCCCTATTGAATCGCAGTCCACCCCTTTGCTATCCTGCAATCACCATATATTATCCGTTAGCCATGAGATGACAGCAGCATTGGAGAAGTCATTTAAACCCTCACACTACCCCAAATATAGAACTGTAATCCCTGAAAAGGGAATTCCTGTTTGTATATTCCCAAGAATACACATAAACTGTAGTATTTGTTACAAAACATCCAATGGCTGCTCTGTAGGCAAAGGCTAATATAGATCTTTACTTTTACTGGTTCTTTGTTTAAAATGAACCCATTCAGGTCCAATGATTTCATGCGTGAGTTTTTCTTAACCTTATTCCTTAAAAAGGTTTTGCAATGATGTAATAGTGTGTTTTTGATGATTGTGGGTGTATGTATATTTAATTGTTTTTTTTTTAAATACAGCAGATTGTAGTTTTCTGCAATATATTTCATCCGGGGACCTAATGCACATGCGCTGCGAGCATAGATCAGGTCTTCCCCATAGGAAAGCAGTTAGTCAGGAAATGCCTTTAGTAGCCTTCTTGTAGAGGCTGTCCTAACCCTGCTATGTAAACATAGTAGTTTCTCTAAAACTGTAGCGTTTTTTACATTGCCAGGGCGTTGCACCCATACCACATCAATGAGATAAGTGGTCTAGGTGCCTATAGTGTCCCTTTAAAGTTATACAGTTTTCCCATCTCATTTTGTACCGGTTGTCAATATATGCGTGTACTCCCTCCTCCCCCCCAAGTTTCTACATAATGTATTTTCTACATCATGTATTTATAAACATGATATCTTGGATAGTTAACTACATTTGCATAATACTCAGCCAGCATCTCAAGTCATCAAGACTTCTTCATCCTGTGAATCCTGAACCCTAGTCTGTTCACCAAAGCATTAGGCCACCCATCTGTTCTTATTTATAGAGCGGGATTTACAACTTGATACCACTCTCCCCCTAATTACCACCCACAGGCTATCAACACTACCATTTGCCCTTCTGCTAACATTACCCAGCATCCTTCATCTCAAACTGGCTCTTATCATACCTCCTTCCTGTCGCCCATCATTTAACCTAATCCACCCTTTCATCACTTTAAATACTCCACTACTTATCTCTCTCCATCTTATGTCTCATATGATCCTCAGTGATTCCTTTTTAATGTGATAGTCCACAAAGCTCTCATCAGACCCTAATTCTTGTTGGGTACTTTGTACAATTGTGTCACTAGGTTGGCACGGGCATGGTGTGTTTGTGTGTCTGTATTATATTAATATCATTATGTGGAATGTGTTGATAGATTGAGATATATATATATATATAGATATATATATAGATATATAGATATATATATATATATATATATAGATATATATATAAAAAATTTTCTTGATATTCTATTTTTAACTTTCACGAACTGTCTATTTAAAAAATAAAATAAAAAGAAAATGCAGTAAGTTTCATTATCTATCCACGCTCGTGTTTGAAGTCTAAGGATAAACAGTGCTTGGAATTTTTACTCCTGACCTTCCTGACTTCTGAATATCCCATATGTCCTCTGTATCAAAGCCCTTCCCACCAGCTGCTTTTTTTTTACTACTCCCATAATTTGTCAGCTGCCAGAGAATTGTGAGAGTTGTAGTAAGAACACCCAGGGCATGTGTATTACTTTACATCATTGCAAAAACAACAACTTTGTATAACATGAAAATAAATTTAAAGGGAAAAAAAATGTGTATTTGCTTATGTATATATTGTTTTTAGCCTAAAAGTGTAGGTTGTGATTTAATGGCATATGATTCCAGTTATTACAGTTAAGATTCCTTAATGAGCCAGGGCATGATCACAAAGGGCTCGGTCAGAGAACTGTTCTGTAAAAGGAATGTGATGATGTCTGTGCGCAGGTTCAGCTTGGCAGATTCACTGTTTATCATCTTGAGTTGCTTTGAAAGCCCTCCATTTTAGCGGATGTGGTTTAAACCAGTCATGCCATTCAGCATTATTGGCTGAACGCTGTTATGCTGCAGTTAAAGGGGCATTATAAACACCATTTCCACTACAGTTCTTTGTAATTGGTATGGTGCAAAGTCTATGGATTCCATCCTATGAATTTTCAAACACCTCTGACTCCGAACCTCTCCATTTGCTTGTCCAACTTTGGTCAGCAGTAATGGGCTAAAAGAACAGGGCTAACCAAACCCCAGCCTTGTTGCCCACAATTGGACAGGTGTAATCTCGATTCTGCATTATGTGATTGCCAGGTTTAGCTTTACCTACCAGCAAGCCAGGATTTCACGTTCCCTCTGGTTTAGCACAAACTACTCAGTCATTGAGTCAGAATCTTGAGGGTAGATTTGAATATGTAGCAATTTAGAGTTCAGTCAATGTTCCATTCAGTGTTTGGCTTCACTAGGTATCGATTTTTATAGGCTTCACTGTGCAAGTTGAGGCTTTAGGTGGAAAGTCTGTCTTTACAAAATATGCATGTAATAATTTGGTAACAAATTTGCAGTCTAAAATCTTTTTTATCCAGTGCTTAATAAAACCATCTGAATCTCTATCATCAACATCTGAGGAAAGGTATTTAGGGGTAATTATTTCAGATGATTTCAAGGTAAGCAGACTATGTAATAGAGCAGCAGGAAAGGCTAGCCGAATGCTTGGTTGTATACGGAGAGGTATTAGCAGTAGAAAAAGGGAAGTGCTCATGCCATTGTACAGACCTCACTTGGAGTATTGTACTCATTACTGGAGACTGTATCTTCAGAAGGATATTGATACTCTGAAAAAAAGTTTAGAGAAGGGCTACTAAACTGGTTCATGGATTGCAGGATACAACTTACAAGGAAAGGTTAAAGGAACTTAACATGTATAGCTTGGAGGAAAGACAAGACAGGAGTGTTATGAAACATTAAATATATAAATGGAATCAACACAGTAAAGGAGGAGACTATATTTAAAAGAAGAAAAACGACCACTACAAGAGGACAGTCTTAAATTAGGGGGGGCAAAGGTTTAAAAATAATATCAGGAAGTATTACTTTACTGAGAGGGTAGTGGATGCATGGAATAGTCTTCCAGCTGAAGTGGTAGAGGTTAACACAGTAAAGGAGTCTTAGCACTATAACCACTACATAACAGTACATTACTTTACTGAGAGGGTAGTGGATGCATGAAATAGCCTTCCAGCTGAAGTGGTAGAGGTTAACACAGTAAAGGAGTCTTAGCATGCGTGGGATAGGCATAAGGCTATCCTAGATATAAGCTAAGGCCAGGGACTAATGAATGTATTTAGAAAATTAGGCAGACTAGATGGGCCGAATGGTTCTTATCTGCTGTCACATTCCATGTTTCTCAAAATTAAATTCTTCCTCTTTCTTTTACTGCATACCTTCTGGTTCTTAAATTCTACTCTTTTGGTGTGTCTGTAAAATAGGTATTATTAAGGCCCTACACTTTGTATGTAGCTGCAAAAATTGTTAGTGTTTGTATAAATAGTGACAAATATTGTACTGTGAACGTGACTCAGCAAACTGCAGTCGTATGGTCTTACATCGTGTCCTATATATTTATGCAGCTGCAAAAAAAGCAGCTTGTGGGATTAGTATCATGGGATTTAATTGTATATTAACCCCTGCTTTTTTTATTCTATTATGTCCCTGTCCATTAAATGTTTCCATTATTAAGGGTGTTCTTGTCCTGTGCTGTTCCCGGTTTTGGCAATAATACACACACACACACTCACACTCTCACACACACACTCTTTGTTGCAGTTTGTACAACATGGGCTTTTTATTCTTTTTTTTTTTTTTTTTTGCTGGTATAAGAACCGATTTTGTTCAGTTTCCAGATGAATTGCTTGATAAAATTAAGAGTGCCAGTAATGAATATTTATAAAGAATTATTTGAAATTCACTCACTATAAAACTTTATATGACGGAGCTGGTTGGAAACTAAAAGTTGCTCCTCGTTCGTCTCACTTTTTACTATTATTATTATTTTTTTTTTTTTGTAGAACCCTTACCTCCTCTATGACCCTGGGATATAACTAGTTAATCTATTAAACATGAAAGTGGACTATGGGACAGCAGAACTAATCCACATTTTTTAGAAAGCTTTGCTAGCTACTATTTTTTTTTAAATTTCTATTTTTTTTCCTACCCTTTTTCTTGGCAAACATTTGGCTAGAATCGGAAAGGGTTAAGTTATTTTTTTTTGCACTGATTCTTCAGTAATAAATAAAAGGCACCACAAAACGGGGCAGCGCAGGTGTTGCCAATGTTTGAAAGCTGATTGAGGGAAGCAGATGGCTTGAGTCAGTGGCATCCAGCCAGAAGAGCAGGTGCTGGTCACGTGATCACTGGTTACCAGGGTAATGTGATTGCTCTTGGCGTGCAGATGAAAGGAAAAGGGGGCCCAGCGTTCAGCTGTAGTGTTGTATAATTTGTGGCAGTTAGAGCGGAAATAAAGGCTGGAAATGGAGCCTCATGCTAAGGAAGACTTCTGTCCATGTGCACTGTAAACACCAGGACAGTTGGGAAGAGTCAAGTACTGACTCTTATACAGAGATGGCTGAAATATATTATTTCTACTTTTTTATTTTATTTTATTTTTTTCATTTATCTCTGAATTATCCTTCTGGAAATTTGTTGCTAATTAAACTGGATTTTGAAACTTTTTTTTTTTTCCTTTATCCCGAATTGCGTTTCAATGTGTTTAATACTTTTTTAAACCCCCATCCATTATTTTCAATACTTCCAGATCCTATACATTAGAGTGGTGGAGTTATTAGAAAAACTCTCTATTTCGCATTAAAAGCAGAAATGCAGCAATGTGATTATTTTCTTCTACTCAGAATTGTAAAATAGCACTTTTCCCATGTGACTTTTTCTCAATTAAAAAAATCAAACACGTTGGGATGCATCTGACATCACACGGAGATGGCACCGACCTTAACGGTCTATTTATCCATGGCATTTTAAAACTCTGATGTCAGCCAGCAGCATATGACAAAGAAAGGGAACTCTAGGAAGTAAAGGACATCGGTGCAAAATGTGTTTTGATGGCATATAATTCTATAAAGACTGAGAGCTGTGTCATTCACTTTTCTTGTTGTTGTACATATTGTGTTACTGATTCTTTTCCTTGCGTTAGAACTTTGTGACGTGAAAGTTCTGACTCTGGTGTCAATGGACTTCGCAGAGAGCATAGTGTTGTTATTGTGTTATGCAGCTAGTCTTTCTGGGGTTAATAATCCAATAAATTTGGGAAAAATTATAAATTTCCACCTGTTGCTGTACTCTTAAGTGCCATTTAAAATATTGAGTTGCACACATTTTATCCTGATGTAAATTCTAGAAATGTTAACTTCCTATTGAAGATCCAATCTGTATTCATAAAATGTGCTTCATTTTTACGTAGAATAAACTGCATGTCCTAATTCCATGTTCTGTGTTGACCACTTTCTTACATACTCTGAGCTTCTCTGAGGTTATGACATCATGGGTTCTTTCATAATCTGTTATTTTATAACCAGTCTGGGGATTCTGTCTGTTTTTATGAGCATGACACACTGGCCTTGACCCATATACACACTTTTCCTCTGGGAGATACCTGCGTTTCCTTTACATTTGTGCAATTAAATTTAGTTATTACATAAGTCAGGAGACTGACTTCTTTTTTCTTTTTTCTCTTTTCCCACAAGGTGCCTTTATTTTTTATTTTGAAAGGGTGGAGGTAGGGCCCAATGGTCTGCTTATTAAAGCACTTGTCCTAAAAGGGGATGTTTTTTCCCGATGTATTTCTTTAAATTAAATCTAGTTGCATTCTGCTTTCCGCAGGTAGAGGAGGCTAGCTGTAACAAGATGCCATAATAATGGTAAGGGCACCAGTCTATGCTTGTAAGTAGAAGATGCAATGAAAGGCATCATTAAAACGTCCATGTTGGAAATCTATTTATATCACTGCTAGCCTAGAGTCTCTCTGGCATATTCAACTCACAAGGGGTACATTTTCACTCACTAGTGACAAGTGGAAATTTTGAGCCTTGCCTACAGTATGTGTTGAAAAAATGTTTCACTATGGGCCTTATATTGGGCTAGAATACAACACAACCATCTCTATTATTACGTTCACACTGATGCCAAACGCGCACATTAACAAGTGTGAATGTAATTCCACCAGAAATACTGACAATGTATTAAAATTGATATAGTAGGATGCCGTAATAATGTACATTTACATGTATAGTAGAAGATGGCTGTTGGTGATATTTAATTATGGTATCTGCAAGTCTGACTTTAGTAAGGGTGAGTAATTCTACATTCATTTTTGAGTTCCTCTGCCACCCGGTAGCAGATTACAGTACATTCCCTTGGGCCTTGGGTTTCAGACCCGGCGTCTAAATCTGAAAGAATACTGTATTCTGTGTTCAGGAAGAGCCCCATAATTCATGTTGCTAAAATAAAAATATATCCTTTTAAAACTCACTCTTGGTTAAATCTGCACATTAAAGCATATAGCCAAACGGTGATTCATGTGGCTAGAACACTTACAAAGAATGCAGACTTAGTGAAGTGGTTTAGTTGTTTGACCAAACTTCAGAATGGGGAAGACACGTGACCTGACCTGCTTTGACTGTGGTATGATGATTGGTGCCAGACATAGAGGTTTACCTCCTGGGATTGTTAACCACTGCATTCTCTAATGTTTACACTGAATAATAAATTAAAAAATAGTCTGAGTAGCAGTTCTGTGGTTCAAGGCACCCAATTAGAAAATGTCAGAAAAAGGCCACAAATTTGCAAAGACCACCAATGGTCACAGTGTCGCTGGGGGTCCGGTAGCTGGGGGCAGGCAAATGTGAGACTTACTTATCTTAACATGTCCTCACGTGTGCCACCATCACCCGATGGGTTCTCTTCAGATCCTACAACGTCACTGCTGAACTCCCATGCATGCGCCAGAATGCAGCATTGTCTATGGAATGCTGAGTCCTTCAAAGATAAAGCAAATTACCCCCCCACTGATGACAGCTGAGGGGTTGAAACTTCTGGACACTGGGCGGAGCTACCACTGTCTATAATTGTCAGTTGTAGAAATTATACAGAGACAAAGTCTGTTTATCTCTTGACTGGGTTGGAATTTCAGTGATATTCCAACATGTACATATTCGATCTTTATGAAACTCATTTTGTAGGAGGGTGATGGTGCAGCTTTAAACACACTTAAGAGTGTTGTGCAGAGGGGTTTCTCATTTCCCAAGATTTCATTTGGTTACTTCTCACTTAATTCTCACATTGTAGGAAATGTTACAACAGCAGAAAATGGCTTCACCCAAGTCTGCTGAGAAAAGCTCCAAGATCAGCAATCACCATGGAAACCAGGGATGCTTCTCTGAATTGCTTCACATTTGCTCAGAACTGTACTATTTATGTTCCTCTTAGTGACATTTGAAAACATCATTTTTATTTTGACATGGGTTATTGTAATTAATCTGAACTATGAATCCCCTTTAGTTTTACTGTGTCTAGTGAGGTTTTAATTTGGTATTTTACTTTTACTTTTTAGTTTTTTAATTTTTTTGCGATGATTCATCATATATTCATGTATTTTTTTTTATTTTTATTTTTTTTATTTTTTTTAATAAAAACTCCTTACACTCAGGGCATACTTACAATCATGAGTAAATTCTCTTTGCATTCTTCTTGGTAAAGTACTTTAACCATTGGTAAAGTACTCATTAACCCTCAGTGACTAAAGGGTCAACCATGCAATTCTTTGAGACACTTGAAGGGTTAAACACTTTTCTTGTCTTTTTAACACTGGGATAAAAAAATAAAAAAATCCCAGCGTAAAGAACACAAAAACCAGCTGGAATTTGAAACTGTACTTTGAAAACTGTTCCCAGCAAAAGTGTATGGGCCATGGCTTGGCCCTCTAACAGAATAGTCTTTCTTTGTGTCTCCAGCAGAGCAGTGAAAGAGTGTAATCAGATAAGGGTGAAAGAGAGGCTTTATTCATAATACAAGCAACAAGTTGTATATTTATCTTATGCCCGTTCTCTGCCACAGAAGCATGCAATACAAATCTCTTTGCAGAAAAAGACCGCTGTGTTTCTTTTCGAAAACTACAGTATGCATTTTGTCTGTTTTCCATAGCATATAGCAGCTAAAGTCACCTTCTCCTGCTCCCTTCCCACAACCCCCCCTGCTCTGCGGTTGCAGAAGGAAATCAGTTTGCTCTCTGAAAAAGGCAAAGTCTGGAGGGTGATGATGATAAAACAGTTCTGTTCCACGTAGAATGTTTGCCTTTCCCTGTGTTTGTATATACTCTAGCATTTTGAAATGTGGATTTTCAGTGTTCATGCCCAACTTAATCGTCCTATAGTTCAGATCTATTTCTTCCTGTTTTTATTTCCGCTAATCCCACACTCTTTTGATTGAATTGTGTTCACTTACTGCGAGTAGCTGAGGGCTGAGTTGTATGCAGCATAATGCACACTTTTTAAAAGCATATAATAATTTTATTTAAATAGCGCCATCATATTCCGTAGCGCTGTACAATAATATCCTAGTAGTCCGTAAACCATCTGATCAATAGAGGGTTGCTTTGTGGCAATCTCTGCAGAAAGCTTATGATAGCTGCTCCCCCGCATGACTCTATGAATGTGTTTTATATAATGACAAACTCTTTAGTGCTCTGTGGAAAGTAATGGCGATATTCTATTCTGGTCCTGGCAATGAATATGATGCCATAGAGGTTGGTTGCAAAGTTATTAGTATACTTAAAATGCTATTATCATTTATTTATTTTTAACCAATTTAAGGTCATAGTTCCACAGGCTTCTCAGCATTTATTTTTTGTTTTGTTTGCAACTCTTAACACGTTTTGAAATCCTAGAAACTAGATAAACCTATTTAGAACCTTCCTGTTTTTATACCGTTACAAAAAACAAATTTAATTTAATATATGCTTCAGTATATGCTTAACCCCTTAAGGACCAAACTTCTGGAATAAAAGGGAATCATGACATGTCACACATGTCATGTGTCCTTAAGGGGTTAAACCTCCTACTTCACACCGTTTGGCTTGAAGGAAATAACACCTTACAATATTTTTGCCTCTGTGTTGCCACTTTTAGACCCTTTAGGGGTAGGCAAACACATTTGTAACATATGTTTGACATGTAGTAACTAAAGCATTAAAGAAAAGGATGGGTGTGAAGGCCTCAAAGTGAAGTCCTTCAATCTGAATTGAAATGCGAATTTACAAATATTATATTGTAACCTTAGTAAGTTGCTTCAAATGGATTCTTTCAGCTTTATATTGAACACTAGAAACTCATTTAGTTCCAACATGCATGCTCCCAGGAGAGCTGTTTTGTGTTTTTAATGGCACGTCCTGTCTGTAATGGAGACTGTCCCTGCATGTACATCCTAGGTCCTAAATGTCATTAGTCATGCTATGCCACATAAACAATCAGGTTGATTGTAAATATAGATTTCCATTCAATTTTATTTTTCACTCCCTAAGCTTTAATTCTTTTAGTAACATTCAAATCTTTTAATATATTTTACTACATGGCTTTTGGCTTTTCAGTAATGGAGTACAGACATCCCGAGAATGTGACTACTTTGGTATAGCTTGACAGTCCCATAAAAACATATAAAGGTTTTGAGTTGAAAAGAAAAAAATTAAGTGTTTTTGTCTATTCATTTTACAGCAATAAGTCTGATGCTGACGGTTCTGGTCAAAAGAAAAAAGTTCCCAAGGTGAAACCAGAAGGTGTTGAGGCTACGGACTTGGATAAAACTCCTCTCCCATCTCCACCTCCAGAAGAAGAGGATGACTCTGGAGTACAGGTAAAAATATGGCTACATAATCTTGAAAGGTTATACAGCATAGCTGTAAAAACCTGTAGTTTGATAGAGAAAATAGTGGAAATCTTGAGATGCTTCTTACATTTTGCTTTCTGAAATTGACCCCTGTTGACACTTGCTCATTACTATTTGCAGAAGAGACGCTCCAGCAGGCAAGTTAAAAGGAAACGCTATACGGAGGATCTGGAATTTAAAATATCAGATGAAGAACATGATGATGCAGATGCTACTGGAAGGGATTCTCCTTCAAACACATCTGAGCAGCAGGTCAGGCTTCAACATTTTTGGCTACTGGGGGAAAAAACTGGTTTTCAATTGTTCACTAAAATACAGATTTATGGTGATAGAGCACTTTCAGCATAGATGAAAATGTGTAACAAAAGAGCACTACCTAGCTTTATTGGACACGTTGCGGGTTTGTGTTGAAATAAAGTTCTGAAAATATTGGTGAGCTAGAAAACACCTGTATATTGCACAGCCTCTGTCTGAAGGAGATACATTTTTGGACACCATAAGAGAACAGACTTTGTTTATCTGCTTCCAAGGCATGTGGCTTAGATGGTAATGAAGGCATTTATATACCTTAATTGGAGAGAATATGTGAATACTATCCTTGCGCAGATCAAATGAATGGAATAGTTAAGTCTGTGTTTTAGATATTCCTGTTTATTTTCTTTTATTTAAAGGGACACTCCAGGCATCCAGACCACTCCTGCCCATTGGAGTAGTCTGGGTGCCAACTCCCACTACCCTTAACCCTGCAAGTGTAATTATTGCAGTTTTTGCAAACCGCAATAATTACCTTGCAGGGTTAAGTCCTCCTCTAGTGGCTGTCTATCAGGGACTTTCGTGTTCTTAGGACACGAAAAGTTTGTTATACGACGCTGGAAATCCTCATGCTATGTGAGGACCTCTAGCGTCGCCAAAATCCCCATAGGAAAGCTATAGGGAGGTCTAATGCGCAGCCATTGCCGCGCATGCACATTAGGTCTCCCCAGCTGGCTAACGTCGGCGGGGAGGAGAGTAGGCAGAGCCTGACCCAGGGACATCGGCGCTGGACTCCGGTAAGTCACTGATGGGGACACCTTCAGCAACGTTAGATGGGGGGTGGGAGGGAGAGGGGCATGGCAGGGTCCTGCAGTGCCAGGAAAACAATACTTTTCCGGGTACTGGAGAGTCCCTTTAATTAGTCTGCTTAATTATGTAAAAAGTGTAATTTAATATTGCATGTTGTCCTTTTTTTTAAGAAATCGAGGGAATTGTGTGCGGAAAATAGAAAATATGAGTGGTCTTGGTCATGCTTTTAATGCGTCCTATAGTTTGTGACATCATGAAATAGTTTGGGGGGGTCTGTTCACAAACCATTGTGGAGCCCTAATCACCATTCTCCTCGAGAGCTATCAATAGATCAATAGTTGCTATCACTTTAATGAATGAAGCTTTGTTTCCCAGAGTGGCCAGTGTGCCTGCATAACCAGCTCTGCACTAATTCCACTCTTATTATTGAACAGTGACTGTGTGTTCAGAAAGGACTGCTAACAATTAACTAGAGTACGTTTAGGTCCAAAAATAGTGCACAGGCTAACCGAGAAACTCCACACTTCAAGGTGACTTCCCCGGGCCTTGCTTTAAGAAAATAATCATTGCTCGTTACTTATATTCATTAAATTTGTAGTTTCACTTACATCAATGGAACTAAATGGTATCAATGAAAGCAGGTAATTACATAGTCCCACAGTTCTTTTGTTGTTCTTTTCTTCTCTTTAATGCTAATCAATGAGCATTGGACAATGTCTCTTTAAGCCATACACATATATCATTGTTTTGCGGCATTGCGCTAAGCTCCAAAGCATATGTTCTAATTCACTGTCTTCTTTTTAATTTCTAGGAGGCACTTGATGCTGAAGGACCTGTTGTTGAGAAAATCATGAGCTGCCGATTCACAAAGAAACCGGTAATTATATTTTATTTATTTTTTAATATTATGTGTGTCAAACGGCTGGAGAGCAGGTGTTCAGCAAGCGTGTTTTAAAGGTGAATCCATTAAATCTTAGTGTTGGTTGTTGAGAGTTATCAGTTTTTCAGTCTGTAAAAATGCATATTCTTGGTTAGCAATTTTATTTTGATGAGAGAGAATTTGTGACCCATTGCGTTATCGGTTTTTATACATTTGATCTATATTGTGATTTATTTATAATAAACTATAATTATAATAAACACAATTCGTAGGGCTCTGCTGGACTTGTTAATGCATAATTTACATTTTATTATGGTAAAAGTGAATCTCGGACAGACCACTCAATTAAGGGGCTAATTTTAGGTAAATGTGATTTTCGTTAAGGCATTTTCGTAGAATGCAAACTTTGGTTGTCAAAATCAAAGTCTGATACACATGATGAAGGTTTTATTGACATTAGTCACTAGTCAGTACTAAAGAGTTAACCAAATATTTTTTTGGCAATTAAGCCATGTTTTCACCAATTTTGCATTCAATGCGGTTTGTTACCCTTGCCAGGAGTGGTATCCAATCAAAGTTACTCAGAGCCCCAGAGTAACTGCTAAAAATGTGTTTTGGTTTAGAACGTGGACAATTTCCTCCATCCTTAAGGGGTTAATTGACATCTTTGTTGTAATGAAAACGGAATAAAAATGAACATATTAATATACTATGACAAAGATTTAAGTGGATGTTGAACGTACAGCAGATGGATAGGATAAAAGTGGAATTTTCCGACATTGAAGTAATATGACTGGTATCATGGTTAGGAGACCCACACCGCTCATAATCCTAAAGGAACCAGTACATGTTTAATATGCCTTGCAGCATTTGAAATGGACATAGAGGGACGTTTAATTTTAGGGGAGTGAGTGTAGAGGGGGTGGAGGGGAGTGGCCAGGGTAGAGTTTTTCTGGGAAATTATAGGTCTCTTACTAGTAACAATTTATTCAACTAAAACGTTTAGAACAAGAGCAAATCATATTATTTACACAGACTGATTTCTAAACACATTTATTGTAGTTTAAAGTCACGTTACTGTGAGCATTATTGCTGTGGATCTCTGTCATTCACTCATGCACAACAACAATATGGAGCTCCTTGAAAAGGTGGCATTAGACTAGAAAAGAGGGCCAGGGGGATTTTTAGCCCCAAATAGATACTGTCCCTCCTAAATAGGGACACTTGGGAGGTATGTGTTGAATGGTACCAGCATAGTCTGCAAAATACTTTGTGTCTGCTTTGCAGTTGAAGCTTAACAGAATGTGGGTCATGCAGCACAACAGTCCTAACACACAAGTAAAAATTTAACTGAATGGCTGAAGAAGAAAAAAAAGTTATTTTGGAATTGCTGAGTCAGATCACTGACCTTAACCTAACTGAAATCGTGTGACCCGACATGAGCAGTTCATGTAAGACAAACCAGGAATACCAACGACCTGAATCACTAGTGTAAAGCGTAATGGTTTTGAATGTGCAGACTTGATCTCAAGGTACACTAAATGTACTGCATTTTAACTGGTTAATTAGATTATATATATATATTTTTTTTTTAGCACTTTGATCTAAAAAGTGATCTAGATTTTTATCCAAGTAGATATCTAGACGATCGAATGTTTCATAAACATTACCACTGTTCTAGTCTACTTCAAGGTCAGAGGGTAGTATACAATGTTACCACTAATGTGATTAACTTTTGTATACTCTAAAATACTTACTGTACTGTTAACGTTCTTATGCAGTAATTGTGATTTGCTTCAGGGTTTTTTTAATGTGTAAATTGGGTTGTTTATAGAACGGAGGCAGAATCTTGTTATCCTCTCTTGCTTGCCAGTAGCTTAATCTCCGTTTGGGTTTTTGTCATCCCTATCACTTATTTTATATTTTATTTGTACATTTAATTTTTATTTTTTTGCGGTAAGAGGTCAATAACTATGCAAAAATTAAGCAGCTTGTAGGGTGTATTTAAGCGGCTCTGTCACCTTGTTTGCATATTTTGGCAAGACTCCTAGTGGTGACATTGACGCTTTGAATGCAGTGGCCTAAGGGTACAGCAGAGGTAGTACTTAACCGAATGCTGTCCCCTGCACGTACCACATTCTTAAACACCAGGAGCTTCTTCTTCCAGAAGCCAACATCATGTGCAACACGGATATCTATGAAGGATCCTACAAAACTGCAGGGGCCTACATAGATATTATCTTGCGATAAGTGACACAATAACTTATCCCCCCGTTTTTGGTCAAGGTAGACACTTGAGGTAAGACAAAGTATCTTTTAACTGCGTTGGTGTTTTAATTACATTTCTACACACTTAATGAACATATAATAAATATTTAATTGTTATGATATGCTCTAAAACATTTGAGGGTGACTTTTTTATTATATATATATGTATATATATATAATATCCATCATTTTTATTTATTTTTAAAGCGGCACTGTCAACCCCCCATCTGTGAGAGTACAGCAGTGACGTTGACTCCTGGCGCTCCTGAGGACCACCCAGAAGATGATGGCGGCGCCTGCAAGGGACAAGTTCAGGTAAGTTAAACTCCACTCTCCCTGCTGCCACCAGATCCCCAATGGTGATGCTGCCAAATTTGGCAAAGTTCTCAGATGGTGACAGTTCTGTTTTAAGCAAAACCTAAATGCAAATCTCCTCTGAGATATATCTGATCATGTTAACGTGATGGCATTGTAGAGAGGTGAACTTTAAATACATTTTTGTATCTAGATTAAAAAGTCTGTCCTGGATCTTCTAACAGTATGACCTTTCAGACTCTCCTGAGAACAGTGGGAATGACTGGTTCGCTGACCCATGTGATGACTGACTTTGAAGAGCTGTGACTCAGAGCGTATTACTCAGTTGGTTGTCTCTTCTATTAATTCCAGCCCATTTTTTTTTTTTAATGTTTTTACTTTTTTCTAGAGAAGAAAAAAATATTTGACTGAGCACATTAAGAAATAGGTGTTTAGAAAACTACCAATATCAAGGATTAAATTCTGCACTTTGTATAGTAGTATTTATTTGTGGGAGGATCTGAATACTGTCCCAACTATCAGTTAAAAGCCTATTGCTGACTTATTACAGTATTCTGGATTTTATTTTTAAGTGTGTGTATGTATATAGTGATGTGCCGAACGGTTCGCCGCAGACTCATCATTGAGTAAACTTTGACCCTGTACCTCACAGTCAGCAGACACATTCCAGCCAATCAGCAGCAGACCCTCCCTCCCAGACCCTCCACCTCCTGGACAGCATCCATTTTACATTCATTGTGAAGCTGCATTCTTAGTGAGCTGTCCAGGAGGTGGGAGGGTCTGCTGCTGATTGGCTGGAATGTGTCTGCTGACTGTGAGGTACAGGGTCAAAGTTTACTCAATGATGAGTCCGTGGCGAACCATTCGCGAACCGTTCGGCGCATCACTATATGTATGTATGTGTATGTATGTGTATATATGTATATATAATATATACTTTTACCTGGTTTTGAGAATGCTTAAAACAGCATTTTTCTAGGAGCAAAGAGATGGTTTTGAAAGCGATGTACAGCAGCGTTTCTTTGAAAGTCGCTCTGCCCTGTGTTAGTCTCCGATAAATGTGACATGGGTCATTAGCAGGAAATGATGTGTGTTTTCCTAGAGTCGAAAGGGAGGAGTTTACCATGACAGACACACAGTCGGATTTGCGACAAGGCATAGCCCCAAACACAAACCCAAGTATTCCATAGCCATTAAACCAAATAGACTGGCCTTAAACAGGATTTAAACCGTACTGACTCCAACCTGCCTAAAAGTTTCCTCAGGTCCTCACTTAAAACCAGGCGGGACGCCTCTGTCGCCGCCATTATCCGGGAAGAATGGGCCCCAAAGTGCCCGGGATCCAAACCCAACATTGTCAAACCCCTGCGGGAATTGAATCGTGACAATTGGTCAGTTTGAACCCTAACGCCAAGCTCCTGTCCATTGCCGATGGAGCGAACGCTGAACGAACAAGCGGCTTAGGAACCGCAGCAAGGTATCCCTTCGCCCCTCCTTTGACTGGGACCCCCAGTGAAACCAACCGCCTCGTCCCACATATCCCAAACCTTCACATAGGCAGTCCCCGTGCCCGGTGCCATAGGATTCCATATCGATCCTCCAAGCATGGCGTCTCGAGCTGCCACCTTTCCTCCAGACCTGCCTGTCCCTCCTCCTGCGCCCCCTGCCGTTACCTGCACAGTGATACGAATCTCCGCCATCGGTGTACCTCCTGAACCGAAGACCCGGCTGGATGGTAAACCGCATGAACCCCGCCGTATTGTCCGTGAATTACGACCTTTTGTCCCTTAATCCTTCACCTTTTAGAGCCACGGCCACTCCCAATGGAAATAACTCAAAAGATGCTAACTTCGAATAAGAGGACTTACCTTTCATGCCTCCCGCCACCGCTCCGCGCACCACCTGCCTTCCAGGTATGACCCAGAATCTGTTCCCAGGGGCATCCATGAACAACTCAATACCAACCGCAAAGGCTCCACAAGTAGCCTTTGCCATGAAATGGCTACAGACCCATTCCTCGCGACTAACCCGACATGCGAACTTGAAACTGCCTTATGAACAACTGCGATTTCTCAGCGTGACCTTTTTGGGCCTGCGAACCTTCACCCTGAACTCCCAAAGTGCAGTCAACTGATCCCCAGGCAATCGACACTCTCCTACCACCGAAACAATTTCCAGCCCAAGCAAAGATGTGCGGTAGGATTCATGCGACCGTAAGGTATGTCCACAACGGCCCAGCCGAGCCCACACAGCAAGCTATCTTACAAATAATGTACTAAGGAACCCCTTCCTGATTCCTCTTTCACCTCCCACTCCCAGACAGAACCAACTTCCCAAAGTAGGAACATGAAATGGAACTGCCCCTTGGCAAGCAGAGGTTACCAATAGGCACCTGCAAACATGCAACCCAAAAGATGGAAGGGTCGCCAATAATCGAACGCGTCCCGCTCCCCCGAACCTACTCGACGGCAAAGCCGAATGATGCCAAAGATACAGAACAGGTCCGCGTCGATTTTCTTAATTTACCGATTCCCCTTTTGGGTGCGATAAGTTTTGTATCACACGGAATTTGCCCGCCACTTTCTAGGGGTCCACCCCCCACAGATCCGCTAATGGCGGGGATGTAATGGACCCGCCATCCCCCCAACTGGGCTTCCTCGCGTGACCACTCGCGAACCAATCCCAGATGTTCCCCCACGGACTTGATATTCGCCCACCACTTTTCCTGGTCCTTTGACTTTGAATGGAATAAAACTAGCGCCTTCATGGGAGGCTTACTGCCTTAGCCACGGCAGCAACACACTGATTGTCACCGGTGCCGCTCCGAGCCGCAACCACGGGGCTGAAGCCCCGGCGAGTACCCCTCCTGCCTTAGTACGCGTCAGTTAACACCATGACTCCCACCGCCTCCGGAACACCCGTATCCAAGCCTACCCGAAGGTCCCTAGTTGCACTGACCTTTCTTCTGTCCGGCCAGCACCGCACCTCCTGGGGGCGCGCCAGCAGACCCCGGAAAGAGCGCATTTCCTGCACCATCATTAGGAACCAGGCACCCTACCCCGATCACGCCTTCTAGGATACAAAAGCCCTAAGCCAATTCCCAAAGTCTTCAGTATCTTGCGATACTTCCACCTTTTCCCTCCTCTTCTTTTCCGGCCTCCTTTCTATCATCCCCTTTTAAATCCATGAACTCCTCGAGCGGAAGACAGGAAATTTTTTTATCAAATCCTCCGCCTTCAAGTGACCCTCCAATGTCCCTGGGAAGGACACGTGCCCATTTCGTTGCGCCGCGCCTGGAATATTACCACACCTCTGTTATCCTGCCCCTTCGGATGTCCCCGGTAGCGATACACCGTATTCCCCTTCCCTTACCCGGCACGCAGTCACCACCACCCTAACTTCTGCTTCCCGACCGCCCTCCGGTGACCCCACCCTTCCGCAACGTGCGGACGGCCCCTTTTTTCCTTGATCATGACTCTAAAATGATTTTTGCAATTTAAAAAGTGTGTTGTGTTTATTGACTCACAGCCTTCCGTCCACCTTGCCAGACTCCTGTCCGCGCTGGTCCCGCCTCAAGCCCGTAGGAGTAACACTCCTCGACCTGCTGGGAGAAGATAACCTGGGTAGTCTGTTCTGATATAGCCTTACCAGCTCTTCCTCCCTGCGCTCTGTTCTGTCGTCCTAATCTCTGCTCCTTCTTGCTGCCTGACTTTCCTGGCCACCTCCGTCTGTGTCCTGCCGACCTGGACCCCTTGCATCATTCTGCTGTCCCCTTGCATCATTCCCCCCTTCCCTCAGGTATGCCACCAGGGGCAGACTTACCAGGACGCCTCTTGTTGCTCTCCCTGCCCGGCGGCCATCATGTCATGCTGGATTCCGCTGTCCTGCGCTCTTCCTGTGCTGCCTCATCATGGCCTGCCACCTTGCGTGACCGGCGCCGCGTCGAACAGACGGCACCGGCCGCCCTCCAACTCCCGTCTGCTTTCCGACCTCGTTTTCAGCTGTCCCCTTGCTGCCTCCTTACAGGCTCTTGCACTGCCGATGTCACTCCTGGGCTGCCGCTAGGGCGGCCTCGCTCTACTTGCCAGCCTCCGTTCCGTCGCCGCGTGGGGGGGAGCAGATGTGCTCGGGGCCCCCCAGCTGCTCCTGCAGCCACGATTTCTGCCACAACCTTTGTGTCCAGGATGGTGGCTTGCTTGGAGTTCTGTCTGAGGCTGATGGGAGTGAGCATGCAGCCTCCCATGTATCTCAATGCTGCCTCCTGCCTCAATACTGCTCTGTTCTTCTATGCTGCCTGAATGCTGCTGCCTTCTCCCTCCAGGGCAGGCAGCTTTCACAATTGACAGGTAAGCTTAGGTTCAGTTAAAATAGCCGCTTCATATAGTGGCTGGTATAAATACTCCCCTTATGGCTCTGCCCTACCCAGCATGCTAGCTGTCACCAACTTCCTGTGGCTGCTATGCTTACCTCCTGGCTCTGTCAAGGCCTATTCCTCTTAGTTGTGCTGATCCATGGGCTACATTCTTGGCTCCAGTAATTCACCTAGTGATTGAATGCTATAGCAAACATTCTGTGTGTGTTCACTGCTTACTATTCTACCTACACTTTGTAATAAAGGCTATAGTTTATCCACTTGTATCTCTGCATACACTTAGTGTGTGATCCTTGGCACAAATTTCAGTGTTTTCCAGAAATTTTCCCCCTGTAGAAAATGTTCTCTATTTATGTGACTCATAGAGCTGACTTCATGATAAATTCCGTCCTGGAAAGGGCAGTGCATCTTAGGGCATCAACACCATGATTTGCTTCTGGTCATGTCTTGTATTTTCATGGGTTAATGGGTAGGTCCTTTTTTTAGCTGTGCCATTAAGTTTGATATTTGTTTACACAAATCCCTATCTGTTGATCCATATCCATTAGATGCTAAATGTTGTTAATTGAGATGAACTAGAACAGTGGCATAGCTTGGGTTTTGAAATGTCAAGTACTTTTGTGAGTGTTGGTGGATACCTGGAGCAGTACATCGGCAGTACAGACAATTCTTTGCTTCAGGGTTGTACTAAAAATCAGACCGGTAAATTCCCACATTAGCATAGATTTTTATGCTTAAATATGCAGCACTTTTTTGTCCTAAAGGGTAGTCTCTGGTTAAGATTAAATGCTTTACTTAGTCTGACATGAATCATCCAGGCAAATAAGAGGTTAAAACCTTTCTGAAAGAGGTTAATACTCCCCAATTTCACTCCTCTCTCCACCCCCCCCCCCTCCCCTTCTGGGCTGATTTGACAGCTGTGTATTAAGCACCAGAATGAGAGCCCACCGTAACATTCCATGGTTTGTTATGAAACTAACTCTTTCTAATATACACTCTGTGACAGCATCTTTCCAGGAATGTTGTACTAGCACACAGTCTGCTTCACCCAGTCATTCATTCTTAGGCGTTCATGCCGAGCAGGAGACAGTTTCCTCCAGCATATCTCAGATCTTATGTCCCAAGTCAGTATTTTAACCTCTTAGGGAGAGCGCTAGAGCAAAACAGACTCAATCACACACTTGCTGCTGCTTTTAAGTGTGAACACAGCGGAAGTATAAATCTGGACCACAAGCATTTTGTAGTCGTGGTTAGCTTTCTCTCAACGCAGTTGTACACCCTGTGGAAGCCAATTGTAAAATGCAGAAAGACTGTCTTGAGCCAGCCAAAAATAATACATTTGGCATTAAGGAGTGCAGTTGCTAATTGGATACTGCCTGAGAAAATGGTACACTTGGCGTCTACTTAACGCTGTGGGTTTGGCAGCCAGCCAGTGACGGATTCAGGTTGTTGTGAATAAAAACGGCGTGTGGTGAGGGAGGAGTTAAAAATGAGTCATCTGTGAGTTATGACAATGCAAAATCTTGAAGCTGTGTAAGAGGATTTGCTTAACTCTTAACAGAATGTAATGGTTAAAAGCTGTGCATGAAAATTGCTCATATCCTGTATATTCTCTCGGACCACACTTACAAGGATATCTAAAATATATTTGTTTTGATCTAGTTGGTGCAATGCTAGTATCTTCCTTAATTTGGGAAACTGATGTTTGGCATTTAAGTGGCCAGCCTGGTTATGGGACATTGACTGAACATCAGTTGCCCATCTCGTTGTATCTGGTATAGTGTTGATATTTCTTGTTCTAATGAACTGCAACCAAAATGCAAAGCCAGGAAATGTGTTTTTTGATTTATGGTTCTACTTTTATAGGTGGAGTCCAGTGAAGAAGTTGAAGTTGAAGAATTTTATGTGAAATATAAGAACTTGTAAGTACAATTTTCTTCTGTTTAATTAAAAAGCTTTGTGAAAGACCTTTCTAGCTATATTACCCAATGTCCTGGTTCCTGTATGGAGATGGGATTTAACAGAATGCTATACATGCATCCTTACATTTAAGGAACATTTAAATATTCTTTGTTACCCTGTCACTATTCAAATTTATAATTCATTTATTCTGCAAATCAACATAGAAGCAATGTGCCAAGGAATATGAGTTGGTTCAAAAAGTTAAGAACCAGGTTTGGTAGACCGGAGAATGTCTGTCTCTTTTGTGTCATTCACACACTTCAATTAGCCGTGTGTCCTAATCACTCAGGAATTCATAAAAAAAAAAATTCACACTTTATGTATTTGTGGCGTGTACGGTGCAGTGATGCAATGCAAAAATGTATTCATCTTTTTAACCCTCATTTTATTTCCAGCTCATACTTGCATTGTCAGTGGGCTACCTTAGAGGAATTGGAGAAAGATAAAAGGATTCACCAAAAGATAAAACGGTTTCGGGCCAAGCAAGGACAAAACAAGTTCCTTTCGGAGGTATGATATATGTATCACCTGGAAATGTATGGAGCGTAGCTGGTATAAATGGCTCAAAATACTTGTTGAGTTTTGTGTAATATTAAATGTTTAGTTTTGTATCTGTATCCACTTATAATAAGGACAATGTAGGTAATGAATCAAATCCTATTGTTACATAATGTATAGGGTCTTTGTACAATCTGTACCAGCTGATGCATTTTAAGGCGTAAATGTACACACACACACACACACACACACACCACCCCCCCACCCCCCCCGTGTGTGTGTGTAAATAAAAAAGCTTGCATCCTTTAATTTGTTTTCATGCTTTGCCTGCTGTAGTGCAGAGAATGTTAGACACAGGAAGCATTCTGTTTAACGTTAGGAATTTAGCGGTGTATGAACTCTCACACGATCAGGAATATATGATTTAATTTTTTTTGGTAATACATGCCTTAAGAAAATCAATCCTCTTTAATATACGATCAATGTAGTATGTTGTGTTTTTCTTTTCTTTTTATTTCTTTTTTAAATTTCAATTCCTTCTTTTTGCACCCTGGTGAATGGTTTAAGACCTATGTAGTAGATTCCGAATAGACAAGAGTAAACGAAGCAAGCTTTTTATAGGTTTGGAGTTTATTTGGGTTATTGAGTTTGTTTCAGTTATCAGTTCTGGCTATTCACTGAGCAGGTTGAGCTTTCACTGCATTCTGGGGAAAGAATGGAAATTGATTCTCTCAGGTACTCTATTTAAAAAAGAGTATGGAGGGAAGTCGCACCTTAATGAAGAAATCTGTTTTGTAACTTTTTTTTTCTCTCTTCTGCAAAGTATGATCTTTTTACAGTTCCCATTGCCCTTCTGGGGAATGATGAGCATTAACACTGTTCAAGTGGTCCTCATCCCTTTTCTAAGCTACTGTGGTTATTGTACTAGTATTTTTCATAAATACAGCAGCTGCCAAATGCTACCATGTGTGTGTATGTATAATATATATATATATTTTTTATGTGGCTTATTGTGCCAATTATAAGTGATAGTTGCAGACTTTTCAGGTCAGGAGAGGGTTAAGGCCAGTCTCCTTGCTATGCTGGAAGCATTCATGCATATTTTGCCCCAGATCTCTACAGCAGCTAATTATGCGGAGGATTGTGGCTGTCCTTCTCTGATTTGGACAATTGCCCACATGAGACTAAGCTTCTGATCACCAATTTAATTTCGCTTAGATCTGTATGCAGTACTAGAGCCAGGGTCATGCAGTTGAAAGTCCTCTGCCTTCTTCGTCAGCCCTAGACTGACAGACCTTCCTACCTGTAGGGAACAAACCCTCAAAACAAATTTGATTGAGAAGCCCAAATATGGCCCCTAGTTTGTGTTTAGAGATGTCATTTTCATGAAGGTCATGATTCGCTTATTTTGTTTCCCTACACATTCAGCATGTGCCCCATAGTATTCCACATAATTTTTTTTTTTTATTATTCTTTCTTGACCTCAGAATAATTGCTGCTGATCTATTATTATTATTATTACTTTTTTAATTAGTGTATTTCTATTATAAATTTTGGTATGCTAAAATTTCTGACAGAATAATAGAAAAGCGTGCTGAATGTAAATTGTATTTTTGAACACCATTCGTAGCAAATACAGGTGTTGGGAGGTGGAGACTTCTGGTGCTTAATTGATGAGTTTTCAAAGTGATTGACTTGTAATAATTTTTCCCTAAAACGTATCCCCTTAAATTGCTTGTCCCTCTAGGTCAGGGGTTCCCAACACAGTCCTCAAGTGCCCCCTAGCCGTCCAGGGTTTAGGGATTATCCTGTTGTGTCAAAAAAATACTATTTATTTCTTTTCCAAAAACACGTTGGATACAACTGGGTAATCCCTAAATCCTGGACTGTTCGGGGGTTCTTGAGGACTGGGTTGGGAACCACTGCTCTAGGTTAAGGGTTCATTGTTGACATGTTTGAATGCTGTGCAACACTGGTGCACTTCATTGTGGAAACACAAGGGTTAATAGTCTCCACCATTATGTTTAAACCACCGCAGCTTTTGAGAAACTGTGGGAGCTTATAAGCCTCTTTAGATTGCTCATTAGTGAATTGTAATTTCACACTTCATTTAAAATATTCAACTTTCTCCCACTGTAAAAGGTTTCACACAGTAATTAAGAGGCTCGGCTAGCAAAGTCTAAGGATCTCTTCACTGGGAGCGATCCTGCTAAATTGTAATATTTCAATTAGCAAGTTTTGAGGTTGTCTGAGTATTGCAGTGTTGCTGTGACCCTAACAATGTGTTCAATGTGATGAACGAAGGTTTTTCTCCCAATGGAATGCACTAAATAGGCCTAAGATTGTCCTGTTTGTCAACAGATTGAAGATGATCTCTTTAATCCTGATTATGTGGAAGTCGATCGGATACTGGATGTCTCTGTCAGTGTGGATGAAAAAGGAGAGGTAAATAATAAATGTTAACACAATCCCTCCCACTCCACAATTCTCAAATCTATACAATGCGTCATTCTCGACTGACGTTTTCCTGTCACTTGACTACACTACTTACACAAATGAATGCAGAAATCCCTATTTCCCCAGTACAGTATTAATTGTACCACTGCGTCCAACCTGTTCCCCTCTGTGTTAATAGTTGCCACTGTCACAATATGCTTTTCAGATAAATCTAGTCAGTGTTAACTAAAGTAAAGCGATTGACCTAGAATGCTTTGCAATGCTGTGCGGTGCCTGTCTTAAAATGGGGGTACGAGAAAAATATGCATTCACAGATGAGTTGGGCAAGTCCGTGATTATAGACAGGTAGTCCGGTAACTGTTATAGAACTAGATTAGAATATTAGAATTCCATAACTACCATGATCTAGAAAGTCCTAAAATGTATGCCATAGAATGAGTCCTCAGTTATAGTAAACGTTGTTTAGCCCTAATGGCTTCAACAGTAATAATATAACTCCTATTCCAAGCGCTGATTTAGGAACATTACAGACAGCACATGTCTGGGACTTAGTGACACCCAATCTTAGACACTTAAGATCTTGCAGCTTATTTATTTATTTATTTTGCTTGTGATTAGAATCGGAGTAAATTTCTGCACGGACTGTAGATTTTTTTTTTTTTATTTCTATTTTTTTTTTTTTTTTAAAGAAGAACTTGGATAAAGAAATTTCCTGCTGAACTAACTGTTGGCAGTTTTCATTTCTTGCCTCTTGTGTTTCTGTGTCTGCGTTCTGTAACTGTGTTGCACCTGCCTTCTGCAGCCGGTGAGTCATTACTTGGTGAAGTGGTGCTCCCTACCATATGAAGACAGCACTTGGGAGCTTAAGCAAGACTTGGATCCAGCAAAGATTGAAGAATTTGAGAAACTCCAGAGCAGGGAGCCAAAAACAGAGCGCGTGGTAAGAATTGGCACAGCCAACCAGTGTTTTTATTTGAAAATAGCTCAGTTATGTGGTCTTTCGGAAAACCACTAATGGGATTTACTGCATTTGAAACAGGAGCGACCTCCCGCTGATGAGTGGAAGAAATCGGAGACTTCCAGGGAGTATAAAAACAATAACAGTCTCAGGGAATACCAGTTGGAAGGAGTGAATTGGCTGCTATTCAACTGGTACAACGCGTAAGTATATTCCCCACCCTTTGTGCAGTAGCTTTACTAAACTTTAATAGCTTTGTTTCATGGCATCGTTTAACCTTGCACATTTTATTGACATCTCAGGGACTTAGATTTATATGCTATAAAAAAAATAAAAAAAAATAATAAAAAAAAGTGGAAAACCATATTTTTTACGATGCTCATATTTTAAAAACTTTGCTTTTTTCCTCCTCCCATTAAAAGCTACATTACATTTAGCAGCCCAGACAAGAATCAAAAGCAGAGCTCCGTTAACCCTTTAAAGCCGCCTGTGTTTCCTACTTTATATTATAAATACCCAATTTCCTCTGGGAACTGGCATCTGATCAACTATTTTATTTATTTTTTAGTTAACCACAATAAACCTGCATCCTATAAAAAAAAAAACTAAAAAATTCCACCCTTGTTAAATGAGGCTTTTACACGTTAACAAAATGTCAGTCAACCCTTCGGTACATGTTAAATTGTGCTGGGGAAAGACTGTTGTGTAAAGATCTTTCTTTGAAAACTAGCCTCACACTTTTAGAATATGGAACGCATTAGAAATTCAGTTTGTTTTCACTTTAGTCAGTAACCCTGTCTGTATCTCAACAGACTTGGAGGAAAATTTCAGTTAAGTATATATAGGGCTGGCCCTATGAATAGATTAAATCAGGGTATCCAAAGTGACTCTTGCTTTATTATTTTTTTTTTATTTTTTTTTCTCTTTATCCGTATTTGTCGCATTAAGTTAATTTTGTTTTTCCACACTTTAGGCGAAATTGCATTCTAGCAGATGAAATGGGTTTGGGGAAGACCATCCAATCCATCACTTTTCTGTATGAAATCTTCCTAAAGGGCATACATGGCCCCTTTTTGGTTATTGCCCCACTTTCAACTATTCCAAACTGGGAGAGGGAGTTCCGCACTTGGACAGAGTTGAATGTCGTTGTTTATCATGGAAGCCAAGCAAGTAGGAAAATGATACAACTTTATGAAATGTACTTCAAAGATCCACAGGTAAGCATACTACTACTTATCTACCTGCTCTGCATGAGTAATCTGGTACAGAATGTTTAGAATGGGAAATAATATTCAAAGTCAGATTTCATTTTTACTAGCATATAAATAAATTCGAGCCTATCCTTCAAATTAAATTCTTGTATGCATCACAAAGTGTCTAGTTTTGTACTTGGTAAGATTGAGGGGCTGGGGGTTAGGGGAGTTACCCTTTAAATTAGACGCTAAAAAGAGCAGTTGAAATTTGTCCTTTTTTTAGTCACATCTGCAGTGATAGATCTATCGTTATGCTATGTGTACAAAACTTTTTGATGTGGCAATTTGATTCATATATTTTAAGGGAGTCCGCACGCAGTGGCTGAGAATCTGAAACTGATATTTGTGGCGTAAAGTTTGGAAATGTTGAGAATTAAAATTACTTTGCTTTGAAGGGTTTGTGTTATCTCAGTTTTGCTCAACAGATGAAGAAATTTCCATCTGCAAAATGGGTTAATCTTTTTATGTGCCTTATTTTTAGGGCCGAGCAATAAAAGGTGCCTACAGGTTCCATGCAATTATTACAACCTTTGAAATGATTCTGACGGATTGCCCTGAGCTCAGGAACATTCACTGGCGATGCGTGATTATTGATGAGGCTCATCGACTGAAGAATAGGAACTGCAAGCTTTTGGAAGGACTAAAGATGATGGATTTGGTGGGTGTTTCATTTGTGTCTAATTTGGTCTGTTCATTTTTGTTTGAATTTTTTATTTTTTTTGCCATTGGCGCATCCACCTGAAAATTTGTAGGACAAAGGGTGAATTTCTGATTTTAATGTGCAACAGAACAAACAGTTTAGTTGTATCTGCACCTTCTCTTCAGTCCCGCTGGTGTCATGGAACACGTACATGCCTTTCTGCTGAATCAATCATTAAGACAAGAGCATTTTGTGAATGAGAGACAAGAGGTGCCACGTTTGACTGCTGATTCAGCAGAGCTAGATTCAGAGGCTAAAGTTGGCACCGGCATCTGTTATGCAAGGATAATGAAGGGAGAAAAAAAGCCAAAACTTTAGACTTGTGGGTTTGTATTCACTGCATGAGTCCTAGGAGAACAAAATCTATATAATCTGTCATTGTATGGTTTGTGCGTGCACGTGCATATGTGTATCTGTGAATATGTGTATTTGACCCCAGGCCAAAAGTGGGCAGCCTGCCTCTGATATACAAACAGCTTCTTCTTTTTTTTAAAAATGTATTTATTTTTGCACAGAAAACTCATAGGTCTCAGTGTGTGTGGTCCGGCAATATATGGGTTTTATAGATAGAAGTGGTAAGAGTGAACCTGAATGTGACTTGCTCAATAAGAACGTAAAGAAGTTATTCTGTAGCCATTGACAACCTGTTGTTCTTTCCAGTTTTCCTTTTGTAATTTATAAAACTAAATTCTAGGTCATAGGACTCCAAATCTGGCATTTGTAATACTTTATTTTACTTCTTAATTTAGAAATCTAACAGTGCTTGGCAACGTATTATAGGTACTAAACAGCTGAAGTTTGTCTACTGTATTTCCATAACGTTGTGCATATGGATAAATCTTACTATAGAAATGTAAACTGTCTTTAAATGACAGGCTAGAGTTGACCCAGCATTTAAAATCTGTATAAAACCATAAATTAGTAAAAATAAGGTGCTGATATTTGAAGTTCATGTAATTCTCCAGGTTTTGCAGCTTCTGCAGTGAACAAATAATTTAAAGACCGTTGAGGAGCTAAGCTGTTTCCGTGGCCAGTGGCCTGACCACAACTTTGGAAAGGCTATCATTTATTTTGTTAGTGAATAGTTTTAACAAACTCTCTGCCAGTAAAACTCTCTGTACCTTAGAATGCCAGTGAAACATTATACTTCAATGTGTCAGAGGGCTTACAAGTGGCAGTTTGGGCCCTCCATTCTAAAGTTCTGTGTATCATGCATTCTGAGTGAAGGATGCAGGTAACTGATCTTATCACATGAAAAAAGAACTGGTGAGACCCTACATTCCTGTATGTTGAGCCTTTGAAAAGGAGAATTTTACCCTTTAACCCTGTCCTCTCTGAAGAGGTGCTAGAGTCCAGTGCCTGTGTATAAAGGCCCAATAGGGAAACCCACGTTAGGCATTATACTGTAATACAATCTCTTGTATTTCAAGGGCAGTGAAGTGGAGTCTTTGTTGTGAAGTAGCGTCTGCTTCTATTTGTCTCATTCTTTCCTTGCTATGCTTGCAGGAACACAAAGTGCTGCTAACTGGTACCCCTTTGCAAAACACTGTAGAGGAGCTTTTCAGCCTGCTGAATTTCCTGGAGCCAGATCGATTCCCTTCAGAAAGCAATTTCATGCTAGAATTTGGGGATCTGAAAACTGAAGAACAGGTATGGAATGACTAGAATTAAATCAGTGATCAACCCAGCACTTTACCTATAACATCATTTAGAATCAAAATATAAAGAATGAGTCACCTAACCTTATTCTAGGGATTCAAACTTTTACAAAATCTGGAAGTAATTTTTTTTCATTATTCTTTAAATAAAACTCTCTACCTATACTTCAAAATAAATGTAAAAAACAAAAAAACCTAGAACATGCAGTGTTGGCAGTGCACCGGGACAGGATTGCAGAATTGCTGCAGTGTAGAGGAAGCATGGACAGATTTGTACAAAAGGTACAAGTACATTGTGGTTTCTGTGGTGCAGCCACTCCCTCTAACTTTACAAGACACACACAGAACACCTGTCACTTTCAATCTAAATATACCACAGTGTGCTCCTGTGTATCTCTAGTATGTTGATCTAGCTAGAGATATAGAGTTATTTAGATAGATAAAGCATATTGGTTATACATACAGACGTGTGTTTATGTGAATATAGAGTAAAAACAGTTTTTTTGTTTTTTTTTTTAACATTACTTTTAATACAATTGCTCTTGCTCTGTCTTTCCCAATTAGTATGTATGTGTTTTGCAAAAACACAGTGTTCAGGCTTTATATAGCTGCTGGAGCTTTCTACTTAAATTATAACTTCTAATTTTTGTTTCTGTTGTTGCATTTGTCTTACTCAGAAAGTTGAGACATGGTATGGTGTATTTGCATTAATGTGCAATGTCTACTAAAGTACTGGGGGGAAAAAAGTGAATCAGATCTTGATTTGCTTTCCTCAAAGGAACACTATAGAGTCAGGAACGCAAATGGTTCTGCCTCTGTGGCCGAGATCATTAAACTTGATGATCTCAGCCAATCCAATGCTTTCCCATAGGAAAGTATTGGGAGGCTATTGCACATGCATGACAAAACACCACACTTGCCAATCAGCATTTCCTCATAGATAAGCATCTGTGGGGTGTGTTCAACATTTCTATGCAGAGCGTTGGAACTCCACTGCCGCACACTGTTGAGCACTGATCCAGGAAGCACCTCAAGTGACCGTCTGAGTGACGGCCACTAGAGGTGTTACAAGGCAGTAATGTAAACACTGCCTTTTCTCTGATACATCAAAAGCCTGCAGGTATAGATTATAGACCCCAGAACAACTACACAAAGCTGTAGTTTTTCTGGTGACTATAGATCCCCTTTAAGTTCTTAAAGTCAACCTACCATGACATCACATAGAGATACTGCAATCTCCACTTATGCACTTGTCCTTTTTTCTTCCCTGGTGTCAGGGCATCATAGACAATTGTGTCAATCAGAAAGACAAAAAAAGAAAACTCTCACAGTTATGGTCTCTTGTAGCTGGGTCCATTATTACATAAAAATAAATATTTGCTGCTGTACAGCTGTTTTTATGCGGCATATAAAATACATAAATATATATATCTATATATTTTTTACTTTTTAGGGTGAGACATGGGTAGAACTCATTTTCAGTATTTATAATGCAGTATCATAGAGGTAGCTAAAAATGTATTCTTTCTATTATATCAAAGTAAAAAATGGCTGTAACATAAAAAGTCAGTGACTCTCTTGTGTGTCTACAGGTACAAAAACTGCAGGGCATTCTTAAACCCATGATGCTAAGGCGTCTGAAAGAAGATGTGGAGAAGAACCTTGCTCCAAAAGAAGAAACCATTATTGAAGTAGAGCTGACAAATATTCAGAAGAAATACTACAGAGCCATCCTTGAGAAAAACTTTACTTTTCTTTCCAAGGGTGGCGGAGGTGGGCATGCAAATGTCCCTAACCTACTTAACACTATGATGGAACTCCGGAAATGCTGCAATCATCCTTATCTTATTAATGGTGAGTTACTCTAAGGAGTCTTCCATGTTGCTGGTGGCAGGCAGGGCATACAAAGCAGCCCCGGAAAAAAATCTATGCCAGCCTCATAAGTCATTGTGCTATGCAGTGTGTGTGTGTGTGTGTGTGTGTGTGTATGTGTTTTTAATATATATATATATATATATATATATATATATATATATATATATATATATATATATATATATATATATATATATAAAATCTCTTTTTCTAATTCAAAATATTAGTCCATTCAGAGTAATTAAATTATACAGTACAGCATACTCACATGCAGACACAGACAATCTTACTGACACAAGCTCATTGATACACAGGATCAAAGACAAGCTCATTGATATACATAAGCTCAGACATATAAACACAAGCTCACTGATGCACACAAATAGACTCACTGACAGACAATCTCAATGACACACACAGACAAGCTTACTGGTACACACAAATTTAGTACAGACAAGCTTACTGACGCGCACACTCTCCCTACAGACAAGCCCATTGACACACACATGCTCCCTACAGAAGAGCTCACTAACACACAGATTCACTGCAGACCAGCCCACTGACACACACATGCCCACTGACACACACATGCTCCCTACAGACAAGCTCACTGCATACACATGCTCCCTACAAACAAGCTCACTGCACACACATGCTCCCTACAAACAAGCTCACTGCACACACATGCTCCCTACAAACAAGCTCACTGCACACACATGCTCCCTACAAACAAGCTCACTGCACACACATGCTCCCTACAAACAAGCTCACTGCACACACATGCTCCCTACAAACAAGCTCACTGCACACACATGCTCCCTACAGACAAGCTCACTGCACACATGCTCCCTACAAACAAGCTCACTGCACACACATGCTCCCTACAAACAAGCTCACTGCACACACATGCTCCCTACAAACAAGCTCACTGCACACACATGCTCCCTACAAACAAGCTCACTGCACACACATGCTCCCTACAAACAAGCTCACTGCACACACATGCTCCCTACAGACAAGCTCACTGCACACACATGCTCCCTACAGACAAGCTCACTGCACACACATGCTCCCTACAACAAGCTCACTGCACACACATGCTCCCTACAAACAAGCTCACTGCATACACATGCTCCCTACAAACAAGCTCACTGCACACACATGCTCCCTACAAACAAGCTCACTGCACACACATGCTCCCTACAAACAAGCTCACTGCACACACATGCTCCCTACAGACAAGCTCACTGCACACACATGCTCCCTACAGACAAGCTCACTGCACACACATGCTTCCTACAGACAAGCTCACTGCACACACATGCTCCCTACAGACAAACTCAGACATACTCATGCTCCCTATAGACAAGCTCACTAACACACACACAAACTCACTAATGTGCGCACACACATGCAGACGCCCACTCACTAGCATATGCGCGCGCACACACAGAGCACTGGTAGGTGAAGGTGTCAATGTCTGGCCTCTTTATTCAGCGAGGTCAGCAGCTTCTGTCTGGGGGAGGGGCTTGCATTCGGGAGGCGTGACTTAAGTGTGGGGCATGCGGAGGTAATTGCTGTACTCTGTGCAGGGAGACTGGGGAATAATGCTCTCCGATCAGTTGTTCATCTTAAATGTTGAGTGGTAAACAAACCAGCAGTCTTAAATGTGATCGCTTAAGCTGCTTATAGAGGAAGTAGCTCAGCATATCTTCTATTGTCTTATTTACTTCTTCTTGTTCTTACTATATTTATATAGATTTAAAATACATTGTTATTTTTTAGAATATTGGGTTCTGTTCAAAGTGTTGACTAACTGAAGGATTTCTTATTACAATACTGGGTTTGGAAGTAATGCGATCTGCATTTTTGTGTGTTTTTTTTTTTTTTTATGGATATTTTGAAAAGGTTCTGTAATATAAACAATGATACAGGGAGTTGTATCATTTTCAAATACGAGGACTCTCAGCAGAGTAAATTGTGAAAATGGCCACTTGTCAACATAGTGTTTGGACGTTTTGCATACTATACCTCTGTGTTTTTTTCAAATACTGCTATCGTACCAGGAAAACTGATTTGGGAAAACCTTCAAAACGTTCACTTTTTGTATTGACCAATTATACTAGTGCTTCTTATTCGAAGTATTGTGTACTCAAAGACTAAGACTATACAGTGACTGTTTGTTGTGACCTTTAGGAAATATGATTTGATAGGGTGAAATACTCTTTTGACACCTTATCAGACCATCATTATGCCACCTAGCTATACTGCGTATTCAGGTTTAGTCGATTAGAAACCACTTCATTTTTTTTGTATCTAGCCAAGTCCTTATGTTACCCTTTTAAACAGTGAGACCTCTGGGAGACTGGAGAGGCGTTGCTTTTACCAATAAAAGGTGAATAAGTGTATGGACAGGCTCATTAATTCTGCTTTAGCTGACGAAGCATCACAGTAATGTTATTGAATTTGACTTTGGTACACAATAAGGATACGACACTTTAACAATCTCAGTTGTAAGGGCTTAAAATTTGTAGTCCGTACTATAAACCAGGCCTTGAAAGTTACTTGCCACTACAAGCCAACATATACCCACCTGGGCTGAATTTTCATTTGCCAATGGCTAAAAGCTAGTATCGAATTCGAGCACTGTCTGTTGTGATATAATGAACAGAACTAAATGTGTATTTAGTTGGAATGTTGTTATTAAGGATTTAGATCATTTATTGATAAAATATGATGGTCCTTGCTTTTAAATTTCAGAACTCTGCAAATTATCACGCTATTGAGTCTAAAAAAATTGCATGTGGTTGTGGGATGTGATTACATTTTTTTTTTTTTTTTTTTTAAATCAAAGTCTGCATTTGCATAGCAGTAGTGCAGAGTCTCTGTATTTTACATTCTAGAAGGTGCTGTCTGATGGCTTACACATCCATAGCAAAATAAATTTTGTCTGGTTGGTGACGTTGTATTTGTCCCCTTGCTTAAGAGGTTTCCTGTTGGCAAAATAATTAGAAATTGCACAAACTCAGCAGCGGAGTGCGTGGCACTTTTACTTTAAATGACTGATAGGGTTATAACGTTTCTCTGCTATAGGTTTTGCAAAATGCAACCTCCCAAGTGTCTCTATTTAGGAGGGGCAGTCCCTACTCTGGGCCCAAATCTCTGTCCTTCTGTTATATCTTAATGTCTCCCTTTTCTAGGAGCTCCCTCTTGTTGGTGTGTATGACAAAGCTCCGCAGTTATACCACTCAGAGTAATGTGTTTTAAACTACAATAAATGTGTTTCGAAACCAGTCTGTGTAAATAAGATACATTGTTCTAGATCGAGATTACATTTTAGTTATATCGTACAAATTACTAAATCACTTAACCCCTTAAGGACACAACTTCTGGAATAAAAGGGAATCATGACGGAATATTTCCATCATGTGTCCTTAACCCCTTAAGGACCAAACTTCTGGAATAAAAGGGAATCACGACATGTCACACGTCATGTGTCCTTAAGGGACTAAAATTTCTCTCAGAACAGCCTCACCCCTGGCCACACCCTCAACATTAAGGTGCCCCTATGTCCATTTGAAATATTGGGATGTATGCTATTGGTTGTTTTTGTTTTGTTTTTCTATCTCATTATGGAGAAGGAATGGCTGTGTACCCATTATATGTAATAGGTAGTTGTTCTCCAATGCATTTGAGACTCTCCTGTTTAAATGTACATTAGTTATACATCAAGCTAGTGTATAGAATAATATGTATTAAAAAGATACAATACTTTCAATGTATCTGGTTCCCTCACTAGACTGCATTACCTGTGTCTCATTTGGTACTCTCCCGTGGAAACCGCTCCTAAACTGTGTCCTAAATAATGCCAGTTGAAGCTTAAGAACTTCGTTGTGGCCTCCTTTTTAGCAGATAGTATGATGTATAGATACAGTTAATGGAACATTTTAATGTGACTCAGTCTTGCTATGCATGACAGCGTTTATCTCAGCCTAGAGGAAGTAGGTGAGAATCTGGAGTAATTAACAGAACTCGAACACGATAAGCTTTTAAGGACTTCTGGGAAAACCTGAATCTTCACTGGTGGATTGTAGATTCCTACCTCTCGACCCTTTGCCTGTACATTAAGCTGATCTTGGTTCTCCAAATGGCCATTTACACTGCCCCACATTTATTTCTTGACCGAAGTTTAGAAAGGCAGATGTGACAATTTTTTCCTGTTTTTCTTATTCACATATTTGTTGGAAACGCTTTAATGTAGCTGGCAATTTATAATACAGGAAAAGGTATTCATTTATTAACCTGTCGTTTGTGAGGTTTCCAAAAACCTGTTGCAATGTTTAAGCCAAAATATCACAGTATAAATAATGGCTTGAGTGCCACTATTTTAGCCTTTCACACAAGTAGGCAACCTTCAGCACTTCACATGTTAAGGACTACATCTCCCATAATGCTATTACAGCCATAAGACTGGCAAAGCATCAAGGGAGATGTGGTCCACAACATCTGGAGTGCCATTTCCATTTTAATTTTGTTTGTTTAAGAAAGTCAGTGCGTTGTGGGATTTTAGGGAATGTAAAGCTTTAATATTGCTCTGTGTTTTCGAAGATGCTTGAATAAAATAGCACCCATGTTAGAAAAAGGGCATTTGGGCTTAAAATAGGGACTATCTGCTTATAAAAAGGGAGTTTGGGAAGTATGCCATCCTCCTTGATTGTCTGCCTATATGTCTATTTAGACTCCGCTGGGAACCAGTAGATTGACAGTTTTGATTGAAGTGAAGTGTGGTTCACTAAGTTGCTGTTGTGTATATTGCTAAATGTCAAAGTAGCTGTGTGATCAAAGCTGCACATTTTCTGATGGTTTTAAAAAGTATAGTGTGTGTAAGTGTACATCTGCACTTCTATCCAGCCGCTCACAAAATTGTTTGCAAATTAGATTTAATTACAACCTGGTAACCGGTGCTGATTGATGTGCAGCATCCTCCAACTCCCTATTTCCCTCTCCCCCAGGATATGACTCTCTCGCTCATAACATTTCTAGACAAGGCTGTCACATCTGGGGGCGGATTTCATCCTGGGCAGTTTGCCCCGGGCCCCATGCTGCTGACTCAGTCAGGATCTGCATGTGCCGTCTGTTTGGATGTTGCACGCTGGCTTGCACTTTATTCGGTTCCCGGGTTCTATTTTCTGCACTTAGTCTCATTCCGTGCCACTCCCTCCTTGTGCCTAAGCTTTTGTGCGAGGTTCCATTTAACCGATTCAGTGCTGGAAGGTCTAGAATTCCTTGCCTGCTAACACAGAGCACAATGGTCTGCTGCTTGGTTAACTCGGTTTGTTAAACCCGTATCCCACTAACCCTTGTCACATCCTCTTTAATGACTTATCAGTCAATTAGTAAACACATCAGTGCACATGGCTTTTATATAGGACTATCATTTTTGATTGCTTGTTCCCAACGCTCAGGGGTTTATTCAATCACCTTGGAATTGCAAATTTGTTTTAGCTAAGAGAAAAATTACTATAACCCCCCTGGTTTTGACTATTTTGGGCCTCAAGTTTGCAATTCATTTGTCTCCTCCATAATTCTCACTGCTCAGTGAATAGAGCCTTCAATGCGCACTGTCCACATCCGATATGCTAGGTCTAAGCCCTTAAACAGTAGTAGTGAGCATCTTTTACAATTCTTTGCTTTGTATGTGCACCATTCAGCCTCTTAAATCTCAATATTTTTTCTTTGTATTTGTAATGTTCTGTTTGTTTGGCTGATTTTTTGACTAGTAAATTGTGTTTAATGCTTGCTGCCTTAAAGCTGTTATTAGTCCTTATTTTTTATTTTTTTGTCTTGGTGCTCAAAGCAAAAGTTTGAACATCCCAAATTCCTAATTTTGAGGTGAATTGGTTTACGAAGGTCCATGTGGAGAGACCTTCATGGATGTAATTGTTCTAAAGATTCACAGGAGTGTCTTGTTTGAAGGGATATTCTGTTACACATAGCTGTGTAGTGATTAGTTTGTGTTTTGGTATCCTTCTGCACTAATTTTGTCTTTGAGAAGTCTCATATTTGTCCTTAAAGAAATATCAAAACCATCTGTGACATTGATGTTTATTGGAGAAAATATTTTATAAATACCTTGATGCTCTTGCCAATGATGGTGGTTAAATTGCTGTATTTCCAGTTGGAACTTGGTAATGTTGATAAACCCTGAAATAGAATTAAATTATATGATGTGTTGGGAGGAAGAGTTAGGAGTATCAAACAAAGATGATTATTATTATTATTATTATTATTAATATATATATATATTTTTTTTTATGTCCTGCCCATCTCAAACTTTTAGTCTCCATTAAAATAGAAACCTGTTGTGAGGGCTTCTTTTGCACCATAGCTGGATAATTGATGTTCTTTCTATATTATCTGTCTTTTGGCCATCCAACATTTCCTAGGCAAAACTCCAAGTTTAAAAAAATTTTTTTTTTATTTATTGCAGCAGTTTGTCTTGTATTTTTAACTTGTACAGTATAGCACAGAAAGAGTAATCGTACACTATTTTTTTTAACAATATGGGCAAACAATGCATTTGTTTGGTTTTGTCACATAAAATGCTGTTGGCATGGTTTATACAAAGGAACACAACTAATGTCAAATAGATTAGCAGAGAGCGTGTCTAATTATCTACTTTAACTATTTCATGACATCGTAGACTGTTTTACTTATTGTTTTGATGAATAGAAGTGCTTTTGTTTTACCAAAATTTAGTGTAGTTTTTGTTTTCTACCCAATGTGAACATCCATATTTTTGGTATTTGTACCACTAAAAATGCAGGCTGTCATTGTGTACTTGTTGTGCTTTGGCATAAACCTAAGGTGAGAAAAGGGGCTTAGGCCCCAAAAAGGGGTCTGTCCCTCCTAAAAAGAAACACTTGGAAGGTATAATCTAAACTGTAGGAACCGTGCTGAATGATCTGTTTTACATTTTTAAAAATTCTAAGTTTGAGTAAAAACTACATATATACAGTTAACACTGGTATTATTTTTCTTTCAATAATCTTTCTTGTTTTTGCTTTGTTTTAGGCCTCCATTATGGAGCTCTGAGTTGTGTGGAGTCATTAATGAAGCTTTATACAATATCCTTGTATTTACCTTAAGCTTTTAAATATTTGCAGGTGCTGAAGAGAAAATTTTGGAAGAATTTAAAGAAACTCACAACGTTAACCCTCCAGATTTTCAGCTCCAGGCAATGGTCCATGCCGCTGGCAAACTTGTACTGATTGACAAACTGCTGCCAAAACTGAAGGCTGGCGGACACAGGGTGCTTATCTTCTCCCAGATGGTGCGTTGCTTGGACATACTGGAAGACTACCTCATCCAACGAAGGTGAGCTTGCATGCAAAGCAAGATGGAACCTTTTTAACCAGTAACAAGTCTAATTCATTGATCTGAAGCAGTGTGGCTCTTTAGAGCCCAGCTTACTTTGACGAACAGCATCGATTTAGCATTATTATTGCCAAATGACTTCTCAATGTCTTGTATTTTTCTGCATTACTGTCCACCACCTCTTAAGAGAGTGCAATACATCCTGCATTCCCTATAATACCTGCTGTAATAATGTAACTGTCATGCAACTGCCATCTCAAGATGTGTGATCCTTCTGGGAAAAAAAAAATCTTTGACATTTGCCCTTTTGAGTTAGATCATACACTTTTTTTTAAATTTATATATAGTTTATTATACAATATCACAATCTAATGCCTTCTTTAAACATGGTATGTACTCGGTATCATCAGTTTTACTTTTGTAATTGGCAATTGTTATTTTTATATAATTTTTTATTTTTTTTTGTATTCTGAATGGTCAGATGTTGTTTGCAGAACAGACACAATAGTCCAGTGTTTCTGTACAGTGTTTCTATCGGCAGGTTTGCCGTTTCCTCAGCATCCATCTCTTTCAAGGAGGATTCTGATGGTCTTTGTATTAACTAAACTAATATCATGAGGCTCAAGTCTTCATAATGGTATTTTTCCTCCCTCTAGATACCCATATGAACGAATTGATGGGAGAGTGAGAGGCAACCTTCGTCAGGCTGCCATTGACCGATTTTCCAAACCTGACTCGGATCGGTTTGTTTTCCTGCTGTGTACAAGAGCAGGAGGTTTGGGCATTAATTTAACGGCTGCTGATACATGCATTATCTTTGATTCTGACTGGAATCCCCAGAATGACCTTCAGGTGAGTGATTGCTAATCATATGAAAATAGGAATTATTTTAATTGGTGCTTCTCAGTGAGTTCTAACTGGAAATATTTATCTGCAACTGTTGGTTTCATGTGGCATATATCTGAATATCAACCCTACAATTGCACAAAATTTGTAAATTAGTTTTAAAATGTGAAGTAAAATTAAACCTTAATTATATGCCAAATAAAGCTTGTTCATGTTAGAAAAGTGCCATAGAGGCATAAATGTTTCTTTAAGGTAATGTTGTGAATTGGTTGAAAGAGCTTTGCTTACAGCTACAATTCTAATACAGGCTCAAGCACGATGTCACCGTATAGGACAGAGCAAGTCTGTGAAAATTTACCGCCTGATAACACGAAATTCCTACGAAAGGGAAATGTTTGATAAAGCAAGCTTGAAACTTGGTCTGGACAAAGCAGTCTTGCAGTCAATGAGTGGGAGAGACAATGCTACCAATGGGGTAAGTTCATTAATGGTATGCTGTGGGCTTATTTAAATGCTGAATTTTTGTTGAGAGCTTTCCCTCTTCTTGTCCCCCTTCCCCTCCCTACATCATTTTAGGCTTGCCTAGTCTACATTAGTGTGGTTTTATCTATGTGTGTAGGAATCTGTCCCTCATACATTTTACTAAATAATTTTTTCCCGAGTTAAAACAGCAGTGAAATTTAGCTTGTTCCATAAGCGGGAAAACATTACATTTGTTTAACTATATACCTGCCTAATGATTTGATTGCTATGATTAGATTTTCATATAATTTTATTGTTTTCCTGCAGGTCCAACAACTATCCAAAAAGGAAATAGAAGATCTTCTTCGAAAGGGTGCTTATGGTGCATTGATGGATGAAGAAGATGAAGGCTCCAAGTTCTGCGAAGAAGATATCGATCAAATCCTTTCAAGGCGAACGCACACTATAACAATAGAATCTGAAGGAAAAGGCTCCACTTTTGCAAAGGTGTGATAGTACCACAAATGTCTCTTTATTCATTGTTTGTTGATAAGAGTGGCTCAAGGTTTAATTCCAAAAGATGGAGAATACCCACTATGTATTCAAACATGCAAAACCTAAATCCATTTGGATTTATATTGACGTTGTTTCATGAGGTCTGTGACCTGCTCACAATGGAAGAGAACTCTTTAGTTCTGCAGATGTTTCAGGTCCACACATTTAAATCTCCTTATGTGAGTACACAATCTATATCTGCAGTTTACGCATGTTATGCACAGATAAAATATTGCTTGACATGCAGTGCTGACTTTCCTGTGACCTTAGGGTCCTCCATAAATATCACAGCTTGATGAATAAATTGTCTGCTGTGTATTTATGCAAATTGTGTCTTAAATTGGGTTATAGTAGCAAATGATAAAAACTGTTTTAGAGCATAAGTTAGTCCATTAATGTTCCTTCTAACTGACTTATACTTTAGTAGAATATCCAAAAAGAAATACTTTGTTATTTAACACTTTATTCTTTTTTATCTTTTATATCCTAACTAGGCCAGTTTTGTTGCATCGGGAAACAGGACAGATATATCCTTAGATGACCCAAATTTCTGGCAGAAGTGGGCAAAGAAAGCCGAACTCGATTTTGATGTCTTGAATGGAAGGGTAAGTTCTTCACTGAGTTCATAATTGACAAGTGTTTTGGTTTTCATATTGGTGGCATATCTACAATTCATTTTTATCTCCAGAATACATTGGTAATTGATACGCCACGGATAAGGAAACAGACCAGACTGTACAGTGCAGTAAAAGAGGATGAACTAATGGAGTTTTCTGATCTGGAGAGTGATTCGGAGGACAAACCAAACATCAAACCACGTAGGCCTCAGGACAAATCTCAAGGCTATGCAAGGAGTGAATGCTTTCGTGTTGAGAAAAATCTACTAGTTTATGGGTATGCAATGGATTCTCTGAAGTATTTGTATTTACATGTCATTTCACTTTCTCAAGAACAACACACTATTTCTGGGAACCAGCTGGTGCTTGGTATTTCAATAAGTTGGAACTCTAAAAGCAAATGTTCATGTGCTCAGAAGGTCTGCAGTAAAGAGCACCAAGAATTAATTGGTTTAGCTTCCATTATATTTTTTTATCACCATAAATGTACCATTAGTAGTGGTTATAATGTTGAACTGAAACATGCCTCTGCTATGCATATATGTAAGTTATATTTAATGACTGACCTAATTTTCTGTTCTTATTATTAATCTTTGTCGTGCTGCAGGTGGGGTAGGTGGACGGATATCCTTTCTCATGGACGTTTCAAACGACAACTTTCAGAGCAAGATGTGGAGACTATATGTCGCACTATTCTTGTCTATTGTCTAAACCATTACAGGGGGGATGAAAACATCAAGAGTTTCATCTGGGATCTGATCACACCAACAGAAGATGGTCAGACACGTGCTCTGGTCAACCATTCAGGTACTTTAGTAATTAGTGGCTTCAGGCTCTTTTTTGGAAAAGTTGATACGGGCTGCTTAACTTTCCCAAATTAACACTGGCATCTACCTAGACTTATTGGTCTTGTAACTGCAAATAGCTATGCATAAGGATTTCATTTTTATTTTTTTGTACATTTACTTTTGGTGGCAGTGACATAATGGATAGACAAAAAAAAAAGGTTATGGATGGGATCACAATGTAAACATTCACACAAGGCTCACCATTAAAAAGGTCAGCAGAACAAAGTATTTTTTTAACAAACTGAACTGACCTAAAAGTGTAAAAATTCCTCTAGTGGACAACCTATAGGTGTACACCAAGTTGTGAATATGTAAACTAACGACCATTGTTCAAACTAGATGAAACCTGCTCACTTTTTTTTCTATGCCAACTAGTAGTTTGCTCTCGGCTTGGATATTTTTTGTATACACACAAAATAATGGTTTTCCGTATCGAAGTATCTGCCCTTCAGTGTCTTAAAACTGCATTGAAGGACATGTATATTTGTCCTTGGAATAATTTCTCCCTTCTTTTGTAAATTTTCCTTTTCTGCATCATTCTGCTAGCTCTCCTGAAAATTGGCTTAATGTTCTACAGTGATTTGCCACGTATTAACTCTTCTCTTTTTGATTTCAGGGCTCTCTGCACCTGTACCCAGGGGAAGGAAAGGCAAAAAAGTGAAGAGCCAGAATGCACAGCCAGTGCTGAAGCATGCTGACTGGCTACCTAGCTGCAACCCAGACACCTTGTTCCAAGAGGATAGTTACAAAAAGCACCTTAAGCATCATTGTAACAAGTAAGTCTCTTTCTTATGTGTGACAAAGGGCTGGAAAGACTAATAGCACTGATTCACACTGTTACCACAATCTAGGTCAGCATGCCATAGAAAGATTTGCACAACTCACTGGAGTACCTGGCTTTCGTCCTCTCTATGTATTTTAACTTTTAAACATTTTTAAAATAAATATGTGTATATATATATATATATATATATATATATTTAAAATGTTGCAAAATATGTAAAATGTTCTTTTTCGCATACATTGACTTATATTAATTATTATTTAGTGGTGATCAGAGTGGCTCTGAAAGGTTCATATAAATGATAAGATATATGGCATAATGGGGAGTAATCAATAAGAACGCCTATTGAATCCATTAAATGGTCTACATTGAAAAGGAATTGCAACATTATATTTTGTGTAAGTAAATGCCACTCTTGTGCCCTAGGGTGTGTACAGAGTTGAACTGTCAATCAATCTGCACACTCTGATTAGGCATCCCATAATGAAATCTGTCACCTGTACTGTTTATATGATTTTCTATGTCAATCAGAGGGCAAATAGAAAGTTTTTAGCTTATGTGGCAACGATTCAAACTTTCGTTTATGTAGGTATATATATATATTTTTTTTTAAATGTCATCTTGTATTTTTGTTCTGGTATTCAAGGAACAACTTAATGCTTGTTCTTCAAAAAAACTTTTGCATAGTGCTCCATTGATTTTTATTTTATATATATTTTTTTTACGTTTTGTTAAACTACAAAAAGGAAAGCTTTTGCCACCACTTTATTACTATAGTGTTAAACCAATTATAGTCTTTCTAACAAAAAAAAAAGTTTTATCTGAAAAATAAAAAACACCATCTCATTGTAAAGGTTTATTGTTCAGTGGTTCAGTGGTTAAAAAAAAAAAAACAAAAAAGCGCACACACTCAAAAAAAAAAAAAAAGATTATAGATCTCGTTTATCCTTGCAACTTCTGATGTGCTTCCAAAAATGGTATTAAGGCAGCAGCTGAGGAAATTTTATGAGATAATGAAGCAGAACAGTTACTGAAAGCCATCTGCTCAGTTGTTTACAAACTTGCTCCAGTACTTCAGAGGCAGCGGTGCAGTACGTGTCTAAACTTCACAAACTGCACTAGGTAAGACTAAATGTAATACGCCTGGGCTGGGCCCAGCCTGCTCCCTCCCTGTGCAGCGTGATCGGTTGCCAGGCAGTCCCGTTGGAAGCCAGCAGAAAGCACCACACAGAGGTGATTATATGCCACCATCTGTCATGCTTCAAGCCTACCATACAGCATGGCTAATCAGCCTTGGCAGGATGATGGATGAACAGCAGCAGCTGCCAAAAGCCAGTGTTGGCAAACAATCCTGAAGTTAAGAACTTCTCCCCTCACCCCCTCTCCTCTCTTCCTCTCTTCCTCTCCAGGGTCCTGCTGCGTGTCCGCATGCTGTACTATCTGAGGCAAGAAGTGATAGGAGACCAAGCTGACAAAATCTTGGAGGGTGCTGACTCAAGGTTAGTGAATGTTTGGTTTGTCCTTGTCTGTGAAAAGCTAGGTCTTTACCTGCTGTTACTAATTATGTTTTGATGCTAGCTTTCCTGAACCTTTCTTTTTTTCATTTTTTTTTTTATATTATCCTTCTATTATCTATTTAACTCTTGTCTAATATTACACGTCTGTTATTAAATTTCAGATAAATATATACATTTCTCAACCAAATTTACATCAATTTTATTTTTATTTTTTTGCCTTTAATGCATTCCTATTTTATCCTCTTCACCGTGTGGTGCTATACACATATATAAAATCATTGGACAAATGTCAAAAAGCAAAATATTTATATTAAAATAGCACAACGAACAACGTTGGTTGAATAGCTTAAATTGCTGAAAAGTGTACAATTTGCTTTAATAATACAAAAATAAATAAATTGAAAAAAAAATATTAATTTCAATTAAAACGATTGCAATAGGGCAGTTCTTTATTGTGCCTTAGATTAGAAGAGTGTTTAGAGTTCATAAAAGCTTCATATTGTTGAACACTTCTGTATATCGGTGTCTCTTAAGAATACTTTTACCTGAGAATTCTAGTCACTATGTCCTTTTGACAAACTCTCATCAGGTTGGAATAGTTAAGACACTATGTACATTGATAGTTATCCCTTTCCTATTTCAGTGAATTAGATGTGTGGATTCCTGAGCCATTCCATGCAGAAGTACCCACAGATTGGTGGGACAACGAAGCAGATAAATCCCTTTTGGTTGGAGTCTTCAAACATGGTAAGCTATTCCTATTGCATGGCTTACAATTTCAAGTCCTATGCTAATAACTAGGCCTACAAGCCTGGCACACTAACCGTGGATGAATTTCTAGTTGCTAGAGCTAGATTTTTACTCCCTTTTGGCTTGTGGCGGTTGGAAATTTTGAGCCCCCTTTTTGTATGCTGTTGGATATTCCTGTAAGATGTGAAGTCATCATTTATTTATTTTTGTTAATATTGCTGAGCTGCATTAGCCTGATTTTGTTTTTCACTTTTAAAGGGACACTAAGAACCATAATTACTAAATTCCTAGGTAATGGTTTTGTGGCAAATTGCATATTGCCACCCCCCAAAGAAGGGGGCGCTCTTGGCTTGTGAATTTGAATTACCTTATGTATAAGTGAACATTTCCTGATGATGTGTTGGTCGTACAAGGGGCTGGTTAGCCCAGTGAACTCAGTCTATGAATGCTGCCTCAAAACTGGGGACATTAAATTTTTCATTGGAACTACTATAAGGGCTATATAATGAGGAAAAAATGTGATTCTCTGTTAAACTAATTTGCATATGCCCACCCAGAATCCTTTGCGGTAGTAACATCACATGAGGTTTGTAATTTCTGTGGGAAAAGAGTCTGATAGCTTGACTGGGGTGCAGATTTTTGTTTAACCATTGTATTAACTATATATATTCTGGATGGTTTGGCAAAGCAAGGGTATGTGCAATGTTTTTTTTGTTTTTTTACTTCTTAAAGCGACAAATATTGCGTGCATCGTAATAACATTTTTGTGAATTCACCTGCAGCTAATTTTCCTGAGCTTGAGATAAAGGAACGGCGTTCTTTATTTGTAATTAAGTGACGTTTGTGTAGACCTGCTTTTATCTACTTACATTTCTAAGTATTCAATCTCTGTATAATGTATGGAAGACTATATAGAAAGTACTCTTAAGGTACTAGTCAAACCCATTTTCTAAAAAGTAGGTATTTAAAGAAAAAAGCAAAATCTCTAATTCTACATGCCTATAAATAAAGCCGAGCCATATGTGCAGTAGTAATCACCAAACAGTGTTATAGATCTCCATAAACTTTGCTTACAGCGCCGCTTCACTTGCTAACTCTCTGCCAGCCAGTGTCAAAGTGGATGGTGGGCTTAACCTCTGCTATTAATCTGTACAAGTGTCTCCTGGGCTTTGTTCCAAGCAATATTTCACAAATGTCAGCGCCGAGATCTCCCAGCTCCCTTGAGTGGGATGCAGCCTTGTTAACTTTGAAAGGCTCGGGGATGCAGAGCTGGCATGATATATACAGTGAGCGATTCCTGATTATAATCCCAATTCTCTGGAGGTCGCAGGCGTAGTCTCAGCCGCATGGCCTGACTAAAGGGGAGAATGATGGCTTATAAAACCTTTCATGATTGCAGTTTGGCTTCAGGCTCTACAGCAGTTAGGAGAAGTGTGTTGTAGTACAAATCCTAATTGAATTGTGCTGTTCTGCCTGTGTACAGGATTTTATTTGCCTTTTTACCCAATTTTTTTACATTTTTATTTTTTTATTTCAATGGATGGGAGGAGGGGCTTTAAGATGAGGCAAGACTGATCTGAAAAAAAATGTTGTCCTGCAGTGCACATTTGGGATCTGCCATTTTGTATCTAGTCAGCTCATTCGGGGTAAAAAGCAAAACAACTTTTAAAACCGTAGTGGGAGCAGTGTCATCTTACTGACGCACATCACACAAAACCTATAAGACCGGTTTGATGGCCTTTCGTATAACTCAACGTTCATTGAGTGGGCATAGGAAAGGAAAGTGGGGGAGGGAGAAAGCAGTTAAAAATTTAGGAATCAGGCAAGGCCTAAAGAATACAAACAGTGGAGCCGGGGGAAGGGAATGCTGTGTGAGGGATTAATGGGGACATTTAAAGAACAACAATTCTGTTTGTCCAGATTAAAATGAGGCTGCAGTACAATAGGGAAATCTAGTACAATCACTGATTAGAATGGAGAAAGGTGTGTTATATCTGATAGAGAGATAGATATGTAATTTTATTGAATAATGTGTATATACTTTATATAATGCCAAGGTTTTTTTTCCCCAGCTCGCTTTATTGGGTAAAGGGTATAGTGACCAAACTTTTACATTTTATAGACAAGTCTTATATATCCATTTGAGCATATATTCAGAGCTTTTTTTTTATGTATTGCACAATATCCTGTTCCCTTGCCTTGCCATGCTGGTTAGAAAAAAGTCTGACGACAGCAGCTCTGAAGATGTTAAAGAAACCAGGGGCATGACGTAAATTGATCCCAAGTTAATGTTTTTGCCTTTCCATCATCCTTGATTGTGACATCTGTAATCTTATTCCGCAGGATATGAGAAGTACAATTCGATGAGAGCAGACCCAGCATTGTGCTTCTTAGAGAGGGTTGGTATGCCTGATGCGAAAGCAATTGCTGCTGAACAACGAGGAACAGATATGTTGGCAGATGGTGGAGATGGGTACGTTTCAACCTGGGCAATATTTATTACACTTAAGACTTTATCCCCCACAATGAGCCCACCACCTCCACCCAGGCAATAGAAGTTACTTTTGTATTTTATTTCAGGGGTGACTATGACAGGGAGGATGAAGATCCAGAATACAAACCTGCAAGGCTCCCATTTAAAGATGACATTGATGTAAGAATGCTAAAGTTGATCGGAACTTGTGAAATATACTGTTGACATATGCTTGCTTTTGGATCACAATGCTTATAAAATATTTTGACATATTTGAATGAAAACAGATCACCAGATGAGTAACATTAAAATCCAATCCTTTACCTAAATCTGTGGCTATGCTTTTTTTTTTTTTTTTTTCTGCTACAGGAATATGTGAACTCTCCTCTTGAGGACAAAGACGAATGCCTGGAGTTGGATGCTCGAGGTAAGAGGGGCTCAAATACTTGATTTTGTTCTATGAAGCACCACTGGCCTGTTTAGTGATGAGTATCCATGCTAATACTAAGGCATCAAGGGATTTATTTCCTTCTGGATGTTGCTGCTGAAAAACAAAAAATCTAAACTGAAAACAGACTGGTTGCTTGATGATGGATATGAATAATGACTAGTAAAGTAATTTAAATTTGGCAAGATGACTGGCAATTTTATTTTCTCTAGCAAGTGATAATAATATGCTTCTGACTTCTCCTTTATCTTTACCTTCTCCCCCTCAGACTTTTTTTATGGCAAACCTGTCCATCAATGTACATGTTTAAGGACAGGATCGCAAACAGAGTGTATACATTTAATTTTATAATTTAGCTGAGATGGTCCTTATTTTCTCACATTTTTTTTTCCTTTCTTTTCTCTCAATCTTTCAATTTCATTTTGCTGATGACTGTTCCACTATAACTGTTGTGTCCTTATTGCCGTTGTAGAGTAATTGTGTACAGAATGGTAAACCACCAGTATGAGGCATTACAGATTATTCTGCTTTTCCTACAGGAAAACATGGTGAAGGAAGTATGGAATCAGGGCAGTTATACTGGCCGAATACTTCAGCTCTAACCACCCGCCTACGGCGTCTCATAACTGCCTATCAACGTAGCTATAAGAGGCAGCAGATGAGGCAAGAAGCACAAATGAAGACTGACCGTAGGAGGAGACGTCCTCGGGAAGAAGTACGAGCCTTGGAAGCTGAAAGGGAAGCAATCATAACTGAAAAACGCCAAAAGTAAGTCATAGAACTTCTTTATAACTATACCTTTTTTTTTTTTTTTTTAAATACAAACTCTTGTACACATAAATGTTAATGTAAATCTATTCTTCTTAAGATGGACGAGGAGGGAGGAAGCAGACTTTTATCGCGTTGTATCTACATTTGGAGTAATTGTTGACACAGCCAAACAAAAGTTTGATTGGAATCAATTTCGAGCTTATGCGAGACTGGATAAAAAATCTGATGAGAGTTTGGAAAAATACTTCAACTGCTTTATAGCCATGTGCAGGAGAGTATGTCATATGTCCACTAAGGCTGATGAAGGTGAGTGTCCTGGCATATTAATGTTTGCATAATCTTTTTAGCGACTTGAAAACTGACAAAACAAACCATTTCCTTTCTTGTGGGCTGCTAACCTTGGCATCTTTCTTTTTGATTTAGCTTCTACAGATTTTTGTGATCTTTCTTCAATGATCGAGCCTATCACTGAGGAACGTGCTTCAAGAACACTTTACCGCATTGAACTTCTTAGGAAAATACGGGAACAGGTTCTAAATCATCCTCAGTTAAATGACCGGCTTAAACTGTGTCAGCCAAGCTTGGACCTACCTGAGTGGTGGGAGAGTGGAAAACATGACAGAGACTTGCTCATTGGAGCTGCAAAACATGGAGTCAGTAGAACAGATTACCACATCCTCAATGATCCAGAATTATCTTTCCTAGAAGCGCACAGAAACTTTGCTCAAAATAGGGGTTCTGCTCCACCAAGCAACATACCCATCCTTATGCCACCAGGTTCTAGCTACAGTGACACACCACCTATAATGCCATCTACTCCAATCCAGGATGACAAAGCAGGAGAGCATGAAGAAGTAAAATCTGAACAGGTCGAAGATCTTGACATTAAAGAAGAAACTGAAGTTAAAGAAGAAACAATGGATGCAGTTGATGACAAAGTGAAACAGGAGTGTGACGCTGAGCATCTTGTCAACGAAGAAGTTAAGAATGACATTAAGAATGCTGAAATGATCCCAGATGTTGATCCAAAATCCATTTCTGAAAAGGGCTCAGAGGAAGATGAGGAGAAGTTGGATGATGATGACAAATCTGAAGAATCTTCACAAGCAGAAGGTAATATTGGGATTTTTTTTTTTTCATAGTTTGTGTCATAGTATATATGATCATTACAAATGTGTTGATCGATTATAACGCAATCAAGTTAGAAAAGTTTAAATGGTAAAGTTAGGTATTGGTTCATTAGATGTTTCACAAACACTGAAAGTTTAATAAAAAAAAATCTTCTGAGACATTTATAATGGTGTGCTTATTTTATTGTTTGGGTTTTTTTTTTTGCGTGTAACTTGTTAACATATTCATATGTATATTTAGTTTCGACAAACTCTTTCTCTATCAAGCTAAACCGGTAACTAGGACTTTAAATAATAAAAATTCAGACCCTTACTCTCTTTTACAAAACAAGTTTGTTCCATAAAGTTAATTTATGTGAGAAAACAAGTATTTTGCAGCATCTGGTTCTGCCATTAGGACTGTGAATGCGGAGATTCAGTGATGCAGAGCTATCACTGTACACATTATGGTGAAACTCTTATGGGCTGAAGATTTATTGCTCAGCACTTATTTAAACAGTGTTTTTAGCCTACTCTTGAGTATCCATGTTTAGCACGTATAAAGGTGACCTTGATGTTATGTTTTAGGTTTGTGTTCCTGTTAAATTGGGATTGTTTTTACAATTCAGGGATATAATTCCAAATACATAAATAAAAGGTTGGTTGTACTGATTTTCTTATGAACAGAACAATTGTTGCTATTCCTCGTATCAATTACTTTTTACCCTTTTACACTTTGATACTGTCCCTCAAACCTGCTTCCCGTAAACCAATATGAGATTAGCATGTATTAAGAATGCCTGGGGACTTTTCTAAATAAGCTAAAGGAGACATCTCTCAAAATATTGACCAAATTGTAGCAAACTGGGAGTATTGGTAGATTCAGTTGTCTAATCAGAGCAGGGTTCAGTGTTTTGACTGCATACCGTCTCCAGTGTGGTCACATGTTCTCACTTTTCCGTGGTTCACACAACTTTGAATGAATTGGGAGTTCGATTTTCCAACTCTACCTCTAGGGTGGCTGAAACGTCTTGTGACAAACCAAGAGAACAAAAAAAAATAATTGGAGACACACTTGGAATATGGAATATAAACCAATCTGCTTCAGACTTTTGTGACTCTCCAAATCTGACCATTAATCAGAAGATTGGAGTCAAAATGAAGACTTCTTGTCACACCCTGAGAATATCTATGTGAACCTGCAAATTTGTACTGATTATGGCAGTTAAAGTATTAATGCATTTTTATTACTGAGGTAGCAAATAGTTTATCATAATCTACAAGTTGAGAGCTAACTCCTATATTGCAATTTCGTTACAGTGTTGTACTGGCAGCCAGAATACATGTAGAGTCACCAAGCATTTTCCTAAAATTGGGGGGATAATGTTTGTATGTAGCCACATATACTGCCATGTGCACACTAACCGTGTATACACAGAAATGCTGCCACATTTACTCTCCGTACAGAGGAAATGCGCACAGATACTCTGTAGCATGATAGACAAACACATGCACTCACATTGGCATTGCCCACGCACAAATGCATAAACTTACATAGACAATATGCAAATGACCACCTGTCTGCATGTAACGTGTAGCTGTGACATCGTATCTGTGTGTATGTACATGTAGGCATACATACCATTTGGATGTGTGACATCAGCATGTGCCTTAGAATGCAGGCAAACCTATATGTGTGGGTGAGTGTTGATTCGATTGAGATGGGACCTGTATAAATTCATAGACTCCTATAGATACACGGGGTAGGGGAATACACACTGCACAATAAGTTGGCACTTTGCAAATGTTCTTAATATGTAGTTATACTTCAGTATCAGGTACTTGTATACAATGTGGTAGACACAGCCCTCACCCCACCATGTAAGGAGCTGATTTATATCAATATGCTTGGATATGTAATAATACCGTGATCGATCATACCAACCCATGTTGGTATAGTTTGACAATCCCTTCTTTATTACATGCATGTAGATCAGTGGATTCATTCCTGTATTGATAGAGAGGCCTGACTCAAAAATAACCCCTGATGTAACAAATTTCCAATAGTTGTGAAATAGTTCCTAGATTAAAAAATAAATGCTAAAGATTCACTGTGACTGTATTTTATTCATATTTTTTCCTCAATGCAGTTGGTATAGCCTCTCAAGATAAGAACTTTGATGAAGAAAGCAATGCTTCTTTGAGCACAGCAAGGGATGAAACTCGGGATGGGTTCTACCTGGAGGATGGTGATCCATCTGGACTTCACATGCTTCGTGAGAGGACATTTTCCTTCTCTTTTTGGCCCAAGGTGCGTTGAATCACTTGCATATCACCTGACTGCAGATTTGAGACAAATGAAACAAAAAAAAATGTTTTTAAAGAAACTCTGAAGAATCCGATGACTACTCCGTATGTTTTAATTTATAATAAAGAGGCTAAAAAGCTTCCTAATTACCATGACATGGCCATCTGGTTATAAAAAACAGAACACTAATAGGCTTATTCCTGTGGAAAGGAGGCGGTTTACAGCAGCTGTTGTGATCTGGTTGTGGCTTTGAGCACTAACTGTTTTTTATTTCTTGTTTTTTTTGTTTTTTTATTATTATTTGGGGGAGGGGACCATGATGTTTTAGAAAGTAAAAGAAAAAAAATACACATCTTATAGAATTGGGGGCATTTTATGATTAGTACAGTTTTACTCCAAAAGTTGTTTAACGTTCTATTAGGGAGCATTCAATTAGTGAGTTTGTATCGGTCCTATATTTAGATAGATATTTAAACCTAATGTCTTGGCTTCACTGCAGATTAAGTGACAGAGCATGTTGAATGAGTATTGACATTCATTAGATGTGGTTAAGTTGTATAATGCTGAACTTTATTAATAGTGACATTAATGAGCAATCACTTGCTAAGGCTGAGTGTAAACTTGGCCTATTGGCTCTAACTATTGAGTATAGTAGACGCTGGAAGGCAGATGTTTCTTTGTCTTTCAGTCGATTATAATGGTAGACAATGCACCACAGCCTGTAACAGTGGGTAGCTGTGTTTAGGCAAACTCTGCTGAGTAGATTTTGCCCCAGGACCCCTCCTCTCCCCTTCCCGCTTGTATTGCCATTGTTTCTCAAACTTCCAGACTTTAGTCTTTGTATTCAATAGGGTTATGTTTAGTGCAGAAAGTGGAATATGTAAAAGTGCTTTACTGCTTCAGTTGCATCTTTTTGGGGGGTGGGTTGTGGAGGGGATTCTTGTTCAATTTTTTTTTTTTTTCTTACATTTGATTCTAAATAATTTTATACCTTATTTTCAATACAGGATCGTGTGATGATCAACCGTTTAGACCACATCTGTGAAGCTATACTGAAAGGAAAATGGCCAGTTAACAGACGCCAGATGTTTGAGTTCCCGGGGCTCCTCCCTGGGTACACACCAACTGCTGTGGAGAGCCCCCTGCCGAAAAGAAGCTTTGCTGAACTCTCCATGGTGGCCCAGGGCAGTTTTAGTGGAAGTGAAGACCTCACTGCTTCACCACAACTTTCCCAGGCATGTTAACTTCCAATTACGTGCTTCGTTGTTTTTTTTTTTTTTTTGTTAAACATGTTTGTTATTCAATTTGAGCATGCCTTCTTATTAATGAGTATTTTAAAATTTGCTCTAATTAGTTTCATACAGTATCTACTGTATACTGTGCTCTATCTTTACTTTTGTTCAAACTATTCATGTTATTAATGAATATGGAGTGATGACATTTTTGACTGATTTTGAAAACCCTCAACAGTCCTTGCAACCAGAGCTTTGAGCATTGTATTTTGGTGGTTATTCTACATTATTCATGATTATAGTAAATGTGATTTGACACAAAGGTGTAGCAAAAGATTTGTGATGTCTGTATTGGTGATCAAAGGTCACGGATACAGATCATTATTCTTACTTTGAATAAATAACGTACTAAACTTAAAAACTAACAAAAAAAACTACTTTGTTGACTGCAGGATACTACACTGAGCTTGTCTGTGCCACGTCAACGCAGAAGGAGGAGAAGGAAAATTGAGGTTGAGGCAGAACGAGCTGCAAAAAGAAGGAACCTGATGGAGATGGTGGCTCAGCTGAGAGGATCTCAAATAGGGTCTGAAAATGGACAAGAAAAAGTTGTGGATTTATCAAATGCCTCTAGAGAGGCAACAAGTTCTACCTCAAATTTTGCATCGCTCTCTACTAAGTTTATTTTGCCTAATTCCTCCACCCCTGTTTCTGATGCCTTTAAAACTCAAATGGAGCGACTACAGGCAGGTCTTTCTTGCACACCAAGGCATCTGCTCAATGGTTCAATAATTGATGGTGAGCCTCCTATGAAAAGGAGACGAGGGAGAAGGAAAAATGTAGAAGGACTTGACCTTTTGTTTATGAGCAACAAAAGGACATCGTTGTCTGCGGTAAGAAAAACGTACAATCACTTAAAATAGTTGCCTAAACCGCATTACTTCACATTGCTGAAAATCATGGTATTTGACATGATGAAGTTGTAAAAAAATACACATTTATGGCCACACCTGACTTGCATATATCAACTCTGAATTAACATAAATTTTTACTTTTTTTTTTTTTAATTAATGGGGTACTAAATGTTAAACTGGAACATTAGCCTGAAAGAATTGGATAGTTTATTTTTAAGAAAATGTGTTCAAATTTTTTTTGGTCACATGCAGTCCTCCAGTATCACAAACCACTAATACTAAAGACTTATTCGCGTAGCTCCCGATGTATCTGCTATAAACCATGAAAGGGCTTACAAAACCTTTTTATTTTGTTACAAATTTGCTTGAGTCATTCTGTCTAAATTGTCTATTTTTTTTTTTATTTTTTTTTTTACAGGACGATGCTGATGTGACCAAAGCATATGATGAAGACATGGACACTCCACCAAACAGAAACATTCCATCACCGGCCCAGTTAGAACCAGAGAGCCGAATCCCTGTTATTAACTTGGAAGATGGGACCAGACTAGTGGGAGAGGATGCACCCAAAAACAAAGATTTAGTTGAATGGTTGAAATTGCATCCTACATACACTGTTGATATGCCAAGTTATGTACCAGTAAGTATTCACACTTCCAGTTCTATTTCCCTGTGTGAGATTAGAATGCAGCTCTTTTATTGGAAGCATTGTTGCTTAAAGTCCAAAAATCTTTCTTTTTTTTTTTTTTTTAATTTTAGCTTTTTTAAAGAAAGGATTGTTCTAACCCAGCACACATAATGGAAACATGCTGGAAAGCTATTGTGACAAAATCCTGTTAGTGCACATTTTATTTAATTTGCTTTTCCATTGCACTCATTTTCACTTGGCTACTCCAGACATGGGTCTTCTTAGTAGTATTATATTAACACCCTCCTTCATTTTTTTCCCCCTTTAAATAAGGGAAGTGGGATAGGGGGTAATGGATAGGGAAATCCCCCAACTTCTATTATTAAAACCACTTTCTCATCTATTATGTGTTTCCAGTTTGGCTCGGTGCTTAATTTTAAACTATACAATGCCAGACAGATTTACAGATATATTAAATAAAATATCCAGCATCTGTTTTTCACTCTAGGTCAGTGATACCTTCAGCAATCCAGATGTTGTGGACTACATGTCCCCACGATGCTTTATGACTGTAAGTATTATGGGAGATTGTCCACAACACAGGAGTGCTAAAGGTTATGGAGTGCCTACCTCTGGTCTAGGTACAAGACACACTTGCTGGAAAGAGCAGACATGCATTTAAAATGCAGGTTGAGGTGTGTTTTATTTCTTTAAAATAAGTCTTGGCTATTCTCATGCTCTTACAGGGTTACAGTTTGGCTATTTTAGCCTGACATTTGCCATTAGGTTTTAGAAATCTACATTTCAGTACTTGGTGAAAACCCCACAGGCATGCCAGAGATTTTAACTGCTTCTCATACTTTTTGGTTTAAACATTCTAAATATTCTTGTTTCTTCCAGAAGAGCGCAGATATGTTGTTCTCCCCCTTTCAAAAGCCTAAGCAGAAGCGTCATCGCTGTCGAAATCCAAACAAATTGGATATTAACACTTTAACGGGAGATGAAAGAGTGCCTGTTGTGAACAAAAGGAATGGAAAAAAGGTAACCTTTAAGAATGTGTGTTGGGCTACATTTATATTTTTCAAAATACTTAATGTTGTAATGTCAGTTGGTGTGTGATCTAGTCTGTCACCAAACCTCTGCACTAGAACTCTTGAATATTGCATGCTTTCCTAATTTAGAACTTGGTCAAGTAGTTATAGAGTCTTTACTTTCTAGATCAGCCATAGCCAGCCTTTGGCACTCCAGATGTTTTGGACTACACTTCCCACGATGCTTTGCCAGCATTAAGGGTGTAAGAGCATTATGGGGGATGTAGTCCACAACATCTGGAGTGCCAAAGGTTGTCTATCCCTGTTCTAGATCAATAAACACATACTAACATCTGAAATCTGGCTTATGTAACTGGTATGTTTAGGAAAATATGCTCTTCGTTGTAAAGTATTTTTAAAGAGTATATTTATCGTTTTATTTAACACTACATTTATTTGAACAGTCAAAAGAGCATGTGGTTTTCCTGAAAACCAACTCCCATCTTTAAACTGGACCTCAACAGATCAAATATTGCTCATTGATTTAAAAAAAACAAAAAACAAAAAAAAACCTTAGACCATCAATGACAAACGAGTCATTAGCTAGTAACTTCTGCAACATAATCTAGGTTTGGACCAAGGGAGACTAAGTGACATTGTTGGTATGCCAGTTGTTGTCCTCAGTCTTTTCATGCTGTAAACAGTGGACCAATTCTTAATAGGAGTTGCAATCCATCTTATGGTTAAAAATTGTAAGCAAGTAGATTCTCTAACCATGAAAACTGGGCCAAATAGTTTAATAGAGATGGCTTTGCCATTGTATGAAAGACCCTTATTCATTCTTGTTTGGCACATTCTCTATCACGCAGTAACTTCTTTATTTACAATTGTCATTTTATTTCAAAATCACAAGTTTTCATTAAAGAATTAGAAGAAACATTTCCTATTGGTCCACTTATTTTTTTTTCAATCTTGACTTTGTTGCAGATGGGAGGGGCCATGGCACCTCCAATGAGGGACCTTCCGAGGTGGTTGGAAGAAAACCCAGAGTTTGCAGTTGCTCCAGATTGGACAGACATAGTTAAACAATCTGTAAGTAGACATGGGTTTCTTGGGAGTTAAAGTATTGGTGTTTGTTTTTTTGGGGGGGGGTTTCTTTGTGTGAAGAATGCAGATCAGTATGTGGGTACTGTTTGTTCATCCTCAGCCTTTTTGCTTTTCTTGCATTTAAACTTTGAAGTTTGGGCATACTGTCCAAAACGTAATAGGATAAAATATGACCCTGAGAAATTGGATATTCCAAATTCCCTAGGCTAAACAATGTGACCATAGTTTAGCATGATCCTTATGAGTGCGTATTTAGTTATTCTATAATGCTGCTTCGATCTCACACTTTGGTTATACTAGTTTGGTAATTTGTAGGTGTAAAAAAAAGGCACATGTCATCTAAGAGTTATCTTGCCTTTTTTTCAGGGTTTTGTTCCAGAATCTATGTTTGATCGTCTTCTCACTGGACCTGTAGTGAGGGAAGAGGGAGCTAGCCGGAGAGGAAGAAGGCCAAAAAGTGAAATTGCCAAAGCAGCTGCAGCAGCTGCTGCTGCTGCGGCTTCCACATCTGGAATCAACCCACTTCTGATGAATAGTTTATTTGCTGGAATGGATCTTGCAAGCCTTCAGAATCTTCAGAATTTGCAGTCTCTCCAGCTTGCTGGTCTCATGGGGTTCCCTCCTGGGCTTGCAGCAGCTGCTGCCGGAGGGGATTCTAAAAATCCCGCTGCCATGTTGCCTTTAATGCTCCCAGGCATGGCTGGATTGCCCAACATGTTCGGGCTTGGTGGACTTTTAAATAACCCATTGGCAACTAGCAGTGGAAATTCCACTACAGGTCCCAGTCAAGGAGAAACTGAAGGTGGCACTTCAGATGAGAAGAAGACTGAAACTGAAGAGGATGCTAATGACTCTGAGAAAACTACAAACACTGTTTCTGCTACTGACTCTGGATCTGTTGGTGCTGCTACTACCACAGCTGGATTGTCCACAAATCCTCTGGCATTCAGTCCTTTCCTACTGTCCACTATGGCTCCAGGCCTGTTCTACCCATCTATGTTCCTACCTCCAGGGCTAGGAGGATTGACACTGCCTGGTTTCCCATCACTAGCTGGACTTCAGACTGCTGTGAGCTCTAGTGAAGAAAAGACTACCGACAAATCGGATGTTGAGCATCAGGAAGCTAGCGATGCCGAGGAGAGTCTGGACAAAACCGCAGATTCATCCGTTTTGGAAGATGAAATAGCACACGGAGAAGAACTGGACTCACCTGCTGAGGGGGATGATGTAGACAACAATGAAAATGATGAATAATGATCTCAGTTACAGTTAAAGTGTTCTAAACTTTTGACAAGTGGTAGTCCTACTGTTTACACTCACAGTAAATGTCCATACCTAGTTTTTATAAGCTGTTCTGTAAAATAGTGTAGCAAAAAAAAAAAAAAAGTCCAAGTCATGTCACACGTACGTGTCAAAAAGGTATTTTGGTCATTAAGTATTGTGCAGTGCATTATTTATTATTCCTGGAGCGAGATGAAGATTCAAAGACAAATATTGTCTTTTGTTTTGTTTTTATTTTGTTTTTTTCAAGGAAATTTACATAATGCTCTGCTAGTGTTCTTTAATTTTATTTTACTTAATTTTTTTTTTGTTATTTTACCATTGGTATTATGAAAGCAGCGTGTTTTTGTTTTGTAATCATGGTGCAAATAGAAGGAAAAGCTGCTTAAGGAATTATGAAGTTATTTATCTTTTTATTTTTTTTTTCCTTTGCTGTGAAGGTCACGATGAATTTTTACAAATACATATCATAACTACATGTTTTTTTGTTTTTTTTTGACTGTATATGGGGGTTTCACAAAACGCAAACACTTGCAGACAATCTCCATAGTAGAAGAAAATGTCTCTGTCTTGAGACCCAGCAATAAAAGGCAGCTTTTGAATGTGAAGAGAACCTTTTTCAAAACACCCATACTGCAAAGGTTGTTACAGGACAATACTACAGTTGAATCGTCTCATGATTTTATAATGCACTGGTATAAGCATAAAATTTAAAATCAGGTACCTTTTTTTTTCCCCTTTTTCTCATTTTCTTTCTTTCTCTCTATCTATCTATCTTTCTTTTTTTGTTTTTATTTTAAATTAAAGGACTTTGTTACTTTAGCCACAAAGCTAAACAGCATTACCTCAACTAAACTAGCCTTGAAGTTTACAGACATGACTTTGTAAATGTATTTTTTTCCTTTTTTTTTCTTTTGTGATGTTTTTTCCTTTTTTTCCAGAAACTGCTATCATGTAAGATAAACTGTAAATTGCTGCCAACCGTAGTAATGATGCTTTTAATAAAAGTGATCCATGAGAAGCAGTGATGTAATTAGAGAATGTAGATTTGTCTAGGGAAACCAAATCAGAATTGGTGTATACCACTTTATATTTTGTATTCACAATAGAAGCAAATACAGTATTATGGCCTTTTGTATATTTTCTTGAAAATCTCGTACTGCGTTGGTGCTTGGTATTAAAAGGTAAATGCTTTTATTTTTTTTTATTTTGCCTGTATATACAGCAAAGGGGGAGAGTAAAATTGAGAGGATGGTAGACATGAGAATCATTCTTCATAGACAAAGACTATTCACTCACACGGGCCTCACAAACCTCAGAGTGCCTCGAAAAACAAAAAGGTCTGCACAGAGAGATATGGAGCTCTTAGCAACCAAGGGGCAAAAGAAAAACAAGGCTGTAATAGGCACAATATGTAGGTCATTTATCTGTGGTTAATGGTTAAAGACAATGAGATGGTGTCGACGAGACAGACTCACTGCTATTCTGTAGACTGTTATAGCTCCTGTTGCCAGCCAACTGTGCCAAATACACATGAAATGAAAACTGACCCAGTTTTCGGACACAAGAAGCTTTCTGACAGAACTATTGATTTTTATCCTTCACTGACCTTTGACTTTTTTTTTTTTTTTTTTAAATGGTGTGTAATGCAGTTAGAGAGTCATTCAATTTAGTAGTGACCTTGCTCCAAAGCTAGAGTAACGAAAGCCCTTATGTTTTATTTTCTCTGGCTGACGTAATTCACACTGGTGTTGTGAAATGTACGTAAATGATGAGAATATATGTATTTTTCCTATTTTAGCTTAACCATTATTTTTTCATCAATTTAGCTTTTGTTACACTTCTAATTCTAAGCTAGAATACACTTTATGTATATTTAGCCGTAATATAAGAATAGCCTCTTTAAATGGCGTAGAATACATTTTTATCGACATGTAGAAAATGAACAGTACATTTTTATTTATTTGTTTGTGGGACCTGTTCTAGATTAGTAAATGTAACCCTCAATGTAAAACACCTACATCATGTTATTTAAGGCACTTTCTTTATTCCTGATATTTGCATGGTGATGATATTGGTCCTTTACTTAGTGACAGAGAGAGTTTGCATCCTGCATGACGACAGCACTGTTTTCAGAACAGCCAAGATGTGTGGTGGTTTTTAAAAATTATTTATTTTTTTCTTACTCGAAAATATTGCCACATTAATAGATATTGTATCTGCTCTTCAAATGGTGGTTTTTTTTTTCCATTTGATATGAACATTCTCTTGGTCCTATTTCTAGCAGTGAGATTGTTTAATAGCAACAAATGTTTCAAACTCCTCAGACTAAACAAAATATACTTTTGTCCCAAACACACTGTAACAGACATGGATATTCAAATATTTCAATAGAGAAAATGCAAAAACGTGGCTAATGCTCATGGTGAATAGCTGCATTGCAAGCTATAAAGAATGTTGTTGAGAAACCAAACTTGAAGTAATGAAGTGACACTTCCACATCTGCACTGTTAAATATTTAGCTATGCAGGCAAAACAAACTTTTTTTTCATAAAACAAAAAACAAAAACAAAACTCTTTACTCAAGGTTTATCCTCATGATTGGCATGAACATAGATGATCCATCTCCTCCAAATTAACAGATTGCTGTTTTATTTGGGTTAACTGCTAGAAAGGAACTGCTGCCTCTCCACAGGCTGTGTGGGCAGTATAGATAAACACGGAATGAGAAGGTAAGTTGTGAATGTACAAACAATGTTTGTTTGAAAAACATAAACTTGGTACAACACTGTATTTTAACCCCTATACAGGCTTCAGCATTGAGTGAAGTACAGATGGAGGGCGACTTAACTGCTAATGAAGATCTTGCAGTAATACCCTTGTTGTGTTATCTTCTTTGTTTCTACTTTTCTGCATGGTCCACAGACCCCCCAAGCGTTAAGGAGCAACTATATCCAAGATATCCTCTTTGACGGTGTACCAGACTTCTAGATACTAGTTTTCTTTGGTATTGTCTTGGAAAAACAGGTGGGAGGTTCTTTTGAGCAGGGTGATCAACACCCTCAGTTCCTTTGCGCCTAGCTCATCATGTTCCAAATACTTGCTTGTTATTTCACCTATTGTACAAATCTACAGAATTATAAATAATTTGGTTGGTAGGGGGTATTGCATTCCCAAATGATCTGTGTTGTCTGTTGTAGGGTTAAAACTACAGGGAACTTGCACTTATACTGCTTCATTATGATGAAGTGGTCTGGGTTACTATAGACTACCTTTAAGTCATTTCACTTGGTACAAGTCATTTTAGTTCTAGTGCTTACATTTTCAGTCCTCAAGCACTATTACTCAGGTATTCCTGTATTTTTAAACTTTCAGGCAAGTTTTAATTCCATTTTTTTTTTTTTAAATATAGTGTGTAGGCTGTACTCAACCACTCCTGGATGGTTTAAACTTAATTTTTGTATTAGAGTCTGCAGGTTAAGACTAAGTAAATAAAATGTCTGTTCATACTCGAACTTCATGATAACCAGAAATCTGCTGATTTTATATTTTACTTGGCAAATTCAGATTGTCAGGTTTTAATAAGCGCAAAAGTCCAGTTCCTGAGACCAGCTCTGACTCAGATTTTTCTTGAAGAAAATCCTCACCAGACGATCCAGATCATTTTAATAAGAGAATATTCATAGACTGCTGAAGGAAATGACAGCTGCTGTTGAATTCAACAAATGTAAAGCTTTTACTATTCACCTAAATGTATAACAAATTCTTTAGAAACAATGAACAATTTTATCCATAAGATATAAAACACGGTTCACAGTCTGCATTGATAAGGAATTTATTTTCTGATCGATTTGTCCAGAAGATCTGGCCACTTTTCTGTTCCTTGAACTTACCCGCTGGCTTGCGTCTTTCTTCTGATTTGCTCTGATTGAGGAAGTCTTCAGGGAAATGGAGCCTCGATCATACAAAGATTGCCATATGGACAGGTGGCTCTGGTTTACCTCCTTCGCAGACTGTTCAGAGGAGTTTATTGGGAACTTCATATCCTTCCATAGATCATCCAAAGGAGTGTTTGTCAACTAGAGATTTTTCAGTTCAGTTTGGTTTCTGAGAGGGAGTACTTGGAGTAGTCAGTTTGGATGATAAAGAAATCTGTTATTACTGGAAGCCTGGAAACTCCTGCTCTAGACTTTTCCACCAAGCGTGAAAGATTGTGTTCTGATATATTTTCACTCATACCGCTTGAGTAAATGCTATAGTGGTTTGTTTTAAAGGAACAGATACTTGTGCACTTTACACATTCCGTAAGTGTCTAAATTGTATTTCTTCTCAAAAGCAACCTTAGTCTGGGTCAGGGAGGCAATTAAACAAGTTGGCATATCTTTAGAGCAAGATCCTTTGAAAACCTATATGCACATTCCATAAGGGCCTTGGCAACACATAGGACCACTGCTACTTTGACTTTACCTGATCAAATTTACAAAGCGGTCACTTTGTTCCACACCTTCAGCACACACTATAGATTGGATGTACCTTCAGGCTGTAGGTGCTGCAAGCAGTTGTAAAGACCTAGTTCTGGTTTTGACCCACTTATTTAACTTGATTCAGCCTTTTATGTGTTGGTGGAGGGGTGTGGGGGGAATTACTTGGCATAAAATCTTTTAAACAAAATAACAGCGTATTTTCCTTACCTTACTTCCTACATAATTCTCCATTTTGGCAAACATTTGTGATTTGTTTTCTGTATTGGGTTCTCCATTCCATCTTATAGCTCAAGGAAGTGAATGCCTTCATGTGGAGTTTTAAAGATTTATATATTCTTCCTGGTTTGATTTGTATCAGTAAATAACTCTCCAGCTGCGGAAATGAGAGGTAGCTACCCACTTGGAAAGTACTGCCACTTTTACTATGAACAAAAGGTTTTACAGTACATAGAAAATACCATTTTCTTTCTCCAATGGAGCTAGGCTCACAACCCAACATTCCGAAATTAGTGAACAGGTTGTTACCTCTTTTGTGTCTAGTATTGGACTGAACCAATCTTCACTTTCCTATAGCACTAATAGATTAAATTGTGTTCTTAAAGGACAACTGTCATTCTTTTATTGGATACAAAAGATGACATATAATCTAGCCTCTGTATGTTTTTATTTTGTATTGAACAAATACATGCATTTCCTGGCTTTGTGATAACAGCTATCTGTGGTAACTCTTTGGTCAGAAGTGCCATGTGTCTTCCAAAGTCATATGCAGTTTGAATGTCTGAAACAAGTTTAGGGCACCTTTTAGTTACCCTGCACATGTGCTTGACATACTCTAGTTCATGCAAATTATCTACATTGAATTTGGTTGTGTAAACTATGTTTGACAAATGATATCAAGTAAGGCTATGTTATGAAAAATGAAATTTTCATAGGTGTATACATTACAAAATAACATGCACAGAGGCTACTATATCGGGATGCTTTTATATTGATTAATAAAACAAATGTCCTTGAAGAGTTCTTAAATATTGCATGATCGCACTTCTCAGAGAGAAGCATTTGATTAGATGTTCTTCCTGACTCTCACTGAAGTTAAAAATACTGGAATAGTGACTTTTGAAAAGCTCTTCTAATGGAACATTTTTTTATTTTTTTTTAAATCTCCTTGTGTTACATGTTTTTGAATGTAAGGTGTCAGAATGTGTTCTATTCCTTTTGAAATCCATGATTTTATGGAGTTCTGAAGGCAACCTCCCATCACACCTGGCCAGATGTGTGCATTTTCAGAACTTTTGAAGATGTGGGAGAAGATCTTCCTCTTATAGGATTGGCAGATGGCTGGAAAGATATCATGGAGTATTATTTCACTATTCTATTTGCTTTGTTTTTCTGAAAGGGCTAATGCCAATTCCTTTTAGTTGTCCTTGATGTTTGTAAAATCGTCTTTTACTTCTGAGCAAAGAGTAGTTCAGCTTCTTTCAGGATAGCTTTATAAAGGATTATCCCAAACTGATGCTCATGCTTGAAGGGTAGGGAACATCCTAAAGGCAATTCAGATGTTTGTTTGAGCCCCATAGTACTCTTTTATTTTTTTAGTAAAACTATTTACTTATTAGCTTGTCTTTTTTCTAGTTGATCAGAATTGAATAACATAAGATGAAGACCTCTTGAAAGATCAAGTAATATAGTAATTACTAAAGAAGAGCAAAGAATATATTTAAAAGAAAATAGTGCCGGGGGCCTGTCCTGACTTTTGATAACTTCGATCAAACAAAGCGAATACCAAGCTAAACTTGAGCTAAATTTGTGGTGACATACATTGGCAAAACTCTTGGGAAAAATTTAACCTAAAAATCTCTGCTTCCTTGAAGGGGCGAAAGGTACAAGATGGCGATTGCAAGCCTTATCCGCGGTGAGTTACGTCAGACCCTAAGGCTTTTCAACTAAGGGCATGGAGGTTGAATTGGTGATATGAAACTCTGTAGAAATCCTGCAAGCATTCCATATCTGCTACCTACTACAGGATCTGGAAAGGCTTTGACAATTGGATAACGTAACAAACCGTTGATTCAATCCTCCTGCGCTAAACCATGGATCTTTTGGTGATTATGCTCCTAAAAGCGGTAACAAAGATCAGACCTCCTTTACGGGTTACTGCTCCATGGAATTTACCTCTTGTCCTTAATGCTATGACACTTTGAACCATTGAAGTCTGTTTTTTTTTTTTTTTTTAACTACAATGCCACAAAAGGTGCTGCTTTTGATGGCCTCGTGCGCCAGAAGAATCTTTGAATTTCAAGCCATTTCTTGGAAATCTAAGTTCACCATCTTGTTTGACGAAAATGTGGTTCTCAGGCTAGTACCAAAATTCTTACCATATGTACCACCTTAATCAAGAACCCTTTTTACCTGCCTTTTTTTATTCTACTTTAGCAGAAGAAAGTATGTGGTGCACTTTGGACGTCATAAGAGCACGCTCTATGGACACTGACCGGGTTAAGCCCTGATAGGCTTTTTGTCTCAACCTTTAGTAAACAAAAAGTTGAGGCTGTATCAATACCAACACTGAGATGTTGGATCATCTTGCTTGGCTATTTCCAGGGTGTATCAGTTGCAATCCCTTTTATATCCCAGAAGGGTTAAGGGCACACTCTATACATGCAGTTGTTGCCTTTTTGGCTACTGTGGCTAATGTTTCTGTGGAAAGCATTTGTAAGGCTGGCAATTGGTTGTCCTTTAACACACTCGTAAAACATAAGATGGTTGTTCGAGCTGCAACTGAAGAGCAATTTGGACATCAAGTCCTGCAATCAGTCCTTCAGTCATCTGCTTCATTGTGATGGTTAGCTCTTATATACAATAAATCATTTGTTTAAGCATGGTTCTTTGTTCCATTTTATTGAGCTTGGATATTCCCATTAGTATATGCCACCATTGCTACCCAGTAAAATAGAAAATGTATTCATACTTTATATAACTTTTTTTTTTTTTTCTGGCTTTTATCCATAGTAGCATATAGTTGCCTCCCAGTGATTTATTGACAATGTTTGGGCTACTCAACTTTTAATTGACTGGTATTTAATAGTACCTAACCTCCTTTTAAGGTCTTTATTTACTATGGTATCCACTTTAAGGGGCGGATAAAATTTACCATGGATAAAATTTTAAAAAAAACAAAAAAAAACCTCATGAATCTTTTGACTGTGGCTCTGTCTTGCGATCTGTGGCTGCCTACTTTTTACATCTTGGTATTGGTTGTTATGCGCACTGAAAAAACTTTTACAGGATTTACAAGATTTCATGGTTTTTCTCGTATTCATAAATTAATTCAGGGTTTTATAACAGAGCAAACTATGGCCTGCCTATTTTTGCATAAACTTATTTTTTTTAATAAGCTTTTAAAAGTATTTAATATTTTGAAAAACATTTTGATATTGTAAAATGTAGAATATATATTAATATGAAAATGTTGATATTTTAATATTAAAAAAAAAAAAAAATCACTTGAAAAGCTTTCTCAGAGCCTATGTCAGAGAAACAAAAATAGAACAGGCAAGCTACTTTTTTCTGTCATTTAATACATGCAGCAATAAATGTTTCAGCTTTTTGGAGCTCCACCTACAGTTCAGGCTGCCAACCTACACTCTTTAATTTATGAATGGCGTTGCTACTCTAGTAGCTGCCTCATCCATGAATTGTAGGTCTGTGTTGTCATTTTATATAAATGAAGAAATATGTGTTGCCACAGTGAGTAAGCACTTCTCACTCCTTCCATGTTAAAACAAACTTTTTATTAAATTTTTTTTTTTTTTTTTAAATACACATGGCAAACAGTGAAAATCTCCCTCGCAATTGTAGCCAACAGTCATCAATCAACACATTTCGTGTAGCAAAACACTGTTTTTATATGGTAAATGCGAGATTACAAGCACCTGTGGACCAAACAAAAAGCCAATCTCACACTAAACCGCAACCAGGAAAAGAGAGGTTGTATCAACTAAATAATGTTTCTGCCTGTAGAGGGAAAAAAAAACACACAAAAAATAAAATAACAAAATTGTGACAGCATATAAAGAAAACATAAAAAAAATTAATACCTTAAAAACAGAGCAAATTACACATATTACTCCATTACGAAGTTAATCAATAAGCATTGATAGTCTTCCTAAATTTTAATGCCATAATTAACCACACTGTCCAATTATACCATTAATACAAAACCAGTAACTAGGGATTCAACAATGATTTAAAAAAAAAACAAAAAACAAACAAACAAAAAAAATGATCAATTCCATCCCTTTAAAGCTTCATTGCAGATCTGCAGCATACGTAGCATCAGGGGTGCCCAAAAGGTAGATCCCCAGCTGTTTTAAAACTAAAGCTTCCATAATGCTTTGTCATTCTAAAGGTATGCAAAGCATTATGGGAGCTGTAGTTCTACAACTATCTTATGGACACCCCTGCCTTACACTTTACCTCCTAAAGGAAACACTTAAGTTGCTTACTTGGCTGCATAAACTCAAAAGTTCCACATCTGCTTTAAAAAGACAGAGAGAGGGGAAGAAAAAGGAACATCTCTCACTGATCTTCTGGGTACAACTCCTCGGCCATCGCACACCACTCGTTCAGTTTACAGCACACACAGCAATCACTGTACATCTATACACTGCAACTGTGTTATTACCATCGTGCAGTCTGCAACATAATGTGCTACATAGCTTTACAATGTTGTATTAACCTTGTAACGTGTGGGATAAACATTACTGCATATATGATACTCTAAACAAAGATAAAAGAGAAGAGTAAAAAAAACTAAACCAAAAACTAATAAATAAAAACAATTTACCCTTGTAGAAAGGGTAAATATCCTAAACATTTGCTGCATAGATACTCTATGTTGTAAATCTCCTCTTATGGGCTGTTTAACATTTTCTATATCTTGGCAAATAAAGCTATCCAAGCTGCAACTATGGCATTGACAGAAATGTCTACTGATGTTAGTGGCTCTATGCCCCATTTTTATATATATATTTATATATATAGATATATAAGTGTGCTATTTTTTTAATTTTGCAAAAAGTGCAGATTTCAATAGAAATTTACATTATTATACATTAACCTGGTAACACCCATTGGCTTTTAAGCAGACAACAGGTTATGTTACTTCCTGGTTGGTTAGCATTGGGAAGTCTGTGATTGGACAGAGAGGGGTTACAATATCGGTACATTTCTATTAATAATTATTCTAATATTAAACATGTTGGCTATAAGTGGGGAGTAAAATTAATCACCCCTTATCCAATTTTTCCTCATATATATATATATATATATATATATATCCTCTCTTAAGAGATACTTCACTTTTTATCGTTTGCAATGTTAAATGCACGCCAAATCGCCCATGTAGGCTACTTTCTATTAATCAATCCCTCTATTAAATGTCTAGATTGAACCAAATATCATTCATAACTGTGACAATAGCTCATAGGTCTTGAAAACTGTCCCACCAGAATGCTCTTCATCAAATGAAAAGAGTGGTGACTTGTTGATTCCAAAAGGGAATTCACAGCAATACTTTTCCTATAGTTATGGATAACTCCTGAATATGGATTGATGACCTGCTGTACTCAATAATAAACTTCAAACCCAATACATTGTCATTCATATATGAATGGAACTCCAACAAAGTCTGTTCACTTCCAGTCCATACTAATAACAAATTAACGTATCTCCTGTATAAAGTGATACTGCCACAAAAAGGGCTTTGTGATTTTACTTTGTTGCACGTTTGTTATACACTTGGTTCTTCGTCTGTGCCTTTGAATTTTTTTACATGCTTCTACTATGTATGACCTAGTGATCTAGCATGTAGACTAAGCGGCATGATTGTGGCTTGTCGTACAGCTGACAATCTCTGCTGGAATAAAATATAATTAATAATAGTGTTGCAGCTCTATCTGTTTTTCCACCATTCTCGATGCAGGCATGATTCTACTTACCAACCATGCAGTTTGTTGCTCCATCTGTTGCATATCTCTCAACATTCCAAATGGACAAAGAGGGACACTTTAATTTTAGGGGTGTTAGTAGAGGTTTGACCAGAAGTGGGGCTGTTCTGAGAACGTTTAGGTGATGAACTGAAAACAAATTGTGAAACAAAAATGTAATTTGAAACAACAACAACTAAAATATGCAACTTATTCACGCAGACTGATTTCAAACACATTTAAGGTACTCTAAATACACATTACTGGGAGTAATATTGCCATGGAGCTCAGATATCAATTCAGAAACACCAAGAACACTAAGCTCCAACAAAAGATGGACATTAGGATACAGAAGAAGCACACAGGGATATGGGCCCAAAATGGTAACTGTCCCATCTAAATAGAGACACTTGGGAGGTATGCTACTGGTATCGCATGTTGTTACTGCATGTAAAATGGTGCTACATAGGTTGTTGCGATTGGATCCAACACAAAAAACACAATTCCAAGGTAGAGATAGAGGTAAGAAATTCTTATAGGGAACCCTCCACAGTGTTGGTAAACACAGGATCCAGATATATGTGTGGGCTGATTATACGCTTAAATCTGAAATGTCAGAAACTGGGCAAAAATAGATAATCTGTAAGTTCTTCAACTTGACTATAGTGATAGCTTGACATTTTTAACCAGAATATTGCCATTTGAATTTCATTTAATTCCATTTCAGAGTTTAGAGAATAACCCTATAAAAGTTCACTTCCATGTTTGTTTGTTTTCTTTTAAAAATATAGCATGTGCTTCATATCCCAATGCCTATAACTAGGGACAGTTGCACCTGAAATGTGTAAAACTCTTTATTCCATCTTTCATTTTTCCTTTGACTCCTGTGTATTTCTAATTTTAAAAAATGATGGATTGTTTGCTCTGGACCATTCCTTAACATAATTACATTACCATGTTTGGATAGAACGCCTTTTACCTGAGGTGCACATGGTAAGATCTGCATTTAATTTCTGGTTCATGAAATATTTTGCTTTCTATGTGTATAAAAGTCTATGTTCTATATAACATAACAGAATTGAGATATTTAAGGGTTATATTAATTGAAGGATTGGGTACAGTTGAAAATTAATTCGTTTTTATTTTTCTTGTTTTTTTACAAATAGTCCCACTTGGGATTTTAGCTCATATAGCACTATAGATCCTGACTATCAACTGAAGAAGTCCACACAGGAGCCTATTTTTGATGTACTGTTCAGTCTAATTCTGCATTGCGCCATTTGCATTTACACACAATGATTTACTATGAGAGAGTTCTCATTTTTGATAGTCAGTGTCAGAAAGATTAGGTCTAAATCTCCCTGTCCTTCCCTAATTTAATGCAGGAAGGAACAGCTCAAGCATGGGCTTCTGAGTCCTAGACGTGCTTCATGATGTAAAAAGCGTGATGTACAATAGGGCTCCTGATTTATAAAGATTAAGCAGTATTAGTATTTTTAGAGAGAGATAGGGAAGTCTTCCTCCGCAGTCTCCACTACTCTAAAACCAATAACCCATTAACTGTTACCTGCCTGGTATATTGGTTGGGACATTGGTTAAAGGGACTTTCTGAGCACAATAAAAACTAAAGCTCATTGAAGAAGTTATGGTGTAGGGAAGCTATGTCAAACTATTGTCAAGTAATTTAGCCAAAAAATGGTGGTTTGTTTGGCACCCAAAGCTCACTCCCACTGGTTTGGCATCACTTTCTTGCTATCCCCTAAAACATTTAGATGACACCAGCACAGATTGCATGCTAACATTATACGATAATAGAATAGATTCTAAACACTGGCATATAGCAGGACACAGCTGGTCCAAATCGCTGCAGTCTTTCCAGTGTCAAATGGGTTAATGGGTTTTATCTATGATGAAGCCATTGCGCATAGGCTATACACTAGTGCTCAGAATTTATATAACTGCATATGCTGTATGTATACAGAGGGAAGGGCTGTCGGTAATCAGTAATTTCACCAGTTTGCATCCATCTGCTTAAAAACCAAGGGACAGCAGCCTTATTGCACCAGCAGCGTTACAAAAGCTACCGATACAAAGCAAAAGAGTTAACAAATACTCATCGGAATTGGAGCCTCTGAACAGACCAAATGATTTTGGCCTGATTTCTAATGAAAATTTGGCTTTTGGTAAACAGCTCTCAAAGTCAAATGAATCTTAAACATGACGTGTTGCAAATAACAATATAACAATGGAATACTTGCTCACGAACAAAACAACTTAAAGCGTATATTTTGTAGCCAGTTGGTACCTCTCCAGACTCAGTAAAGTGTGTGGCCAGTTAGAAAGGAAAAGTGGAGCTTGGGACATGATGTATTTTAAAATTAACTTTAATAATAAGAAACCTTAAAGGACCACTATAGTGCCAGGAAAACATACTCGTTTTCCTGGTACTATAGTGCCCTGAGGGTGCCCCCACCCTCAGGGTCCCCCTCCCGCCCGGCTCTGGAAAGGGGAAAAGGGGTAAAACTTACCTTTTTCCAGCGCTGGGCGGGGAGCTCTCCGCCCCGTCGGCTGAATGCGCATTATCAATGCTTTCCTATGGACGCTGGCGTGCTCTCACTGTGAAAATCACAGTGAGAAGCACGCAAGCGCCTCTAGCGGCTGTTAATGAGACAGCCGCTAGAGGCTTTGGGGGAAGGCTTAACCCATTGATAAACATAGCAGTTTCTATGAAACTGCTATGTTTATAAAACAATGGGTTAACCCTAGCTGGACCTGGCACCCAGACCTCTTCATTAAGCTGAAGTGGTCTGGGTGCCTAGAGTGGTCTTTTAATTGTTAAAGAAACACTTAAAATCTACAAAGCACGTCAGCTTATGGGTCAGTAGTATCCCCGCTTTCACAATTTATTAAAGTGATGATTTCAGGTGTTAAAGAAACCCTGGCCATCAACATTTGATTTTGGCCTTATACTCATTCTGTGATTTTCTCCCTGTTTAATCCACTTTACTTTTGCTTAAAGAACAAAAATGATTTGCAGTTTTCGGTGACTTAACCCTTTACCTTCAGCCAGACGCCTTCTTTACAGAAAGCAATTACTTTGTTAGGTGTATTCTGAGTACATGCACAACTCGGCCAATGAGAAATCAGTGTGAGCTGGGTGGCGGACCTGACATCCCCAACAGCCAATCACTGTCTTCTTATTATCTGTTTGAAGTTTCCAAGCTGTGCTAGGGGGAATTACCCAGACATGCATTACAGGTATCAAAAAGATGTGTTTTTTTTTAATGACTCACATGAATAATGCATGATGCATTCAAGCAGTGTTGTTTAAAGTGAACATAAAATGTTATTTTTTTTTTTTTCCAGTTCATCTGTATTGTCCTACGTAGACAGTGGATATTCAACCTCTGTACTCACCCACTGCACTTTGCACTTTATCTGTATATTCAATCCCTGCCTGAGACTTAAATATGGTCCTTTAAATAATACCAAAATTCAAATACAAACCTTCTAAAACCTAAACGGCTACTGACGTCAAGCTGAAGGGTCTAGTCATCTATCTTATACTGGTACTACGGGTAGTTCACGTTCAAATTTTTGTAGTATTAATATAGAATGTGGTGTACTAAAATATTGTTTGAGTGGCAAAATAAAAAAAAATCTGAAAAAAAATTCACTTTGAAATAAAGTAAATGGCAGGTTTGTTGGGGCACCAGTGTGGGGCCACTTAGATCAGGTTGCTCTCCCTTACAAGAAAGTATGTCTATAAGTAGCGGCATTGTACTTTCACAAGATCTGGAAAGCTACATGACTTTTCTAACTGACCCATGGAATATTCTATTATTATCATCTAATCATACAGCCGCATAACCAGTCAAATGCTGCGCACTCCACCTGTGATCTAAAACATTAACAAAGTTCAGTGTATAAATTTACCATGGGCCCAGCACTCAAAGTATCGCCCTGTCTTGCCTTGGTGCAAAACTCCTCGCCAAAATTTAGACAATCCAAGTAAGAGTGCACTCAAAGGTCTTTGTATGAATTATTTTTCTGCTTTATTGTGCAGTAATTATAGACAAAATGTGTCAAAGTTTCAGTAAATCTTCGGACTTTTTTCAACACTTGGATCTTAAAATAATTCCGGGGATGAACTGAAGCATCGACACATTTTGTCTATATATATCATATTCTAATTATTAGAACTTCATTCCAACGCTCACAGGTTAATCTTCAGCAGTGAAAGGCTGTTTGTATCTGTAATATCTCATAATATTACATGCTCTTACTTAACCCCTTAGTACTCAAGCAGTGGTCTGCAATGCACGCCCTCCCGAGCAGCACTGTGTGAGTTAAAAGTGTCAGCATTCACTGAAGATCTCAGTAGTATGACCGTAGGTAATAGAATGCCTTATGTATGTACGATTTGACCTGGCAACATAATTACCAGTTAATAGCTTCCATTTATAGTTTGGCTGGAAACGCTGCACAACTTACTTGAAGGGAGTGCATGAATCAAGAAGCAAATGTTATGTTTCCTGTAACAGGTAGCAATGCTCTGAGAGGTGGCAAGCGTCAAGGGAAAAACCTCAAATGTCAATAGTACTTCCGCAATCTATCTGCACAAATGAATGGCTTCCACCCCTGGCTCTAGGAATACTGTATTCCACAGAGGAATTACAGATTAATTCCCCACATGGATGCTCTAGGAATTTGATGAGTGTGTCTTCATGTTGTCCTCTCCGGGGATTTAAATAAATCTCAGTGGATGGAAAATTCACATGATGGGTATTAACTGTTTGAGTGCCTAAAGTGTATTCAATGACAAGTATGTACTCCCAAATTAAAGCTCATCGTAATGATTTACATATTTTAATTCTTCAAAATACTTTTCTTAATCTGAATTTAAACACATTTCTCAAAAATACAAAAACACTGACTGCACTTATATCCAGTAGGAAAAAATAGTTAAATTTTAAACCCACAGTCCTGCGGAAAATCTCTATATAATACTTAAACAGTTTGATGATATTTGAAGGCCAAACTCCAGTGCTCTGACATATTTATTTTGTTTGCACATCTCACTCGTATACTGAGAGTGAATAAAATAATTTGATGTCATGTACCGAGTGCTATAAAAATACTATGTACTTTGCATTTATTATTTTTAGAACAGAACTGGTTTGATAGAAACCAGGAATATGTTATTGAATAAGCTGGGCTTTCTTGCGAAAAGGTTTATTTTGGTTTTTATTTTAATGTATTCCCAGATATACAAAAAGTTCAGGGTGCAAGTGAATACAGAGAATGGACAACATCTGAAGTAGCTTGCCTTTCGGTGGGTCCCTGCTCAGATCTCAAGCTGGTTTTAACTCAAGAGAGAACATAAACCATTTGCAAAATAGACTGAAATCATCAAAAACGCCAGTCCAAATCCAAAAGATCCCTATGCACAGGAGAAACAGCAACGTCAGATGATTGTTTCAGCCTTGTTAGACTACATCAGTGAGTTATAGCCAATAACCCTGTAGGCACAATGAGCAAGGGCTTCACGTGTCAATCACCATTTTGTTCACTGTGCCTAAAGGGTATCAGCTATACCTTTTTTTTCCCCAGATATTTTCACAGGTATCTGCCTAAACATTATGCAATGTTTAGGCAGTGTGTCTCCTCTTTGTGTATTTCTTATTTGTTCTTCTTTTGGTGAGAATTAGTGGTCATTTTGCTAGAAGTTGCCTGGGCCCCCCAATGTAAATAATGAAACTGCTTAATAACAGTTTCACCTCTTACCTGGTGTAACACTTCCTCTGTGCTGGAGACCCAGAAGCTCCTGCTTAAGAGGTTCTGTCAACTCTCTTGGCTGAGAGCATCAGCTGACCGCTCACAGCCAATGAGCTAAACCATGCACGGCCAGGCTTATCTCAATGTAGAGAGATTCTGCCAGAGAGAACATGTAGTGGTTTTGGTGTTTGGAGAGTTACTTTTTTTTTGTCAGTTTTTGTTTTATGAGGCATCACCATGAGTATACAGTAGTCACATGGAATGCAGAAATAACAATAATGGTCATTAGACATATGGCTCTAATGTTAAGCAATTCATTTAGCTGACAACTGAGGTGGGCATAATGGTTGTAGTGTGTGCGAGCCATTGGGTATTATTGGGTGTGGACCTCTGTTGACGTGCCGGGTATCTGCAGACTATGGGAGCGCGTGGATTAATAACCCCTAACCATGGGGGGAGTGGGGTGGTGAATAGAAGATATTTTCAAGATCCTATGGTTCTGTCATGGCCGATAGGTGCCATCCTGGATCAAAGTAATCCCTTAAACTAAAACTGTGTGCAGTTGTGCAGGAAACTGACAGTAGGCTGTTATACGAACATCGAGCAAAAAAAAAAAAAAAGTGATGTATCTACTAGAAAACATAATAATATAACGATAAAATATAATGATTGGCTCCTCAGGTAGCTCAGGTTGCAGCTCTGGGTTTCTCTCCACCTCCATGCCGAAAGGGCTCCATTCGAGCTGAGTCCCAGACATGAGTAGTGGGGGTAGCGCTCGGCGTGTCTGTGTTCGGAGTTACCCCCAGTGTTTGGAGGAAAGTAGTGGCGTTCATTAGACAGGTGAGTTTCAGCACTCTACCATCAGCAGTAGTAACCATAAGTGATCTTGGTAATGTCCAGCGGTATTCCACACCGCTCTCTCTCAGCTGGCCCGTGATGGCTCCAAGGGATCTCTGCCATTGCAGTGTGTTCCTAGTGAGGTCTTGAAAGAATGTGAGCTTAGATGCCTCAGACTCATATGGGGTTTTATCCCGAACTGCTGCCATGAATCGGTTCTTGTCCGATACAGAGTGACATCTTACTATGATGTCCTTGCCGGGCTCAGTTGGGGGCCTGTCGTGACTTGGTAATTCGGTAGCAGCCGTCAAATAGAAGCTTTTTTGCTTGAGAGTGAAATAGGATTGTTTCTGTCAGGCGCCGCTAGTAGTGTGGCAATTCGGCATGGCCAACTGAGTCTGGAACGCCTCAGATTTTAATATTGGCGTGTCTGTTGTGGTCTTCTGTGACATCTACTCGTTGCGTTAGAGTGGTGTGAGAATGTTGCATGTTGAGCATATGCTCCTTCACCACTTGTACCTCTTGCTTGAGGTCCTTGACCTCTACTTCGGTGGCTTGGTGCACTGTGACTATCTGTACCTCAGTTCAGACTACGTCCAGATCTGCTGCTGAAATCTGTCTGAGCTATCTCAGAAGGTTGGCGATGTCTTGTTTAGTGGCCGGGGCTTGTGGATCACTTTCTGCCATTTCTTCAAGCAATGTCATGTGGAATGTTGTTTCCCTAGTATCTGTGAGATCTGCCTGGGAGTCTGCCCTGCTTGTTTTGCTGTCCGTCCGGGCTTCCATCTTGGAAGCTGCTGGGCTCTGCAACACTGCCCCAATGTCCTGGGAGTCGTTACTGGATCATAACTGTGGCTTTTGGGCTTTCTGCGACCCATGTTGTCAGCGTGTGGAGTGGAGCTGTACAACTCGTCTATCTTGGACTCCAGGTCCGTAGGACGGCCCGCAAGGCTGGGTACTCGAGGTAGGCCTCGGATTTACGTCGAGCCTTCTTGCCCATTTTTTGGTACAAGAAAAATATGGGCGTGATGCTCACCTTCCGGAGGGAAATTTGTGAGCAAGGATATGTCTTGAAGGCACTTTGGTGTCGCTAATTTTCGCAGGTAAGTGATCAAGTATGTGGAGCTTTGCTGGATGGCATCCATTCGGCTCCGGCGCTAAGCTTCACCCCTCGCAAATCAGTGAGTTACTTGGGTTTTTAGCTGTATACAGCTTGGGTCTACTTACATTTCTTAAATGGTTGGTTTGTTACCCAAGTAAGGCATTGTTTGCATGGCCTGGCCCCCAGACTCTTGACAACACAATGTCTAATAGGCTCTGTAGGTTGTGAAAAATATAAAATAATGTGGTATTTCATGTTTCCACTGCCTCATTTCTCATTTTCTCTTGACTCCTCTATTCAGCAATTTTTTTTTCGTGAATGTTTTCAGCTAACAGTGAAATCACTGTCAGACACTCACTTCTTGTGTGACTGGATGTCAACTTGACAATTGTATATATCTGCCTGAACAACAATGAGCAGTTAGAAAAATACAGGCAATGGCTGAGAATTGTGTTCTGTGAACTTGACACCAACATAATAGCCCTAAACAGCTTGGATATTGACACACTATGGAAACATTTATATTACAGGTTTATTTTTACTACAAGAAACCTCAACAACCCGGTTACGCCTAGTAAGATATAAAGACTAGCATATGTCACAATGTGAAGTATATATAATTAAAATATATATATATTTTAAAGGGACACTATAGTCACCAGAACAACTACAGCTTAATGTATTTGTTCTGGTGCGTATAGGCAATGTTTACATTGCCCCTAGGGACACCTCCAAGTGGCCACTGGAGGTGCTTCCCTGCTCAGTGCTGCACAGTAGGCAGCAGTGCCATTAAGCTTCTCTATACTTTGCATGGGGACACTGAATTTTCCTCATAGAGATGTATTGATTCAATGCATCTCTATGAGGAGGTGCTGATTGGCCAAAACATTTGGCCCCGTCCCCTTGCCGATTTCAGTCAATGGTAAAGCATTGGATTGGCTAAAAATCGGGCAAATTCGATTGTCACAAAGGGGGCGGAGCTAGCACCGGCAAACCCGCGCAGCGTTGGAATTAAGGTGAGTTTTAATTCCTTCTAAGTGCTTAAGGGGGAGTAAGCCACCTTAATTGTGGGTTTAACACTATAGGGTCAGGAATAGATGTTTGTGGGGAAAATCAAAGTCCAAGCTTTGAAGTTGGTAGTTAGTGAATGAGTGAGCACGCTGGACCTTGTGTGAGAGATATATGTGTGTGTTTATAAATACATGACTGCTTGTCTCCTTCATTCTACAGACAAGTCATATAAAGCCATATTCTTGCTCTGTCTTTATCATAATCTTTTTCTTTATTTTATTTACATGTTTACATGTAATCTTCCACCTACACAGCTGTGGTAGGCACTTTTGCTTTTCCTTACATGGGTGTAGCTGAGCATAGCATTCATATTTTTTTTTCTAGGAGTTTCCTGTTGTTGTACTTGAGAATATTGCTTAGATTCGCCCTCTGGAATCCTCTGTGTGAAGAATTCCATTTTAACCACTTTTGTGCTCATCTACATACTGCCTTAAGCATATACATGACACACACATATTCATAAACATACAATTTTAATTAAATGCTCAATGTATGGTGCATTATTAAAAGCAGTACTTAAATAGAAATATGATTATGTAATACTAAATATAAATAGGAATGTTTACTTTCCAAGTTTAAAAAAAATAAAAATTATTACTTACCATTATAATCAATAACTATTAACTGTAGACATCACCATCTCTTTATCCTGCAACTGGGTGCCTTCATCTCAACTACCTGTCAGCCAATAAGCACTGTTCTTTGCAATTGGCAATTGAATTAGAGAAAGCATAGAGAGCAGTGGGGGAGATGTATCAAACTGTTCACTATAAAGAAAACTGAGAGTTTTTAGATCACTTAAATAAATACGATCAAAATAATGACGGCATTTAACAGTGACTTTTCAGAACACTTTGATAAATAGCCTCCGGTGTTTTTATTTATCCTCCTCATCTGCAATATGGGATGAACATCACATGGAAAAAAAATGAAAAGGTTTACATGAGTCATAGTTGATTTCAATATTTTATTAAATGGTATAATTTTCCTGAGAAGGGACTGTCCCCCTTTAAATGCCTGCTGCTTTTCAGGTGCCTCTATTTACAGTAACACAGGCACGTGCCTACCTTACTTAACAGAAAACCTGCCCATTCTAGGAATATGCATCTTTTTGGTAATTTGCATATAAATGGTTTTAAGGATAATTCATTCTCCGTCTGCAGAGGTCCTGCAAGGCAGCTCCATGATCCAACCCCTCTCCTAAATGTTGTTGGAAAATAAGAGACAGCCATTGTATTTCAGTCTGGTCATTGTTCTTCCACAGACAAAGCTGGCATATTTGTGCAATCCATACTTTAGTCTCTCTCTGTTACGGTTGACTTCATATGAGCAGCTGGGCAGGTTTCCAACACCCACAGTCTTTCCTTTAGCCACAGAACAAAGTAGGCCACAACACAAATGCTATAAATGTTAAGCAAAAATCTCAAACCCTAAAAAAACTAAATATTCACAGTGAGGTGAAGAAAACCAAATAGAATCTTAAAGACCTGTCATCTGACAGAAAACTTCATATTCATCACGATAGACATGTTTTATTTTTTTTATCTTTCCAATACTTCAAATGTTAGCCCAATAGCTTGTTTTGCATCATTACTTATGTCTTATGCGTAGAACTTAGCATTTTCCAGCATGCACATGGATTGTCCTTCCTCTTCCTCTGATCGAATGTTGCGTAACCCCCTTTTTACCGTGCTCAGCCTTCAGGCAGGATGGGTGGCAGTTACATATTCTGTTCACACAGCGCCGCGCTATATTCTGTGCACACAGCACCATGCTATATTCTCTGCACTATATTCTGTGCACACAGCACCATGCTATATTCTCTGCGCTATATTCTGTGCACACAGCACCGGGCTATATTCTCTGCGCTATATTCTGTGCATACAGCACCACGCTATATTCTCTGCACACAGCTCCACGCTATATTCTGTGCACACAGCACCATGCTATATTCTCTGCACTATATTATGTGCACACAGCACCATGCTATATTCTCTGCACTATATTCTGTGCACACAGCACCATGCTATATTCTCTGCGCTATATTCTGTGCACACAGCACCGGGCTATATTCTCTGCGCTATATTCTGTGCATACAGCACCACGCTATATTCTCTGCACACAGCTCCACGCTATATTCTGTGCACACAGCACCATGCTATATTCTCTGCACTATATTCTGTGCACACAGCACCATGCTATATTCTCTGCGCTATATTCTGTGCACACAGCACCACGCTATATTCTCTGCACACAGCTCCACGCTATATTCTCTGCGCTATATTCTGTGCACACAGCACAATGCTATATTCTGTGCACACAGCACTGCACTATATTCTCTGTGCTATATTCTGTGCACACAGCACCACGCTATATTCTCTGGACACAGCTCCACGCTATATTCTCTGCGCTATATTCTGTGCACACTGCACCATGCTATATTCTGTGCACACAGCACCATGCTATATTCTCTGCACACAGCACCGGGCTATATTCTGTGCACACAGCACCACGCTATATTCTGTGCACACCGCTCCACGCTATATTCTCTGCGCTATATTCTGTGCACACAGCAACATGCCAAATTCTCTGCACACAGCACCGGGCTATATTCTCTGTGCTATATTCTGTGCACACAGCACCATGCTATATTCTGTGCACACAGCTCCACGCTATATTCTCTGCGCTATATTCTGTGCACACAGCACCATGCCAAATTCTCTGCACACAGCACCGGGCTATATTCTCTGTGCTATATTCTGTGCACACAGCACTGCACTATATTCTCTGTGCTATATTCTGTGCACACAGCACCACGCTATATTCTCTGGACACAGCTCCACGCTATATTCTCTGCGCTATATTCTGTGCACACTGCACCATGCTATATTCTGTGCACACAGCACCATGCTATATTCTCTGCACACAGCACCGGGCTATATTCTGTGCACACCGCACCACGCTATATTCTCTGCGCTATATTCTGTGCACACAGCACCATGCCAAATTCTCTGCACACAGCACCGGGCTATATTCTCTGTGCTATATTCTGTGCACACAGCACCATGCTATATTCTGTGCACACAGCACTGTGCTATATTCTGTGCACACAGCACTGCGCTATATTCTCTGCACACAGCACCGGGCTATATTCTCTGTGCTATATTCTGTGCACACAGCACCATGCTATACTCTCTGAGCTATATTCTCTGCACACAGCACCGGGCTATATTCTCTGCGCTATATTCTGTGTACACAGCACCATGCTATACTCTCTGCACACTGGAACTTGAATTTCTGTGTACTGCTTGAATGTTAGCAGTGCACACACTAAAGACAGCAGGATTACTCCTGGTCTGCTTACAGAGAGAGCAATGTGTCTTCTGTTTCATCACTCCCCCGCTTAACTCTGCCTCTCCCTCCTATTTCTATAAGCTCCCCAGCTACTTCCTCCTCCTCTGATAGGCACAGAGACATGTCCATGGCCCAGGAAGACTGACATATGTCCAAGAGAGATCCTGATTGGTTCAAAGACAGGAGACAAATAACAGGCGCAAGAGGGAAAGGATAGTATCCATGACAACCCAGCTGAAATGTTATCAGACAGAATGACTGCTCTGGGTTACAGTTGTATCTGCAGTATTTACATTTTCTTAAAAAAAGAATGTCCAAAGAACATTTTTTGTTTATTGGAGTTACATTCTAATTCAAAGACCACCTTGTTTCAGTCTGCCTTCACCAGGTTTATAGTTCAGGAGTTTTATTAAGCTTAACACATATCTCTGAGGAATCAAACTAGTAGAAGCATCAAAACTTGCTCCTAACTAATTTGTTGGCTCTCATTTCTGTGAGAGAGTTTGCAAAGTAGCCATACTCTGTGTGTATAAGCAGGCTTAGTGCCCACCAATGCAGATGTTTCTCCCTAAATAACTAGCCTGAAACAGACTAACATCAAAGTAAAAAAAAATCCAATTATAATAGCATAAGCTACTATCAGGCTATTATCAGCTAAACCTTCACATACAATCTAAATAAACTACAAATGGGTATAGCTATCACAGAATAAATCTATTAAATGTGTTTCTGAAGGAAAAATATCACCAGAGGCCCCAGGAACCATTAACAAATGAGATAAGCCTTCAAAATGGCAGAATAAATGAAACCAGCATTCCTAGGAACCTTTCTGAAGAGGGAAAGGTCAACGCCATACTTTTTTGTCACATTTTTAAAAGGTTGGAGATTAATAATCAGGCAGAAGACACTCAATGCCATCCCCCTACCCCCCATCCCTTACATTCAACCCTATGATTTAAAGACTGCTCTGAAGCCCACATGCTACGCCACCTCTCATCTTTGTCTTCTGGTCTAAGTCCTGATTCCTCCATCCGCATAGACATATATACTACAATCAAGGTTTCTCCAAGCACTCACCACAAAGTTAACCAAACTATTGGCTGGCTAGTCATCTGGTGCCTAGTGCCCTTTCAGATAGCTCCGTTACATACACCCTAAATCTCTATAGTTCTATATATCTACTCAACATATATTTCTCTGTTTTTTTAGATTGTAGTTTTTTTCTTCAATTCATAAATGTTATTATTTTTATCACTTTGTATACATTGTTCTGTATATTTAATTTTGCAAACACTGTTGCTTTTCATTGAACTGAGTTTATATATTTTTTTTCATTGCTGAACACTTCATTTATTTTTCTAAAAAGCTTCCAGCTTATTTCAGGTTAATAGAAAACACACAGACACAGAAATCTCTGTATTGTCATAAATAATAGAGTTTCTGGGCCTTACAATACTAAGAGGACCATTAATTAATAAATAAAGCCTGGGGAGGAGGGGGGCAGGCCTCCCTAAACTTTACCATATAGAAATCATCACAGCAGGTAGCTGCACCAGGACTTCACCTTCATATCTACCGTACTCCCACCTCTGATACTCGCCTTCAAGACTTCTGGAAGGCTGCACAGTTCCTGTGGAACTCTCTTCCCTCCTCCGTTAGATGCTCACCCAGTCTCCACTCCTTCAAAAAATCATTAAAAACCCACTTCTTCATAAAAGCGTATCAATTAAACTGTTAATAGCTCCCAACTGATTTCTATCTTGCAGCTGTCATTAGTCTAATACTATGCTTACCTTTTGTGTCACTTTACCCCACTCCCTCTAGCATGTAAGCTCATTGAGCAGGTCCCTCAACCCCTCTGTTCCTGTGTGTCTAACTTGTCTGGTAACAACTACATGTCTGTTCGTCCACACACTGTAAAGCGCTGCGGAATTTGTTGGCGCCATATAAATAATAACAAAATAAATAATAACCTAATAACCTAAAATGCAGAAAAGGTAAATGTGGTAACTGCACCTTGATCATGAAGGCACATGGCATTGTGAGTGTAGTGGATAAAATATATCACATTGCAGAATTCCAAAGAAACTACTGCCAGTAATTATATAATCCTGCTGCTTAAATGTTTACTGTTGACGTGTTTAGAGTACAATTAAGTTGTTGTTTTATTTTAATTGTATCTGTTTAGTATAAATTAAAATACAGAAGTTATAATGACTGTTGATAACTGATTTAGTGTTTGTTTTGTGCCAGCTGCCATGAATTAATGGTACCCAGGCATGGATTTCAAATGTATATTTCTCATGAAAGTTTAAATCAGTGATTCCCAAACCAGTATCTCCATTGGAATAAAACTGTGAAATACATAAATCCTGGATTGTTGGTGGTCCATAAAGATTGGTTTGGGAACCACTAGTCTAAATTATTTCTACAAATTACATCAATGTAAAATGGTATTCTTGTGCAATGGTCGTCCTTTCTCCTTTTTTAATTATAATTTTAGAATAAAAAAGTTCAAGTGTTTAATTGCCAAAATATTAATTGACTATTAGTGACTTCTGTCGATCGTCTTATATGCTGGGTGCCATCACTGTGGCTTTCTTGAAAATTATGTTTGTTGCTTAAGCTACTCATAGTGACGTTTGTTTTTTTGTTGTTGTTTTTTGCTGCACATTGAATTATGGGGTATTTTTTACTAAACTGTGAATTGTAGTAAATTGAAATCATAATATCAAAATATAGACAGAAAGTGATGATTTGGAAAATTATCCAGCTCAATTGTAATTAGAGCTTGAATTTAGTAATTTGAATTTCAATTCACTACAATATTTAAAGGACCACTATAGGCACCCAGACCACTTCAGCTTAATGAAGTGATCTGGGTGCCAGGTCCAGCTAGGTTTTACCCTTTTTTCTATAAACGGGTTTATAAATGGGTTAATCCAGCCTCTAGTGGCTGTCTCATTGACAGCCGCTAGAGGCGCTTACGTGTTTCTCACTGTGATTTTCACAGTGAGAAGACACCAGCGTCCATAGGAAAGCATTATGAATGCTTTCCTATGAGACTGGCTGAATGCGCGCGCGGCTCTTGACGCGCATGCGCATTCAGCCGAGGAGGCGGAGAGGAGGAGGAGAGTCCCCCACGCGGTGCTGGAGAAAGAGGTAAGTTTAACCCCTTCCTCTCCATCCAGCCCGGCGGGAGGGTGACCCTGAGGGTGGGGGCACCCTCAGGGCACTATAGTGCCAGGAAAACGAGTATGTTTTCCTGGCACTATAGTGGTCCTTTAAGTCTAGCTAACACACGCATACTTTCTTTCCTGGTATGCATAATTTATAAAAAAAAAAAAAGACAGAACAATGGGACATGATTTAAAGCTGGAGTGCAGTAGACTGAGGGGTAATTTGAGGCAACACTATCTAACATGACATAGATACCTGAATTAGCTTTCTGGTGTAAGCATTAAAGAAACCCAACAATGTTTATATGTCATAAAATAAAGGTAGACTGTCACATTACAGGTTTTTTAAATGTATGTCTACTTATCCCTATATTGAAAAAAAATGTGTGTTTGTGAAAAATGAAATTGAATCTAGAAATTCACACCATTTTATCCTGTAATTGGGTGAGCCCATCTTAGACCTTTGTTAATCATCAATTTCTGTCCTTTGCACATGCCAGTCAGTATAGAGAATGCATATAGAGAAGAGGAAAAATAAAAACAGCTTTATGCCTCCTCTTCATTTGCAATGTTTGCTCTATCTTTACGTTGTTCGAACAGGATTATAATGTAATTTGCTAAATCTTTAAAAACTAGAGCTTATGAAAAAAGGTTCACATAAGTTATAGGTGATTTTCAATGTTTCATTCAATGGTGTAAATTTCAGACACATGACAATTCCCCTTAAGCACGAGATTAACATTTGGCGGACTGGTAGTTATGTTAAAAAGGCAACTCAGAATCCAGCATTGCTGGGTGCTTGGCCAGTCAACTAAGAATGCCAATTAGCAGATCTTACTGCTCAGAAATAGGTTGTTTTTTAGAGCATTTTAGGGGACACCAGAGTAAAAGTAGTGATAGAAGTAAAGAGTCTCAAATCAAGATAGCCCTTGTGCAAGTTTTATTTGTTAGTATTTGGGGTAAAATTCAGTTTTCCTTCATGCATCCTAAATTCTAGCAAAATAACAGAATTTGGCTCAAAATAGTAGCCATTTCAAAGGTTGTATTTTGTATTAAATGAACACTATACCATTATGAATACAAATGTTTCTTTCTAACTCTATAGTGCCCTAGGCGATCAGGCTCCCACTGCAAGGGTTACATTTTTTATTTGACTTACCTTTTTCCCCTTGCGGTTCTGTTGCTGCACCTCTGTCACTGAGATCATCAAGATCGATTTATTCAGCCAATCCAATGCTTTCCCATAGGAAAGCATTGGGAGGCTAGAGTACAAGCGCGGCAAACTGCAGCACTGCATCAATCAGATGGTTTCTGTGAGACTGGAGTTTAACAACAGTATTGTGCAGAAGTGCCTCTAGTGGTTGTCCACATGATAGAGGCCAGTTAACCCTGCAATGAACATGGCTATGTTTTCAGAACAGCAGTGTTTTCAGCTGCAGGGTTAAAACAGGGGTCACATGGCACCGAGACCACTCCATTGAGTCCAAAGTGGTCTGGGTGCCTATACTGTGCCCTTTTATTTTCAGAATTTTTACCTCTGATTTGTTGCAAGTTACCTATTTTTTTTCAGTTTGCTAAAAATATAGAACAAAAAACCCCTCTCTTATAAAATACTCATCATACTTAATTTTGGCTTATTCTTCAGTTCTAGCACACAGGTGGGTGCAATTCATTCAACCATAAGCTCATTGAGCAAGGCCCTCAACCCCTCTGTTCCTGTGCGTCCAACTTGCCTGGTTACAATTATGTGTCTGTCAGTCCACCCATTGGACAGCGCTGCGGAATTTGTTGGCGTTTTATAAATAATAAAAATAACTGCATGATTGAGTGCCTTGTGGTAAAATATACATTTTAAAACATCAACTAATTTATGTGCGTATCATTGATCTTGGGCGTGCACGTTTTTGTAAATATATGTGTAAATATACATAGATTTTATTATGCTGAAATAACGCATACGCAAAACTGTGGGAATGGAGCTGCTCAGCCAACATGGCGAACAGAGAAACTCTGTGTTCTATGGGGATACTGCTGCCATGTACGCTGCCTGAATGCATTCAGTGAGCCTACATGTCTGTGATTTCAGAAGAGGCTTTCCACTTGACTTCATTTGACAGCTGTGATATCAGCCATTTCAGGCACATGTGAGAATGCTGAGCTCATCTTTCCTTTGTGCTCTGTTCTCTTTTATCAGTAATTCCACTGAGAATGTTCTACTTTGGGCTGATGTAGATATAAGAGACAGACAGGCTCAGAGATAACCACCCTGATTTAAATGAGAGAACAGGAGCTGGAGGAGAAAAACATTAAAATGATCTATTACAGTAAAGAGTTAATGTGACATTTTCATTTACTTTAGCAGGAGGAATGTGAATATAAAAATAGCACTGCCTGTAAATATTTTGGGATGTGAAGAATAGTTTGTTTTGTTTTTATCTTTGCAGCTATGTGGGTGTACATCAGCTAGCACCGCGAGCGAAAACGTAATGGCACCATGTCTATCATTTAAAAGTATGAAAATCTGAAGGTGGTCTTGCAATACACTGCTTATATCTTAAGCAAAAACTTAACTCAGAGCCTTCGTGTATTGTTCCTACTGATATTTGGAGATAATTATTCAAGGGACGTGGATCACTTGACATTTTAAACCAGCAAGCAAAGACTTTTACACAAATCCACAAACTAAAACACAGCAAAAGTTAAAAAAAAGTATGTAATAGACTTATTATAAACGTTGCCAGTTTGCTTTCTCTGGCACGCCTCTAATTATGGAGAACGAGTTTCTTCTCCATGCACCTCTTACCTTCCCATTCCACGCCCATTTCCCCACCTATTTCTTTGTAAATTCATGTAAAGCACAAATAACACTGTAGAAGCATAATAGCATAATAGTTCAGAAACACCAAGGCCACCAATTTCATTCACATATTTACAGCTAAATTACCATCATGCCTTGTGAAATTCATATACTGACTTTTAAAGGAATGCACCATAACCACTACATAACAGTACAGGACTCAGCTTATTGGCTGAGAGCTGTCGGCTGTTTTTTTTTTTTCAATATCAAATCAATTTGTATTTTATAAAGCCCTGCCATTTAAAAGGACACTCTAAGCAGAAAAACAACTTTAGCTGAGTAATATCTAATATATATAGATCATGCACCTGCAGTCTCATGGCTTTATTCTCTGATCTATACACCAAAAACCACTTAATAATGCTGAAATTGTTTTGGTGCATAAAAGTTTAATTCTTTAACCACTTAAGGACACATGACATGTGTGACATGTCATGATTCCCTTTTATTCCAGAAGTTTGGTCCTTAAGGGGTTAAGCAGCTGCGGGTTACTTACCAAAGGTTCTGAGCCATTGGGGGACTTACCACACAATGGACCAGAACTCAAATATCCCCTTTCTGATCTGCTACAGTATATACAGCAAGGAAGTAAGTTGTCCCTGTATGCACTGGTGGCATAGATAGCTGTCAGTTCACACCCGCAGTCCCATGTGGTGTGATGAGTCAAAGGAAAGGATGTTCTATGACATCACATGTTCCTATTCTGATTCAACCTGGAAAATAAGACTGCAAAAAAGTACTTAAAGCATGCTTGTACTGCTCTCCACACACCAGACATCAACCGATTATTGTACATTCTAATAACATAAAAGTAAGCCATCAGGATAGTGTTTCAAATTGATTTTACAGTTAAAACGGAGAAGGAGCAAGCAAATCGAAGAAACAGAAAAAAAGCAATGGCAGGAAGAAAAGCCATGAGAATAAAAGAGGGGTGAAACAACTGGGTGATCGCATAAAAGAGAGGTGATTAAAGTATGGAAGAGGGATGTGGTCAAAATGTAAGAGAAGGGAGAACACGTAGAGAAAATGAGAAGAACAGTGGAAACTAATAAGGTTATTCACGAAAGTGAGAATTGCCAGAAATTCAAAGTTAAGCCAAAATGTAAACAAAAACAAAAGTACACTGCCCTAAGCTAAGGATAAATCCTAAAACATAACTTTTAACAGTAATAAAATAAAAAAATAATAATGATAAGTACACACATAAATTAAAACAAGTGAACAAAGAATGTAAGGGAACACGCAGCAATAATAATAATACAATCAGTAATTAATTATATATAAAGACCTATATAGATAGGATGCACTATGTAATAGATATAGGCTAGTAAGCTAGTGAGAAATCCCAGGCTAAGTTATCTCAAAGAGGAGGATACTGTTACAATTATATGTCTAAATAATTGTTGCACATGAAGAGCAAGATAAAGTCAGTATTCAAGGTGGAGACAAATGTAGCAACTATTCCTTTATTATATCAATCTAAGGAAAAAGGGGAAATATCGCCTAAACGGTTGTTTGGAGATATCGGAAAAAGAAAACGTGTATATGGAGTCTTAATAACTGCTGCAGCAATATACACAAAATCTTACATTTAGAAAGGTAAATCTAATAGTGCTGCCTAAATAGAAGGTAATAAAAAGAGATTACTGAGGTAATAGTATAAACAAAATAGTGTCAGTGATAGGAAGGACTGATATAAACGCCGTGCCTTCAAGGGCACCTATTAGTGCAAGTCTAACTTCCTAGTAAATAACAGAAAAACTAGTATCAAGTAAAAAAAATAATAATAATAAATCTGTGCCTTCTTGGGCACCTATCAAGATTTAAATAACTGGTCTAACTGCCGAAATGAAAAGAACGAGAGTTCTAACAGCCTAATACCATAGAGGTATGTCAAAATAATATCAGCAACCGTAATGAAATATCTTTCAATGTTGTCTGTCAAGGTAAGAGGCTGGAGATCTCGGATAGTGAGCCCCGATGCGCGTTTCATTTTATTTATAATTCTAAATTGGGGTTAACCCCATCACTGCCCTATGACTCTTTTCCGACATAATTAGCTTCCAACGTTCTCCTTAAATAATCCAAAATGTAGGCCAAAATAATGAATTTGGAAAAATTCTCCAAGTCAGTTCTGTTTTCAGTTTGGCTATTTTGGCCTTAAAATGGAAGTTCACTTTGAATTGAATCCTCACTAGTGAATAACCCTGTAAGAAACCAGGGGACTGGTTGGATTGCAGGTAAAAGGCCTGAGTAGTTAAAGGGACATGCATCACTTTGAGACAACTGTCTCATTCAAAAGCTATTGCTTCAAATGAAATAGTTGTTTCACCCTGCAGAAAGGAAAAAGCAAATGTTATTTATTTCATATTTACTTGCTTTGTCTTTCTTATGTTTTCCCCAACCATTACAGGGACACACACTGATCTAGCCAATCAGTGTCATATCCTTAGGAATACTGAAAAAGTGCTTTGAGCATGCCTGATGAATTTACACATGTGCAGTTGGAAGATCTCTTCACCTTGCAACATCCGCAGAGGGGAAGAAGTGAGGGAGTCTGATCAATGTGATTATGCAAAGAAGGCTTTGATGTTTGGTTTCTCTCTCCTGCTATTGTACAATGATTCCATATTTCTGTCATTGGTTGACTGGTCTGAAACTCATCTGGCTGTCTAGGAGGGGCGGGGGAGGGAGTGCCCACCAAAGCAATTGTATCTAAATCATGCCTCTGCAGTTTCAGGCACTGTTAAATTCTTCCATTTAGGAGTTAAATCACTTTGTTTATGCAGCCCTGGTCACACCTCCCTGCAGGGCCGGTGCAAGGATTTTTGACGCCCTAGGCAAAAGTAAAGTTTGCCGCCCCCCCCATGTGACATCACAATGCCCCACCCATATGATCTGCCATGTTAACTAACGCCAGTGCTGCAGTGCCGCCGTGCTTACATTAAAAGGCCTGCAGGGACAGGCTATGGACACCAGAACCACTACATTAAGCTGAAGTGGTTCTGGGGACTAGAGATTAGTGCCACGAATAATATACTAGATTGCCTACTTACAACCAGATGAGGATGATGATGGGCTCTAGCTGCAGTCTGGCTCCACTGGTCTGGTGTAGAACAGGCTCCATGGAGGCTGTTTGTAACTGTGGTCACAAAAATCAATGTACTGGGAGAATGGGAAGCAGCTCCATTTTAAGGCCCTTTACACAGCTCAAGGTCTGGGTCCCAGGGTCCACTTTCATTTTCCACCAATGAGTTTGTTCACAGGGGTGGAGTAGGGGGATGTCCGAATATGTGTGTAAGGAATGCATTGTGTGAATCTGTGTTTGTATGTGTAAGGGCTGCAAGGTGTGTTTCTGTGTATGTACGGGATGCATTGAGTGTGTGCATCTGTAAGGGGTGCATTGAGTGTGTGTAAGGAATGCATTGTGTGTTTCTGTGTGTGTAAGGGATGCATTGATTGTGTGTGTGTCTCTGTGTGTAATGCATTGTGTGTTTTTCTGTGTGCAAAGGGTGCATTGTCTTTATGTGTAAGGGGTGCATTGTGTGTGTGTGTGTGATGGATGACAATCTCTTCTCCCCCCTCTCCCTCCCTTGTCCCTCTCTTCTCCCCCCTTGTCCCTCTCTTCTCCCCCCTTCCCCTGTCACTCTCTTCTCCCCTGCTTGTCCCTCTCTTCTCCCCCCTCCCTTGTCACTCTCTTCTCCCCTGTTGTCACTCTCTTCTCCCCTCCCCACTCTCATTACCCCATCAATCCCTCCCTGTCAATTTCTTCCCTCCTGTCAATTTCCTTCCCCTCCCTGTCAATTTCCCTCCCCTGTCATTCCCCTCCCTGTCAATTTCCCTCCCCTGTCAATTCACCTCCTCCTCACCCCTCCCATGTCAATTCACCCCCTCTGTCAATTCCTCCCTCTGTCCCCCTGTCACCCCCTCCCCTGTCAATTCCCCCGCCATTTCCCCACCTGTCCATTCCCCCGTCCATTTCCCCCTCCCTGTCCACTCCCCATGTCAATTTCTCTACCTCTGTAGCGTGGCGAGCCCATGGTATGGTCTGGGTACAGGGAGTTTTTGCCTGTACCGGCCGGACTCACAGGGCGCACACTCAGTGCACACTTCCTTTTAGTCCGGCCGGGTACAGGAGACAGCTGCTCCCTGTACCCGCGGACCATACCATAGAGGGCTCGGCCATGCTACAGGGAGGGAGTGACAGGAGGGAGTGCTCAGAGCTTCCCTCCTGTCAGCCCCTCTCCCCATGCTGCGCCCGGGCGGTGCGGTCCGCCCTCATGGACGCACCGCCCGGGCAAAGCTGCAGCCGCCTGAGGCTGCCTTGTCCGCCTTACAGGTAGTGCCGGCCCTGCCTCCCTGCAAGTAACATCCCTGGTCACACCCCTTCAAGTAACATCTACATCTTTCCAGATCCCTTCTTGTTAAGTGAAATCTAATGTTTACACTTCCTTTATTGCAAATTCTGTTTAATTTAGAATGTATTATCTGCTGCACTGTTAATAGCATGCCAGACATTGCAGAAGCCTCCTCTATGTGATTAAAGTTCAATTTACAGAGCAGGAGATAAATACATCTAATATATGTTAACATCTGATTGAAAATAAATCATTTTTTTCATGCAGGTTGTGTGAGTCACATGCAGGGTAGGTGTGACCAGGGACGTTTTAGCCGCGAGGCAAACAAGGCATTTGCCTTGGGCAGCATTTTCCAGGGGGCGGCCCCAAATGCTCAGGGCAAATGTCTTGTTAGCCTCGCGGCTAACTGACAAGCCGGGCGGGAGGTCGGTCTAGTGGGGCTGCGAGGGAGCACTTTCCCAGCAGCCCCACTAGACCCCAGGGAGAGAGAGACCCACCCAGCATTCTCAAAGGTAAGGAGGCTGGGGGGGGTTAAATAAAAAAAAAAGTGAGTGTGTCTCTGTTAGTGTGTGTGTGTGTGTATCTGTTAGTGTGTGTGTGTGTGTCAGTGAGTGTGAGTTGTTTGCCTGTTAGTGTGTGTGAGTGTGTGTCTGTTAGTGAGTGTCTGTTAGTGAGTGTGTGTTTGTCTGTTAGTGTGTGTGTCTGTTAGTGAGTGTGTGTTTGTCTGTTAGTGTGTGTGTCTGTTAGTGTGTGTTTGTCTGTTAGTGTGTGTGTCTGTTAGTGAGTGTGTGTCTCTTAGTGTGTGTCTGTGTGGGTCTGTTAGTGAGTGTGTGGGTCTGTTAGTGAGTGAGTGTGTGTGTGTGTCTGTTAGTGAGTGTGTGTCTGTTAGTGAGTGAGTGTATGTGTGTCTGTTAGTGAGTGTGTGTTTCTGTTAGCTAGTGTATGCGTATCTGTCAGTGAATGTGTGTGTGTATTTAGAAGGAGGGGAAGGGGGGAAGGGTGGGGTGGGGGTGGAGTCTGAGTTTTGTCCTGTCTAGGGCAGCACAAAACCAGGATACACTACTGGGTGTGACCAGGGGCGTACCTAGAGCATTTGGCACCCGGGGCGGATCCTGTGCTTGGCACCCCCCCTCCCCCCCCCAAAAAAAAAAACCAGTAAAAAATGTTAAAGGTTTTCTTTCTTTTATTTTTACAATTTGTAAACTTTGCAAAACCGCTGTCGGCCCCTCCTACAAAACCCTTGTCCTGCCCCGCCCCTCCTACAAAACCTCTGTCCTGCCCCTTCTACAAATCCTGTACTGCCCCGTCTACAAAACCCCCGCAACCCCCTTCCACAAATCTCCTGCTTATCCCCCCTTATAAAGACTCCTGTCCCAATATAAAACCCCCGCCCCTTCTACAAAATCCCTGCAGCCTCACACACACATTTACAGGCAGACAGTCACACACTCAGTTACAGACAGACAGTCACACACTCAGTTACAGGCAGACAGCCACACACAGTCACAGGCAGACAGTCACACATACACATTTTCTCCGTGCGGCCAGTTTGGCACCCTAACTACCATGGGACACTGTGCAGCCACAGCTCACACAGCCCCCTCCAGCCAGGGCCGGTGCAAGAATTTTTGCTGCCCTAGGCAAAAGTAAAGTTTGCCGCCCCCCCCATGTGACATCACAATGCCCCACCCATATGATTTGCCATGTTAACTAACGCCAGTGCCGCCGTGTTTACATTAAAAGGCCTGCAGGGACAGGCTATAGACACCAGAACCACTACATTAAGCTGCAGTGGTTCTTGGGACTATAGTGTTTCTTTAATGTGAGGTAAATTAGAGCTTAGTGCCACGAATAATATACTAGATTGCCTACTTACAACCAGATGAGGATGATGATGAGCTCTAGCTGCAGTCTGGCTCCACTGGTCTGGTGCAGAACAGGCTCTCTGGAGGCGGTTTGTAACTGTGGTCACAAAAATCAATGTTCTGGGAGAACGGGAGGCAGCTCCATTTTTTGGGGGTCCTTTACACAGCTCAAGGTCTGGGTCCCAGGGTCCACCTTCAGGTTCCACCAATGAGTTTGTTCACAGGGGGTGGAGTGTGTAGGGGATATCCTGATATGTGTGTAAGGAATGCATTGTGTGAAATTGTGTTTGTATGTGTAAGGGCTGCAAGGTGTGTTTCTGTGTATGTATGGGATGCATTGAATGTGTGTAAGGCATTGGGTGTGTGTAATGAATGCATTGTGTGTTTCTGTGTGTGTAAGGGATGCATTGTGTGTAACGGTTGCATTGCTTGTGTATGTGTGTCTGTGTGTGTAATGCATTGTGTGTTTTTCTGTGTGCAAGGGGTGCATTGTGTGTATGTGATGAATGTCAATCTCTCCTCCCCTCCAATTTCTCTTCTCCTCCTCCCAATTTCTCTTTCTCACCCCCCCCCTTATTTATTTTTCTCACCCCCCCTTATTTCTTTCTCACCCCTCTCTCACACCCCCTTATTTCTCTTTCTCACCCCCCCTTATTTCTCTTCTTTCTCACACCCCCTTATTTCACCCCATTTCTCTTTCTCCACCTTATTTTCTCTTTTCTCACACCCCTTATTTCTCTTTCTCACCCCTTATTTCTATTTCTCACACCCCCCCTTATTTCTCTTTCTCACACCCCTTCTTTCTCCCCCACCCCCCTACCTGTGTTGTAGCGTGGCCGAGCCCAGTGTAGTCCGCGGGTACAGGGAGCTGTTGTTTCCTGTACCCGGCCGGACTAACAGGAAGTGCACTTAGTGTGCACTTAGTGTGCACTTCCTGTTAGTCCGGCCGGGTACAAGAGACAGCTGCTCTCTGTACCGGTCGGACCATGCCATAGAGGGCTCGGCCACGCTACAGAGAGGGAGCTGACAGGTGGGAGCGCTGAGCGCTCCCTCCTGTCAGCCCCTCTCCTCAGGCTGCGCCCGGGCGGTGCGGTCCGCCCTCATGGACGCACCGCCCGGGCAAAGCTGCAGCCGCCTGAGGCTCTCTACAGAGCGCTCGGGCGGCTGCAGCATGGAGGGGGGGGGGCGGGGGGCTGGTCATGGCACCCCCCACCCGGCTGGCACCTGGGGCGGACCGCCCCCCCCGCCCCCCCCAGTACGCCACTGGGTGTGACTAGGGCTGTATAAACAGAAACCAAAGTGATTTAACGCCTAAATGGCAGATAATTGAACAATGAGACAAATTGAACAATCAGATGCTTGATCGGAGACATGATCTATACTCACAAACTGCTTCATTAAGCTAAAGTTGTTTTGGTGCCTATAGTGTGCCCCTAACTCCCTCTTTGTCTTTACCATATGAGTTTTGAGCCCAGACCAGATTCTTTTTGGGTTGAACGCATCTCTCCAGCACTATTTAATTTGTCTCCCACGTTGGAATTAGTGTAGGACCCACCGAAATTGGGGTACAGTGGTGCAGTGGTGGGCTCAACACAATATGGTCATATGGTGGAACTGAATCCCTATCTTTGTTTGCTGGAATAGGTGATTTTAAATAGCCTCATAAAATTTAAAACTATATTTTTATGTGTGTTATGTATAGTGTCCCTTAAGTCACCAAAAATTCTTCAGAATATCCCCACCCCTGGCCACATCCCCACTCACACTCCTAAAATTAAAGTGTGCCTCTATGTCCATTTGAAATGTTTAGAGGTAAGTAACTCTGTTTAGTGAACATACTAGGTTTTCTAGCGATTTCAACTGTAATAGTTAGAAATATTTTAATAAGTTTGAATGAGCATTTAGCTGTTTTTTTTTAAATAAAAAAATAATAATAATTATTTAAAAAAGAATGTCCCACTTAATGAAGGTAAAACAAGAACAAACAAATGATTACCCTCGAAATAAAATAGTGGAATCATAGTATAAGCTGGCAGCTGTAATTGCATTAGACATATTTCGAGTTCTGTATTAGAATATACATATGCACTTTTACCCTCTGCACAACTTATTTGCCATAGCCAGAAAATAGGACTATTCTAATTATTGCTCATATGTGTAACAATATGGTAGATTAGACACTTATAGCAAAAAAAAGTCAGACATCTAGCTAAAGTTGTCATGAACTCACTCTCTGAAATGGATACATACTGATTAGCTCATAGGACTGATTTTCACTGCTAAAGTCTGATGCAGACTCCTGTATGAACCTTGAATCTTCTCCTTTCTCTCCACTCTTCATAATTCCCACAAACCTGGAAGTGCCATGTTTAGTATGAGAGAGAGTCCATTGGTTTTAAAGATAGACCTGGCTGTGTTCCTTAGCTTTCTTATTGTTATACCTGAATATTAGTACCATTGATTACATTCACAAAATAAGACCAAGTTGTAATATTTTTAGGAAATGGCAACTTGAAGGATTTTATATATTTTAAAGAAATTTTCCTGTTTTGGAAAATCTGCTTTTTTTTGTTGGAGAATTTTGTCTTGGTGAAAAGGTATACTCTTGCACCTTTTTTTTATTTATTTTTTTATACATTTACAGCTCCACTACTTAAAAAGACAAAAAAAGAGGCATTGGACAAAACTGTAGGAAAGGGCCCAAAAAGGAAAAATGTGGAGCAGACAAAAGATAATATTAGCGCACAAAGAAAAGCACTACAAATATTTGTCATGAAAACTGATCCATGTCATTACCTCTTCTGTGCCGTGCCATACCTCCCACTTACCATGAATGTTACAATGCAAAGCAAGATGGTGGCAGTGAGTCTTCATACTGCTCTGCCTGGTCTATTAGTACAACATGGAGCACAATGTTTGATAAGGGTGTAGGGATTTGAAGCGGCCCTTTCTTTTTTTTCCCCGCGTAGTTTTCCCTTTCTCATTCTATCTGTATTTTAATCATGAAACTCTCCCCATGCCACTTGCTTTTATTTATACTTCTTATCTTTTTTCTGCCGGATCTCGATACCTGAGATCAGCCATTTTGTTCTCCTCTGCACATGATGTCTTCTGTTTGCCCTTCTGTGGGATTATTTCACTGATGCATTGTGGATAAATTTATTTGGTAACTGAAAAAAAATCTTACTTTAAGCTCTGTCCATTGTTACCTTTAGTCAAATTGACAGCTATACATAAGGAAAAGTAATCCCTACTTTTCTTCACGTATATTGCTAAACTAAAGCAAAAACCAATGTGCAAAAGAATACTGAAAACAGACAACTGCTCAAGTAGCTTTCCCTTCGATGGATCCCCGCTCAGATCTCAAGTTACTTTAGCTCATCGTTTGCCATTGCAAAGAGAACCGAGGTCATTGCATGTCAGATTGATCCCACCCAAAAGGGCAGAATAGATCCACAATGCAGGCCGGGACTCTGGACGAGAGATACAGCAACCCCAAATGATTGTTTTGGCCACGTTAGACCTCATCAGTGAGATATAGCTGATACCGCTTTAGGCACTGTGGGCAAGTGGTCCATGTTTGGATTATCCTTTAACCTTAAGGAGATCAAAAAAACTATGTGCAAGAGAATAATGAGAACGGACAACAGCTCAAGTAGCTTGACCTTTGATGAGTCCCCAATCTCAAGCTGGTGTTAGCTCATCTTTTGTCAATTCAAAGAGAACCTAGGCCAATTGCATATTAGACTGACATATTAGACACATCCAAAATGCCTGCCTCTCTCTGTACAAGAGACACAGCAACCCCAGACAATCGTTTCAGCAATGTCAGTGAGGTATAGCTGATACCCCTCTAGGCACAATGAGCAAAGGGTCCAAAGATTAAAATAAGTTGTTTTTTTAGTAGCAGATCCAGTTTAATGCAATATCCCCCTTAACTCCAATTTCTTTTTGTGTTCTCCTCACAACTAACTGCACTGAGAAACCAGACAGAGTAGCATATATCCTAGGCTTTTGCACTACCAAGGCATTGTATACCAGGGTGCAGGGAAAATCAGTAATATTGTCAACTGCTACCCTGCAAATCTGGCACTAAGAGGAACAGACCTCGTGTGACTCTGCTGAAAATCACTGTTGCATTATCATCAGTATCGGTTCATTGGTCATCTCAAAACCAGACAGTTTGGCAAAAAATGACTCCTGTAGGCTCACCGTTCTATTTTTTACTTGGGACACTGCCAGCAAAACAGAACCCTTTGATAAAACTTTCACACTGTGCAGCAGGGTGTCACATGAGTTCATGAGCACATTGCATTATGGAAGCATGCAAATACTCACACACCGCACTTTGTTGACCAGTGAGAAAACTTTGAGTAAGGAAGGACAAATCAATACACAGTAATATTGCAGAATCTCTTATTATCTGCATATTTATTAATGACAAAAAAAACGATACAATGAACAAATATAAATGTGAATATTACAAATTATATAAAAAAATAAAATGGTGCATTTTAGCAATATATATTTTACATTTTATGCCTGTATTATGAAAAGATTGGAAGAACATGCCCAGTTTTAATAGTTGTGAGCCATCTTGTTGTTTACTGGAATGTTTTGATGAATATTAATAGGTGATATTTCCACAACTCCTGTTGTGAGAGAAAGCATTATTTACACATTAAAACCAGATTTTCAGGATTTAGTCCTATTATACGAGGGCTTTGTAAGTTCACAGGGAGTAATAAAGAAATGCATATATTTAATTGTTTGCTTGTTTTCTAAATCTCAAGGGTTGGATATATTATTATTATTGGCATTTCATATTACACAAATAATCGGAGAACATGAAATGATTGATCCCCCGTAGACCATTTAAGTAGAGTAGATTGCTTTCTAACCATTGTATAGCCTTTATAAGGTGCACGGATGAACAACTTGAGGGAGATTAAATGTAGAAGTTCTAGCGGTAAAATGAACAGAATGAGTCCAGCAAAACGAGTCGCTCATTTATTAATCTCTGGACATTCGAGTGCGTTTTGACCTTCACCTGCATTCTTTAAGCCTGAATCAGCGGGCCATAAATCCTATGTGTGTGTTTGCTGGCAAGGACACACAAGGACAGGAACTCACTGAGAAGTGGTGTAAATACTAAACTTCTATGACACATACAATTTATCTCTGGGTCCAAAAATTGGGCCTCAGTGTCAATGTGTATTTCTCCTGCAAGAAGTCCAATTTAGGCTTTGTTAAAATCACTAAATTCTCGGCTTATTACATCTCATTTGCAATGTCTAATTTGTGACGGAAGCAAAGACTTTGTAATGACATGTAAACCCCTGATTGCCGAAATTGTTGAAGTGCTGCTCTGAAGGTGCACACGGCATGTATACTTGAGTTATTCATACTATCAACCAGATCTTGCAGAACAACCTAGGAACTTGTATTAGGTCATATCATGACTACTCTAGGACAGAGTCCTGGTGAACTACCAAAGATTGCTTAATCCTTATTTGCAATGCAAGCAAGGTCCATTCCTTATAGCTGACCTCGTTATCAATGAGCTTGTCCCAATGAGCATAACAATAAGGTTAAATGAGAGCTTTTTAATGGATTGTTATAGCTTGAACTACTTAACATATTTCACACATATGCAAAGCAATAAATAAAAGAACTAGAAAAGCTACAATTTCTGGGGAAATTGTGTGAAGTGTTCTTGCCTCCACCAGTAGTCTACAACTGGAGTGGGCGGAGTAACTGTTATTATTTATTTATATAGCACATTTAATTGCAATGTTGTTGCCCAAAGTGCTTCACAGTTACATTAAACCATACATTTATAAAAACATTAGCAGGTGTTCAAAAGGCCCTGTCTATGACATCACTTGCTGCTGCAGCCTGGCACAGGTCAGAGTATTTTGGCGGTTGCCATCTTCAAACGGTCGTATTTTAAAAACTATAATTCCTACAGCGAAGAGATTTATATTGTGAGAATCACAAGACCCAGACCTACAATTTGATGCATAGTATGTCTCTGAAGTATTAAAAATGAAGGCACAGTCGCAGTTTAGAAATTGCACTTCAAATTTAAGCTGGCTGGAGTGGAGTTTCAATGAATGTCAATGGACGGCGTGAGTTGCAAACAAATGGTCATATCGTGAAAATGATCAGGACTATGGCTTAGTCGTGGACATTTTTAGTGGCAGCAGGGATAGCTGAACGTTTTGATATAAGATTTGTGTAGGTGGGCTTGAAAATGAGGGAGTGGTGGCAGTTTAGAAATCATGTCCTGATTTTTCAGTTTTTGCCAGCTCCCACTTCAGTTTTGAACATTTTGCCATTCATTCCTATGGGACCAATTTCACCACAAGAACGACAATATTCCGTGAACCATTCGGCGAAATGTTCCACAAAGCAATAGAAATCCGATCGGGAACAATCCGCACGTTTCGGTATATTACTGTCTATGTAGTGTAGTGTAGTGTAAAAATAGTTGTAAAATTACTGCATTTCTACAAATCCATAAGATTGGCAGCTTCTGCAGTGATAAACCAGGAAATATCTCAGTCAAGCGCACTTAACTTCATATAGAAGTGCTGAGTGCATGCCATGAGCAGACATTTATAGGCACAGAGATGCTCGATCAATTGCTATTTTATTGGAGCAAACACAGACACGATGCATGTTGGGAGGGCAGGAAAAAAAAGGGTGAGATTATGAAGCAAATTAATAAGCTAACCTATATAGAGTGGGTGCAAGGAATACTAGTTATGGTGAAGTGCTATTTTATTAGTTATGCCTTGATTGTGCTGTGTAGCATTTTGGTTATTTCTGATTATTATATGAAGGTACATCGGCGGAACTACCACCGGTGCAGGCACTGCAGCCTCACAGGCACAGATTGAAGGGGTGGAGCAGAAGAAGAGAACCTGTCCAGCCCCACACTCCTATCAGCCTCAGCCAGCAGAAGAACCATGTTTAAGCCACCCTCCTGCACACAACCGGTATGTTAACAGGAGGATGGCTAAAAATATAAAAATTAGGACTTGCATGTGTGTATGTATGTCTGCGTGTGTATCTGTGTATCAGTGTATGTGTGTATCTGAGTGTGTGTATGTATTAGTGTGTATGTGTCAGTGTGTGTATGTGTTAGTGTGTATCTGAGTGTGTGTGTATGTGTGTATCTGAGTGTGTGTATGCAGGGCCGCCATCAGGGGGTGACAACCATGACTGTTGTCACGGGCCCGGCGGCCATGAGGGGCCCGGATTGCTCTAGCAATCCTGGGCCCCACTTTCTTTCTCTGCCCACATAGATAGCGAATATCGCGATCTATGTGTGCAGCCGCGGGCCCCCCGGCTCCCTGTTACCGCAGAGGGGGCCAAGGCAGCACACAGCTTCTCCTCTCTTCTCTCTTCTAATAACTCTTGCGAGACCCGCGGAGCGTTGCCATGGTAACAGGGTCTCGCAAGAGTTATTAGAAGAGAGAAGAGAGGAGAAGCTGTGTGCTGCCTGGGCCCCCTCTGCACTAACACAACACACACACACTGCATACACTAACACAACACACACACACACTGCATACACTAACACAACACACACACACACTGCATACACTAACACAACACACACACACAAACACTGCATACACTAACACAACACACACTGCATACACTAACACAACACACGCTGCATACACTAACACAACACACACACTGCATACACTAACACACACTGCATACACTAACACAACACACACATACACTGCATACACTAACACAACACACACACTGCATACACTAACACACTCTGCATACACTAACACAACACACACACACTGCATACACTAACACAAAACACACTGCATACACTAACACAACACACACTGCA
>OW240915.1:264879344-265022425 GCA_933207985.1 Pelobates cultripes | reverse complement strand
ATTCTCACTATGGCCCCCACCCGCCGCCCAGGGGTGGGGACCGGGGGGGGCAATAGGTCCCCCCCCCATTCTCCTTATGGCCCCCACCCGCCGCCCAGGGGTGGGGGCCGGGGGGGGGCAGTAGGTCATTTGGTCTCCCCCCTTATTTTCCTTTAGGGCCCCCACCCGTCGTTTAGGGGTGGGGGCCAATAGTTTTTTTTACAGTGAGCAGCCACAGGCTGCTCACTGTTTACCAGACATGCCCCTACTCGCAGTATAGCGAGTAGGGGCATATTACTTACTAATATTAAGTAATTTTTACTTAGTATTAGTAAAGTTGGCTGAAAGACCAATTTAGGTCTTTCAGCCTTTTAGTAGATAACTCCCTGATACCGTGGGAATTAGGGAGTTATCTACTAAGCGGCTGCAAAATGCAGCCACAGCAGTGAATAGGATTGGAGTTTCATTCATTCGAATGAAATTCTGATCCGAATAAAATGCCGAATTGCGTTCTAAAAGAAACGAACAGACTGTTCTCATTCAGTTAGAACGCAATTCGGCAGTTTTGTGTAAAGTGACAGGAAGCATTGTGGGAACACTGAGGAAAGCTAGGGATCATGGGAAAATTGCTCTGACCAGCGGAAATGAAGCACACTTTGCTCCTCCGCTGGTCAGAGCTGGTCAAGCGGAGGAATCCTCCATAAGGCAAAGAGTCCCTACTTTGTCTTATGATTTTAAAGAAAACTAATGAAGACAGGAAGAAAAGAATAACAGATCCTGAGAAAGGGGGAGAAGAGGAAGAGATTGAGGAAAGGTAAGTTCGGCATGACAGTGCCGCTTTAAACACGAGAGGTCTCAACATCCCTGAAAAGCGGACTCAGGTACTTACAGAACTGCACACACTAAAAGCAGACATAGCTTACCTACAAAAAACTCACTTCAAGGCAGACGCACCCCCCACACTACGGAACAAACACTACCCTACAGGCTTTTTCAGTAACTATACAAAATCCAAAGCCTGAGGAGTAGCCATACTCATCTCTGCTAAAGTCCCTTTCACGTATAAAGCCCACCAAACCTCTGACACAGGGAGACTGCTTATGGTAAAAGGACAGATAGGCCACCACGTAGTGACACTAGTAAACCTATATCTACCTAACAGAAGACAAGGGAAAGCACTCAAAAAATAATTTCACCTAATGGAACAGTTTACTGAAGGCATCCTCCTGATGGGAGGCGACTTTAACATATCACTAGACACCACCATGGACACGACTTCCAACGCACCTACCTACCAAGCCTCAACTAGGCGTCGGGTAGCCTCACTACTGGACGACGCCAGACTATTCGATATCTGGCGCACAACGCACCCCACAGACCGAGACTTTTCATACTATTCGCACTCTACAAAATCTTACTCCAGAATTGATATGTTTTTCACCCAACATAAATATCTACATCTAGTTAAAAATGCGAATATGGTCCTATTACCTGGTCCGACCACGCGCCCCTGTCCCTCGCCATACATATACTCCACCACCCCCCACATTCCTTCCAATGGAAATTAAACGACCTGCTACTAAACGACGCGGACACAATCACAACCATCCGCCAAACGATACAACAATATTTTGATGTAAATCCTGATCACACAACATCTCCCACGACAACTTGGGAAGCCCATAAGTGCGTCATAAGGGGTCACCTCATCGCGATAGCATCTAGGCTTAAAAAGAAACGAACAGAGCGTGCTGAAGCTCTTACATCCGAAATTAGATTTTTAGAAGCCACCCATAAACAGAATATCTCCCTAGAAACATACAAACTATTAACGGATAAGAGAACGGAACTGCAAAAGCTGATGAACACCCAAATTAAACGACAAATGACGTTCACCAACTACTCTTACTACTCCAAAGGAGGCAAATGTGGACGCCTCCTAGCTAACTCACTTAAAGACACAAGACAAACTACATTTATATCCAAGATCAAAACACGATCGGAACACATATCACATAAAATCACAGACATACTACATGAATTCCAGAGGTTCTACACAGAACTCTATAACATTCGATCTTCCACTCCAACAGCTCTAGAACTAGAACACTAATTAACCCCTCAAATAAAACAAACAATACCCCAAAACCTGTGAGGTATCCCCTACACCTTCACATAAAATAACATATAACACACAGAAAAATAGGTGGAGCAAATAGTAATAATTAAATAAAAATATACTTCCCTCTCTTCTAACTTCTCACTGTAAGAGATAGAGAGGTACAAAATAGTGCAGATATTTCTATACACAAAATAGTAATAAAATATAAATCATATGCACTCACAATGGGAGAGCCATATAATGCAACCTGGCTCTGGTGTGGATTTCCTTTGGGATCTTAGTTGGGTGATCCCCAGACCTCTTTGGTGGTGCTTGTTAAAGTATGTCTTCCTTCCCTTTCAATGATAGGCAATGGAAAAAAGTATATATTTGCCCCAACAGTTGATTTTAATGAATGTAATTTTTTTTATAGATGTAAATAGATTCATAAGACAACTATCCTTAAAAAAAAAATTTTTTAACAAAGAAGCTAGAACCGACATAGAAGACAACAACACAGAATTTATACAAACGGACTTAAAACAAAAATCACAATTGATGATTATGAAAGAAGCTCGCAGTATTAAAAAGATAAATAAATTTGATGCGAACTGGACGTTCATTTGTTTGTTCCCACGAATTCATCCTGTTCGTCGAGTTTTGGTTTGCAAATTGGACGCGTTCACTGGATTTTTTGCCGCGAGTCTCGTGAGACTGGCGGCGGCCATTTTCTGATCTTACCCGTCCCTCTGGCTCTGTCTTTGCCTCATGTCTACCCTGTCTGCTGGTCTGGGCCATGGTGAGCTCCCCTATCTCTCCCTCTCTGGTGTAGCTAGTTTGGGTGATTAACCCCAGCTAGCCTATATTATTATTATGTATTTTGTTACCTAAGGGTCTAGAGTTGTACTGTTTTTTTGTGGGTCTCACATTACAATATGCCCAAGCCTAAGGTGCCTACCTGCCCCCCTTCCCCTGGTGAGATGGATATATCTCAAGACCTGGCGAGCCCCTCTTCAGTTTCAAGCTCCTCTTCATCAGTAGTTGGCCCTATGGCTCATCCTGATGAGGCTCATTCCCTGGCGCTGCAACGTTCAGTCCCTGACGCCATTTTGGCAGCTATGGGCTCTATGTCTTCTGCCCTCTCTCAGACCATCTCCCAGGCCTTACTCTCATGCCCATTGGACGCAGAAAGTTTGGGTCCAACGATGCGCCAACCTGGTTCTGGTTCAGACTCTTCAGGGGACGCACCCAAGAAGGCTGCCACCAAATCCAGGCACTTAACTCCCTCCAGAACCCATATGACTGTTGAACCTGCAGTCACCCATGATAGCATGTCTGTATCACGCAAAAGAGCCTTTCTACGCCAGGCAGAACGGGCACGGCGATGAAAATGTACTAGAGCACAACCTGAGAGCGACTCTGACTCAGAAATCGGGTCTAGTGCGGAGGCTGGTGCTGAGTCTTTGAGTAACTCTGATGATCAATCCTTTAGGCAGGGCCTTGACCTTTTGACCCCCGCTCAGTCAGGGGTGGCTGTGAGTGGATCTCGAAAGTGACTCCCCCACTACAGTGGGCTCCACTCTCCTGGATCCGTCTGGAGAACCTATGTTCGACCCGGATGATCTACATCACCCGAGGTCGGCTGAGTGGCTCCCAGTGGACCATGTGGCATGTTTCCTGGAGAACTGGGTATGACGCCCCCTCAGCAAGGCGGCCCAGAGTAAGCTCAGGGCTGAATGCCCATGGCCTTTGGTGCCCAAAAGTCTGTGAAACCCCGGTTATTGACCCTAAACCCATTGACCCAAGTCCTTACCAAATTGGGATGGAACCCTCGTAAGGATTTGGATTCTGGCCAAGAAACATTTGGACGTATTTGGTTCCTTGGCTAAGCTATTTGACCTGGCAGAAGACACCAGAGCTCAGAACAGACAGGTTGACCCGGAAGAACTCCATGGCTGGGTGCAGAGGGCAATCTGCATTGAGGGCAGTGTTAATGCCTCCCTGTCTGTAGAACGGCGTAAAGCAATTCTATTTAAAATAGAGCTGAAATTGGCCAATCTCACCTTCACTAAGGCAGGCAAGGATGTCCAGGGCCTCTTGTTTGGTCAGTCCTTTATAAAAGACCTGGGGCATTTTGTTGGGGCTTTTACAGCCCTTGATAAAGCCCAATCCTCCATGAAGAGGGTATTTCAAGGGCGAGTCTCTACCAGGACCGGCAGATTCAGGGGTCATCTGTCCGGCCGTTCTTACTGATAATATTGTCTACAACTCCCGTGGCTCGAGACGAGGCTCCTATACTCAGTGACCCCCCTATCAGGAGGTGAGAGGGCTGTCCACCTTCTTTCCTTCACGCGGAAGACTTTGGCGGTCCAGTGGCTTCAGAGGGAACTCTGTCTCCAGACGCCCTTACGGTAAGCTTACATCTACCTCATGTTTCTTTCCAGGTTTGTGTAGGGTGCAGACTCCTTGGTCAGCCATCACCTCCGATGCTTGGGTTCTGGATACTGTTCTGGGTTTCCACATAGAGTTGGTCGACGCGCCTTGTCACATCCCTGCACCACGCCCAATCTCATTCTCCCTACGAGATCGAGATTTGATAGATGTAGAATTGTCGGCCCCACATACTCTGCAGCAACATTTTCCTGGTGGAAAAGAAAGGCGGGCAGATGCACCCCGTTATCAATCTCCGTCCCCTCAATGCCTCGGTGCGCAAACGCCACTTCACAATGGAGGGCACCCAACTTCTGCGGGACCTACTCCTTCGCGATGACTCGATGGCGAAACTGGATCTGAGGGATGCGTACTTGATGGTCTCAGTGGCCGAGACGTCCTGAGACTTATTGCGTTTCCTCTGGAAGGGCGACACTTGGCGCTTCACATGTCTTCCTTTTGTGCTATCTTCGGTACCTTGGTGCTTCACAAAACTGATGCTGCCCGGCCATGACTTGGTTACGCAGATGGGGCGTGCGGCTGATTGTCTACTTGGATGATATCCTGATCATGGCACAGGATCGCTCCATACTCATACGGCAACTGCAATGGACGATAGACCTCCTCTCTCGTCTGGGTTTCCTCCTCAACTGGGAGAAGTCCTGCCTGACTCCTTCGAGATGCATGGAGTTCCTCGGTTTCACCATAGACTCCAGAGTGGAGTCACTGAGCATTCCAACGTCCAAGATTCGGACCATCCGCTAGACGATCATATGGGACCGCTTGGTGAGCTTGGCTTGGCTGACGCCTGGCTAGGAACATGGATCCTGTTTCAGCACCTGTGATTGCAATCCTTCAATTCCTTACCTCGTTATTCGAGGCTGGCCAGGCGTATCGCACAATTAATTTGTACAGGTCGGCCATTTCTTCGGCTCATCAGGGTATGACAGTTGTCCCGCGGGTCAACACCCCTTGGTATTGCCATATACTTTTGGGGGAATATAGAATGCCCTAACTTGCAGTCATCACAGCAGCATCCAACAGCTGGCATTACACTCATGGCCCAAGAAATGGCAGAAAGATTTCTACCTGGGCCTCTCCGATCGACACCATTTACGAGCGTGGCGCAATCCCATTGGGATTGTCACACAATTTCTTCCTTCACACTGTAACTGATCATAGACTTATCTGCACCTCACGCCTCAGCTACCCCAAGTCTCCACTCCCTCATACCCTCCGAGGAGTTTTCATTACAGTATGCCACCATTGTTCATACCATAACAGCTATCACTCAAGCGGGGGGGGGAAGCCTGGTTAAGTAAAACGGATATCACAAACGCATTTCAGACTGCCACCATCCATCCTACACTGGCACTTACAGGGCATTTATGGGCAGCAGTTATATATTTCTTCTCCCACCTAACTTTCGGGTCAAGAGCAGCCCACAATCTTCAATATATTTGTTGAACTCTTTGCTGGTTGTGGTTAAACATATCAAGATGCCCACATTCATACACTCACGGGATGATTTCTTGTTGGTCAAAGGGAACACCTTTCCCTCTAGAAGCTTCAAGGAAGCCATTAGTATGTCTGGACACTTGGGTGTCCCAGTATTCCCTAAGGTCACAGAAGACCCAGACACTATCGTTACATTCCTGGGCACACAACTTGACTCGGCATCCATGCCAACAAGTTACCATGTGAGAAATAGGAACGGTCGCAACAACACCAAATTACCACCTCCTGCTTGGTACTTGCAACCGCATGGAACTACAATCCCTACCAGGTTCCTTAAAGGGACACCGTAGGCACTGTATCTGCTTCATCTCATTAAACTGGTTATAGTGTCTGGAGTCTTCTGGTCCCATCTTTTCTATCAGCATTAAACAGTTTTTAAAATTTTAATGTTTTAATGCTAAACAAGAGTCCCCGGCAATCCATCCCCTCTGTGCTGCTTTGGCTAATAAGGAAGTATTAGCCTGAACAGAAATGGGCAGCTGTGATTGGCTGAGAGTGTCAGCTGACTGCTTTTAGCCTGTCAGAGTTCCAACTGACGGTATGAGTGGGTATTACAACAAGGAAGTGTGTAATCTCTGCCTTAGCTACACATACTGAAGGGGCCGGACTGTGGGTGGCCAGGGACTCTTATTTTGTGGCCTACTGCACGAACATGGTGCAACACTGAATGGAGGGACAGTGCCAGGGTACTCCAGGCACTACAACCAATTCAAAGAGATGAAATGCTTATAGTGACTACAGTGTCCCTTTAAATTTTGCCATGCACATCATACCACAAGCCGCTCTTTCATCTAAGACCACTTTGCTTTTTCCACACTCCCGCATGATGATCAGGGGCTGTCCCTAGACAACCAAGCCACGGCAGACCTACACATATGGTGGACTTTCTTAACCACACGTAATGGTAAATTATTGTGGCAGCTGCCGTGACAGCCGCCATGGCAGGGGGGTCATTTATGGTCAAGGTCATGGATTACATGAACCTCGCCAACATAGTCGGGCTCTGACAAAACTGGCCTTGTCCACCAGAACTCAACACGCTTGCCACAGGGTTTTCCACTTATACAATACGTTTCATGTCGGACCATCACTTAGCTGGTTTGAGGTTTCACCACTTTTGGCCTTCGCCTCTTTTTGCCACCTTAAATTAAAAATTCTCGCACAACACAGTTAAACTTAAGTCACGGGCATTCAACACTATAAGTATTTCTCCTTCCCAAACAAAAAGGTGTAACCGCAGGTGGTTCCCTTATTTACCACTATAATGTCTTAAAGCATAGAACTTGGTAGGGCTAACCCTACAGATATCTTAGCCATAATTTGATATAATTAGTAAGAGATCCTCTATTTAACATATATAAATAATTGAGAATACAATATAAAATAAGGATTACCTTGGAAGCAATAGTTTTGTCTTTTTAGATATTTATTATATAAAAATATAAATAGACATATAAAATCCATTATAGCAGAGTTTATAAGATTTAAACTAAATGCTTGCAAATATCATTAATAGGTCATCATGTCAGCCTCTCTGTCATTTTAAGATGGAGCAGCGTCTGTCTCCAAGTCTCTCCTCTGTTTCTTAACATTCAAAAGTACACCTATTTATACCTTAAGTGTCTCCATTTTAGGGTTACCATAGTTGATATATGAAAAAGTAACACTTCTTTTACTTTATTCATTATAGGACCTCCCTTAATTTGGCAAACATGCAAGGCCATAACTAAAGGGTGCATACGTCATGGAAATTTTCCTGACTTAGTTCAAGATGGCATCTTAAAGTCTGAATAGCTTATCTGTTGTTTATACTAAGACGTAAGTGCACAGTCGTGGGAGATTCCCGGATTTGGGGAAGTTCCATTAACTTGGGGTTACCACAGTATATTGTGTACTGAAAGAGTCGTAGTATAGCCTTGAAGCTTGTTTATGCATTATTGTTATTGTAATTCGTCTGGGACAAAATGGCATAAACATATTATGCACTGAGGTTATTGCTTAAAGAAACAGTTATGAAAAGCAATATGTTCCATTTCTAACACCTTGTCAATTTGCAATATCTCTTAAAGACAAAGTACACAGTTTAAGAAATACAACATTTCATTCTAAAAACTTGTAATATTTGCATTTGCCCATAACAAAGGGTTCCTATCCTCCTACCCCATCCATACCTTACTTAGAGACATAGCGAAGCGGACGTTCCCGCTAAAACTAAATACTGGCCATAGACATACAATGTTCAAACCATGTCAGAACTACTCTACCATGCACCTTCCGAGCCACGTACCAATGCAGTTATCAAAACTGCTACCTATCTAGCCTTTAACGGCTTTCTCAGGCCAAAAAATAACTCCCTATCAGTGGCCAACATCATAAACAACAGTGTCTGTTGACCTCTTATCTTCTAAAACACACAGACCACTATGTCCAGTCCCTTCCTAAAACTAAGACGAGTCAGATGGGTGAGCCAGTGCATATAACCTACTAACTTACAAGCAATGCTGGGTGCCCGGTTAAGGTATTGGTTGCGTTCTTGGGCATGCCACCATACGCACCACTGAACCATTACTGTCACTGTATACTGTCCTTAAAACAGGTAAGTTCATGCACTATGTCCATCTACTCATTCACCGGGCTCGAACTAAACCCTAGCGACTACTCAGGGCACTTCTTTAGGATAGGAGCAGCCTCCATGGCCTACAGCCAAGACATCCCCGCACACGTTAAGACACGAGGCCGCTGGGAATCATAGGCTTATGCGACTTACATACCACAGCCGATTCAGGAATTAGGAAGCTTTCATTAAAATGTCTACCTGATGGTTAACAAATGCACTATGATCCTGTATAATGTTTTGCATTAATATGTCTCTTTTTGCCCACTTTTTACCGGCCTACAGCATACGTCGGTTTCGGCACACCTCAACTGATTATTCCTAAAGCTACATCTCTACAACCAATCTTATTCTATATCCTATGAGAATGCCCCTGAATATATGTCTAACAATGGTTACAGACAGCTACTTGTTTCTATTCTGTTGCACTTCCTATCCAGGGACTCCATCACTATGCTACTATTTTCGCTACTATTTGACTCTTTTATGGCAATCAAGCAGTATATTTAGAAAATATATCTAGACTTTATCCTTAGTGATTTTAGTTTCTGTTCTCTACTATTTAGATATTTTCTAGTATATACAGTATCTTTATAGCAAATTTTTTACTAATTCCCCCTTTTTTCTCTTCCCTGTTTAAGGTTTTTACCTTTTTTAATTATTCTTAATAAATGCTATATTTTATATTTGTCATCTTTATTATACCAGTGATACCATTAAGACAGATCACATTCTCTTGTTCTCTTATCCAAAGAAGTGAGAACATTTGCCAAAGGCTCATATTGGAGCCCAAACCTTGTTATCTTCTTTGTTCCAAATAAAGACTGTCTTTAGAAGAAACCATTAGGCGTGCCTGGGTATTTATATTCAAATCCTAATCTGGTGTGAAGAGATTCTAGATAAGGGAACTTGTAGGAGAGAGATCAGAGTACCTTATAACCTGTATATAGTTCCAAAATTCCCCTAATGAAATGATAAGGCTACTCAATGGATTAGGTCAGACAGGAAAATACAGCAATCTGAGATCACATAATACTTTAAGAGATAAAGGCACAAGCTAAATCTTACCTCTACAATACTGGGTTGGATGAACACACCAAGGACTGACAGACTAAGCCAGGTGGCTGATACATAGTATAGTAGTTAAAAAAATTGCAATAAATAGCTTTATTCGGATGCACTCGCAGTATAAAAGACCAAATCAGGCACATCGAAATCTCACTCTGGAACCAGGACCTTGGTAGGGTTCTTTGAGGGATAAATGTGCAGCAACAATTCAAAGTCTTACCATTGATTTATAATTTAACAATTTGAATTGAAAGCACATACAAAATATTGACTGACATACAAAATATTTCCAGATTGCTTATTTTGAGATATGAAATTCACATTGAATTATCACATCAGAAAATAAACCCTTATGAATCCCCTTTAAATTCTAACTTTAGTAAATAAACCCTAATGAATTCCCTTTAACCCCTTAAGGACACATGATGTGTGACATGTCATGATTCCCTTTTATTCCAGAAGTTTGGTCCTTAAGGGGTTAAATTCTGACTTTAGTAAATAAAGCCTAATGAATTTGCTGCAAATTCTCACTTTTGTGAATTTATGTTTCTTGTTCAGTGAGAAAAAAAAATCAGCAAAAGGATTTATTTGTGAAGTGTAGGGTTTCATGTTTCCTACCAGCTGGTCCCTCTTCCTATTGAAAAAGAAAAGGCCCAATTTTAGTGAATGTTTCACACATCTGTCATCATGAAAATAAAACAAACTGAAATCAACTTTTGTTTCCATTTTTTTGTCAGCAGATGCTCAGTAAAATCTTTCTTATTACATTTTCTCACTGTATCATGATCTCCTGGTGTTTAGTAAATAATCCAAAAATGTCTTACTTTTGATAACCCCATTGTACAGCGCTACGAAATCTGATGGCGCTATATAAATAATAAAATAATAATAATAATAATAACTTTAATTACAATCTACTAACTAACAAATCAATGTAACATGTATGTGTAACATTTGTCACATGTAGCCAGATTTTGGATACAATTACAAAGCAGCTACAGTGCAGCATATACTATTTTAAAAATCAAGGTTTTTGGAAAGACACGTCATTACTGGCCAGGTCAGTGCATTGTTTTGTTAAATACTGGAAATACTGGATCCTCAGTCCTTTTCATTTCACCCTCAGTAAAGAATAGCCTGCTGGAAATACTGGATCCAACAAAATGGCGAATGCCGTCGCCGGCGACACTTCCTCCGGAGAGCGTAACCCTTGGAGAGGCACGCGCCGCAGCAGCAGCAATAGCAATAACACAACACAGCAAGAGAAGCCTAAGGGAAGGAAAGGCTGGGCGTGCGTGCACGCGCGCGCCGGCGAATGGTGTCGGGAGCGAGCACGCGCTTGCGTCATTGCGGCCGTTGGAAGCAGTGACGACCAGACAGGGATCCGGACATGGCATACGCGTACCTTTTCAAATACATTATCATCGGGGATACCGGTAAGGAGCCGCTGGTCTTCTCTGTGTGCCGTGCGTCAGGCGCTGTCCGTGCGCGGCCTCTGCGGGCCGGTCCCGGGGGATACGGGGCTGTGGCTGGGCTGCTGAGTCGGTGCGGGCGGGGCCGGCCGGTCCTTCCATTTCCGCAGTGTTGGAGCCGTTGACGTGGTGGCTATGCGCTGCGCCAGGCAGGGGCCGATGGGGCATACACTGCAAGGCCGCAACTCGGTCCTGATGGGCAGAATGAGGCCGTGTGTGCTCACATTGTACAATACAAACGGCATCCCTGCCAGGCTGTACGTACAGCAACAGAGGGCAATACAGCATGATAGCACAGTGCCAGGGAGTGCTGGGGGCAATACAGCATGATAGCACAGTGCCAGGGAGTGCTGGGGGCAATACAGCATGATAGCACAGTGCCAGGGCAGGGAGTGCTGGGGGCAATACAGCATGATAGCACAGTGCCAGGGAGTGCTGGGGGCAATACAGCATGATAGCACAGTGCCAGGGAGTGCTGGGGGCAATACAGCATGATAGCACAGTGCCAGGGCAGGGAGTGCTGGGGGCAATACAGCATGATAGCACAGTGCCAGGGCAGGGAGTGCTGGGGGCAATACAGCATGATAGCACAGTGCCAGGGCAGGGAGTGCTGGGGGCAATACAGCATGATAGCACAGTGCCAGGGCAGGGAGTGCTGGTTGCAATACAGCGTGATAGCACAGTGCCAGGGAGTGCTGGGGGTAATACAGCATGATAGCACAGTGCCAGGCTGTACGTACAGCTACAGAGGGCAATACAGCATGATAGCACAGTGCCAGGGAGTGCTGGGGGCAATACAGCATGATAGCACAGTGCCAGGGAGTGCTGGGGGCAATACAGCATGATAGCACAGTGCCAGGGAGTGTTGGGGGCAATACAACATGATAGTACAGTGCCAGGGCAGGGAGTGCTGGGGGTAATACAACATGATAATACAGTGCCAGGGCAGGGAGTGCTGGGGGTAATACAGCATGATAGCACAGTGCTGGGGGCAATACAGCATGATAGTACAGTGCTAGGGAGTGCTGGGGGCAATACAGCATGATATTACAGTGCCAGGGCAGGGAGTGCTGGGGGTAATACAGCATGATAGCACAGTGCTGGGGGTAATACATCATGATAGCACAGTGCTGGGGGCAATACAGCATGATAGCACAGTGCTGGGGGCAATACAGCATGATAGCACAGTGCTGGGGGCAATACAGCATGATAGTACAGTGCCAGGGAGTGCTGGGGGCAATACAGCATGATAGCACAGTGCCAGGGCAGCGAGTGCTGGGGGCAATACAGCATGATAGCACAGTGCCAGGGCAGCGAGTGCTGGGGGCAATACAGCATGATAGTACAGTGCAAGGGCAGGGAGTGCTGGGGGCAATACAGCATGATATCACAGTGCCAAGGCAGGGAGTGCTGGGGGTAATACAGCATGATAGTACAGTGCAAGGGAGTGCTGGGGGCAATACAGCATGATATCACAGTGCCAAGGCAGGGAGTGCTGGGGGTAATACAGCATGATAGTACAGTGCCAGGGCAGGGAGTGCTGGGGGTAATACAGCATGATAGCACAGTGCCAGGGAGTGCTGGGGGCAATACAGCATGATATCACAGTGCCAAGGCAGGGAGTGCTGGGGGTAATACAGCATGATAGCACAGTGCCAGGGAGTGCTGGGGTTAATACAGCATGATAGCACAGTGCTGTGGGCAATACAGCATGATAGCACAGTGCCAGGGAGTGCTGGGGCAATACAGCATGATAGCACAGTGCCAGGGAGTGTTGGGGGCAATACAGCATGATAGTACAGTGCCAGGCCAGGGAGTGTTGGGGGCAATACAGCATGATAGTACAGTGCCAGGCCAGGGAGTGTTGGGGGCAATACAGCATGATAGTACAGTGCCAGGGCAGGGAGTGCTGGGGGCAATACAGCATGATAGCACAGTGCCAGGGCAGGGAGTGCTGGGGGTAATACAGCATAATAGTACAGTGCCAGGGAGTGCTGGGGGCAATACAGCATGATAGCACAGTGCCAGGGCAGGGAGTGCTGGGGGCAATACAGCGTGATAGTACAGTGCCAGGGAGTGCTGGGGGCAATACAGCGTGATAGCGCAGTGCCAGGGCAGGGAGTGCTGGGGGCAATACAGCATGATAGCACAGTGCCAGGGAGTGCAGGGGGCAATACAGCATGATAGCACAGTGCCAGGGAGTGCTGGGGGCAATACAGCATGATAGTACAGTGCCAGGCTGTACGTACAGCAACAGAGGGCAATACAGCATGATAGCACAGTGCTGGGGGCAATACAGCATGATATCACAGTGCCAAGGGAGGGAGTGCTGGGGGTAATACAGCATGATAGCACAGTGCCAGGGAGTGCTGGGGGCAATACAGCATGATAGTATAGTGCCAGGGCAGGGAGTGCTGGGGGTAATACAGCATGATAGCACAGTGCTGGGGGCAATACAGCATGATAGTACAGTGCCAGGGAGTGCTGGTTGCAATACAGCATGATAGCACAGTGCCAGGCTGTACGTACAGCAACAGAGGGCAATACAGCATGATAGCACAGTGCCAGGGCAGGGAGTGCTGGGGGTAACACAGCATAATAGTACAGTGCTGGGGGCAATACAGCATGATAGCACAGTGCCAGGGCAGGGAGTGCTGTGGGCAATGCAGCATGATAGTACAGTGCCAGGGAGGGCTGGGGGCAATACAGCACGATAGCACAGTGCCAGGGCAGGGAGTGCTGTGGGCAATACAGCATGATAGCACAGTGCCAGGGCGCAATACAGCATGATAGCACAGTGCCAGGGAGGGCTGGGGGCAATACAGCACGATAGCACAGTGCCAGGGAGGGCTGGGGGCAATACAGCACGATAGCACAGTGCCAGGGCAGGGAGTGCTGTGGGCAATACAGCATGATAGCACAGTGCCAGGGCGCAATACAGCATGATAGCACAGTGCCAGGGAATGCTGGAGGCAATACAGCATCATAACCTAGGGCTGGAGGCAATACGGCATCATAACGTAGGGCTGGAGGCAATACGGCATCATAACGTAGGGCTGGAGGCAATACGGCATCATAACGTAGGGCTGGAGGCAATACGGCATCATAACGTAGGGCTGGAGGCAATACGGCATCATAACGTAGGGCTGGAGGCAATACGGCATCATAACATAGGGCTGGAGGCAATACGGCATCATAACGTAGGGCTGGAGGCAATACGGCATCATAACGTAGGGCTGGAGGCAATACGGCATCATAACGTAGGGCTGGAGGCAATACGGCATCATAACGTAGGGCTGGAGGCAATACGGCATCATAACATAGGGCTGGAGGCAATACGGCATCATAACATAGGGCTGGAGGCAATACGGCATCATAACGTAGGGCTGGGGACAATACAGCATCATAACACAGGGAGCGCTGGGGGCAATACAGCATCATAACACAGGGAGCGCTGGGGGCAATACAGCATCATAACACAGGGAGCGCTGGGGGCAATACAGCATCATAACACAGGGAGCGCTGGGGGCAATACAGCATCATAACACAGGGAGCGCTGGGGGCAATACAGCATCATAACACAGGGCTTGGTCTAGGGGCAATACAGCATCATAACACAGGGCTTGGTCTAGGGGCAATACAGCATCATAACACAGGGCTTGGTCTAGGGGCAATACAGCATCATAACACAGGGCTTGGTCTAGGGGCCATACAGCATCATAACACAGGGCTGGGTCTAGGGGCCATACAGCATCATAACACAGGGCTGGGTCTAGGGGCCATACAGCATCATAACACAGGGCTGGGTCTAGGGGCCATACAGCATCATAACACAGGGCTTGGTCTAGGGGCCATACAGCATCATAACACAGGAAGCGCTGGGGGCCATACAGCATCATAACACAGGGTTAGGGCTGTGTGCCATACAGCATCGTAACACAGGGACGCTGGGGGCAATACAGCATCATAACACAGGGCATGGGTTGCTAGGAGTAATACAGCATGGGACACAGGGCAGGGGTTTTTGAGGGCAATACAGCATAGTTCAAGGGCACAGGGCAGGGGGAACTTGGGTCAATACAGCATGAGACATGGCACATCCCTTGCCAACCTCCTAGCTCTCTCCCTCCAGATGTAGGCTTTGGTTTATGTGATACCCGGCTCGATTTCATAGGGACCTCTGTAAACAACTGTAGTTCCAGCATGTGGCCATCTGTGTACTAGGGCGAGTATTTCAAGAATGACTCATAGTATGTTCTGTATTGGAGGGAGTCAGCTGCTTTTTGTAAAGTAAAAGAAAGGCTATTGATGACTGAGTCCCAAGATGCTGGAAGGATTGTGGAAAAGGTAGTGTCCATGGCATGAGTAGATTTTGGTAAAGAGGTACTAGGCCTTTGAAACCTTTGTTGATGCTGAGTGCATGGATGGCTTCCATACACCATCACATTTAAATACCATGTATCACAACATAACATTAGTGATTTATTCTCACTCAGTCTTTTAAATATGGTAGACAACAATTCTCCATTGTGTGAGTGTTTAGACATAACTAGCATGGGAGAACAATCTTAATTACCTATTTCCAGTGATGGTTAACATGAGAAAACAGTATTCTTGGTGTATTTGTATGTTAGGTATCTCCAAAAATATATAATATAGATCCATAAAAGAGCAGTATCGTTAGTACCCGTTTCCATATGTTCAGTTTTTATATAGGCTTGCCAGATTCATGATTTATTGGATAGTTACCACTACATAGTGGTGGATTGTAGATTTAAGTGCTGCAGAAGTCATTAATACTTTGGAATTCTAAAGTGTATGCATTTTGCCTGTTGCAGAAGTTTACTTGTTTTGTCAGTCATCGTGAAGTGATAGATGTTTGGGAATACCTAGTGGATCTAACAACCCTGTTTGTATATTAGTTTACTGAAGGCAAACACACAGATTTCAGTAGATACGGCATAGACATTTGGCTCTGTTTACAACAATCAGGATGCAATTTCTAAATTGGCAATTTTAAAGTGGTATTCTAAGGTCAAGAACCATGACCACTACAGCTCCTTGTCCTACATATAGCGCAAATAGTTCTTGGACACTTTTTTTCTTTTTTTTTCTTAACACCAGAATTTCTATACAAAACCAAGGGGTACAACATGGTGCCTTTGCTGCAGCATTAAAAAAAATAACTTCTCTAACAAAAAAAGGACCTAACTTTCTCTTGATAACAAGACATGTAGCCTTCCAAAGTTAGACAAGATAATGCAGTTCGCTTTCATATTGGCCAAGCCACAGAAGAGGGGCTCGGCTGTATGCACCTAGAAAAGCCAAGGTATTAGATGACACAAGAGGGGTTGGGGGTGCAGTTGTAAACACAGATTCTGTGCATTATGGTAGTGGTTATTGTGCTTGCAGTGTCCTTTTAATATTCTAGAAAAACTAAAATGGCTTAAAGGGATACTGTAAGCACCCAGACCACTTCAGCTAATTGAAGTGGTCTGGGTGCTTTGCCCCTATTGCACTTAGTGTTGCAATGTAAAACATTGCAGTTCCAGAGAACTACAATGTTTCCATTGCAGCTTTAAGTCTGCCCACAGTGGTTGTCTATCAGACAGTCACTGGGGCTGATCCGGTATCTAAACGGACGTTTGATGTGTTATCTGATGCTGGACGTCCTCACGCTCTACATGAGGACCTCCAGCGTCAGATTTTGCACATTGTGGGAGAATTTAATAATACTTTCCCATGGGGAGGTCTAATATGTCGCGCATGCGCATTTGGTCTCCCCCTGGATGCGGAGCCAGAAGACATCGGCACTGCATTCAGGAAAGGGGTTTTAACCCGGGAGGGGGGTCCTGTTAAATCTATAGTGCCAGGAAAATGGCTTTGTTTTCCTGGCACTAGAGGATCCCTTTAAAGGGCACCTGTAGTAAACAACTTTAGTTCTTTAACCCCTCAAGGATGCATGATGGACCCAGTCCATCATGCTGGGGAAGCACTTAATGACACCCGTCATGCGCTAAAATTAACCCCAGATTGCTGGGATCACGGGGTTGATGCTCCTCCCTGCAGCTGTGATCGCTCTGACAGGCTTTCAGAGCGAGCACATGTGCTGCAGGGACTTCTGAACCGCCTCCCTGCTCTTCTCCGTGAAGTGCAGGGAGACGGATCAGTGATGATCCTCTTCACCCTGTAAAAAAATAAATAAAAAAAAATTCAAGTTAAATCCCACCCCTCCTTTCCCCTGCTTTAATAAAATGAACACCTTCCCTGCCCGTGATCAATTGGCAGGGACTACATTTTACTGTGATCAGATTTTTTATTTTTTTTTAAAACCCTCGAGGGTTAAGTTTTATTTTGTTGAACCCTCAGAGTTTAAATTTATTTTATTAACTAATTTAAATATTTTAAAATTATATATTTAGCTAGCTGTGGTGGGTGGAAGTTAGTGGGGAATTGGGTGTTAGGCTAGCTAGGGGTTAACGTTAAAGTTGGTTTAAAAAAAAAAGCTTTAAAAAGTAAAAAAAAGTTTTAAAAAATGTTTTAATAACTTTTAAAATAAAGGTAAAAATAAATCCCACCCCCTTTACCAAGTCCTAATAAAAATTAACCCCTTCCCTTCCAGTTGATCACTGCCAGTATTATACTGTGATCTGAAGAATAGAAAAGAAAAAACACAAAAAATTACAAATATACCTAACCCACCAAATGATAGAAATAGGCAAAAGTACTTAACTGTGGTGTGAAATAGGTACAGCTTTCCAAGAGGTTTCCCCCAAACGGACCTCAAATACAAATATGCGAATAAACAAAAATGGAATACAGCTGAATAACTAAAAAACAAAAAAATACATAACACATAGTGAAGTACAGTAATTGCAATTGGATATAACCCCAATGATTGCACTCACAAAATAGTGTAGAGTAATGCGCCTTTAAGCCCACAATGGGGCTGGAGAAGCGTTCACCTTCCACGGATAGGAACTTCTGTCTTCTAATGAAGTGGGAATACGCCAATTTAAATAAAAATATTTTTATTGAGGCAATACAAAGCCTTAGTAAAAAATTGAATAAAAGTAAATAAAATTTACATTTTATTTACTTTTATTCAATTTTTTACTAAGGCTCCACACGGCTGACATCGGAGGGGGAGGAGAGGTCACCAGCGCTGAGGGAGCCTGGCGCTGGATTAAGGTAAGTGGCTTGAAGGGGTTTTAACCACTTCAGCCCAGCAGGAGGGGGGCCCTAAAGGTGGGAGGGGCCCAAGGACTATATAGTGCTAGGAAAACAAGTTTTTTTTCCTGGCACTACAGTGGTCCTTTAAAAGATGCTCATTACCACTACACCTGGAACAAACTGGCGAAAAAATTATCCTACGCTAAGGTTCAAAATCTGCATTTTGAATTACCCCGGGGTGTTTTCTTTAATAAATAAGTATGTGTTTGTGGGGTAGTTTGAATAACCAACCAGCTAAACTACTCCGATGGGATGTCTTCCACCATAGTATGCCTTTATGGTGTAGCTGGAATATGTAGCCTGCTCAAGTGGGACACGAATGCATCAAAACCCTCCATGAAAATTCACACTTAAAAACCTGAACTTTTACAGCACTGTAACTTCACAAAATAGTGTAGTCTAGGTCATACATTGGGCATATTGTTTTACTCAGAAGACGTAACTGAGCACAATTTGAGGGATTTTATGACAGTGGTACATATCAAGTGTAAGAAATATGTAAAAATGCAATTTTTTTCCCCCTCACCACAAATATTGACATAAATTAGTGAAGCAATAGTGACTCTGTCTGTCTGTATGTCTATGAGTGAGTGTGTCTTCCCTCCAATCACATGGGAAAGGTTTTTTTAATCACCTTTTTTTCCCCCACGCCGTGCTGATGATGCTGTGGCTGGCCCCACCTCCGTGGCTGAAATTATCAATCTTGACGATCTCAGCCAATCCAATGCTTCCCCATAGGAAAGCATTGGAAGACTATTGCGCATGCACAACAAAATGCCACTGCACCAATTTAACTTCTTATAGAGTTGCATTGAATCAATTCATCTCTATAGGGAACATTGACGTAGGTGCTGCACATTGTGAAGCACTGACCCAGGAAGCACCTCTAGAGGCCGTCTGAGTGACAATCGCTAGAGGTGTTACTAGGCAGCAATGTAAACACTGCCATTTGTCTGAAAAGTCAGTGTTTACATTGAAAAGCATTCAGGGACAGACTTTCAGGGACATATAGACTTAAGAACAACTGCATTATGCTGTAGTTGTTCTGGTGACTATAGTGTCCCTTTAATAATTTTATTTTTGGCGTTGATTTCAAAGGCTCCTAGATTCCAAGCAAATTTATCAAGCCCTGGTAAAATGTATTACATCAATGATATAATCAGTAAAAATGCAGTTTTTTTGCATTTTTCACACACAAATGGCACTTACACTGACGATATAATTGTTGTGAAACGTTGTACGGTTTTGAAACACTAATATTTGTGTTCAGCGAAGTCTCCTGAGTATCCAGAGTCAAATATAAGGCTTGTGTTTCAGTTTTTTCACATTGAAATTCGCCAGATTGGTTACGTTGCCTTTGAGACCGTATGGTAGCCCAGGAATGAGAATTACCCCCATGATGACATGCCATTTGCAAAAGTAGACAACTAAAGTTATTGCAAATGGGGTATGTCTAGTCTTTTTTAGTAGCCACTTAGTCACAAACACTGGCCAAAGTTAGCATTAACAGTTACAAAGGGACTCTCCAGTGCCAGGAAAACATATACGTTTTCCTGTCACTGCAGGACCCTGCAGTGCCCCTCTCCCTCCAATCCCCCATCCTATGTTGCTGAAGGGGTTAAAATCCCTTCAGTGACTTACCTAAATCCAGCGCCAATGTCCCTCGGTACTGGATCAGGCTCTGACCATGCTCCTCCCCAGCCAACATCAGCCGTCAGGGGAGATCTAATGCGCATGCGCGCGCATTAGACCTCCCCAAACATTGAATGCTTTCCTATGGGGATTCCGGCGACGCTGGAGGTCCTCATGTATTGCGTAGTTTAAGAACACGGAAGTCCCTCTAGTGACTGTCTGATTAGACAGCCACCAGAGGAGGACTCAACCCTGCAAGGTAATTATTACAGTTTATAAAAACGGCAATAATTACACTTGCAGGGTTAAGGGTGGTGGGAGTTGGCACCCAGACCACTCCAATGGGCAGAAGTGGTCTGGGTGCCAGGAGTGTCCCTTTAACGTGGGAGGGAGGGTGGGGCAGATCTAAAGTTGTTTTTTAACACTAGTTGTATTCCTGACACGATAGTGTTCCTTTAAGTTTTTGTATGGTTACTGAGAATGAAAATACCATACCATATGAAACCACAGGTATTGCAAAATTACATTTCCCAACATTTCTCCTCCCCTCCCCCCATACTTAGGGGCTGTGCCATGTTAGTCTACACATCATTGGTAAATAGGAGTACAAAACAGAAGTTTTGAAAGATGAATGCAGTTTCTAAAAAGTAGAAATGTAATGAACATAGTTTGGCCAGACTAAATAAATAGTGTATGGACAAAAGTGAATAGAAAATTTTCAATGCTTTCTAGATTTGGATGAATATAGTATTTAGAATACCAACTAAGGCACATGGTTGAGGCACCCCAGTGCTCAAAACACACTTTTATTGGAACAAGGTGAACACCGCAACATTTGACCATAGGAGCCAAGTAATGGTTCTGTGTAAATATTTCACATTAGCATTGTTTTTGGTAGCAGCACTGATTGTTTTACCCTATAGCAGTTCTTCAATTAAAGGAGCACTATAGGGTCAGGAACACAAACATGAGCCCCTCATGCCTCTCTAAATATAGAAATCTTGTATTCAAGTCTGGAGCTGCTGGTTCTGTCCCTGTTTAGACCTGCCCACTGCCTGCTGATATCAGCAGAAGTGGTAGCCTGATCCAATCACAATGCTTCCCCATAAGATTGGCTGAGACTGACAAGGAGGCAGACCAGGGGCAGAACCAGCATGATTCAAACACAGCCCTGGCCAATCCGCATCTCCTCATAGAGATGAATTAAATCAGTGCATTTCTTTGAGGAAAGTTCAATGTCTGCATGCAGAGGGAGGAGACACTGAATGAATGGATGCATTTTAGGCAGCCATGACCCAGGATGGATCTCTAACAGCCATCTGAGGAGTGGCCAGTGAAGTTATCACTAGGCTGTAATGTAAACACTGCATTTTCTCGGAAAATACAGGGTTAACCGCAAAAGGCAGAAGGTAATGATTCTACTCACCAGAACAAATTCAATAAGCTGTAGTTGTTCTGGTGGCTATAGTGTCATTTTAATCTAAGCATTAAATTGAGTAAATAACAGTATCAGGGAGTCCACTGACGCATACATATTCGCACAACTGAGTTTCACAAAAATAATTTATGTATGTTTAAAAAATATATTTATTTGTGGTCGAAGACAAATGTAGCATGAGGCTTTACTACCCAACATTTCAAACGGACGAAGAGGGACACTTTAATTGTAGGTGTGTGGCTAGGGCTGTCTTGAGAAAGTTTTGGTAATTACATTTATGCAATGTAATTTGGAATATTGGTGTGTTTTACTTACAAAGGCTGATTACTAAACACAGTTATTGAAGATTAAAAACATTACTGCAAGGCTTGACAAATTTTGGGCGCCAGGTCATCATAACGACTAGGACTTTTTCTTGACGCCTGTGTGTTTGTCAGCTCCCGAGGCGGCCAGCCAAGAGAGAGTACGGCAGGCAGCCAGAGGAGGTGTGATCCTAAACTGTGATCTTCTTGCTCAGTTCCCTCGTGCGCCGTTTTGTGATGGTGGGACATATTCTACTAGGGAGTGAAGCAGAGCAGGACCAGTAAGGTGACAACAGCTCCACTGGACCCCAGGGAAAGGAGGCTGGGAGGACTTAAATGTAAATAAAACTAAACAAATAATGTGTGAGTATTTATATCTGAGTGTGTCTGTCGTTGAGTGTGTCTGTTTAGGTTACTTGCCCCCCACCAATAGCACGGGAAAGGTGTTTAAACGCACTTTTTTTCCTGACATATGGTGGCAGTACAATAGGGATGTACTCTTCCCTCGGGACAAGCATCTGAAATAATTAACATAAAAAGTACCTCCCCTTACCAGGTATAAGAGACCCAACCAGCCCAGGGACCTCCGTTCTCTTTCTTGTTCCAACAGGAACAGACGGCATCTAGAATGTGGATGGTGAGGCACATGGGTTGCTGCCAGGGGGATCCGGTCTGATAGCCTCCCGGGTGGAGAGCTGAATGGCCAGAAAACATCCTGCAGATTACGGAGTAGGTATGTAAGCCTGCTTTTATGCCGAGTGCAGTCACCGGCAAAGCAGGGAGGCGGTCTCTAGTGGCAGCAAATCACTGCCCGTTGGAGACGCATGCGCACGGCGGTGGAACGCACGCGGGTTGGTTTTGCGTTCCACTGGAGTTCTGACTACACATGCGCGGTCTGAACTCCCTGAAATGGCGCCAAATTTAAAGCGGATCTGCCTATTTATGCTGTGCAGATCTTTGTCCGCATGGATGCTCGGCAGTGAAGGTCTCCCGTGTCACCAGCCCCCCCCCACACGGATCAGAGGTTTTAGAGGTTTGATTCTTTAGACTCTCATCTTTAAAACTTTTTTTTTTTTTTTTTTTATTGTTTCTACAAAATGATTTATTGCATATGTATTACAGATATGTCTAGTCCTGTCTCTACTGATAATATGGATAAAGACAAAGTACCTTCTCCTGCTTCTAAAAAAGCCAGTTCCAAAGCTAAACATCTCTATTGTAGTGAATGCTCTACTCCTTTACCAGATGGTTTTAAAAGGAAAGTCTGTAATGTTTGCTCTTCCTTGACACTAGAAAAATCCAAGCAACAAGAGATGAAATCCTTTTTATCTTGGTTTCAGGATAATCTGGCCCAGACTTTTGAGTCTTTTAAAGATCCTGCTCAAACTTCTCCTGTAAAAGCTACTAAACAGAAGTCTAAAAGGAGAGAACTCCATCTAGTTCAGAACTATCCTCAGGTGAATGTTCTTTTTCTTATTCAGAATCCTGTAGCGACTCTTCTATTACTGAGGTTGGTTTTCCTCATGATGAGTTGAGAAAATGTATTAATGTTATCCTTTCTGATGAAACGGTAGATAAATCCAAGGGTAAAACACTTCCAGTCCAACAAAAAATGCTGGATTTAATATTCAGAGAATGGAAGAACCCTGAGAAAAGGGCTTTTGTCTCCAGACATTTTTAAAGTATTGTTAAAATAGAGGAGGAAGATAAATGGGAAGAATTGCCGGTGGTTGATGTACAAGTGGCTTAATTGTCTTAAAAAAAAAAAAAAAACTACCATTCATATTGGTGAAGTTTCTGGTCTGAAAGACCCTATGGATAAGAGAGCTGAAATTTCCAGCAGAAGGGCTTATCAGGCTGCAGGTTTTCAGGCTAAAGCAGCATTAGCCGGGGCTTCAGTGGTGAGAGCTCAGAATCTTTGGCTTAACAATTTGGAAGATGGTCTGAGTGATAACCAAGACAAAGGTCTTTCCCTCCTGTTCCAGAATTTAAGGTTGTCTAATGAGTACCTTATGGATATTGTCACGGAGGTGATAAAGCTTTCGGCTCGTGTCATGGGTTTGACATCTGTGGCCCGAAGGGCACTGTGGCTTAAAGCCTGGACAGCAGACACTGCATCAAAATCTGCAGTATGTGAACTGCCTTTGGAGAAGAAAAAGTTGTTTGGTTCTCCTTTAGAAGTGTTAATCCGACAAATGTCGGAAACCAAAAAGGCCCTGCCTCAAGACAGGAAATATGCCTGGAAACCCAGGTATAGAAATTTCCCGTTCAAATACCATAGGGGTTTTCAAGAAAAACATAGGTTTTTTTCTTCAACAAAGGAAAAATCCAATATTTGACACACAAAAAGACCCTATGTCTGACAGAAACAAACGTTTCTGACGCCATCAGAGTGGGCGGAAGGTTGCAAGGTTTTGTTCACAGATGGAGGGAGACCACTGAAAATCCCTGGATTCTGAATCTGGTTCAAAATGGATCCCGAGTATCCTTGTCTCCTCCTACCGGTCAAAGTTTAAAAACCAAGCCTTTTTTTCTGCCATGGTCTCCCTATTAAGAGAAGGTGTGGTAGAAAGGATTCCAACTTCCCAAGTATATCAAGGGGTATACTCCAGGTTGTTCCTAGTCCCAAAACCGCACATGTCTTTTCGTCCAATCTTGGATCTATAAAACCTGAACAAACTCATTCCTTACCAACATTTCAGAATTGAGACTATAACGTCTGTCACCCATATCCTTCGAAAAGGAGATTTCATGGCAACTTTGGATCTAAAGGATGCCTACCTGCATATTTCTATGAATGTGAAATCAAGAAAGGATATATGGAAATGGAAAAAGGTCCATCATTTCCATTTTAAAGCCCTTCCATTCGGGCTAGCTTCAGCACCCGGGATTTTTACAAAGGTCCTCACACCTGTCACAGCTTTTTAAAGGATCCAATCACAGTAGTACCTTACTTGGACGACTGGTTAATAAAGGCAGATTCAAGAGGCGCTCTAGAGTCAGATGTGGCCTATACGCTAGAAATCCTGGAAGAACATGGTTGGATTGTCAACCTAGAAAAATCACACCTTACTCCTACGAGGTCTATCCTGTTTCTAGGGTTTTTGATCAAGTCAGAGACTCTGTCGGTTCATCTAACAAGAGAAAAGAGAAAAAAGATAAAGGTTTTAATAAAAAACCTTCTCCGGATGTCAGAATGTTCGGTGAGGAAAGCCATGCAGGTGTCATCTGACCTCTACAATTCCGGCAGTAAAATGGGCCAGGGCGGAATCAAGGCCCTTACAGTGGGAAATTCTTGTCCAAAGACTTGGATGCTTTAATGAGTATATCAGATCATACAAAAGAAAAGATCTCTTGGTGGCTAGAGGAAAAATTAATTACAGAAGGCCTGTCTTTTCGTCAAAAATCTTGGATTGTGATTTCTACAGACGCTTCAAATACAGGTTTGGGAGCTCACCTCCTGTATCACGTGTTTGGTCAAAAAAGGAAACAAAGGAATCTTCAAATTTCAGGGAGTTGTTGGCAGTTCTCTATGCTCTTCAGCAGTTCAAGGATTTCATTATAGGAAAAGCTGTAAAGATCCAGTCGGACAATCAGACTACAGTCTCCTACTTAAACAAACAAGGCGGTACAAGAGTAAATTGGATTATGTCCTGGGCTCAAAGTCATCTAGCCGACATTTCCGACATTTACATTTGAGGAGTAGACAACGTGGTAGCGGACGATTTAAGCAGATAAAAATGGTCCCAGAACGAGTGGTCTCTCAATCCAGACATTTTCGCTAATCTGGTGAAGAGATTTGTCTGCCAGTCATAGACCTTATGGCAAGAAGATCAAATGCAAAAGTAAGATCGTTTGCATCCCTCTTCAAGGTAGACAAGCCGCTGGTGATGGATGGTCTTTCCATCCCGTGGGAGTTTCCCCTTGTTTACATTTTTCCCCCAGTGAGCCTTGTCCCAAGGATTCTGCAATAGGTAGCATCAGATCAAGCTCGTATTCTGGCCATAATACCGTACTGGCCAAACCGCAGCTGGTTCTCGGTTTTAAAGAATATGGCTTTAAAGTACTGGATTCTCCCGGTAACACCGGCTAATTCTACATAATAGGGGCATTAAAGAAGAGAGGTTTCAGTTACTGTTAAATTCTACCAGAAGCTCTACTTCTTCTATCTACTTAAAAATTTGGACTAGATTTCTTCACTGGTGCATATCTCATCGTTGCATAGGATCCTCTCCTCCTACTGATACTGTCCTTAATTTTTTTGCAAGATGGTCTTGCTCAAGGTTTTAGTCTGTCTACCCTCAAAGTCCAAGTTTCCACTCTGTCATTTTTTGGTAAAAAAATTGGGCTTCTGATCCTCTCATTAGATTTTTTTTTTTAAAGCTGTTAGACTCGTAAAGCCTCCTAAGGAAATCTGTTTTCCCTCTTGGGATTTGTCTTTAGTTTTGAAATCTCTGTGTACTGAGCCTTTCAAACCTTTGGAAGAAGCTTCATTGAAGAATCTGTCCCTGAAAACCATGTTTTTGGTGGCCATTACTTCGGCTAAGAGGATAAGGGAACTCCAGGCCCTTTCTTCCTCTCCTGCCTTTACAAAACTTCTTCCGGATAAAGTGGTTATGTACCCTAAGCCTTCCTTTCTTCCTAAAGTCATCTCCTCCAAGGTTATAAACCAACCTAATTTTCTTCCTTCCTTTAATGGTCCATCTATGTCAGATTGGAAATTTGATTGGAGCCAACTAGATGTGGGTAGGTCTCTGAAAATCTACTTGGACCGCTCCTCTACATATAGGATGACTGATCATCTATTCGTGAATTTCTTTGGAAAATTTAAAGGCCAAGTTGCCTCCAAGGCCACTTTAGTTGGTGGATACTATTAAATTGGCTTATTCTTCTTCGAATCTACCTCTGCCTGCCTCCTTGAAAGCACATTCTATTAGAGCCATGGCTGCCTCTTGGGCCGAAAAAGCGTGTGCCTCTCCAGAAGATATATGCAAGGCGGCTACCGGCCTTCTTTCAACACTTTTGTCAAGCATTACAGGCTAGACGTATTCTCTGACGCTGATTTTGATCACAAGGTGTTACAAGCTGTTATTGACTAACTTCCCGCCCTTAGTATGGGATCTCGATATATCACTATTGTACTGCCACCATATGTCAGGAAAAACTGTAATTTTACTCACCGTAAATTCCTTTTTCCCTAATATGGTGGCACTACATCACTCCCTCCCTTTATGTATATATATCATATTTGGGTTTTCTATGAATTCCCTGAGGTGTTCTTGGTATGTACTGAGGTCCCTGGGCTGGTTGGGTCTCTTATACCTGGTAAGGGGAGGTACTTTTTCTGTTAATTATTTCAGATACTTGTCCCGAGGGAAGAGTACATCCCTATTGTACTGCCACCATATTAAGGAAAAAGGAATTTATGGTGAGTAAAATTACAGTTTTCCAATGCTGCGACTGGCATTGGTTGAGATTATAAATAATGATGATGACAGCCAATCCAATGCTTTTCCATAGGAAAGCATCAAGAGGTTATTGTACATGCACAGCAAAAAGCTGTACAGGGCCAATCCGCATCCCTTGAAACAATGCACTAGAGGTGTTACTAGGCAGGAATATAAACATGGCCTTTACTTTAAAAAGGTAGGGTTCACCTTGAAAAAACCTACAGGGGCAGGCTGTAGACACCATAACCAGTACATTAAGCTGTAGTAGTTCTGTGACTATAGTGTCCTTTTAAAGAGAAGTCTGCAATCTTAATTTTTACCGTTTTAAAGTATATGCAGTTGTCTTCCCAAAGCAGACATTACTGGTTAAACTAGTTATTTACTACACAAACAACATGGAAAGCCATCTGAACAAGATGTAATCCACGCTTTATTGTTTATTGTTTCTTATATACACATTTATTGTTTCTTATATACTCATTTTCCCACAAGGTTACCACCCACGTGGACCTTGTGGTACACAGGACACAAAGTTACAACAGCCAATCAACACAGTACAGTACAGTCAGACACTCCCAGGCTCTGGGTCAACTCTCCACCTCCTTCTACATCACCCAAACAATGTTTTGCTGGATGTCCTCATGGAGAGTGTGAGTATGTCCAGCATCAGTTAGGCAATCCCTCCCCTCTGCCTGTGATGTAATTACTAAACACAATGGGCTAACTTAATTATCACAGGCAGAAAATATACAGTTTTACCCGAAACACCTCAAAACAACAACATACCCCCATAAATTATACATCCCTGGATAGTCCTGATCTGGGTGAACAACATATCCAAAAATCAGAAAGTGGGGATTGGAGGGGGTAAATCAGAAAAGAGAAACCCCACTACAAAACACCCTTTTCAGTAGAGCGCTAGAAAGTACTTACCCCTAATCTGGGGGTGACAGGTGATTACAATATTGATAAATATGTAAAAAAGAAAGAAAATATATATCCAATGGTGATGAATGTTAAGTAAAGTACATGGAGCGTGAAAAGTTGCAATTCAAACTCACAAGTAAAGAGCCAAGTGTAGGACTGACTCAGATCTCATAGGTAGTGGTGTATATGGGGAAACACCTTCCCTCTTTGTTTTCTTTCTTGAGTACTCAAAAAGACATAAAAGGAAATATCTTCCTGGTGAATTATGTAGGATCAGATAACATACATATAGATATACCAAATAGTATCTTGCTCACTTTTTCCAGAGCCTAGTGAACCTGGCTCTGGGTAAAATCAGCTTGTTACCCACTAGGGGGGGTACACCTTCCTTTGAGGTAGATGGAGGTAGCAGCAAAATGTATTTAAAAGATCCAATTGATCAATTTATTATATTGATCAATTTATTATAATGCTTGAAAAAATAATTATATGCATAAATCTTAGAACAATAAAAAACAATTCTTATGATGCAGACCTCTTCGAGACGCGTTTCGCCCGTCCACGTCTTCAATCGAAGAAGCGCTCAATATGTCAGAGAAGCGCTCAGATCTCACGAATACAATAGCAGGGGTTAAACAATAGCAGGGAGGAATAAAGCAGCCAGTTTCAACTGGTCTGGCAGTGTCCCTGGGACGACGCCGTGCTGGAGGACAATGGGACAGGAAAAAGGGGGAGGGGAAGAGGCACATTCTCCCATGGAATCAAAGGGGCAGAAAAAGTGTTTCAAAATCCAATAAGCCCAAATAGACTTTTTAAATGGCAATACACCCCAGGGACCATAGTCACAGAGCAAGAGGCTGGCAAGCAGGCCTCTCCAAAACCCAGTGGCGAGGTCCCTTTTGCCACACTAGTAAAATGTCTGACTGTCCAGGGGAATAAAGTGGTAACCCAATCTACTTGTCCTGACACAAAATAATATCAATTACACAGATGGGGTCCCTTGTCTAGAGTGGTGGACATTGGCACGACTATTTGCTAAACCCATTTTCACAAATTGAATCTGAAGCAAAAATAGCAGATCTGGAAATATTCTGTAACTTTGCAATACTTAGAACAAGGGTATTTTTGCTTCACATGTTACCACTTGGATTTATTTTGCAAAAATTCCAAGTTGTTTTTTTAACTACCGAGTGTATTCTCTCTTTTTGTCTGTGTGTGTGTGTGCTGACTGTATGTAACGTGTGATGTATACTGGCTGTTATGCGTTTGTGCGGACTATATGCACTGTGTGTGTGCTACCTGCGCATGTATATGTAGTTTGTGTGCTGGCACTGTACAGTGCATATACTTTTTTGACACACTGCAAAACTCGATCGCTCACCCACACATTCCATACTCACACACTGACCCACATAAAGTACAGCCCCTTTTACATTACCAGCAGCAGTCGGTCTGCACCTTTTCCTTCTATTTCCTCCATGTGCAGCCAGCTGGGATATGGCATTGTGCTGTATCTCTGCAACCATAAGCTCTGTGCATTGCGAGGAGTAGCTGCTTCTCACAAATATTTTTTAAGTAGATCTCAGAAGCTACTAAAGATGGTGTCTATAATCCTGAGTATATTTTGAGATATATGTACTTCTGAAGGAATGTGCAAACTAGATGTAGCTCCTGAATTCTCTGGCATTACCTGTTCACTGTAAAAAGCCAGTTATCTAGATTATTATCCAAGTGCTCATGGTTATTTTCCTAGTGCTATGTGACAACAAATTTAAAGGAACACTCCAAGAACCATTACCACTACAGTGTGCTGTTGTGGTTATAACGCCAGAAGTGCCCTGCCACCCATCTCCCATTGTAAGTAGTCAAACCACATGGCATCAGGTTGACTTCTTACGTGGGGTCTGCGTCAGCTATTTCCACCAGTGAGAGCCAGAGACTCCTGACTGGAGCTCCTTTAGCTCTCTTGATCAACACCATTCCAATCAGGGCCAGATTATTGGCTGAGAGCATTAGTCGATTGCTCTTATCCAGTGCACTAATCCTTGTACCACTGGACTTTGCTTTGCACTTCCTGTTCTCATTGAGGCAATGACTGGCGTCTGACAGATCTTGGTAAGAAATCAGACTGGTAACGCTATAGTGGTTATTAGGGATCGACCAATATAGATTTATTTTTATTAGAACTGATCCGATAATCTGTGAACTTTCAGGCCGATAGTTTACCAATATTCTGTACATTTACCGTATTATTTATTTTTTTGCCAATCTTTTTTTTAAGTGGTAAATGCACAAGATAACATGCCAGTTAGATTTCTTTTTATGTTTTCAAGAATATTTATGTGTGTGTGTAGTGGATGCAGTGAGAGTATTTGATTAGTAGATGCAGTGTGTGGGTAGTGAATGCAGTGTGTGTGTGTGTGTTTGTGTAGTGGATGCAGTGTGTTTTGTGTAAATATGTGCGATAGGAACTCTCCCCCTGGCCTCCACCTCTTACCTGTCTCTTAGTGCCCCCCTTACCTGTCTTAGTGCCTCCCCATTCTCCGTCTCTTAGTGCCCTCCCTTTCCCCCCATTCCCCTAAATGTTCCTCTTCCTTCTCTTTTAGTGGTCCCCCCCCAACCCCGGTATTCCTTTTCCCTTCCCTCCCCTGTACCTTAGTGTCCTCCCTTAGTGTTCCTCTCTCCCCCATAGTGTTCTTCACCCCCTCCCCTGTCCCCCATAGTGTTCTTCACCCCCTCCCCTGTCCCCCATAGTGTTCTTCACCCCCTCCCCTGTCCCCCATAGTATTCTTCACCCCTTCCCCTGTCCCCCATAGTGTTCCTTTCCACCTCCCCTCCCCCATAGTGTTCCTTACCACCCCCGTCCCTTAGTGCTCCCCTCCTTGGTCCCCGCTCCCCGGTGTGTCTCCTGGTAGTGTCGCCGAGCGGAGCAGTGCGCACTGCGGTACAAGAGATTCAGACTCCTGTACCCGACCGGACTGACAGTGAGCACTTCCTTTCAGTCCGCCCGGGTACAGGAAACCTAAATTCCTGTACCGTGCTGTGCACTGCTCGGCCACGCTACACAGAGTGCCTGGCAGGAGGGAGCGCTGTGCGCCCATCCCTGCCGGTCACTCAGATCTAGCGACCGCTTGTGCCGCCTTATGGATGTGCCGGCCCACCCATTCATTCATTATCGGTATTGCCGGTGATTATCGTCCGATACTTACAAAATAATCGGAATATCAGCAAAACCGATAATCGGTCGATCCCTAGTGGTTATAGTGATTGTGGTTCTTGGTGCCCACATGGTTTCCTTTAATCATTCTGTTACATGGCTAATTGAAAGGACTCTATAGGTATCCAGACCACTTAATCTCAATGAAGTGGTCTGGATTCTATGTCCCCGTTGTTTTAACTGAAAATATTGCTGTTCTGTAGGAAGGTTCAAAAGGCAGTTGGCTATATTGGACAATATTTATTTATATTTTTAGATAAAGACTTACAAAAGGGGTGTCATGAGGTGTACCACAATTATTTATGCATGGAAGCAGTTGTGGGTTTACGGCAGTTGTCATGATAGACAAGGAAAAGGTGAACATCTGATAATATTTATTACCATACCAATACTGTCCTGAAAATTCATGCTCTAACTCACAGGTTATATGGGGGGTTATGTCTCAATTTGAATTTAATTTATTAACCACAGCAAGCAATACAGTTAATGAAGTGTAATTATTAATTTATTATGAGATATGTATAAATGGTTTACTTTTGAGGATTCCTTTCTGTTTATTGACACAAGTTGTTTTTATCTTTGTAGGAGTTGGGAAATCATGTCTCTTATTGCAGTTCACAGACAAGCGATTCCAACCGGTGCATGATTTGACAATTGGTAAGTTGAAATCAGTCATTGAAATCATTATTTAAAAAAAAAAAAACATTTACGACTTGGTAGTTTTTACCTGCTGTTTAGTCTTACTAACCTGTAAGTATGAACACTGAATTTGTAGTGGTCATATTTTAGTTAGTGTAACTTTTGTGTTCAGTCAGGATAGAGTGAGGATAAATACGAAAGTAAGAGCCTTGCCTTGCGTTACCTTTGAATACTGGCAACCTTTCAAAATCGCACTTTGTGAGTTCATACATCTATATGCCTCTCATGATATCTTAAATTTACCCTTACATTCACCGACCCAAGCTCATGTTGTGGGGTTCCAGAGCAATATATGCAACAAGCCCGTTGGCTAATATAAGTCAATATAGGAAAAAGTTGTTCTTGTAGGAGAAAAACATACACAATCAATTTTGTTTAGTAAGACGTTTTTTTAACAGTTACCTATTTGCATAGTCAGAATTTAACTAAATGAATGCTGTAGTAATGTATTCCCTTGTGGGGGCAAATTCCTACAGGTGAATTTTATGATGGTGTCTACAGTGCTCCGGCTTAACTAGTGGAAACTAGACAATACTTGACTTAGAGGTGGTTTTTATTTTCTGCCAGGTTAACTCACACACCATGTTAAACATAAGACTAAAACAGCATTCCATTTTAGTTCTCATTTTAATTATAAACTGTGTGAATCAAGTCTGATACCACAACATTTCTGTAAGGTACTTAACATCAAAAGGACACTGTAACTACAGTTTAATGTAGTACTTTGTATGAAGAGCATCTCCTCCTTTTTATTTTTATTTTTATTTATTTTTATTAGAAATTAGATCTTTCCAAAATGAACCTTGTTAACCTTCATGGTTTTACAGAGACACTATAGGCTGCATCTGTGTGCAGTGACCATGTCTGTTTAATCTTGCAATGTAAAACATTGCAGTTTCTGAGAAACTTCAATGATTACATTGCAGGGTTAACTGCACCTCTAGTGACTGTCCCTAATGGAGTTTTACTCCATTAAATGGTGTTGTATGTCCTTACTCTTTACTTAGAAAAGCATTGATTCAAGCGCAGCACATGCGCATTAGGTTCAACAATCGCCATGACCTTGCGGCAGGAGGAAATCTAGCCAGCACCTAGGAAACATCTGTGCTGGAAATGGAGAGAGAAGTTTAAAAAAGAAAATTAAGTTTTAACCCTTTTTCACCAAAGAGTGGTGGACCCATTATGTTAGGGACACAATACAGGTTTGTATTTCTAATGATATTGTGTCCCTTTAAGCAGACAACAGGTCCTAGTACATCCTGGTTTGCAAAGACTTCTCATCGAGCTGTATTGGGAAGCCTCTGATTGGACAGTTACAGAAACAGAAAAAACCTTTATTTACTTACCTTTTCCCAGTGCGCTGGGTCACGGCTCCACCGAGGGAAAATCTGACGCTGGCTGTCCTCATGCGGAGCATCTGGAAGACAGCCACTGGAAGCAGACTTAGTCCTGCACTGTAAACCTTGCAGTTTCTCTGGAACTGCAGTCTTTTACATTGCAGTACTAAGTGCAATAGGGACACTGCATCCAGACCACTTTAATGAGCTGCAGTGGTGTGGGTGCCTATAGTGTCCCTTTAAATTAGCCACATGCAGCAACATATAATCTGGCAAGAATTTCTTCAATAGGTACATTCCTGGATTTTTTTGATTGGATATTGCACATTGTTGTTCCTTTTTAATTCTCTTGCAGTACTAAATATCCTGATAGATGGCAGTATAGCATTTCATTTTACACCTAGAAATAAATGTAACCTAGCCTCGTTACTGCTACATTTCTTTGTTTCTCGTGTGATATTTATACACCTATATTTACACAATAGTCAACAAAGTCATTGGCAGGCATTTAAAATTGGTTTTGGAAATGACTCATCTTAACTCCTTAGGAATGTTAAGAAGTTTCATTACATCCGGACTATAATGGGCTCTGATGCTTTTAGGGCATAATGACATGTTTTGCAGATTTGGTGTGAGCAGGGTTAAATCAATGGATAAACTGAAAAATGGTGTGGTGTACTAATACTTATATATGTGTGAAAACTCCAAAATAATGATGGGTATACATACAGTATTAAGAATCTTCAAAACCAAACATGCATATAATGATCCAGCTTTAAAATAAATTTCTTTAAGCTTTAATCACTTTGAATCATACAAATGAAAAATAGCATTAACTCACACAAAACCTGTAAAAACAAAAAGGATAAAATTACACTCACAAACATAAAGCTACTGACAGTTGCTAAACGGGCACGTAAACAGGTCAAATTGACTTCCTGATGGTGACTATTCAGTATGTCCAGCAGAAGTCTGATCCTCATCCTGTGATGGCTCTGGATCCTTCAACAGCAAGGGAAACTCCTCTTGATTATATGCAAATTATCCAGGTGGAATAAGTCAGTCACCCACTGCTCCACAATCTGACCAGTTTCGTCCTTTGGGACTTTGTCAAGGAAGAAGCTCTTCCTTTATGTGTGTAAGTGTCATTTTTTTTTTTTCCTTTTTTTTTTTTTACATATTTGTGATTCAAGTGATTTTATGCTATGTTCCATTTGTATGTTTTTAAATAAAGCTTGAAGAAATTAATTTTACACCAGGATCATTATATGCCTATTTGTTTTTGAAGGTCCAATAGTATATGTATACCTACCCATCATTATTTTGGGGTTTTCACACACATTAGTACACCACACAATTTTTCTGTTTCTTCTTTATGTATGTGTGTATGTATGTATAAAAATAGGGGTTATCCTGTCAGGGAAGAAATGGCACAACATAGTGCAAAACTGTATGATTTTTACAGTTTTGCATACAGTTTTGAACTATGTTGTGCCATTTCTTCCCTGACCAGATAACCCCTATTTTTATACATTGATAATTTCAGAAGGTTCTGTTGAGGAAATCTTCGGGACTTTCTATACTTGAAGGGAAGTTTATTTATTATATTAATTGCACTTTGATCACCAGAAGCACTTTATATAATTGTGAAAGTACTTCTGTGTAATATTTTTATCTCTTCTTTATTTGTTACGCCTTTTTTTTTGTTTGTTTGTTTATTGGTGTGTGGGTGTATGTTTAAGTACACACTATCTTTCTGGTTTTTTTTTTTTGTTTTTTTTTTTAAATCAATGGCTCTGGCTATTTTTAGTGGCCACAGACCTTTTGCTGAGCTGTTTGCAGCGCTGGACATCAGCTCCGCGCATGGCTCTTTAAATAGGCATCTAAATGCCTCGAACTAGATTGCGGCATCTAGTACAGTTATTTGCGAATTATATCTGACAAGAAAAGAAAATCAAAAAACAAACAAATGTATTTCTAATCACAACCACTAGGGGTCCTCCTAATAAATGCTAGATATAGTGGCACTTAATTCATTTTGCCCACTTCCTTTAACTCAACTTGACCAAAACTGAAATTCTGGTCTTTTCTCCCTCAAGTGTTGCTACTCCTGTGTGTGTCTCCCTCCAAGTCAACAGTGCTACCATCAGCTTCACCACGCAGGCTCGCTGCTTAGGTGTTCTCTTTGACTCCGACCTCTCCTTCACGCCTCATGTTCAGTCTATCGCCACATCCTGCCTCTTCCATCTCAAAACATTGCGCGCATCTGGCCCTACTTAACGCCAGATGCGACTAACGTGCTGGTCCATTCCACTGTCCTTTTCTCGCCTTGACCACTGTAATCCGCTTCTCAGTGGTCTTTCATGCTCCCAACTTGCGCTGTTACAGTCCATAATGAATGCGGTCGAGGCTCATCCTCCTGCCGCACACGCCTCACCCTTCTCTTAGACTCTACATTGGCTACCTTTAAGATATAGGGCTCAATTTAAAATTCTGGTTCTTGCTTTCAAATCTCTACATAATGCTGCTCCAACCTATCTATCCTCCCTAATACACAAGTATTGCCTGTCTAGGCCCTTACACTCTGCTGAAGACTTACATCTATCTTCTGTCTGTACTCCCACCTCTGATGCTCGCCTTCAAGACTTCTCAAGGGCTGCACCGTTCCTGTGGAACTCACTTCCCTCCTCCGTTAGATGCTCACCCAGTCTCCACTCCTTCAAATCATTAAAAACCCACTTCTTCATAAAAGCGTATCAATTACATTAACCCCTTAAAGGACCACTCTAGGCACCCAGACCACTTCAGCTTAATGAAGTGGTCTGGGTGCCTGGTCCCTCTAGGATTAACCCTTTTTTTTTATAAACATAGCAGTTTCAGAGAAACTGCTATGTTTATACTGAGGGTTAATCCAGCCTCCAGAACCTCTAGTGGCTGTCTCATTGACAGCCGCTAGAGGCGCTTGCGTGCTTCTCACTGTGAAAATCACAGTGAGAGCACGCAAGCGTCCATAGGAAATGCTTTCCTATGCATCTGGCTGAATGCGCGCGCAGCTCTTGCCGCGCATGCGCATTCAGCCGATGACGTTGCAAGCAAGGAGGAGTACAGCTCCCCGCCCGGCGCTGGAGAAAGGTAAGTGTTTAACCCCTTCCTCTCTCCAGAGCCCGGCAGGAGGGGGTCCCTTAGGGTGGGGGCACCCTCAGGGCACTATAGTGCCAGGAAAACGAGTATGTTTTCCTGGCACTATAGTGGTCCTTTAAGGACACATGACATGTGTGACATGTCATGATTCCCTTTTATTCCAGAAGTTTGGTCCTTAAGGGGTTAATAGCTCCCAACTGATTCCTCTGTTGTCTCTGTCATTAATCTAATACTATCCTTACCTTTTGTGTCACTTTACCCCACTCCCTCTAACATTTAAGCTCATTGAGCAGGGCCCTTGTCTGGTAAAACTACATGTTTGTTCGTCCACCCACTGTAAAGCGCTGCGGAATTTGTTGGCGCTATATAAATATTAACAGAATAATAACATAATATTTTGTTATTTCAAACATGTAAACTTGAGGTAAATTAGACTATTGTGTGGTAGGTTAATACTTTCTATAATATATAGTGTTAAGCAACAGGGGCGGAATTAAAAATGCCCCACCAGTTCTGCTTCACAGTTGGATGAATAATATCTCTGTCATGGCCGAAATGAAAACATAAATAAAAGAGCTCAGAGTGTGATCTTCGTGCAGCTCTTTTAATGGGAATTTAAATCCCTGCTCACACCAGGAAACTCTGGTGCATACCCAGAACTCCCCTCTGTCAGCCTGTGCCATTTTTGGTGACCTCAGACTTTTTGGTGAGCTGCATGCAGTGCTGAAAGTCAGCACTTGTGATATCAGCTATGTTCTCTGTGACTGCTATTAGGCTTACAAGACAAATATACCAAATTATTCAATAGCTCCACATTCAAATTTTATTTTACTCCTTGTACTTTGTGACCTGTAACTGCCAAACATAGACTGAAATATTACTTATGTACTCTGAAAAACAGGACAAATAAATTAATTTATTTTTAATTACCTTTCATAAGCTGCACTAATAATACACACGTAAAAAAAGTTTTTCTTATTTTTGTGTAGTTTTTCTGTTACAATTGAGATCAAATTAAAGTCCTTTCTGTCCTTAAAGGACCACTATAGTGCCAGGAAAACATACTTGTTTTCCTGGCACTATAGTGCCCTGAGGGTGCCCCCACCCTCAGGCTCCCCCTCCTTCCGGGCTCTCAGGAGAGGAAAGGGGTTAAATCTTACCTTTTTTTCCAGCGCCGGGCAGGGAGCTCTCCTCCTCCTCTCCGCCTCCTCTCCTCCCCTTCGGCTGAATGCGCATGCGCGGCAGGAACTGCGCGCGCATTCAGCCAGTCTCATAGGAAAGCATTCATAATGCTTTCCTATGGACGATGGCATCTTCTCACTGTGATTTTCACAGTGAGAAGCACGCAAACGCCTCTAGCGGCTGTCAATGAGACAGCCACTAGAGGCTTTAGAGGCTGGATTAACCCATTTATAAACATAGCAGTTTCTCTGAAACTGCTATGTTAAAAAAAAAAAAAAAGGGTTAATCCTAGAGGGACCTGGCACCCAGACCACTTCATTAAGCTGAAGTGGTCTGGGTGCCTAGAGTGGTCCTTTAAACAATGTTTAATATGTATGGGTTTGCTTGAAGAGACACCCTCAAATTACGGTGGAACAAACCTATATAATTCAAATTCAAGGTTGTGTTTTGGTTCAAAATGTGGTCAATTACCTCCATCATTACAAGGACACTCCAGGCACCAAAACATCATCTAAATTAAGTTGTTATGGTGCCAGTAGGCCAGTGGAGGCACTCACAAACGGTTTAACCCCAAAGTTGTCTCCAGCAGCATATTCAGAAAGAGTAGAGGTCTGCTGGGCAGGGGAGCTGCTGATTGGCTATGAGCAGTCATCTGACGCTCTCAGCCAATCAGTGACTCCCTGTTCACAAAACTGGCTTGGAAAGAAACGTACCTTTCTCAAGCTAGTTTAGTGAATGGGGGAGTCACTAATTGGCTCAGAGCGTCAGTGACAGCTCTCGGCAAATCAGCGCCGACCTTGCCTGGTAGCACTCTGCGCTTCCTGAATCTGTAAAATTGCCTGGAGGGATGAAGATTGGAGCTGGAGGAAACTTTGGAGTTAAACTATTAGAGAACCGTTTAACCCTTTGAGGTAAGAGTGCCTCCTGGCACCATAACAACTTCATTTAGATGAACTTGTTTTGGTGCTTGGAGTGAGAAGTGTATTAGATTTTATTTTATTTTTACAAAATAGGAAAGTGCAATGTGCTTTTTGATTACACACATCTTCCCATTTTATCCCCAAAATTATTTTTTTTTATCCTGTCAAATTTCTTCCTATATACTTCAGTTCTGTTGTGGTTACAGACAGTGAAGACATTAGACCTATTCTGAAAAAGAGGATACGTTTTTACATTTTATTTTGTTATTGTAGACTGGAGGTGGCAAACATGTCTATTGTTAAAGCTTGTACTTTATAAATATGTTTGATGCCCCATATTCCTGCAATGTAGGTCATGCACTTGTGGTGCCTGATCAGTGAGCCCAGTCTCCTTGGTAACAAGTGGGTTTAGTTCTAGTCTATTGGAAATAGGCTGAATGAGTGCACAGTAATATGAGAATTTTCCCTGTAACCACAGATGCCTAGTGGCAACAGGTCATAGCCTGAGAGGGAAGAACATGTGATAAGGTAGCAGCTAATGGTGGAGACTTAAATTGACAAACAGCTGTAGTAAGCAGACTGCAATGTAAAATGTAGATTTCAGTGGAATAAATGGCATGCCTGTCCCACTGTTACTTTACAGAAAGGCATATCGTGAATAAACAAAAGGCAGTGCCATCTTTGCACTTTTAAGTTACCTTTAGCACACACATTAACTCTTTTTTTTAATGTTTTTGTTGCTTTGGTTACTGCAATCTGATCTTCACTATCATAGGTTGATACAATAATGTACGAGTCAATGTATAAATTCACACAGTCTTCAGTCTTTATTTGCATCTCCATTTATATCTTCACCCAAAATCCTTTTTGGTAAATGTTTGCAAATCTGATTGCTTTTATTTTGACTCAAATGTGCTTGTTTTTTTTTTTTTTTTTTAAATAGTTTGCATCAACTCTTGATACCTTTTATGTTTATGTCTGCTTCATATTGTAAGCAAGGTGTCAAATAGTTTATAACCCCAATTTATCATATATCTGTTTTAAAGTGGGACCTTGAATTTCGAGTGCCTGTTCCTATTTAATTTCAAGTATTTGTTTTAATCATTGTGTGCCATTGAAAATTATTGTGCAGGCTATTTTAATATATGGTCCTTGTGTCCTTAAGCCTTGTTCACATGCTATGTTATGCTGCACTATCTTGTAGTCTGTTTACATTAGGGATGTGCATGGGCAAAATATTCGGTACGGCATTCCGAAATTCTTCAGTTCGGCACTTCCGAACTTTGGCACTTCAATTCAGTTCGGGACTTCGGATATGTTCTCTTGCGGCCGCTTAGTAGATAACTTCCTAATTCCCACAGTATTAGGGAGCTATCAACCAAAAGGCTGAAAAGACCTTAAGCGGGTTGGGGCCCTAAATACCAATAAGGGGGGGACCTATTGTCCTCCCCCATGGCCCTCACCCCTGAGTGGCGGGTGGGGGCCATAAATAAAAATGTTACACCCCCCCCCTCCCCTTGTGACCATTTTTCCTTCTCCTCCCTACACCGCCCAACTCCCCCTCCCCCCACCCCTCCCCCAATTCTAATTTAGGGCCAGGACACACACTATAGGTTCCCCCCATTGTTATCCAGGGCCCCTCACCTGCCTCTCAGTGGTGGGGGGGCAGGAGGCAAAAGGTCTCCACTTCAGTTTAAAAGCCCCACTTGCGCGGCACGGGTGGGGACTCAGGTGGGGGGACACTTGGAGGCTTTTTTTGTTTTGGCTTTTTAGCCACAGGCTGCTCACAGTTTACTGGACATGCCCCTACTCATGATATAGCGAGTAGGGTCAGAATTTACTAAGTAATTTTTACTTAGTATTAGTAATATTGGCCGAAAGACCAATTTAACTCTTTCAGCCTTTTGGAAGATAGCCCCCTAATACCGTTGGAATCAGGGAGTTATCTACTTACTCATTCCCATCCATTGAACGTGTTACTTGATTGTTGTAAGTGTTTACAGCTGAATCCTGGCTATGTGTGTGCACTTTTTATTTAAACTGGTATACAGTGTAATATTCTTCCACTGGGTATATTAGTACTTCTGCAATTCTATGCTTCGGCTATTCGTCAAATCCGAAATTCGGCTCTTCGGACATTCGGTGCTTCAGGACTTTGGTTCGGCACTTCGGACATTCGTCAATTCAGCTGCAGAACTAAACTAATTGCACATGTCTAGTTTACATTGTTCAAATGTAATTTAAGCCTTTATATTGTGTTATTACTGGGTTGTGCCCTCTAGTGCTTTATGCATAAAATAAGCAGAGCTCTTCTGAAAGATATTGGCATTGTTAAAATTGGGACACTGTATTTTTAATACCAGAGTGTAGTGATACAGTCTACTATATTGTGTTGAAAACATATGTTTTGTGTAGTGTATTCTGTTTTGTGTTTATTTGCTATGGTATATTGATGTATCCATACCTCATTTTACTTTTGCTTCAGCAATGTGATTATAGATGCTTTTATTTGAACATTACACCTATTTATAAAGAGTTATCCTGGCTTATATTGACCTTTATACAAATAACTGTTTACTTATGTTTTGAAATGTAAAAACTTTGACTAACGTTTAACATATTCTCCTGTTTTTAGGTGTAGAATTTGGTGCTCGGATGATAACAATTGATGGCAAGCAAATTAAACTTCAGATATGGGACACTGTAAGTAACATTAACGTAAACCTATATATGAATAAACACTACTGAAGACTATGGCATTCTTACCACAATTGGATCTATTCTTAAGGGGACACTCCATTGAATATTTTTTATAAAATGTTTAGTAGAGATATCCCCAAAGAATGCATTAAAGGGACACTGTAGGCACTTTTAACAATTACATCTTATTGAAGTTGTTATAGTGCCTGCAGTCATACCCCCCCAAAACCCAGTATTGATCTAATTTTAAGCCACGGCTTAACCCCTTTAGACCGGAGGGCGTACTATTACACCCTATTATAGGCGTCTCTAAACGCCGCCGGGCGTAATAGTACGCCCTCCGGTCTTTCGTGGGACCGCCGGCGATCGCGGTGGGGGGGACTCCCAGGGAGCCCCCCGCGGCACGACCGTCCTCCTCGAAGCCCCCCGGCTGTGTGAGAGTGGGGTCCTTGCGAGGACCCCACAATCACATGGCCGGGGATAGCTGGCTTCTGTATTGCCAGCAGGGGGGCTGCCTGTAATGACAGGTGGTCCCCCTGCTGGCTGAAAATAAAATTAAAATGAGTTAAAAGTGTAAAAAAAAAAAATATATACTTAGATCATATATATATATGTATTATATATATATATGATCTAAGTATATATATACACATATACATACACACATGTACACCGTCTAGGTGTATTTTACTATTAATATATATATAATTATATATTAATATCAAATTACACGTAGACTGATACTGATTAAATATATATATAATTATTGTTATATATATATTTATATATAATATAAAAAAAACAAAAATGTAAATACGTTAAAAAAATAATTAAAAATAAATAATAAAAAAATATTTAGATGTGTGTTATTTTGTTCTAACTGTATTGTGAAATTAATATATATATATATCAAAATACACGTAGAACGAAATATATATATCTATATACATAAATATATATGTATATATCACTATATATATACCTATATATAAATAAAAATATTTTTAAAAAATTATATAGATATATACATATATATACACATACGTATATATATATATATATATATATATATATATATATATTCTACATATATATTTATGTAATATTTTTACATAATTAGGTATCTTAATTAATTACAATTAGCTAGACCTGCCTGACAACCCATGCCGATAGTAAAGGGAATTTAATTTGCTAGCACTATATTTAACCCTATAACTTTCCGAGACACCATAAAACCTGTACTGTTCTATTCGGGAGACTTCGCTGAACACAAATATTAGTGTTTCAAAACAGTAAAATGTATTACAACGATGATATCGCCAGTAAAAGTGACGTTTTTTGCATTTTTCACGCACAAACAGCATTACACGGACAATATTATTGCTGTGATACTTTTTACTGTTTTGAAACACAAATATTTGTGTTCAGCGAAGTCTCCCGAGTACAACAGTACCCCTCATGTACAGGTTTTATGGTGTTTTCAAAACTTACAGCGTCAAATATAAGGCTTGCATTTCATTTTTTTCACATTCAATTTTGCCAGATTGGTTACGTTGCCTTTGAGACCCTATGGTAGCCCAAGAATGAAAATTATCCCTATGATGGCATACCATTTGCAATAGTAGACAACCCAAGTTATTGCAAACAGGGTATGTCCAGTCTTTTTTAGTAGCCACTTAGTCACAAACACTGGCCAAAATTGGCGTTTTTTGCATTTTTCACACACAAACAAATACTAACGCTAACTTTGGCCAGTGTTTGTGACCAAATGGCTACTAAAAAAGACTGGACATACCCCATTTGCAATACCTTGGGTTGTCTACTATTGCAAATGGTATGCCATTATGGGTGTAAATTTCATTCCCGGGCTACTATACAGTCTCAAAGGCAACGTAACCAATCTGGCGAATTTCAATTTCAAATGTAACATGCTATATTTGACCCTGTAACTTCCCAAAACGCCATAAAACCTGTACATAGCGGGTACTGTCTTACACGTGAGACTTGACTAAATACAAATATGTGTATTTTATTGCAGTAAAAGCAAACAGTATTATGACACTGACCTTTAAAATGTCATTTAGAAATTTAATAAATTTGCAATAAAATTATGTTTCATAGCTAAATATTTGATATTAAATGAAAGCCCTGTTTCCCCTGAATAAAATGATATATAATAAGGGTGGGTGCATTTACTATGAAAGAGGTGTATTACGGCTGGACAGACATGTAGCGCAAATGCCAGGTTTTGTTTACATTTTGTTTTGTTCACAACGTGTACATTTGGCTCCGTCCTTAAGGGGTTAAAGCCCATTGGTTATGAATGCTGGGAATCTTACTTTCCGACTCTTGTGCTGTAATGTGACATTACAATGATTTTCTATGGAGGAATCATAGGCCCATCATGGCATGAGCCTACGTACCCCAGTACTCTATGGGGAGACTTGGTTTGGCCCACAATTCTGGAGACATACCTCCAAGACTACATCACTCAAGGAGGTTGCAGCAGCGCTGAAGGAAACTCAGCGCTGGAGAAAAAGTGAATAACTCATTTAATTTTTGCACACATGAGAAGGGGTACAAAATAAGGGGCAGGACTGTAGCGTTAGGAATACAGATATGTGTTACTAACACTACAGTGTTCCTATAATGTATTTTTTTCCTGAATATTTTCTTTGGTAGTATATGAAAAGAACCCGCTTGCAAAAGCTGCAGACTTACAATCTGTGCCAGGGAATTGACCAAACAGAGGCTTCTCAGGAGAAGCGTCCTTGCTGGAGTCACAACCGCACATAAGTTTGTAGCTTTCCAGTGCTTCTCAATGAGTTGTAGGACAGTTCCTTGAGAAAGCGGGAGCCATTTCTTCCCTAATTTATTAAAGTGTTGATTTTCTATTAAAATTTCAACTTTTATAAACAATAAAAAACAAACTCCAGACATAAATTTCATTAGCAAGCTGAAGTGATTGTGTCTGGAGTCGTTTAATGTAGATCTTTTCATATCATGCCATAGGGAATATCTAAATTTTTAAGGTGATTTGTCTCCTTTCAAAAGTGATTTAAAGGCTCACTGTTTTTGCATATTCTCCGCACTAATAATTGCTATACAGTTTAACATGTTAAACTTGCATATTCTGAGTAATGATTCGCTTTTTGTGCTTAGTTTGCTTTTTTATTGGCTACTCATACAGAGTTGTGATTGGAATTGTTAGTTGTTCGCTCTGTGGTTAATTTAAGACTGGAATCCCCAATGAAATCGTAAGAAACAGAGAAACAAAGATGCCCAGCAAAAAATAAATTTCCCAAATAGTTTTACTCAGATATTCCTTGAATACATTTGGATTATACTCTAGTTTGAATAAAGACAACTGTCCAGGGCATACTGAAAACGAGAGAAATCTCAATGTATCCTTTCTGGTAAAATATTTTATAAATAAATATACAGTATTAATGTTACACAAATCTATTGTTTTTATTGAACACACCATGTAAACATTCACAGTGCAGGTGGAAAAAGTATGTGAACCCTTGGATTTAATAACTGGTTGAACCTCCTTTGGCAGCAATAACTTCAACCAAACGTTTCCTGTAGTTGCAGATCAGACGTGCACAACGGAGTAATTCTTGACCATTCCTCTTTACAGAACTGTTTCAGTTCAGCAATATTCTTGGGATGTCTGGTGTGAATCGCTTTCTTGAGCTTCAGCTGGTAGACAGATGGCCTTAAGTTCTCCTGCAAAATGTCTTGATAAACTTGGAAATTCATTTTTCCTTCGATGATAGCAATCCGTCCAGGCCCTGACGCAGCAAAGCAGCCCCAAACCATGATGCCCCCACCACCATGCTTCACAGTTGGGATGAGGTTTTGATGTTGGTGTGCTGTGCCTTTTTTTTTGCAACACATAGTGTTGTGTGTTTCTTCCAAACAACTCAACTCAACTTTCATCTGTCCACAGAATATCTTGCCAGTACTGCTGTGGAACATCCAAGTGCTCTTGTGCAAACTGAAAACGTGCAGCAACGTTTTGTTTGGACAGCAGTGGCTTCCTCTGTGGTATCCTCCCATGAAATCCATTCTTGTTTAGTGTTTTATGTATTGTAGATTCGCTAACAGGGATGTTAGCATTTGCCAGTGACTTTTGTAAGTCTTTAGCTGACACTCTAGGATTCTTCACCTCATTGAGCAGTCTGCGCTGTGCTCTTGCAGTCATCTTTACAGGACGGCCACTCCTAGGGAGAGTAGCAGCAGTGCTGAACTTTCTCCATTTATAGACAATTTGTCTTACCGTGGACTGATGAACAGCAAGGCTTTTGGAGATACTTTTATAACCCTTTACAGCTTTATGCAAGTCAACAATTCTTAATCGTAGGTCTTCTGAGAGCTCTTTTGTGCGAGGCATCATTCACAGCAGGCAATGCTTCTTGTGAAAAGCAAACCCAGAACTGGTGTGTGTTTTTTATAGGGCAGGGCAGCTGTAACCAACACCTCCAATCTCATCTCATTGATTAGACTCCAGTTGGCTGACATCTCACTCCAATTAGCTCTTGGAGATGTCATTAGTCTAGGGGTTCACATACTTTTTCCACCTGCACTGTGAATGTTTACATGGTGTGTTCAATAAAAACATGGCAACATTTCATTCTTTGTGTGTTGTTAGTTTAAGAAGACTGTGATTGTCTATTGTTGTGACTTAGATGATCAGATCACATTTTATGACCAATTTGTGCAGAAATCCATATCATTCCAAAGGGTTCACATACTTTTTTCTTGCAACTGTATATCATTTGGCACTGGAGAAATTAAATTTGAAAACTTCAAGACATGGAAAGTTTTTTTTTTTTTTTTAGTCAAAAACAAATAACTGTACATAGGTATCTCTTAATAACACTACTTTTGTGTGTGTTGCAAACTTAGTATATGTCCCTAGGGTGCGTTCTACGCACATACACACAGCAGTTAGAATTTCAGTGGAGCACCATGGGTAGATTTAATGTACGACCAGCTCATTGTTGCTGTACTGGAGGAGGGATTTGGCAGGATATATATATATATATATATATATATATATATATATATATATATATATATATATATATATATATATATATATATATATATATATATATATATTCTTATTGTATTCCTCTGCAGCTGTGAGGCAGATCCCCACAAATATGTAATACATTGTAGATTTTTGGGGAACTAAAGCTGTGGGCACTTGATCAGACTTTTTTTTTTTTTTTTTTTCTGCCTTTTATATACTGTTGCTGTTGTCTGCATCTGCTGGTAATTTTTGGAACATTCAAAATGGACTGAGATGACGTTCAAGCAGTGTAGCAGCTATGCTAGCCGTCAATGATTTAAAAAAAAAAATAATATTTTTTTTATTTTTTTTTACTTTTCTGGTTTTAGAATAAACCGATTAAAAATGGAAAATATGGCCAAATGAAATGTAGGGTCTCTGAATGTCTGGCTGCTGCTTCCGATAGAATGGATAAAATCTGCATCTTTGGCCTTCCAACAACCTTTACACCAGCAGATGGTGGGCGTAAAGATGTCATTCATCATTTATTTACAATGGGCTTTATTTATTCTAGTGTCAACAGCTGCCCCAGGGAGCGGGTTATTGAATTCAAATGCGCAGCTCTGGGTTATTTGCTTCCTTTCAGGTTTGTCTTCAGAGCTCCGTTGCTAGGCGTCCTTTCTGTGTTCTAATAATGTTTCATGTATTGTGAAGCCATTCAGTAAATTGGGATGTCAGGGATTGCCAAAGAAGGTTTTTAGAGGCTTACTTGTTCCTAGAAAAAAATGTAACACTGCGTATGTGTCGATCCTTTTCATTATTACTGTGGTCATATTACACTCTTCCTGAAAAGCAAACAAATACCATTTCATACCACTTGAGGTTAAAATTTAGTGTGATCCCTGGTAGTTTCAAAAATAAAATTGTAAAGGTGCTATTAAAGGGAACGTCGGCTTTAATGCATACACCTTTCAAGAGATGGCATTCATACCAGCCTTTTCTCTTTGTAGAAATAAAAATGTGTTGTTTGGAGACTGAACACATTGAAAAATAACTACATTCACACACCTATTCACTGTATGCTGCAATTCTGCAAGGACCTGATAGTAAACATTTAGACCTAACTTGTAGCTGAATCTGAAAAACTGGAGGGGTGTATGATATATATTTCACACAGGGTTAAACATTTTTATTCTCCTGCTACTAGCCGTTAAGCAGTGAAAATGAAGTTTATTGTGAATGTGCCTGTAAAGATCCTTAGTGCTGCTTTGGATACTAACAATTAGGAATGGAGTTTAACCAGAAAATAGAATTTTGTCTTTTAAAGACATTTAATTTTGTTTCCCTCTGCAATTCGCGCGTAGCATACAAACTATTGTAAAACCATATATTTATATTAAGTAGAGCATGGACTGTCTCAGTTTCTTCTAGCCTGTCCATTCAACTATCATGCTGATCGCACATCTTGTCCATCATAAGGCATGCAAATAGGTTGCTTTCTATTTCTGTAAATATCTTTGGTAACAAGAAAATTGCGTCAATGGCTAATTGGTCTAATACAGTTGTACAGTTTTGGGAAATACAACCTACATGTAAAATGGATAGCTCTACATGTATATTGCAAAGTATAGAATTTGAGTCCATCTTGCAAATACCCATTTAGCACTGCTAGTTCTGCATTTACGGTAACGTTACCTGTACAACACACAGAGCGAGGCCAATATAATGCAAGTGAATCGCAAATGGGTTGTGTTGCTTGCCTTAGAAGTAACAGCCAAAACAATGTATTGACCATTTATCATATTTCTTTTTAATTAACCTGAGACCAGATGTAGAAAAATATTTCAGTGCAAAACAAGCTCTTTTCTGTTCCATAGTGCTAAATGGTGAGAAATATTGTATTGGTTTCTGAGGTTAAACGCTTTAGTTAGCCCTTTGCCTAACAATATCACCTGTTTACCTTTATGGATCTCCTCAGAAGTGTATTTATTAGTGGTGTTTCCTATGTTTGCTTTGGCCCAAGTGCTGTGAGCATGCAAGCTTGCCAAAGTTCAAGTAGATGTTCCTTTTAGGACAGAAAGAGATGGTCAACTCTTCTCAGGGAAACGGGAATGCCGTGTCTGTAGTAAAATGGATGCAAGTACCATAATTAGGAGATGTCCTCATCAATAATGACTGTTTTGGTCCCTGCACCGCTTTGTAATTCAGTAATCTTTTTTTTTAAATGATTTTGAAAACTAATGTAATCTGTATGTCTTGCTTGCTTTCTATAGGACAATGTTTTCAGCATTGCAGTTAAACAGTAATCAAATGGAATATTCTGAGATCTGTATATAAAACTGCCCCAGCCTTCAGTAACAGTTACCTCTTGTGTGGCATTATATTATTCTTTGTATTTATACATTTCCATCATCTTACAGATCCAGATTGTCTTTTTTATCTAAAATGTTTCTGGATTTACTATTCTCAGGTTTTTGCTTTGTGTTTTTTGTTTGTTTGTTTTTTAGGATTTAATTCATAAGATTAGTGAAGCTAGTATCATCAGGAAAAAACATGCCACACCAGCACGTTAACAAAGAGTTAGGAAAGCACATTCCAAAATGGCTTCTCAACTGTGCATGGCTCTTTGATGTTATCAGATCCATCCCTTAGTTGAATAAGCCTTTAGAAGCTGTATTGTGCTATTCTGAGGCATTCGTTTTGGCAAACTTACACCACCTGGAGGATCTTATTTCTGGACTTCAGCTGTTGAAAATTTGTTTTTAAAAGCAAAATGAAAAGCTATTTTGTTTAAGTTTAGTTTTGCATTTTTTGTCCAAGTGAAAAGTTGTAGTGCATTTCATTCCTTTAATTGCTAAACATATCACACATTGTTCTTACTTAAACTGAAAACTGACCAGGGAATTTCAAATTCTAGGATATAATACATTAAGTGGAAAAAATCTCCAGCTTTACCATTTTGGTCTAGTTTTAGTGAATAATCCTTACTGAATGAAATATTGCAGTGCTCAAACTTGTTGATGACTTAGTGTTTTTATCTCCCATAGGCTGGCCAGGAGTCCTTCCGCTCGATCACACGGTCATACTACAGAGGTGCTGCGGGGGCTTTATTAGTTTACGATATTACAAGGTAAGAGTTCTGAATTAAAGGACCAATAAACAATATGAAATAAATTCTTAGGATCAGTGAACAAATTATGTTGGCTTCACTACCCAGTGTTGTTGGGTTCTGTGCTTCATTTCACACAAACACTGCTTGAGTACACACTGCTTGCTACCCCTTACATCATTGGTTCAGGGAATGAACCTGCTGTCTGCACAATGTCTATCCAGTATGCATTTATTGGAAGAGAATAAGAAATACACTCCTTAATGAGAACCAAAATTATGCTTTTGTTCATCTAACTATGGGAATAGTGTAGGCTTGTCTGTTCCCAAAATTTATATTTTGCAGTCATGTGGCACAAAACAATAGATAATTTAGCCAGATCTGCTTATGATATGATGGCAGTTCAGGTCAGGCATTGCAGACAAGAAACAGAGGTTCTTAGGTTGCAATCTTTCACCGTCTTACAGCATACTGGCTGTTTTTGTTGCTATGTGAATCTTTGTCTCTATAATGTAAAACATGTTGATAGAGATTGCGTGGAGGGGCTGTAGGGTACTGAACCAAACACACTAACTGTGCAAATTATAAAACACAAGTGTTACTGTTATGGTTGCTTTAAAACAAAGTTAATAAAATATTCATCCATTCAATATCCTCTAGTTTTTGTACTGTTGTGACAAAACATGATATACTACGAGTCTTGATAAGGGTTCCATGATGAGGATTGAAATGTTGGCTGCTGTGCTGAAGGAATACTCCAAGCACCATGACCATTTCCTTGATTTGAGTAGTCATAGTGCCCGGCGTCTGTATGTGCAACATTTACACATGAAATGCTGCACATACAGAGATTAGTCTCTGTGCCTCAAGAGGTGTAACTCCACCTCTTGCTGCATCATTTGGCATTATTAATCTAGCCAGGTTGGCTGATGCCAATCCTGACACCTTTCCGTCCCCTCCATGCTGCCCATTTATTCCCCTCAGTCCTCCTTGACAGGGAGAACTTGGCTTCGATGCTGTTAAACAGTTTTGGCTTTCTTTATTTTTAGTGAGGAGGGGGGTCTCTACAGCAAGTGTTACTCTAAACAAAAAACAACTGTGTGTCAAAAAATTGGATTTGATTTTGTTTTTGTTTTTTGGGAGAAACTTTTACATGATTTGCCTTTTTGCCATTTGGCAGGTTATGACTCATTTTCATTTAAGGTAGCCTAGGCCACAGCAACTGAAGCAACAAAGATCAACTACTCAATAACCTTGTGTCTGTGAATTCTGAAAACTCTCATCCACACTCAAGAATTTAAAAAAAATAATTTTAAGTATTGGTTGAATAAAAACAAATCTTTATTTTTTTTTTCCTCTGTGTAGGAGAGACACATTCAATCATTTGACGACCTGGCTTGAAGATGCTCGCCAACACTCAAATTCAAATATGGTGATTATGCTAATTGCCAACAAGAGGTAAACAATTATGCTTGTTACTTAACTTATAGCTAGTCAGTGGAACCACATTAGGTTTTTGGTTCCTGAAAGTGAAAATTATTCAGTTTTCTTAAAATGTATTTTTCCATGCTTTTTACTATTCTCTTTACTTATCCTCACTATTTAACAAATATGTTTATAATAGGTCTGGAAAATATAATTATAATTAAATGTAGAAATCAACAAATCTATCCTGGAATTAAGCTCCTTTCACCTTGAAATATTTTTTTTTTTTTTTTTTTTTCTCATCATTTGCATTGTGTGACTGAATGTTTAAAGGAACACTTCAGGCACCAAAGCAACTTAATCTCAAAGTAGGTATGGTGCTTCTAGGACCTTGGGGCCATCCTTTAATATTAAGGTGTTTAACCATTCTTAAATCACAGTCTTCTCAATGGGAATCTAGTGATAAGCGGCGACTGTCAGCAGACAGAGAGGGACAGAGTGGATGGGCACTTTCTACACTTTTGGGTTAAACCTTTTGTCAACTGTTTAACCACTTAACATAAGGTAACACACAGGACCTCCAGGTGCCATAGCAATTTCATTGAGAAAAGGTTGACATGTTATGGGGGATATCCACAGTTTTTGTTCAGAATTTCCAGAAAAAAGACAATTCAGCTTTAAAGAGGCACTGCCATGGTTTTTTTTGTTTTCCTTATGCAACTTTAATTTTATAATCCTTGCCTTTATTTATATTTATTATCTTTTCTACCTTGCACCTAATCTCAATATCAGTTTTGTTCTCCTCTGTCCATAATAACTGCAATTTGCCATTCTGTGAACTTCTTATGATGGATTGTGGGTAAATTGGCGTAACAATTGAAATGGGACTGTAGGTGCTATAACCATTTCATCTCATTGAAATTGTTTATAGTGTATGGAGTTCCCTGGCACTGTCCCTCAATTTAAAAGACACTGAGAAGGAGGCGGGGCCAAAGAGGGTGTGTTTTGTCATCACTAATGACAAGCACGCCCCCTCTCAAAGTGAGCATGTTGGTTCAATGCACAGAGCCCTGCTGAAGAGCTCTAGCATGAGAAAAAGGCCCTGTATTCTGCGCAGCGCAAGCAAATTTAATAACATGCTTGCGCTGTGTTTGCTTTTAACTTGTCTCTGGTGTCTCCATAAGTGAGATACCAGAGGACGAAAGGACCAGGAAATCGTATGGTGCATTTAGAGCCTGCTTGTGGGATTGCGTGTATGGTAGAGTGAGCTGATTGTGGTGTGGTATTGTGTAAATAGGTCGATTTAATTAGTGTTTGTGGTGTAATATGTGTGGCTAGGTGCTGTAGAGAGTGTGTGTAATGGGGATGTAGCGTGTGTGTGTGTGTGTGTGTGTGTGTGTGTGTGTGTGTAGGGGTTGTAGAGAGTGTGTGTAATGGGGATGTAGCGAGTGTGTGTGTATATAGGTGACGTAGTGTGTGTGTAGGGGTTGTAGAGAGTGTGTGTTTAGACAGTGCTGTGTGTGTTTGCTTACAAGGAATGTAGTGTGTGCATAGGGGATACAGAGTTTGTATGTCAGGAATGTTGTGTGTGTAGGTGATCTAGTGTAAAGGACCCAGAGTATGTGTGTGTGTGTGTGTGTAGAGGATTCAGCGTGTATATAGGGTTAGGGATCTAGCGTGTATCTGGAGCGTAATGTGTGTAGTGGTGCAGTGTGAGGGGTGCTGTAGTGTGTGTGTTCTTATCTGCCATCACATTCTATGTTTCTAATTTTCTTTGTTAACTCACTGAGGGTTATTTCATATATTGTGTGTGTGTGTGGGTGCTGTGTGTGTGTGGGTGCTGTGTGTGTGTGGGTGCTGTGTGTGTGTGGGTGCTGTGTGTGTGTGGGTGCTGTGTGTGTGTGGGTGCTGTGTGTGGGGGCTGTGTGTGTGTGGGTGCTGTGTGTGTGTGGGTGCTGTGTGGGGTGGGGTGCTGTGTGTGGGTGTGGGTGCTGTGTGCGTGGGTGCGGTGTGTGGAGTGTGCTGTGTGTGGGTGTGTGTGTGGGAGGGTGCTGTGTGTGTGTGTGTGTGTGTGGGAGGGTGCTGTGTGTGTGTGTGTGTGGGAGGGTGCTGTGTGTGTGTGTGTGTGGGAGGGTGCTGTGTGTGTGTGTGTGTGTGAGGTGCTGTGTGTGTGTGTGTGTGGGAGGTGTGCTGTGTGTGTGTGTGTGGGAGGGTGCTGTGTGTGTGTGTGTGTGGGAGGGTGCTGTGTGTGTGTGTGTGGGAGGGTGCTGTGTGTGTGTGTGTGTGTGGTAGGGTGCTGTGTGTGTGTGCTGTGTGTGTGTGGGAGGTGCTTTGTGTGTGTGTGGGAGGTGCTTTGTGTGTGTGTGGGAGGGTGCTTTGTGTGTGTGAGGGTGCTGTGTGTGTGTGTGTGGGAGGGTGCTGTGGGAGGGTGCTGTGTGTGTGTGTGTGTGTGGAGGGTGCTGTGTGTGTGGGAGGGTGCTGTGTGTGTGTGGGAGAGGGTGCTGTGTGTGTGTGTGGGAGGGTGGGTGTGCTGTGTGGGAGGGTGCTGTGTGGGAGGTGCTGTGTGGGAGGGTGCTGTGTGGGAGGTGCTGTGTGCTGTGTGGTGTGTGTGTGCTGTGTGTGTGGGAGGGTGCTGTGTGTGTGTGTGTGGGAGGGTGGTGTGTGTGTGTGTGTGTGGGAGGGGTGGTGTGTGTGTGTGGGAGGGTGGTGTGTGTGTGTGGGAGGGTGGTGTGTGTGTGTGGTGTGTGTGTGTGTGTGGGAGGGTGGGTGTGTGTGTGTGGGAGGGTGGTGTGTGTGTGTGAGGGTGGTGTGTGTGTGGGGAGGGTGGTGTGTGTGTGTGTGCTGTGTGTGGGGAGGTGCTGTGTGTGGAGGGTGCTGTGTGTGGGAGGGTGCTGTGTGTGAGGTGCTGTGTGGGAGGGTGCTGTGTGGGAGGGTGCTGTGTGGGAGGGGTGCTGTGTGTGTGTGTGTGTGGGAGGGTGCTGTGTGTGTGTGTGTGTGGAGGGTGCTGTGTGTGTGTGTGGTGTGTGTGTGGTGTGTGTGGTGGGTGGTGTGTGTGTGTGGGGAGGGTGGTGTGTGTGTGTGGGAGGGAGTGAGGTGTGTGTGTGTGGGAGGGTGGGTGTGTGTGTGTGTGGAGGTGGTGTGTGTGTGTGTGTGTGGGGTGGTGTGTGTGGGGGAGGGTGCTGTGTGTGGGGGGAGGGTGCTGTGTGGGGAGGGTGCTGTGTGTGTGGTGTGTGTGGGGGGGGGTGCTGCGTTTGTGTGGGTGGGTGGGTGCTGCGTGGGTGGGGGTGCTGTTAGTGTGAGTGTAAAAATGTTTATTTAAATCTGTATTTTTTTGTATTAAAAAAAAAGTTATATCCCCCTTCCCTTCTTACCTTTAGCCGGGGGGGAGAGAGGGGGCTGGGCTGCCGTGGAGGATGGAGCCATGCTGCCTTCCCTTGTGGTCCTAGTGGTGAAAGTGAACTCTAGCAAGATCTGAGCTTTGCCACGCTCAGACCTTGTGAGAGGAACCGGCAGAGGTTTTTTTTAATGTAAGAACAATAAAGGTGTGGAAATCTCTGCCTGAAGAAGTGGTTTTATCAGAGTCCATACAGATGTTCTAACAGCAACTAGATGCATACTTGCAAAAACAGAATATTCAAGGATGTAATTTTTCAATGTAGGTCTTCTTGATCCAAGGATTAATCTGACTGCCATTCTCGGGTTAAGAGGATTTTTTTTCATAGTTTGTTGCAAAATTGGAAGTGCTTCAAACTAGGGAGGGGGTGCCTTCTTTTGGATCAACAGCAAAAAACAAATGTGAGGAAGGCTGAAATTGATGGATGCAAGTCTCTTTTCAGCTATGTAACTATTTTCATGTTATTTTTTGCCCAACATCCCATAATTGTAATTTCTTTATTATGTATCTTCTTCATTTCCTTTCAATAAAAAAGTGTAGCGCTATATACCTTTAACCCCTTAAGGACCGAGGACGGTTCAGGACCGTCATCGGCATTTTTGCGTTGCCGACCGATGACGGTCCTGAACCGTCCTAACGGTCAGAGCTACTTACCTGATCGCCGTCGTTCCCCCGGCGGCGATCAGCGTGGCTCCGGTTGTGGGGAGACTGCCTGCAGCCCAGGCAGTCTCCCCACGGCAGATTAGGACCCCTGTGGCCATGTGATCGCTTAACACAGCGATCACATGGTCACAATAGGTGTCCTAGTGTCTGCCTGCAGGGGGACTGTCTGTGCTGACAGGCAGTCTCCCTGCTAGTGTAAAATCAAAAAAAAAAATAAAGTTAATGTTAATAAAAAATAAATAAATAATTATATATGTGTATATATGATATATAGACATATATTATATCTATATAATATATGTCTATATATCATATATATAATGTCATACTAAGTGTATTTTATATTAATATGTACTTATATTAATATAAAAATACACTTATAATTAAATTACACACGTATATATATAATATATATAATAACTATATATATTGTATATATATATATATTATTATAAAATATAAATAATAAGTAATTTAAATTAAATAATTTTTTTTTTAAATAATAATAAAATTTTTAAAAAAATTATATAGCTATATGAAATTTTATTCTAACTGTATTTTGAAATTAATATATATATATCAAAATACACTTAGAATGAATTTGTATATATATCTATGTATATTAAAATAAATAAAAATAATAAGAAATATACATACGTCCATATACAAAATTACATAAATAATTATATAAATATACACATAGACTTCAAATATATAAATATGCATATATATTTAAATTCTACGTGCGTATTTATGTAATATTTTTACATAATTCAGTAATTTTATTGATTGCAATTTGAGGGACCTGCCTGCCAACCCAGGCCGAAATTCCAGAGAATTTAATTTGCTAGCACTGTATTTTACCCTGTAACGTTCTACGACACCCTAAAACCTGTACATGGGGGGTACTGTTTTACTCGGGAGACTTCGCTGAACACAAATATTAGTGATTCAAAACAGTAAAACATATCACAGCGATGATATTGTCAGTGAAAGTTACTTTTTTTGCATTTTTCACACACAAACAGCACTTTTACTGATGATATAATTGTTGTGATACGTTTTCCAGTTTTTAAACACTAATATTTGTGTTCAGCGATGTCTCCCGAGTAAAACAGTACCCCCCATGTACAGGTTTTATAGCATTTTTGAAAGTTACAAGGTCAAATAAATGGGTCAAATATTTTTACATTGAAAATGGCCAGGTTGGTTACGTTGCCTTTGAGAGCGTATGGTAGCCCAGGAATGAGAATTACCCCCATGATGGCATACCATTTGCAAAAGAAGACAACCCAAGGTATTGCAAATGGGGTATGTCCAGTCTTTTTTAGTAACCACTTGGTCACAAACACTGGCCAAAATTAGCGTTCAATTTAGTTTTTTTACTTTTTTCACACACAAACAAATATGAATGCTTACTTTGGCCAGTGTTTTCGACTAAGTGGCTACTAAAAAAGACTGGACATACCCCATATTGAATACCCTGGGTTGTCTACTTTAAAAAAAATATGTACATGTGGGGTGTTATTTAGAGATTTATGACAGATAATAGTGTTACAATGTCACTATTGATAAATTTTAAAAATGTATGTTTTGAAACCACAATATCCTACTTGTACCTATAGCCCTATAACATGCAAAAAAAAGCAAAAAAGCACGTAAACACTAGGTATTTTTAAACTCAGGACAAAATTTTGAATCTATTTAGCAGTTTTTTTCATTCGCTTTTGTAGATGAGTAAAAGATTTTTCAAGTAAAAGTCAAAAAACATGTATTTTTTCAATTTTTCATCAGATTTTTGTATTTTTTTTAAATTAAAATACATGAGATTATATAAATAATGGTATGTAAAGAAAGCCCCTTTTGTCCTGAAAAAAACAATATATAATTTGTATGGGAACAGTAAATGAGAAAGCGGAAAATTACAGCCAAACACAAACACCACAAAAGTGTAAAAATATGCCTGGTCGCAAATGTACAACATCGCAAAAACAGTCCAGTCCTTAAGGGGTTAAAGTGCAACAAGTATACAGATCTGTGTTTTGAAGCAATACTTGAATGTGTTACTTAAAGGGATTCTTAAGTGCCAGGAAAACAAACCAGTTTTCCTGTCACTAGAGGATCCTGGAGTGCCTCTCTACCACCCCCCATCCAAAGTCGCTAAAGGGGTTAAAATCCCATCAGCCACTTACCTGAATCCAGCGCCGATGTCCCTCGGCCCTGGGTAAGGCGCCGTCCACAAAATGGCCCCGCACGCACATAACCCCTCCCCATAGAAAAAAGCATTGTTCAATGCTTTCCCATGGGCATTCCGTCGACGCTGGAGGTTCCTTAATGCATAGCATGAGGACGTTCAGCATCGTTTAGACGACCAAAAGTAGTCTAAGAACCCGGAAATCCATCTAGTGGCTGTCTGGTAGACAGCCACTAGATGAGGACTTAACCCTGCAAGGTAAATATTGCAGTTTATATACTGAAGTGGTCTGGGTGCCGCCTACAGTGTCCCTTTAACTGGCTTTGAAAATTTGTGGTAAACCAACAAGTATACCTTAAACAGAAAAATAGTAGACAATAGTGTAAAACCTTATTATATATTTTAATGTGCAAAATCTTATATGGAACATTCACATGGTCCAGAGCTAATCCACCTAGCTCTGGTGTGTATAGCTTTTAGGTCAGTTTGGGTGACCTCTCCCTTATTATTTTCATGGATCCATTTATCCAGTGATGTATCTCAGAGTGAAAAGAAAATTTGGAAATAGTGTAATATTGCTTTAAGAGAGAAACTTATGAGTAGTTATAGTTGTACTCTCAAACATGGAGCCTAAATACTGTCTCAGTAGTATTGTAGTTTTGTATGGTTGAGTAACACACCACCTTATTTATAAGTGCAGGGACTCCAGTAATGGTATTAAGAAAGTATTACTTTGTTATATTTATAAAAACAACAAAGATAGTGCAATATGAAAAAATATACCAATATTATAAAGTCTTTTATCCTCCAGAAACATGTTTCACCATTCGTTGGCTTCCTCAGTCCTGTACAACAGACTTCCTGGTTCCTGCTCTCGTTTTTATATGCCTCCTTCTAATTTTCATTACTTATAGCTGATCCCTTTGTGTTCCAAGCCTCATTCTGATTCTCGCTTCGACGTGACCTCCTCTGCTTGTTAGGTCGCATCATATCCGGTTCTCAGCAATTTATTTATATTTATTTCCTTACATAATCCTTATTGTTAGATGGCCCTAATCTCAATAAACACAAAAAGGTAAATTACACCAAGTACTAACAAATGTCAGAGAACCACCAATGCATCTTTTTGTACAAACTTCTAAAGTGACCATCACTTCAAGACCAATTCGTTTTATTAGAGAATTCTATTGGTTTGGAAATGTTGATGTCAGAGATACTCGTGGAATGCAGGTTTATTCTTTGTGGTATTTAGTTTGAATGCCTGTTACTAGCTAAAGAAACGTGGAGATATTTCAAAACATGCCAATGATTTAAGTAATCTTTGTTTGCAAGAAACCTCTACATTAGGTAAGACCCAATCATTAAATTTTTGTCCGCAATTCTAAAATATAGTTTATATTGTCCCAATTAATTCTGCTGTACAGTGCTAAAACCATAGCAGATAGAGTAGCTTTTGAACCATACCCTCACGTTTGCAGTGTTCATCCATATAAAAAGCCAAAGAGAAATTCACCTCATGATTTAAAATAAAATGGAAGAAGTTTGTTTGTTTTTTCCTGAGCATACCGTTCTTTTTAAAATATATATGCATTTATCTTACAGTGATTTAGAATCAAGGAGGGAAGTAAAAAAGGAAGAGGGGGAAGCATTTGCTAGGGAACATGGTCTCGTGTTCATGGAAACTTCGGCAAAAACAGCTTCCAACGTGGAGGAGGTAAAACACTTTGTTATTAAGCTATATGACTTTCATAGATAGATACAATGTGTCACTAGTTAATTTGCAGGACATGTGCGGAGATATTTTACTTTCAATGATTTACACGTACAATCTATGAATCCTAAAATTATACTACTAGCCAACAAAAATCCACATTCTATTGTCTAACATGTATTTTAAACCAATATGCAGAAATGCAATACTTGTCTATGGAACTTCAAACAGGTGCGGTAAAATCCTAAAACAAAACTTTAGTTCTAAAAGATCTGATGTACATTTAGGTAGTCCTTGTTATACACTTTATACATTTGTTACCAGTAATCTTGGATCCGACGGTGAGTGAAATGCCAATTGTTCCCTCACAAATCTCTGCACTGCCAGTCTACTGTATTTTAACTTACGCCAACATCTGGGGATCTTAAATTGCCAAGGCCTGCAGTCGTATACAAATTATATTTTAAGGACTGCAGTGATTGACTTATTTTTCTGTGCACCTAAAAATACATTTTCTGATTTCTTCAGTACCCTTATATGCCAATGTATTTTCTGATCACAGCTTCAGAGTCTCAGGATCTGTTTAATGCAACATCCTGACAGACTGTTATATCCTTGCCCTTGAGTTCTTTATGGAGGACACAGGCTATAGTTCCTTATCAATCTTGAGGTTATTAGTTTGAGTTAAACAAGCTTTCTTGCAGTTTTGATAGACACCACATGACCTCTTTGACATGTACTTTATCAAATAAATTATATACATAATCAATATACTTCAGCAAAATCCTATTGATGGTCCTAGTGTTACATTTAATCTTCATCTTGTCACTTTGCTACACTTTCTAGTTCTTTTGATATATTGACTGGATGCACCCAGTCACAAGTAATGATCACAATTACCTCATAACCAAGTACAATTAGTGTCTTATCGCCTGATATGATAACGAGTTAGAATTGTAACCCTGTCTCATGTATGGCTTACATGGGTGTTGCTGCTTAGAAGACACCATCAGATGAGATGAGGAAAGGTTCAACTTGAGAGAAGAAATATTGAAAACAAAATGTGAACAAAATAAAACCAAACCAAATTAAAATAAATAAAACTAATATCCTCTTTATTGGTAATGGGAATTTTTAGAGTTTGTAAAGGAATTCATTGTGAGCATGCTTTTAATGTTCGTAGATAACAGAACAAAAATTTTGTGCGATAATAGTTTGCCTCAATGTTACTGTGCTGTGTGTGAGGCTAACCAGGTTATTTACAAAAGTGAGAACTGAAAGTGAATTTCAAATTTAAGGCCAGGATACCGGAAATGAAAGCATTGCTGATGGTGAATTGTTCTAGATTAGCTATTTTGACTTTAGATTTGAAATTCATATTAAATGCTCACGTTGGTGAATACCCCTGTTTGTCAGGTTATACAGCAAGCATCCAATCTTTTTGTTTTTGCACTTTTACATGATTGTTACTTGTGCATATGTTTGTTTTCCCCCTAATCATTCTGTTCCTTTGATTACTATTAAATGTTAATAATGTAATATATAGAATATAGTATTTGAAGAATTATTGACCAAAATGGCATAAAAATTATGGCATTAATTTTTAGTTGCAATTTAACCGCTGCATATTATATTCATTACACTCGTGGATTTTGGAGCTATCCCAAAATATGAAAACCAGACTCCTGTGTCGCTTCTAACATGCTTCCTTATTGCCTCTGAGTGTTGAAAACCTGCTGTGACTATTATTATACACCCAACTACCTTCATAGCTAACCTTAACTGAATCATCTTAACAGTATCTGCTTTAAATAAAAAAAAACCTTACACACAAACAGTGTAGGTGTTTGATTTGGAGCTCCCATTAGTCTGAATTGTGTGTGTATAAATGTGCGTTTCGTTCACAATACTCCTTTAGTGCTGCCATAGTTTGTTTTTGTTTTTTGGGGGTGGAGGAGGATTAGATGATTACTGTAAATGTTTTTCCTAGACCCACAGACTATTTGCACCTTAACAATTACTGTGGGTTATAGTGGTTATGATGCTTTAAAGGGACACTGTAGGCTAGAAATTATATATTTTTTTAATGCATGAAACGTTAAGTTAAAAATAATAAAAAGATGCATTTTAAGTCTGTATATATCCATCAAAACGCCATGGTGTGCAGAATTTGTAATGAGCTTTCACCAAGCCAAGAACTGACTGATTCATGCAGTACTTTCTATATCCGGGATAGGCAACATGCAGCACTCCAGATGTTGTGGACTACGTCTACCTTAATGCTCCTACTGCCAAAATGCTGACAAATCATCCAGGAGATGTAGTCAACAACATCTGAATTGTGGAATGTTGCCTATCTCTGTTCTTCTAGGCCACTGGTTTTATGGTCTAACCAATGGTTCCTAGGTGTTGTAGTTACATTTTCATCTGCTCCTGAAGAAAGCGAACAGCTGAAGTACAAATCCTAAAAATAAAAAAAATATTCAAGACCTCATGTACAGCAAAAAGGTAATATTACAGGGTGGAAGGAAGGAGAAGTAAGGGTGAATTTATGGAGCAATATATATAAGTGCTAATTAATATTTTCAAAAAGTTAAGATTGAGAAAATGAAGCATCTAATGTAATTCACCTATTGCACTAAGAACGCATTGGTGTGTGTGCCTCTTTAAGCCAATCCCTGCCCAGCCAACAGGACTAGAACCCCTCGTTCCCACCCAGCCCCCAAGATTACAGCCTCTCCTCTATCCAACCCCAGAAGATTAGAGGGTTGCAGCCTCTCTTCCTGCCCAGCCCACATGTTTCAGCTGCTCCCACAGTATAGCTGCTTACTACATTCTTGACATTATATTAACAAGTGTTTATTTCAAAGTTCACATTGTAAATCTTTGTAACTTTGAAGCCATTTAGCATGGATGGTATATTGTGCAAGACAAAATATGAATTTAGATATTTTAAAATTAGAAAAAAATAATTAACAAAACCAACCCTTAATTGCAAGTGGCATTCAATTAATTAGCTACTCAGAAACTTTACGCTTCCTTACCTTTTAATTTTTTTTCCTCCTTTTTCTACAAGGGAGGCTTGGGAAGGAATGTAGAAAGTCAGCCAGCTTAGCAGGATCCCCCATCAACATGACAGCTGAAGATTAATTAGCAGCTCAGCAATAATGGAGATACATCCTCTCTCCCATCCTAAGCTTTGGATAGCAGATTTATCACAAAACGACAAGACACAGGAGGTCCTTTCTAAAAAGATTACTACCCTAGCAATACTATACCACTCAAATATAAAATATGTCTCTATGGAGAATTTAAGACACTGATACTCCAGCCAGTTTATGTTTGTATTAAAGGGTCACTCCAAGCATGTTACCCACTGTAGTAGTTATACCAGAAGTACCCTGGCCCAGTTCCCCTGTAGGAGCAAATATTTGAGAATGCAGTGTAGCTCCTAAAATCAGCTAAATGTAATAAAGTTGCACAGACAGGAGTGATCCAAAGGTCTTAAATTGCTTTAAAAAAAGGTTTGCTGTTTTACATCTGGGAGTCTATCTTTTGGTCACCCTTGTAGTAGTTCAAACATTTAAATGGACATTCCAGGCACCCAGTCCACTTCTGCCCATTGGAGTGGTCTGGGTGCCAGCTCCCACCACCCTTAACCCTGCAAGTGTAATTATTGCAGGTTTTTATAAACTGCAATATCTACCTTGCAGGGTTAAGTCCTCCTCTAGTGGCTGTCTACCAGACAGTTGCTACCAGACAGCCAGACAGTCTACCAGACAGCCACTAGAGGGACTTCCGTGTTCTTAGACCTCAAAGTGTTTTAAACAATGCTGGACATGCTCACGCTATGCATGAGGACCTCCAGCGTCGTGGGAATCCCCATAAAAAAAGCATTGAGGAGTGTGGGCGGAGGCTGACCCAGCACCAAGGGACATCGGCGCTGGTTTCAGTCACTGAAGGAGTTTTAACCCATTCTGCAACATGGGGTGGAGGGGAGAGGGGTACTGCATGGCCCTGCAGTGCCAGGAAAACGGATATGTTTTCCTGGTATTGGAGAGTCCCTTTCAAGGACCACTATAGGCACCCAGATCACTTCAGCTCAATTAAGTGGTCTGGGTGCCAGGTCCATCTAGGGTTAACCCTGCCTGCTGTAAACATAGCAGTTTTACATATGGGTTAATCCAGCCTCTAGTGGCTGTCTCATTGACAGCTGCTAGAGGCGCTTCCGTGCTTCTCACTGTGATTTTCACAGTGAGAAGATGCTGCCGTCCATAGGAAAGCATTTAGAATGCTTTCCTATGGACTGACTGCGCGCGCATGTGCATTCAGCTGAAGAGGGAGGAGAGTCCCCAGCGCTAAGGGAGCCTGGCGCTGGAGAAAGGTAAGTGTTTAACCCCTTCCTCCCCTTAGAGCCCGGAGTGGGACCCTGAGGGTGGGGGGGACCTAAAGACCATATAGTGGTCCTTTAACTGGGAAGTTTATGAAACGTATTTAGCACACATGTAATTTAAAATCCATTCTTCCCTGTACACTGTCTTTCTTGACTTGTTTGATCATAATGCACACTTTTTTTATATATATATATAAGTCTTAAACTTTAGGAGAATGAATAATAATTTTGTCTTGCTCATAACCATTGTTAAGAAAATTGATGGTCACTTTATATAAATAGTACCTTCTGTGCAGCCCTGCATTGTATATGGACATTTTTTTAATTGTAGGACAACCAGTGCATCACAAGTTCAACACAGTCTTGTAGAAGAAGAATTTAGTGATACAAAGTAAAACCATGTTAAAATACATGCTGTGGGAACACATTGTTAGAGTGTGTATCTCAGAAACTGTTGCAATATTCCATAACAACATTCTAGCACTACCTACTGCATGGTAGACTTATATGATACATACAACCTTTTGTCTGGGGATTCCTATGAGACACTCTTAGCAATACAATAATTGGCTATCTTTTTTATCTTTTTAAATACGGTTCCAATATGCATGATATTTAAAAGGTCTATGCCAAGTATTTACTGACCTTTCTTACTGATTTTTCTTCCCAAAATGCCTACACTTCTGCTGTATCCTCGTTGATGTAGTTTGGTGCTAATAGAAACTCTGAAGAAAAACTTGATAATTAAACTATCACATTGTGAAATGTGTGCCTCTGTCACAAGAGAGAGCCTATTGTTCTGAGGTACATTACAGTTGTCTCTATAACCTTTTCTCTCTGATTAATATGTTAAACGAAAAGGAGCACTTTGACAATTGACCTAGAAAAATTGGATCTTAATAAAGCGTCCCTCCTGAGAAGTAAAGACCTGAACTAAGAGTTGATTTGAAGAGATTGCATTCTGATAATGCTGTTTAAAGTCTTGGTATGCCCCTTCATATAATACGTACAGCCTTTAATCTGGTATTTATGGTCACAGTTTCAGAAATGTAAATGCCCCCAAACTCTAATTTAGAAAATATGTAGTGTACACGTCTTGCAAATGTCATTTATAAAATTAAAATTTTAAAGGGGGAAATCAATACACAAAGGAAAGCTATGGGGTAAAAATACCCATCTGTTTTTTTTTGTTTTTGTTTTTTTTTTAATGCATTAAAAAGATACTTTACTTTTTTTTTTTTTTTTAAATTTGAATAGCAAAAAAAAGATTAACTCGCCTTTAAAAGTTTCCGTTCTTTTAGTGGCTCTAAATGTTGGTGGTGATTATCAGTGGAGAAAACACTCAATGGATAACACTACACAGGTAAATCCCGGAAAGATCAATTCTTTCGGACATAACTTAAAAGGAATTTGATTCGTTCATGCCAGTGTAAACGCATTTGTGCACAAATCTTGACAATGCTACATATAAATAATGACAGTGCTATGTTTCCATTTTTCCACAAGGTGGCAGTATGATACACTAAAGCAGGATTGTGTCTGTCCAGTTGAAGAGTCCTGGACAAAGTCCTATTTAAAAAAAAAAAAACTGGGTTTTATATGCATTGCATTAACCTATAGGGGGAAAAAATTATAAAATATGAAATAAAAAAACACATTTGAAGGTTCTACATTTCTGGCAAAAAAACATAGACTGTGCAGATTTTTCTTTGGGCTTGCACTTTCAATAACATTGCTCAGCTTCGTGCTTGACAAATTTGCTTGGAATCTAGGAGACAGCAAAAAAAGTTAGGAGTCAGGTTTTTCAATGTCAAAAACACCATTCTTAAAGGGACACTGAAGTCACCAGAACCAGTACAGCTTAATGTAGTTGTTTTTGTGTCTATAATCTGTCCCTGCACACTTTTCAATGTAAACCCTGCTTTTTCAGGGAAAAGGCAGTATTTACATTGCTGCCTTGTAAAACTTCTAGAGACAGTCACTCAGACGGCCTCTGGAGTGTATCCTGGGTCACTGCTGCTGCGTATAGCATCTCCACGCCCTGCATCAACGCATCTCTGAGGAGATGCTTATTGGCGCAGCATGGTGTTTTGCCACATGTGCAATAGCCTCCCAATGCTTTCCTGTGGTAAAGCATTGGATTGGCTTAGATCATCAAGATTGATGATCGCAGTCATGGAGGCAGGGCCAACTACGGCAAGATCAGTACATTGTGGGGGGGGGGAAAGGTGAGTAAAAACCCCTTTCCCATGTGATTGGAAGGCGACAGTCATCTACACACACACTCACTTACTGGCTTGCACTCACATTTATGTGATTACCCTGCCTCCCTACCTGGGTTCAGCTTTCCCTGTGGTCCAGTGGGGCTTCAGTCATCTCCCTGCACTGTTTAGTGATGCTGGGGCCGTAATGAAGTCATATTCCGGCTCCCGCATGACTGAATGGTGCGCAAGGGAGCAGAGCAGGGAGGTTGTTACAGCTCACTCACACACCTGCCAGTCTTCCTCAAACCTCCAGGAGCCTCCTGCCCCTGTGCACGCCAACACTCTCACTCACAAGGCTGCCAGTCTGCCCACACTCTTCCTGAGCTAGCCGACCACCCACATGCACGCCCATGCTCTTTATTAGCCTGCCGGCCGCCCGCCTCCACTCATAGACAGCTGGCCACCCCGGGGGCTGCGTAGGTGTGTGTATATATATATATATATATATATATATATATATATATAAAAAAAACCCTTTTGGTAACGTGTTTACCTGATCTTTCCTCAGAAGAGTAAACTCATAGAGAACAAAGACACAAGCTGATTAAGTAAACATTTAATCTGACAAAAAAATTCACAGTGCTGTGTAAAAAAATACAGAAATAAATGACATTGCAAAGCAGTCCATAAAATGGGAGAAAACAAATCACAAGAAATTCCTTACATATATTTACCGCTTATATAAAATTATTGTGGGAGATTCAAATGTTACAGGTCTCCAAGTAGTTGTTGAAAAAAGAAAATCACCCACAGAAAATCGACATCCTCAATATATACCTAAAACTAGTTGTTTCTAAGTGGGCAGACCCAAGGGTGTACCTAGAGCATTTGGCAACCGGGGCGGATCATGTGTTTGGCTTCCTTCTCCGTCTTTATAAAATGTAAAAAAAACACCCACGTATTTTTTTAATGTATTCAATAATATTTAAACTTCTGCACCCACCCTTCACAAAACCCTGTACCCCCTTACATAAAATTCATACATCACGCACCCTTCACATAAAAACCTTGCACCCCCCTTCTATAAATAAATATAACCACCTTCACAAATAAAACCCTGCAAACCCTTCCATAAATAACCCCCCTTCACATATAAAACCTTGCAAACCCTTCCTTAAATACACCCCATTCACAAATTAAACCCTGCAAACCTTTTCATAAATATACCCCCTTCACAAATAAAACCCTGCACTCCTCTTAAATTAATAAATACACCCCCACCCACCCCACATAAAATTCATATATTCCCCTCTCCCTTTACATAAAATCCCTGCTGCACCCCTTACATTGTGTACTCACAATTATAGATGACTCTGTGCCCGGTGGAGAATGCTGCTCTCTGCTCCGGCCTCATTAATAACTGCATTGCCACCTTCATGAGAGAGTGGTCCTTCCGCTACTGGAGTTCCGTGAATGCGCATAGGTGCTGCCCGTCGGCATGATGTAGCGTGCTTCAACATATCACTGCCTTAGTATAGTGCTGGACGGCTGCAGACCGCACTATAACAATAGATGGGGGTAAGTAGACACTGGCAGTCATGGCCCCCCTCCCTTCCCGTGAGTGGCACCCAGGGCGAACCGCCCATCTCCCACTCCTCCCTTAGTATGCGACTGGGCAAACCCCTGGGTGGATCAAAAAGGTTTGGCCTGGCCGTTTATTGCCCACTCCATATTTTTCAATTATGTTGTCCTTTGCAGAACCCAAAGTCAGAGCACATGCACCAATACCTTTTATGATGCCCTATGTCCAGCTCTGGTGGTGGTTATCTAGTAGTTTTATGGCTTAGGCCTGGTGTAAGATCAAAACCTACAATAAATGGTATCCCAACATTTACAAAAACAACTCATAACATATATCAAAGGCCAACTCATGCTTTTGCAGGACAGGCATATTATAACATTAAGTTGCTTTCACTGAATTTATAACATTACACCTGTAATAAATTATTCATTATACTCTAATACATTTGGGATGGTGTGTCCTATGAGCAGATGCACATACACGGTATGTGCTGCTCCTTGTTTTGAGTCTTGTGATTTTTAAAAGCAGTTGCTGGTAGTGAAATCTTTGGCATGTCCATGATAAAACCTGTAGAGGCATGCTTAACAGCTCTATTTCAAAAAGTTGATGTAATACGGCATTTTCACCAATATAATTTGGGATAATTTCTAAGTATGAATGCATTTTGGCACTTGTCACTCCTGTTTACTATTCCTGTAATAATGAAGTTGCTAGTAATCTTGCTGTAGACTGTATAGCCTCCTCTAACCATGTATGCTGAAACTAGTCTCGTCAACAATTTGTATTTTCATTAATTTTCCTTATCTCCTTGTATTGCTTAATTACATTCATTGCAAGCTACTGTAAATGTAACATTTGAAGTGTATTTAATAAATCAAGTTTGTTCTTCTATTAACACCTAGAATGGAGTGATGTATGCAACATAATAACGTTTAATGGATACTATCGTGCCAGGAATATAAGCTAACACTATTGATATCTCTCCTATTACATCCATGGCCAAGCATTTTATAAAAAAAATAAAAAATTAATTTATCATGCACAGTACTGAATATTGTACTAATGATCCAAAGAATAAACAATCTTGTCAACTGAACAGTACGGTATAATGTTTAATTGTATTTCTATATTTGACCATTAAAAAGAGGTATGATGGTTCATTCACTGTTCTTGTGTTATATGTACAGTAATGAAGAGTATGTAGTAGGATCATGCCTGTAGATTAGAATTGTGTGGTTTAGCTGTACACTAGATTTTTAGGTATTTCTCCAGGAATTGAAGACATTTTTGGATACTTGCAGACGAAGAGCTAATTTAACCCCTTAAGGACACATGACATGTGTAACATGTCATGACTCCCTTTTATTCCTGAAGTTTGGTCCTTAAGGGAATAAATTGGGTGTTATTCTAATTTACTGCATTATTCCAGTTAGATGGGAAGGTTTGTGGTTAATTCCGTAGTTCTCTGAACCAATAAACACCTTCTTTGCTGGCCTCTGAGATTATGGAGCACAGAGTGGTTATTAACTCATAAACTACACACATTTAATTCCCAATGCAATTATGGGCAGAATTGCACCTTATGAAATATGGGTAATGTCGACACGAGGGTGACAATCTAGCAATCCTTGGACGATGTAGAGCCTGAGTTTCCTGCTTTCATAGCACATTTAGACGTGTGTTTTCTCCTCCGGTCCTTTTTTTTTTTTTTTCTCTACTCCTCTCTCCTTCCTTTCTTCTCCATGTGGTTCTGTGTGGGTTAATCTTTGTACTTCCTGTCTGTTTGGCTAATGAAAATAAATAATACTGTTTGGTCTTTCTGTTAGGGCAGAAGCTAAACATATCCTGTTTGTACAATTGGCTTTCATAAAGCATCTCATTATTTCCAGTCACGTTCTGTGCTGTGATTTATATTATGTAGTAACACCAGTAGCAGAGTTACACAAAGCTGTGCAATACCCTTCTAGACAGAGCTCACAATCCCTGCTCCGTACCTGAGGCACAGTATATGTTGGGTCCATATAGCGCCCATGTATCTATAAACCCCTTGTGTACCAGAAAAGAGCAAAGCTAACTCTTTAACAAAATTGCTGGAAAAAACACACATGATCCTAATGTGTTGCATTATAATTTTTGCTTGACCATTAACTCAGAATGCCAAAATGGTGTACATTCTGTATGATGGCTTCCATAGATGGAAAATAACCTTTAGCTTTAAAATCATGCTTGAAAATCTGTGAAAGGCAGCCATCTTGAATAATTATTTCAATAATTGCTTGATTATTCCTCCCGTCTGTTATTCATCGCCATGTTCAGGACTGCAAACTAATTAATTCGTTTTTCGGTGCCACTAGGGTCACAGAACTCTGCTCTGCTGATGTAAAATGGTCCCTAACTAGTCGGCTAAATATATCTAAATCTATTACACTGAGAGGGGGAGGGTAATAAGTTATGAGCTGTTTAATTGAAAGTGCAAAGGTATATTATTACCATGTAACTCTTATTTTAAGAAGTTTTTTAGTGAAATTAAAATTGTTTCTAGAACGAACTGTGAACTTTAATGCTTGTGAAGAATTTCTTTTCATTTATAGTGAAGTATACATTCTAATAAATTATTAGTAATGTCTGCTTCATCCAAATATGGATCACAGTGTTAAGGGTGAGTGTCAGCTGATGCTGTGAGTTTGTCAATGCTGTCCATATTAGGACAAAGTAGACATTTCTAATGTGGAAATGTAATTTCCATGGGGGGTGGGAAGGACCTGTAAATGGTCAGTTCTTTAAGAGAAATGTTTTGCTCAGCCAAAATGTCAATAACCTCCAGCCTGGACAACATTTATGGGTTGAGAGAGTTTGGCACATACTCCTAATTGATGCTTTGGAGGTTATGTCACTGCTTTAGCCTTAAAATATCACATAAAGTGTGCACGGTATTAGAACTTTAATTGACTTTTAGATTCTTAACATTTAAACTTAACATCCTCCCCTCCCTCGTGACTTAATTGCCCACCTAAATTTCCATGTTTGATTAACACATTTACTTTTGCTTATATCCTTCTGTGTACACATTGTTCTTGGAAAGGATTGATAACACAGTAGTTGAATACAGCAGGTGCATTTGTGTTTGTAACTTTTTTTTTTTTATGAACTGTCATAATTACCACAATTGTCTTTTTAACATCCGTGCACTTTTCACTTGATGTGCATGTTCTTTAATGATTCCACATACCGTTAAATGTTAAGAATAGCTGGGCAGTTTCCACGCCCTGGCCGTGTTAGCCTCCAGCCGTTTTTCATTTACCAGTTTGGTGTTCTTTCTACCTGTGCCAAAATGTGCAATACATAACAAATTGGGCTTTTAGGAGCCAAGAGTAGAAAATAGGCAGAAACATGAAACCAGACATAGCTCGTGGAAACATATATTTTTGTAATTTAACTTGATGCGCGTTGAAAGACTGAATGTATAGCGTGGAACAGTAGGGGAATAGGAAGGTATGTTAGAGTAAGTGGTGCATGTGATTTTAAACATCTGGGGCTGTGGACCTACTGCTGCAATGGGATTCATCTGTTACTTGTTCTCCAACAAAGCTGGTTTGTTTAAACTGGCGACAACATAATGTGGTCTAAAAACCATTTTCATGTAATTTTTGATGTCAGTCATTCTAAATTGGAATTGTCTGATGTTTATTTGTGGGTAATTGCGGCTAAACGGTATATTGCTCTAAAGTTACAGTAATCCTTTCTTGGCAGTGTCACACTTACAGTAGAAGATTTGTAGGTCCATAAATCAGCATATAATTTCTCTTGACCTAAAATAAACGGAGCCCTTAGACTTAATTTAACTGATTTCCCCTGTAATGAAACAAGGGAGGGAGGAAGTGCAGGGAAAGCTAGAATGCTTTCCTCCATGTGCCAGTTGTTAAGTGCTTGTTTACATGAAGTTATCATAACACATTTTCAGGATTTCATGGCTCTGTTTAATGTTTTAGTTAATGTGAAAAACTGAACACCCCATAAGGATCGCAGCTGGTTGGATTTATGCAGCTTTTGACCGCCGTTTTCAATTAGCATGGTTTGTTAGGCCATTGCGATAATTGGTATGTTAATCGCAAGCGCATTTTTTACCCCCCATCCCCACCCCCCATCCCTCTTATTTTTAAAATTAAAAACTTCCATTTCTGAGGATTGTGAATCAGTTCACAACTGGCACTGAGCCAGGTTTTCCTCAACCCAGCAGCACGCTTGGAAAAATGCACTCGCTTCTCTTAAGTGCTCGGCGAATCTGTGATGATTAATTCCACTCATTATTTTGCTGCAAATTCTCCTGACCTCACCATGATGATTCGATCACCCACTTAGAGCACATGCATATTCATACTGCCCTGCTAAGGCTGCACCCAGCCTCCATCCCCGTATTTAGCTGCGGCCTGAGCCTGGTGCAGTAATTGAGCTGCAGTAGATTGATTGCTCTGGGGAGCTGTAAGGCCTTTAAAGGTGAAAACATATCAGTCCTGTTAATTAGGAAACAAAGCTCTGGTGGCAAGTTCAACAGTCAAACTCTTCCATTGTCGAAATGAGGAGAACAGTGATGGGTTTCCCATCATGAACCTTGTTTACTTTTTAGATGTGATTTAGCTCCTTCTTCTTCACACACATTGACTGATATTTCTATCACATGTTTATGGTACAAGAGTGTTATGGAAAAAATATATATATTTTTTTCAAATTAACATGATTAAATTATGAATAATTTTGTGTGTATGACGTGCAGGCTAAAACCTGGGGGTTCACAAAATTTGTAATGTTTCCCTGTAGTTTTGTGTTGATGTTTTGAGGTACATAAATAATGTTATATGTAACAGTGTGCTTGCTCTGAATAATTTAAAATTAAAAAAATTTACGAATTTTCAGAAACTGTAACCTGGGTGTTAGCTAGACTTGTTAACATATTTGGCACAGGGTGCTAAGAGTGCGTGGAAATTAAATGTGTCTCTTTATTAGCAGGCTTACCTGTTAATTGTAATTATATTATAGATGCATTGTCTAATGTTTCTGCTGCCGATAATAGCGGTATGTGTGACTTAGCACGTGTTTCATCACCCAAAAGCATTTTTTCATTTAACTCAAAATATATAAAGTTGTGTGTGTTTCAATGGATACTTGCGAAAAATACTGTGGTTAAAAAAAACCCTCTTCCTAAACAAATCCCGAAATGACTAGTTCAGTATTGGTGGCTACTTAGTCAAGAGCCCAAACTGCAAAGCAGTTACTCCAGCAATGTGAAAAGGATCAGTCTTTTTAATAGATTAAATGGTATGACAATTGACTGTCAGCGTTTGTGGGTGATCAGTCAGAGATAATTTGCATTTCCCCCAGCTGACCTGAATTATAAATAGAAAAGGGCTATCTGGCCTATATTCTAGTCCGGTTAACGTTTATATTCCGTTATTAAACTTCTTTAAAAGTTGCTAATGGAGAGTGAGTGCATATTGCTAACTCATTGGCTTCAAAATTACTGTGAACTAGTGCCCCCGTGTAAGTAGTGAAACCATTTAACAGTTTGACTTCTTACCAGGGCACTTCTCTCTGCAGCCGTAGGCTCTCTTCACAAAGCTAAGCCTGGCTTAGCCTAGGAGAGATAACGGAAGCTCGTTCTAGGAGCATCTGGCTGCAGAGAGGCTGGAAGCGGCACCTGGCACACCCCAGTTAAGAAATCAAACTGTTTACAAAAGGTTTGACTACTTATATTGGGGGAAGGCGCAAGGTCACTCCTAGCACCATAGCCATTACAGTGCACTGTAGTGTTTATGGTGCTTGGAATGTTTCTTTAACTCTTTCCCCGACAGGAAAAAAAAGTCTTGAGTCTTTTTATTCTGGGAAGGGGCACAGTGGGAGTAGGTGGTTTTGTTTTTCTTATTGTATTTTTGTACTTTTTCTATAGGTAGAGAGCTGGCATATAGACAAAATCTAGGGCAGGTTTATAGACCTAAAATAATTAGCTGTTTTGTCATCCAAAGGAGAAGGAATGGTTAAACTGTTACATCAGGAAAGTAATATGTATACTGGGTATAATTATTCATGGCACAGGGTGACATTTGAAATCACTTGTTTTTTTGTTTTGTTTTTTGTCTTTGCTTACCTAGTCAGAATGCCCAGCCATTATTTTATAAGCCTCTTACAGTGAGTTAGCCAATAAGGATATCAGTCTCCTTTTAGCTCTGTATCTCTGTGGCTAACACAAGACCAATCTTAACTTGTGTATATTACAAAATAATACATTACTGTGAGTGTTATTGCTGTGGAGCTCTGTTATACACTCAGACTCAACAATAATATGGAGCTCCTAGAAAAATAAAATAGAAAAGAGGGACAGGGATTTGGGCCCTGAATAGGTATACTTGGAGGCATGTGCCTGTATTTCATATTTACATCAGTGAGAGAGGCAGTAATTTACTGTTGCAATGAATAGAAGGAGCCTATTTAGTATCGCATAAATTGATATGTGAAAGTTCCTCTGACCAGAATTGTCTAGATGCTTCACGTTGAAAATATAAAGCCTTCATGGTGAGATATATGCCATACAACTAACTGGGTAAATTTACACCCTATGTCACAAACGGCTGTTTGAATGCTTTTCGTTTCATATATGATTGTGTAATTACTCTACATTTTTCCTATTGAACTGTGAGCTCTATCATCATGTTGGGCATTTTTAAATAAGCTTTAATGTGGCCTTGTCATTTTATTTATTCATTCTACTCATGCATGGGTACATTTGATTGGCTAACCAAATCTGAAATGCAAGCTCTGCCCTTTTTGTCGATGTGACTGCCATACACAATGTAAAATAGTCGCTGTATGTTATGAAACTCAAGATTTCAGGAAACAAAATGTAGTCAGACACAGCAAGTTATATAGAAACAGACTAGATAGCATGTATGTTTAGTGACAGAGGCGCTTTAAGTATTGTGGCACTTTACCTGCATGTGATATAGTTCCAAATGACTACCAGCATTTTAAAAATGTTATAATGATGTAAAAAAAAAAAGGGGGTGCCTAAAGGTAGATCCCCAGATATTTTAATATTACACCTTCTATAATGCTAAAGGCATGCAAAGCATTATGGGAGTTGTAGTTCTACATCATCTGGGGATCTACCTTCTTGGGCACCCCGATCTTAAACATCTGCACAAATCCTCTACAATTACATATATTGTGTCCCTTCCATTTTGTACTCTGAAGGATTCTGGGTTAATACCCAGGAAAATGCATTGCGGACTATGCTTCCTAAAGTAGTTTGTTATACATACACCAACATTCACATCATGATATTGCAGAAATGTACATTTTATGAGGACATTGTTCTATATAAAGTGTAAATAAACTGGAAATTTAATTTAATATAGTTATGGAAATGCACTGATGTCATTATACAGCAGCCATAAAATTGATTTTTCCGTTTTATCTTAAAAGTATTTAGTGACAACAGAAATAGTGACTCATGCTTTCTGGCTTTGTCTTGTAACAGGTGTGGATTTGGGGGAATATGGATGATAATAAGCATGCTTGAGTTTCAATTTTTATTTTAAATATATTTTCAGCTAGATGGCGCTATACTCAATGCAAAGTAACCATTAAAAGTGTCATCTTCCCCCTCATTCTCTCTGCTCAAGCATAGCATCTCTAGTGTCTACTGTCCAATGTTACTAAGGTCACTATTAATATTTAATGGCTCTGCTGTGGCAGCAGTCAGCTCGTAAAAGTGTGCCTACTATCTGTTACTGTGGTGACTTCATAGCTGTAATTTTACCATTGGTTCACAGAGCTGCCTTCTGACAATCCAGGAAGATTTTTTTGACTTTAGAATCAATGCTACAAAATCTGCTTTAACTCATTCCTGGTCATAATCTGTTCATGGGAAAGCGTATGCTGTTAACACACCACCACAAAAGAATAATCCTACATATTCCTACACGTCAGGGTTTCTTCAGTGCAGTCCCACTCAGTATATTGACATTTAATCTGCGCATGCATATATTATGCAGAGTATATCGTTTGTATATTCCGCATTCTATATATATGTGTGTATTATAATATGCATTCTATAATTGTTAAAACATTTTATATAGCTTTGTATAAAAGAAACCCTGGTAAATATCCGATAAATATTTAGTTTTTTTGAATATTAATAAATAATATAGGTTTTGTTTTATTTCCTTTAATTGTGCGCTGATGTGAAACTATACATTTTAGGTCTGTGCATTTGCAAATTAAACCTGTGGGAATAGTCATTCTGATTTTATAGCATATCTGCTAGGAGAGGTGTGTTTTTATTTTTATATCCTATTGTTGTAAACGGTAAACAGTGTGATATTAATTATAAAGGATAGATAGGATTTTACAGAGCTTACCAGTTAGTAGCTCTCCAGCTGGTAACTGGAGTTGTGCAGCTGTGGATTTTTCCAGCTGGTCAGACCTGCCGTGTAGCAATGGAACTAGCCGTTATGTCTCAGTACACACAGCCTCTCACATATCACCGTGGCCGAGAACCCATCATACCTTCTTATAGACTAGAGAGCCCAAACCCCGCACTGTTTGTGCCGCTGCAAAAAATGAATCATGACAAAACCACACTTGTTTCGTGCCTTGTAAATTGCAAAGCTAATTATTTAAAAAGGAGGTGCCATGCTACCACCCTTGTTATGCTTGTAATATTAAATGTCTTTTCACATAGTGCAGCTGATTTAATCCTCTTTGTTTTTACAGGCCTTTATAAATACAGCAAAAGAAATCTATGAAAAAATTCAAGAAGGCGTATTTGACATCAACAACGAGGTACTGTTTACATGTGTGGTCTCAAGATTTTCTTCTTAGTCTACTCTTTTGTTTTAATTACTCATTGAAGTTTTTACTATTTGCAGCCAGTCATGAAAATATAGAAGCAACATCACTCTAACAAAAACCAGTCCATTTCTTTATTTCCCTTTTTTTAGGAACAGTTGATAATTGTCATTTCCAGTACTCGGAGCTTTGTTAGTTATAGCTCGTATATAGCTGTCACAGCTATTGTCACACTTTCCCCTAAAGATGACAACAAATTTTGCGCTTTGTAAAACCATGATGCTTTGTTATTCCCTTGGTGAAATTAAGCTGAATTTGGTGAAATGTTGGTGAAATTTAGGACCATACACATGCTTGCAAAGTTATGTATCTATATCAACCAGTTAAGTAGTTTAAGTACGTCCTCTGTTATCAGAATCAATTTTTGTACTTCAGTTACTGTCTCGACATGACCTTTTTGAGTGCTCATAGCTTATAAGTTGGGGACATCCTTAAAATACTAGTTGGGCAGCCAGAAGAGTGGGCCTACAGTTAATAGTCTCCTGAAATTCAAATTCTAGCGGTCTGTTTAGTTTCCAGTTAATGGATGTCAGTGGGTGCAAAAAACGGTGCGCGCAAAAGTTACCCCATGTATGCAGTTCACTCATAGTTTTAGTGTGCAACATCAACAGGCTATTCATATGACTGTATCAATAGCTGCTGATCAGTAAGCACTGAATATTATTGGTGCACATCACTAACAAACTGTGAAAAAGGTATAGAACGATATCAGATTAAAATCTTAGCATAATAGAGAAGTTGGTAGCTGTGCCAGTACATGAGAATGACCACAGGGAGGTAGAGTGGAGGCAGCCTCCTATTCCGTGTCCATGATGCTTCAGGGGGTTAAGGGTTGCAGATATTGGCAGAGCATTGTGGGAAAACTCCAGCAGCCCTGCAGCTGCTTACACTACATGTGGCCTGTGAGTAAATGGAGGACTTAAATTTCAAGCACTAGTTGTTCCTAAAGCACAGATCTAGCAAGGGTCGCCACCTGGCTCAGTTCTGACTAGCACAGGATTTGTTTCTCTTTTGTCTTCTTTTTCTTTAAGACAAGGTTGACTGCTGGTTTTGGATCATTAACAGTTTGCAGTCTGCCCAAATACATCCCACCCCACCCCCGCCAGGCTTTGCTGTTCCTAGTTAGATCTTTGAAGTTTTCCTTAATCTGCCCATACCTATTCTTTAGACAGTCGCTAGGCATTTGTTTTAAAATAGGTTGTGCTGTGGAGGAGTTTAAAGTTTAACCATTGCCAGAAAGTAGTTCTGTTTGGAGATTCTTCCATATCATCCTCTTTATTACTCTGAACATTCTCCAAGCTTCTCTGCTGCAATAATTAAATACAGTTCTGCAAAGTGTTCTGTTTTTGTTCTCATGAATTTCATTTGGGCTTCTGCAAAAAAAAGTAATTTTTATTTTTTTAATTTTTTTTAAATGCAATGGGAGGTGTTTTTGCACAACACTGGGGTTCTGCTTTTTTGGGCACCCCTGCTTGTAGGGAGTTTTTCCCTGGATTGAAAACTAAATTTCAGAAACACTAGCAGATTTGGAAATATTCAAACTCCAATATAGTCACAGTTTGGTTAGTTTAGTTTACTGTTTTGTTAATCAGTTCACTAACATTCAGTGTTTAGTGAATACACTAAAGATTTTATTTACTGCGATATTTAATACAGACATATTTGGCTTAAAGGGACACTATAGTCACCAAAACAACCTTAGCTAATTGAAGCAGTTTTGGTGTATAGAGCTTGCCTCTGCAGTCTCACTGCCTAATTTCTTGTCCATGCAGCACTATCAATACCTCAACTGACTGTGACTGACACAGCTAGCATAAAAAAGGTTACATTTTCAGTCAGCTGTTAACTTATTTTAGATGTTTTTATTTCCTGTCCTGTAAAGTGAATTTTTATCAGACAGGAGGCTCCTGCATTTTCTAGATTAGAAGGCTATTCTCAAAGCAGAAGATAAATTCTAAATAAACAGAATGTACAATAAATAAAGTTTCAACATTAAATCTCTCTTTACAGGATCTGTTTTAAAAGACTGTGTTCGTCACATGCAGGGAGGTGTGCTAGGGCTGCATACACAGTGATTTCACTCCTGAATGGAGTGATTGATCAGTGAGACTGCAGCGGCATGATCGATCTACTAAAACTGCTTAATTAAACTAGAGTTGTTTTGGTGCCTATAGTGTCCTGTGAAGTAGATGGAGCAAGTAATAGAGCAACATTATTTGACCTTTTGAGTTCCACAAGGGTGAATGACAATCTGCAAAATATCATATAGAATGAATGCTGACACACAACATAACCTAAATTTTTCTTTTCCAAAACCATTTTTATTGTGAATGCATGGTACACGAATATAACACGAGTGACATTATCATGTATGCTTTTAAGCTGTTATTCGGTAAGTTACATTCACTATTTTGCGGTTTTCTCAACATAAACAAAACAGAAAAAACAAGCAAACAAGAGTTAACTTATCTCGGATTTAACCCTCTGACTCCCATATGATTTGCTTAAATCCCTTTGCAACATGTCTGCTAATGTAATAATCCTTTATATTTAACATTTATTACCCCAGTAAACACTGACTTCAGTATGGCTTAACTTGTTACCGACTTTAAATATAGTCTACACACAAGTGCCGCTACAACGTGGTATGTGTGCATTACTTAAATATCCTTCAATGGTCCCCCTCACTTGTTAGCATTCTCCTTTATGATGCACTGCACTTCCTATCCTGGTCTTATCAGGCACACTCAGTGCTGCGTGCCCATGATTAACAAAAACACAGGCTGGAGATGTACCTCATCTTCTCTCCTTTATTACACTGTGCCCCACTCTTAGTATGTTTTGCCCTGCTTTCTGGCTGACCACACCTCCATTATCTTTCCTGTGTCTCCGCTATTATCTCATTCTCTTTGTCTTGCTGAGGGAGAGTGGATATGACCCATTGGGGGAGGGGAGATAATCCATTATTCTAAGCCACCAGCGCGTAAATGAAAAAGCTATTGGAAAGTTAGGCAGGTTGTAGTTCGTTTGTTGCAGAAGTTTCTTGTTTCTGCGCAGCCTATTACAGCACCTGACTGCTTTGCAGTCTGGATCTCTGATTGCAGTCCGCTGTGAAAGCCAGCCGTCTGTGCTACTTGCTTGGCTTCAAGCCAAGTCTGGCTCTTGAAGTTCTTAAGGAGTTGCTACCAGCTGAGCGGGGGCAAAACCAATGGGCCATAGGGCATGCTTTTTATTAAAGGGAAGTCAAAGAAAGCACAGAAACCACATCAGCTGTTGTCAATACCGAGCAACTGCCAGAAACCCCAAGGCTACTACAGTTGCAGAGCAACTGCCAAGCACTATAAATCTGAGATTTACTGTGACGCAAAGTTTCCTTAAGAGCTTAATTTCTGAAAGCTACTGTATTACTTCCCTCCTCCCCCCTCTAAAGTGCTGTGTTCTTAGGTGAAATCCACTTGAGGGAGCGAGCGTTAAGATATAAGTGTGATCTTGATGAATGAAAGGAGCTGCTCTGTGTGTGGGTTCTTGGCAGCCTGCCATATCTTTGGGGATCATAGAAATTATTGATGACACAGAACACTTGTGTGCATCTACTCTCAACAGCTGACTCAACATGGAAAAGAAAAATGCAGTCTGGAGAGAGAAAAGTTGAAGGAGTTTTCTGGGTTTCCCATTTTAGATTTGTTTAGGCTGCTGGAAGAGCTTTTCGTCTCTGCCGGCCAGAGGCAGAGAGGAGTGGTTTCCTTACTTTAACCCGATGTGGTCGAGAAGGCTGGGAGACAGACTGCTGTATGAACCACAAAGTGTTAACAGATTACAACCCATTCGTAGTCATAACCAGATAAAGTAAAGCTGCAGTTAGAAATCTGTAGATGCAAAAAAAGTGAATTGTTTAGGGTGCATTTTGTCAAAAAATTTATTTTTAACCTCATGGTTTATACATTGTGCAATACATATTCATCTGTTCATTCCAATAACCCTTTTTTTTGGGGGGGGGGGATGATAAATGAATCTGAAGAACATTTTGCAAAAGACCAGCTATTGTCACAAATAAAATAACTTTATACAATTTTATATTTATTTTTATATATATAATTTTTTTAATAGCAATACAATTAGAAAATGTTGATAAATTATTATCTTGAATGAGGAGAACACAGAATAAGCTGTACACATAACAGATTCCGAGCTTTAGAAACATTCCTTAGAACTTTGTGATGTAACTATACATATATGGTATAGCGTTATATATGTACGTGATAGTGAGCAGATAGAGGATACTGTGAAGGACATTAGGCAGACAAGGCAGAACTGCCCAGAAGGGCATACAATCTGTGCCCTTGTAATATACTGTTGGCTGCATTATAGATAGTTCTGGTTTTGGATAAGGTTATATTGTATTGACACATACATTAATTACACACATGCAAAACTGGAAATATGTTGCTGGCCTTGTCATATATTCAAAAATTCCATAAGAATTGTTTTTTGTTTATTTTTTCTTCTATTTCATTCAATTTTTTTTTGTGAAAAGAATGATGGTGTCTACAAACTTTTCAAATTTAGTCAAATTGATGCAGAAATTATATATTTTTTTTTTATATATAAACAATGTCCTATAAAACTCAAGAACTGCCTCCCTCAAACTAGTCTAATTTTTAAGGTTGAGTAAATCAGTAAGGAAGGAGGTTGGGCACACACACAAATTGGTTTACGCTTTGTTTCTCTCTCTTTATACATGTATGTGTGTGTATATGTGTGTAGAAATCTGATAGACCGCAACAGCTTGGTTAGCCAAATGCCCTCTCCTCGGCTTAAATTGTTTGAGTTTTTGGAAATTACATTCTACAGTATTTCAAAACTCTTACAGAGAGGGCAGTTAAATTACAACTCTCAGAAACACTGGGCACAATTATGGTCTTCAGAATGACATATTATTCTTGGTGCAGCTTATTGCAGAAACTGCAACGACGGGCATTTGCAGTAAATACCTAAACATCAAATGTGAATATCTTGTTTATTATTTTGAATATTTGGGTTTGCATATGCTACACAATATCATTAAAGGCTTGTGAATCCCTTTAACAATATAGTCAATTATTATAAAATGAAATAAGTGTGATTATTTGGTGGATTTGTCATATATTATTGTTCTCTATTTTAGGCAAATGGCATTAAAATCGGACCACAACACTCAACACCTGGATCACCCGGTTCGCATCTTGGTGGACAACAGGCGGGTGGAGGTTGCTGTTGAACCATTTTTCCTTCCGAAGAGCCTAAATAGGCCATTTATTGTCCATAGGCCATTTACTTCTTTTACCTTCTCTTTCCATTCCCTGTATCCTCCCCATCCCCTTCCAGTTTCGATGTTCACTTTAAAAAAAACAAAAAAAAAAAAAAAACGAAAGAGACATATTTTGGAAATTGTATTCATACTGTAACTATTTGCTTTTTGATTTCTAAGTTTATTGATTGTGATTGTTATTAAATGTCGTCTTGTTCCCTTGACTAAAAACTGAATTGTATTAACACTAACCGTTTTCGGAGTATTTTAATTAGTTTGTGTAGGTAGGATTCAGAGCTTTTGTGGTGACCTGTCCAAGGGCACACATCATTAAAAAAAAAAAAATGAAGGAAAAAAGGGTTTTTCTGTCATCATATTTATAAATTGTAGGATTACAAGCTATTTTCTGATCATGTTCTACCTTTCTACTCTGACATCACCCTATCACAGGAATAGCCAAACAATAGCTCTCCAGCTGTTACTACAATGAGCATCATTAACAGCCATCCAAAAGCTATTACAACTTTTAGGCCAGTGATCGCTAAGCTTGGCACCCCAGATAATGGATATTTCATTTCTAGCTCAAACACTCCATATCTGGAAGACCCAGGAATGTAGTTCACAAATGGCTACAGTGCCACGGTTTATATCACTGGTACAAGCTTTGCTCCTATTTACTAAGGTCAGTTAAACGCACACAGTAATATAACCATTAACTGAGCATTTTGCCCGTTTGATAGTATTTCTCTTCTTACAGCAAACTCTTACCCTCTTCTGAGCTTGACATTATAGCAGTCATAGGGGAGAGCAATCATGTCACGATTCAGTTCTTAGGCCATTTTCTTCTTTCTTATTGCAGTATCACCATACCTGGCTGAAGTTTTTACTGCACATTCTCTACTTGTTGAAAGTGAAAGGGGCAGTCTATACACGGCAATTTCTAATGTGCCGTAGGAGATATTGTGATATATAATGAAAACATCTGTAAATAGCAAAGAAATTGGTGTTATTAAATAAAGCTTATGGTACCGTATATACTCATGTGTAACGTGCACTTTTTCTATAATGAAAATACATTTAAAAATTTCCAATGCACAATCCTGACATGAATGAAATGAGACAAACATAAAGCAAGTTATATCTGTAATGAAACTGGTTCTGATTTTTCCTGTATTATGTTATATCATTTTTGTAAGTGTGATGTGCAAGATATCGTTATAAGAGACTTTTGTTCCTTTGGTATTAAACCAAACCTATGTGTTTCTTAAATATGTTTGGTCTCTTCATCTAGCTAGATCTACCACTATGGGTAAAGAATCCACATTTCATAAATTATATCCAATCTTTGTCTACATAGGGTTCTTAATGTTAATAAATAGCCTAGTTTATCATTAATGTTTTTAATTGAACAGATTAATTGAAAGTTTTTCAGTTATGGTGGATAAACAGCTCTGGTTTTTTTTACGGTTATAATTTCTATTCATTAAAATGAATTTTTAGTTATCCCCAGTAGGAGATATGGTATCTGTGATTTTAGACATGTTTTTTTATTTTGGGGGGGGATGGGGGAGGGGAGTTCTCCTCTCTTCATACCACATTATAATAAATACGACATGTCTTGTGTACATACTGATATTAATCAGAATATTATTTTTTTTTGATGGTTTGGATAACTGCCCACAAATGAGAGGATGGTTATGTGGCAGGATAAAGCCTGTGTTGTAATGCTGCTCTGTTTATTGGCCAGTATTCATAACAATGGTTTTGAAAGTGCACAGGTTGCAAACAATTAAGTCAATGCCGTTTTTGTTACAGAATGTTAGGATCACACGGCGTATGGAATCATTTTTTTATTTAAATTTTTTAAACTTGCATTTGATGGATTCATCTTTACTTATATTTAGAATGTTAGTTCTTACCGTAGACCCGTGAGAAGTCCTCCTGTGTGTATGGACGTGCAAGTGCGCTCGTTGAAGGAAAAAACGTGTTTATATTTGCAGTTTTCTCACATTATCCAGATGTAAAGCATCTGATATTTCCTCAAAGTACATGCTAAAGTTATTAAGGAATTATCACATTTTTCATCAGGCTTCCTTCTGTATCACAATGCGAAAGCTTGAAACCGTGTGTTTACCTGATACAAAGCAACAGCTAATGTCAGGACATGATCTATTGTGAGCAAAGTTTGCAACTTACAAAATCTTGGTCACCCTCATTTTACATGTCATTAAATAATTTGGTGAAGTGAAATATCTCGTTTGTGCTTTCTATGTCCTTTTATTGATGTACATATTAAATCTGCCCAAATAACTATACAAGCCTGTCATGGGTAAATACGGTAGCATCCCTTTTAACACCTGCATGACAGATAAAATGCCAGGACCATCATGATCTGAAGGGATTTTGCCCACGCCTTGCATGAAAGATCCATAGTTTTTCCTAATGTTTTGTGGTGGTTTGTTTAAAAAATGTTTTTATCTTATTCTTTGTTTTTTAATTCTCTATGTATTGTTTTGTTGTTTAATTTTGCACTTTCCAATAATGTGTCTATCATTTACTCCATGTATATATAGTAGAATATGCTTTGGTATATTTTCAATTAAAAATAAGTTTTTTTGGGAATTTACAGCAAAACTATAGCTTTAAAGCATCACTTTAGGCACACTTTATCCAGTTGAATTGGTTGTGGTGCCTGGAGTCCCCTGGCACTGTCCCTGCCCCTGCATTCAGTGTTCATCTATTCAGAAGTGGGTTGAGGGTCCTTGCACAGCCACAGCTTGGCCCTGAATGGTGGTATGGCTAATGACTGTGATAGCCTTAATGCAGTCAGCTGACAGTCTCCAGAAGAATGGGTTGCCAGGGTCTGTCGTTTAGCGTTAAACCATTCAAAACTGTTTAACACTGAACGGTAGAACAGCATCAGGGGACTCGACACTGTAACCACTTCAGTGAGACTAGTAGTGCCTAGAGTGTCCTTTCATATTGCTTCTGTATTGAAATTAAAGCATATTTAAACTATTGGCATGTTCATCCCCCAAAATAATAAATGTCTGATGTACTTTAACAGAACATGTGTACTTGTTTAATTCGGTATGTGCCAATGGCTTGGGGAAACTAGCTTGTAGGAGAGCAAAATAAATATTAATCTGTGTAAGTATAAGTAATTTCTGCAAGCAACATCCTGTATACATATTGAAAATTATATATATATATATATATATTTTTTTTTTTGGCACACATTCACTTATTCATTGAGATCTGTGTTGAGGTAGACTTTAATTCATTTGTCAATATATGATGTCAATGTAAAAATCAATAAATAAAAACAATTTTCTTAATATTGTACACTATATCTCTTAACAATTTCAATTATTTATGTAACCTTTATTAAAAAGTTTCACCATTCATAGTTTTCGTAAATATCAATCGTATATTAAACCCTGCATCACCCTGAAAGATACAGACTTGAACACTGAATGGGGGCAGAAGGCTGTGTGCTATTAAGCTATAGAACAAAGATTTGGCCACTCTACAATTTAGCAGTGATACTCTGAAATTGTCATTGCTTTCATTAGTTTGACCATCTATTGAGTTTAGAAGGAAACAGACATAGTTAATTTGAGAATTTGTTGAGAATTCACGAGTTGCGCATATTAGGTCGCAATAGCCAAATCGGAAACATTCTAAATGCTGTGTTTTCCGTTAAGGTATGTTAGGTATAATACACTTAGAATTCTTGGAAATTAACACTTAAGTGGACATCCCTGTCACCAGTTTCGTGTATATATAAATCAGGCGTCCTCAAACTCCGGCCCCCCAGATGTTGCTGAACTACAACTCCAATGATTCTCTGGCTATCTATGTAATTCAAAGAATCATGGGAGTTGTAGTTCAGCAACATCTGGGGGGGCGGAGTTTGAGGACCCCTGATATAGATCATAGGTGCCCAAATGGTAGATCCCCAGATGTTGTAGAACAAGCACTCCAATGATGCTTTCTATGCTTTTAGAATGACAAAGCATCATGGAAGCTGTAGTCATCTGGGGATCTACCTTTTGGGCACCTTTGCTATAGATGTTCAGGTGCAGTCTGCAGTACTCTTGCCAATTAATCATCTTTTCTATAAGACTAATGGTAATTTTTTTTTGAGTCCACACACAACCTTCTGCAAAAGTAATGCAGCCGATAATAAAATTGCAGATTCTTGCTGTCTCCAAGCCAATTCAAGTATAACATGATATTCCCTACCTGTCTCCTGATTCTACTGAACTAAAGTGTTTGCCATGGGCTTGTATTTTTAGTTATCTGATGATCTCATGGCTCATCAGGTGCAACATTTACACAGATTTCTAGGATTTTTATCAAAAGTGCTACCTTTCCCTGTTTTTATTTTTTATTTCCTTACAGGCTAGTGAAGTAGCTTGGTAAAAAATATGTGCTGAAATTTTATAATTGAAGCTTGAAACAAAAATGTAAATTCAGCCATAGTCACAACATGACTATTTCTGCCTCCGTTTTGCCATTTAGATTTGATTCAAATAAATTCTGAGTTTAGTGAAAAAAATATGTAAGTTGGGTGGGAGGTTCTCAAAACGTTTAGAGGCAGTGATTTCCATCAATATTTGATATTACTGTGCTATAGATGTTTGTAGTGACTATTTACAAGACTATTGGGTTTGTATAAAAAGGGACTTGAGTTTGCACCTACAAATTGCTTTGCATAGAGTGGCCACTGGTAACTTCACTGGATTGGTCACTGAGCATGTTGATCAGTGTTGTCATCTTTGCATGCTTCAAAAGAGGTTTTGCTACTGGGGAAGTGGGATGATTTTGCAATATCAATATTTTATTGTACTCCACTCATTCCTATTATATTTTAGCGGTTTCTGGCTTCTTAAAAGTTGTAATTTGTGGACCTGCAGGAGACTCATAGGAGTTGGAAACTTGCTTAGATGTAGAACCCTACGTCTTCCTCAACAGTAGACTTTTTCTCTATGCTACTTTCCTCTTCAGTCTGCTAACCATCTGTACATAGCATCTGTTTAAAAAGGTTCTGCTCATCCTGCATTTAAAGAATTTGAGCAGAGCAAACTGTTGCAGGAGGTGTATGTTCTAAACACGGCTGTCAAGGTTTGGCCATAGAAAGTATAGGACTATTTAATTACAGGTACCTGCTGTAAAAACATACAACATAGATATCTTTTCAATTACATTAAAAAAAAAAAAAAAAACTTAAGAAGAAATGGTTTAAAATTCGATCGCGACTAAGGGTAAATGTGACTTTACAGAATGGGCGGTAGATGACTCAACGGCTTCACACTTCTCAAATTCAAGAATCCCTGGAATTTGCATTAAGCTATCCTACAAAATAAACAAGCAAAATCAGTGTGTTTTATAATGGGTCAGGTTAGATAAACCAATTGATTATCTGCCTTTATAAGCAATAAAATGCATTTTATTATGTGAACGTTTCCCTAGCTATTCCAACCCATTCCAGGTGCATAGTTTTCAAAGTACAAAGTACAATTTTTTTATTTTGTTTTGCCATTCACGTGTGCATGCCCAAAGTTGACAAGATATAATTCTGTAGGAGTCTCCCTGTAGGCCAGTGTGATGAAAGCTAACAGTAAGGTTTACACCAGGAAAATGAAGTGTTTCACTGAAATGTGGGTGGTTAGCACCTTTCATACACCAACCACCATGGCACTCCCAAAGAGTTTTTAAATAAAAACCACAATAGTGTGTACTGTTTACAATCATATAGAACACTTGCAATAAGGCAAAATATTGTTTTGTGTAATATGTAAAATATATTTAATCTTAAACGGTCTGTACGTGTGCAAATATTATATAATCAATATAAGAAAGTTCTAATAACGAAAAAGTTAAAGGACCACTATAGTCACCCAGACCACTTCAGCTCAATAAAGTGGTCTGGGTGCCGGGTCCCCCAGGTTTTAACCCTTCAGATGTAAACATAGCAGTTTCAGAGAAACTGCACTGTTTACATTGCAGGGTTAATCCAGCGTCTAGTGACTGTCTTCCTGACAGCCGCTAGAGGCGTTTCCCCGATGCTCAATGCGAGAATCGCATTGAGCACGCAGAACGTCCATAGGAAAGCATTGAGAAATGCTTTCCTACGGGTGTTTTTAATGCGCGCGCGCGCGGCTCTGGCCACGCATGTGCATTCGGCTCCACTCGGGAGCTGACGTCGGTGGGGGAGGAGAGGTCACTGGTGCTGGATAAAGGTAAGTGGCTGAAGAAGTTTTAACCCCTTCAGCCCAGCGGGAAGGGGGGTCTGAGGGTGGGGGACTCTAAGGATTATATAGTGTCAGTAAAACGGGTTTGTTTTCCTGACACTATAGTCCTTTAAATAAAGTGGCTAACATATAGTAAGTGTATCATCTAAACCGTGATTTACTAACTATATTGCACTCAAAACAATGATCGGTAAATCACAATATATCCGTGTATCAGTTTGTAATATATAGAGATAAAATATGTTTTTATTTTACAAACTGCTACACTAAAGATATTATGATTTCCCTATTTGAGTGCAATTTAGTTAATAAATCACTATTTATATACTCACTATACCTTTGGTACTTTTTCATGAATTAGCACTTTCATATATTAGTTGCATAATAATAAATGGATATGTATTGCACATGTAGACCTTTTGTGAGATTAAAAAGAAATGTTTTACTATTGCAAATGTTATGAATGTAAGCAGTACACAAAAATATACCCAACTGATAATCTGTAGTGTCAATGGATGCCCAGTCCTAATGACACTATAAAAAATATCCCAGACCTCCTGCTAATATGTAAGATTTGGAGAATTTCCATCCCCCAAATATTGGCTTGATAAGCAGAGGTGGGCAAAGTTAGAAAAAACCCTGCAACGACTCAAAATAAATGTGTTAATACACAATGGCTGGTTCATCATGACCTCACAGTGCTACTGTTTAGATATTTATACTGCTTGCTGTACTGCAGGCTAATCATTATGGCTGTTATAACTCCACAAAAGCAAGGGATCTACATTTTGACCACACAGTACTTAGGTTAAGGTACATGTAAAGGAAATACATGTATCTATGCCCATACATATTAAGAGCCCTACATGTTGAAGGAACACACCAAGCACAATAGCCTATACAGCTGGCTGTAGTGGTTATTATGCCCCTATAGTGATGTCGCGAACTTCCCGCGAACGGCTCGCCACGTACCGTTCGCGGCGAGCTCCGGTCAGCTGACACATCCCGGCCAATCTCCAGCAGACCCTCCCACCTCCTGGACAGCATCCATGTTGAAGTTCGCGACATCTCTATGCCCCTATTGTAAGTAAACCGTTTTTGAACAGTCTGACTTCTTACATGGCGTCCACCATACTCCAGTAAGTTCCTAAGCGCCAAACACACTCAGCCTAAGGAAAGTCACTACTTAGGAACTTTCAGCTTTCAGCATTGGTAGTGGAGATGGTGAGTGACAGCTGGTCGACCCCAAATAAGAAGTGAAAGTGTACCAAAACAATGGGTAGGGGGGTGTCACTTCTGAACATTTCAAAATATATAATAGTGTCAACAGGAGTTTTCAGATATCAAAAGATATCATAAGATAAAGTAGGGTCTACTTTATTGTATGGATAAGCCTGAGATTGACAAAAGGCACAAGAATACAGCACTGGTGCAGTTCCTGTAGAAGAAGGTGGCAGTGGTTGCAAAGCAGATCTTCAAATGACCTATTTTATATGGCAACCAAAAGCCACCGGATGGTCTACGCAAAGTATTTAAAGACCCTCAAAAGTGACCTATCCATTTTAGAGGCCAAAGTTAGCATTTTTATTAGTTTTTTTGCATTTCTTTAAACTGCACTTTTACTGGTGATTTCATCGTCGTGATAAGTTATACTGTTTTAAACACTCATATTTGTGTTTAGCGAAATCTCCCGAGTATGACAATACCCCGCATATACAGATTTTATGGTGTTTTGGAAAGTTACAGGGTCAATATAGGGCTTGCCTATTTCAGTTTGCCAGATTGGAATGCTGGATCTATGTTGCCTTTTGAGACCATATGGTAGCCCAGGAATGTGAATTAATCGCTGCTAAATCTCGCGGCCATTACTCTATCCTAATTCTCCTTGATCTTTCTGCTGCCTTTGACACTGTTGATCATCAACAGCTTCTTTGCATCCTCTGTAATTTTGGTCTACGGGATACTGCTCTCTCCTGGTGCTCCTACCTCTCCCAGCACTATTTCAGTGTTTCTTTCTCTGACTCTGTCTCTTCCCCCCAACCACTCTCTGTCGGCGTCCCCCAAGGTTCTGTCCTTGGTCCCCTACTGTTCTCTATCTATACTGCCTCCCTTGGGAAACTCATCAGCTCCTTTGGCTTCCGTTATCATTTCTATGCGGATGACACGCAAATCTACCTGTCCTCTCCTGATCTCTCTCCACCCATCTTGATTCGTGTCTCTGACTGCCTCTCTTCGATCTCCAACTGGATGGCTGCTCACTTCCTTAAACTCAACCTGTCCAAAACAGAACTTCTGGTCTTTCCTCCCTCAAGTGTTACTACTCCTGTGTCTGTCTCCCTCCAAGTCAACGGCGCTACCATCACCTCTACCTCACAGGCTCGCTGCCTGGGTGTTCTTTTTGACTTCAACCTCTACTTCACCCCTCATATCGAATCAATCACCAAATCATGTCGCCTCCATCTCAAAAACATAGCGCGCATTCGCCCCTATTTAACCCCAGATGCAGCTAAGGTGATGGTCCATGCTCTTGTTCTCTCTCGCCTTGACTTCTGCAATACCCTTCTCAGTGGTCTTACATGTTCCCAGATTGCACTGCTGCAATCTTTAATGAATGCAGCGGCGAGGCTCATTTTCCTGTCCGCTCGCACCTCCCACACCTCCCCGCTCTGTCAGTCCCTGCACTGGCTTCCAGTTAAATATAGGGCTCAATTTAAAATTCTAGTGCTTGATTACAAGTCCCTACATAATGCTGCTCCAACCTACCTATCCTCCCTAATACACAAGTATGTCCCGTCGAGGCCCCTACGCTCTGCCAAAGACCTATGTTTATCCTCTGTCCGTACTCCCACCTGATGATGCTCGCCTCCAAGATTTTTCCAGGGCTGCACCTCTTCTGTGGAACACCCTTCCCTTCTCCATAAGACTTTCACCCAGTCTCCACTCATTCAAAAAATCGTTGAAAACTCACTTCTTCAAGAAAGCATATCAGTTAAACTGTAGGCATGTTTTTATCCCCCACCCCCATGACTCCTCTCCTGCAACTGTCAAAAATTACCTACTAAGCCCTCAATGAATACTTTTCTAACAACCTACTTCGTACCCCTACTTTTACCCTTTGTGTCACTATACCCCACTCCCTCTAGAATGTAAACTCATTGAGCAGGGCCCTCCACCTCTCTGTTCTTGTACGTCCAATTGTCTGGTTAAAATTACATGTCTGTTAGTCCACCCAATGTACAGCGCTACGGAATGTGATGGCACTAGATAAATAATAAAATAATAATAATAACCCCATCATGGCATACCATTTACAAATGTAGACAACCCAGTGTATTCAAAATGGGGTATGTCCAGTCTTTTGTAGTATCCACTTAATTACAGACGCTGGAAAAGTTAGAGTTTTTATTAGTTTTTTTGCATTTTTTTAAACAAAAACTGCACTTTCACTGACTAACACCCGTATTTTTGTTCAGCGAAGTCTCCCGAGTATAACCGTACCCCCCCATGTACTGGTTTTATAGTGTTTTTGAAAGTTACAGGGTCAAATATAATGCTTGCCCATTTAATTTTTTTCATTGAAATTTGCCAAATCAGTTATGTTGCCTTTGAGACCGTATGGTAGCCCAGGAATAAGAATTACCCTCATGATAGCATACCATTTGCAAGAGTAGACAACCCAAGGTACTGCAAATAGGGTATGTCCAGTTTTTTCCAGTAGCCACTTAGTCACAAACATTGGCCAATGTTAGCATTCATATTAGTTTTTTGCATTTTTCACACACAAACAAATATAAATGCAAACTTTGGCCAGTGTTTGTGACTAAGTGGCTACAACAAAAGACTGGACATACCCCATTTTGAGTACCCTGGACTGGTATGTCGTGGTGGGGTTTATTTTCATTTCTGGGCTGCCATACCGTCTCAAAGGCAACGTAGCCAACCTGGCAAATAGCAATTTACAAAAAACTAAATTTGCAAATCATATGTTACACCCTGTAACTTTCCAAATCACCATAAAACCTATACTTGAGAAGTACTGTTGTACTTAATTGCATTTGTGTATTTCTCCCTCATCCTTTTAGTTTGTAAGTTGGTTTGGGCAGGGCCCTCTTCACCTACAGTTCTAGTATGTCAATCGTGTTTTGTTAGAATTTAGTGTTTGCTTGTTTACCTATTGTACAGCTCTGCAGAATATGTTGGCACTATATAAATAGTTATAATAAGCAGAACTCAGGGGTGGATACCTCCCTTTCCATATCCGATGTAGCTATTAAAATAATATATTTAACTATTTAAAAAATATAATACTAAACATATGTTAAAAGTTACTTATCCCATGCTACTAATAGACTCCCTAGTTGTAACATATAATTCTGTCTGTAGAAAATCATATGGTTTGATGTATGCTCCCTAAATTGGGCTGGGATTATTTTGAAAGGCTACCCGTCCCCCCGAGTTGCTTTGGTTTCTGTACTGATGGAGATAAGTGAATATAAAATAAAAAATGTGGGGGGTTTGGCCAGCTGAGCACTTAGCAAGATGTGTCAGTGTGGAGCTCCGACTAAACCCACTTATAAATTGCATAAATTGTCACCATATCACAGCAATCAAACGCATCAAAAATGTTTCTACATTTCTGAATATCCCCAACAGAGAGATGGGTCGAATACATAATAAATTATCCCCCTCTGAGGGCTCCTAGCTGCCTGATATTCGATGGTCCACAGTCCAGGCCACATTAGCTAACGCTGCCTTAGATGGCGCCCGGGAGGCCTTGCAGCTCTATTGAATCAGAGGCTTCTCTTGATGAAGAGGGACCCACAACCTCACGGACCCCTGGGAGAGTATACCCGAGGACAGATTTTGACAACGACACATCACCCTCCACCAAATGTGATATTAAGCAATTGCTACTAAGTCTGACCTAGATGGGATGCACACTGAGAGGGGCAGTCTCGTAAAGCACATCGGAGCAGTGGAAACCTGGGAGGGGAAGAGAGAGAACGTACTTACAGAGACCAAATCCCAAGTGGAACTTTGTCCCAGCAACTCCACAGATTAACACGCATGGTGACTGCAGTGGAAACGCGGCATCGCAGGAAAAGTGCACATCCGCACAGCTCCATGAACACATAGGCCCGGAAGCCATGCTCCAGTTCACTAACAAAGTGGCGGTGGAGATGGGAGTGAAGAGGGACAGATGTATTGCCCATAATATTGGCATTTCAAATTCAGTATTTTATATATTATCGCTATTACCAGGCACATTTCAGTGAAGCAGACTATATTGGCCACTCATGGAGTGTACCTATAACCTCCATGGAAAAGTCCAAATCCGATGTAATTACCAAAAAGGATACCGCACCATCCTGGATCCCAGGGTGTAACCGGGCCTGAGGTTGGTCAATCCTCACAATGTGGTTTGCAGGAAATAAAGGCCGGTCCAAGCACTCAAGGTAAATCCAGTGAGCAGGTTTATTGGAGCAGATGAAAAGCAATGTTTTGGGCCAAAACAGGGCCTTTGTCAATGTCCAAATCCAAGTTTGCGATGACTTACAGTTTTTGATTCTGCTGGAGTAGAGAATCTTTCTGCCCATAATTAGGCATTTATTTGTCCATGGCATCAGATACCGCTGGGGAGCATCGGGTACCCTTGTAGTGCCTCGTGGAGATACCATTCTGTCTTTGTTGGTGGCAGGGGACCTTACAGAATTTCTGAGAGCACTCCAACTGCTGCAGATATTCTCCCCAGCAACGGGGGCACCCATGGTCCCAGATCCTGCTGACATTGGCCTGGAGCAGGAGAGGGGCTCCAAGGAGGAGACGGCAAAAAGGAAGTAGCGCATGCTGAATCCTCCATAGGACTGATTGTGCACTGGAGTGCTGGAGAGCTAGTTACATGCAGGCCTCATCGAGGTCCTTCCGGGACTCATGTCCAATAAAAACCTTCATTTTAGTTTAATTTATTTACCAATTTTCTGAGTTCATTAACAGTTCCTTCAGTTTTTAAATCCGACTACTGAGATTTCATGCCTGTTATCACTTATCTGCACTGTAACCCAGTCTAGGGGGGGTCGATCAGTGGTGTGAATTGAAGGTGTGAGGATGAGTGTTAGTACTTGAGGAGCTGTATATGCAGTGGGGTAGAATTCGAGAGATATTTTATTTGTTATTTGAAATAGCCTATGACTTCACGCATTGTCACAGCTCATTGTTTTACAATGGTATTTTGCTGTCCGAATCGAGTGAGTATATAAAGGGGTTTTAATCCTTTATTGGCTAAAGGGGATGCTGCCAGGCATGAGATGCATTTTTTCCCTATAATCAAAAGGTCTCCACTGTTCATATAACATATGTGAGACTACAAATTATGTGGTCAAAGGGATGGAAATTTCCACCAGTATGCTGCTTGTATAGAAAATAAATTCACCAGACATGTTTTTAGATGATGTTGATCTTTATGCCTGAAGTCTGGTGATGTAGTAACTTTCTTTATGACGGTAATCCTCCATGGGGGAACTCTTGGCCCTTCACAACCCAAATCACTTCCTTTGATAGCAAATTCAGCACAAATGAGGGCACGAGGAATCTGTTTACAAAAGATTTGTTGCTGTGATTTTAGCCATACTGCTCTGTCTCTGTGAATAATTTCTCCCCATCCCACTGAACAGTGAAAAAAAGCTCCTTCAGGGGAAATATTTTAAAAAATATCTAAAAAGGGTAAAACAAAAGTATACAGAAAATATGACACAATTCATTTCCCATGCTTTGAATAACAGCCTACAAACTACCAGTTTACTCTTAACATTAATGGATGCTACTTTTGTGACTTAAAAGTGCACATTTGTATCTGTTTAACAAGAAGAAAAATGCTAGCAAGAATTAACATATATCCAGTCCTAAATTTCATGTGGCACATTTAAAAATAGAATATTTCTTGCTACATACATTAACTAATATCTTTAAGGATACAGATTACATGTAACTATAGCCTACTCCCTCTAGCATGTAAGCTCATTCAGCAGGGCCCTCAACCCCTCTGTTCCTGTGTGTCCAACTTGTCTGGTTACGATTACATGTCTGTTAGTCCACCCATTGGACAGCGATACGGAATTTGTGGGCACTATATAAATAATAAAATGATAATAGCTTTGCTTCATTTTAAGCGGATGGAAAGTGCACTAAATGAATTCACTCAATGTTTTGTTTATGCAAAATTGTCAGTTTCGCTAATATATTTGTATCTACATGATCTGTTGGAAGCTACGGGGCATGTGCAACTTCAGTTACAAAAGAAGATAATTTGATGTAGAGTGAAAAAATTGGTGTAAAGTTTTGATGTAGCCTTAAAATATGTATGGCCTACAGGGACACTAGAGGCATCCAGACCACTTCAGCTCATTGAAGTGCTCTGGGTGCGCTGTCCCTGTCCCCCTTAGTCCTGCAATGTAAATCATTCAATTAAAATTTTTTTGCCAAATTGGTTACATTGCCTTTAAGAGTGTATGGTCGCCTACGCTGGCCAAAGTTAGCGTTTATATTTGTTTTTTGCATTTTTTTTAAACAAAAACTGCACTTTCACTGATGATATCATTGTTGTGATATGTTTTACTGTTTTGAAACACTCATACAGGGAGTGCAGAATTATTAGGCAAGTTGTATTTTTGAGGATTAATTTTATTATTGAACAACAACCATGTTCTCAATGAACCCAAAAAACTCATTAATATCAAAGCTGAATATTTTTGGAAGTAGTTTTTAGTTTGTTTTTAGTTTTAGCTATGTTAGGGGGATATCTGTGTGTGCAGGTGACTATTACTGTGCATAATTATTAGGCAACTTAACAAAAAACAAATATATACCCATTTCAATTATTTATTATTACCAGTGAAACCAATATAACATCTCAACATTCACAAATATACATTTCTGACATTCAAAAACAAAACAAAAACAAATCAGTGACCAATATAGCCACCTTTCTTTGCAAGGACACTCAAAAGCCTGCCATCCATGGATTCTGTCAGTGTTTTGATCTGTTCACCATCAACATTGCATGCAGCAGCAACCACAGCCTCCCAGACACTGTTCAGAGAGGTGTACTGTTTTCCCTCCTTGTAAATCTCACATTTGATGATGGACCACAGGTTCTCAATGGGGTTCAGATCAGGTGAACAAGGAGGCCATGTCATTAGATTTTCTTCTTTTATACCCTTTCTTGCCAGCCACGCTGTGGAGTACTTGGACGCGTGTGATGGAGCATTGTCCTGCATGAAAATCATGTTTTTCTTGAAGGATGCAGACTTCTTCCTGTACCACTGCTTGAAGAAGGTGTCTTCCAGGAACTGGCAGTAGGACTGGGAGTTGAGCTTGACTCCATCCTCAACCCTAAAAGGCCCCACAAGCTCATCTTTGATGATACCAGCCCAAACCAGTACTCCACCTCCACCTTGCTGGCGTCTGAGTCGGACTGGAGCTCTCTGCCCTTTACCAATCCAGCCACGGGCCCATCCATCTGGCCCATCAAGACTCACTCTCATTTCATCAGTCCATAAAACCTTAGAAAAATCAGTCTTGAGATATTTCTTGGCCCAGTCTTGACGTTTCAGCTTGTGTGTTTTGTTCAGTGGTGGTCGTCTTTCAGCCTTTCTTACCTTGGCCATGTCTCTGAGTATTGCACACCTTGTGCTTTTGGGCACTCCAGTGATGTTGCAGCTCTGAAATATGGCCAAACTGGTGGCAAGTGGCATCGTGGCAGCTGCACGCTTGACTTTTCTCAGTTCATGGGCAGTTATTTTGCGCCTTGGTTTTTCCACACGCTTCTTGCGACCCTGTTGACTATTTTGAATGAAACGCTTGATTGTTCGATGATCACGCTTCAGAAGCTTTGCAATTTTAAGAGTGCTGCATCCCTCTGCAAGATATCTCACTATTTTTGACTTTTCTGAGCCTGTCAAGTCCTTCTTTTGACCTATTTTGCCAAAGGAAAGGAAGTTGCCTAATAATTATGCACACCTGATATAGGGTGTTGATGTCATTAGACCACACCCCTTCTCATTACAGAGATGCACATCACCTAATATGCTTAATTGGTAGTAGGCTTTCGAGCCTATACAGCTTGGAGTAAGACAACATGCATAAAGAGGATGGTGTGGTCAAAATACTCATTTGCCTAATAATTCTGCACTCCCTGTATTTGTGTTCAGCAAAGTCTCCTGAGTATAACAGTACCCCTCACGTACTGGTTTTTTAGTGGGTTTTTTTTTTAAGATTTAAACTTTTTATTTTGTTGTACTTGCATAAACATGGGTGATGGGGGAGGGTACAGAAGGAAGGGGGTAGGGGGTGTTCACTTTTTCACAGAATCATAAAGTCTTGAGTCGCAAGTTCCAATAACAGTATGCTTTTTCTTATGTGGCTATCTAATACATCCGGCACTCCTGCTCTGTATTCTAGTTTTAATGCAGTTAGTACATTGTGTCACAGTGTGGCCTAGAGTATTTCAGCGTCCTAGCCTCAATTCAAGTTACCATTCCCAGTAAGCCTTTGTGCTTCCACTTTTCCCACGCTATATAAAATGCCTCAGTATGTTTGGTGGACATAAGAAACATTTTTTCATACGTGTAATATTGCTTAAGTTTATCCAGTATGTGTGATGTGGGTGGACATGTAGGCTGCTTCCAATGCGTGGCTATTTGGTTTCTAGCTGTCAGTATGGTGAGCAAGAACGGTTGTTTGTGTGCGGCCTTTATGGAGCTGGGTAGTTTTTAAAAAAGTCCTGCTTGGACATCTAGGGATGGCAAGTCAGGATCCACCTTTGTGAATACTTCGTTTACTGTGGTCCACAGCGGTTGTATATCCCTACAGCTCCACCACATATGTGTCATATGACCATCCGCTTCTCCACATCTCCAGCAGTTAAATTTTATGTAGCCTGCCAGGCGTCAGGTAACAGCGGTATACTAGCTTTTTATGTGCTTCTATGTGAGAATAACATTGAGTCTGTCCCTTTAGAGCCGAAAGGGAGTTGGACCATTCTGTTTCGGTCCACAGTATCCCTGTCTCAATTGCCCATTGAGCCACAAAGGAGGGTGTTAGGTTGGGAGTACTCTGGATGATATTCCTGTAACACAGGGAGAGAGCTTTTGGTTTGGTGGGCGTTTTGTTGCATATTTCATAGATCTCTGCAGTTTCAGTATGATGCGTGTGTCTACCCGTATGTATACATGTGTGTGTATAATACTCCTGAGTTGCAGATACGAGAAGACATAGGAGTTTGGTAGACCATATTGTTGTTGTAACTTGGGAAAGGTAAGGACTTTATCTTGGAGTGTCATTGATTCGACCAATGATATACCAAGTATTACCCAGTTTTGAAAGGTAAGCCCTGGGCTGGTCACACTAAGTGATGTAAGGGGGGAGAAACCGAAGATGGGTCCCATGCTGTTTCTGAAATAGGTCCCAGTGGTGTATAGCTAATTTTATGTGGGAAATAGGTCCGGCAGGTTAGGGCGCAAAGTTTTAGGGGTCCACAGTAAGTCTCTCAGTCCCCCTCCCCGGTAATTCCCATTTTCCGTGCCCACCCATTGTAGTGTTTTTTCTGTGGCATTTAATTTTATTGCTGCTTCTATATGAACGGCCTTATAATAGGTCAATATATGTGGTAGGCCTATTCCTCCCTTGGAGCTTTGCTTATGAAGTAGGGATGCCGGTATCCTAGGTTTGCCTGGGGTCCATAGGAAGGTTGTAAGGACCGACTGTAGCAGTTTACAAAAGGAGACAGGGATGTGTATTGGCAACATGCGAAAAACATATAAGATTTTTGGGACCATTTTGATTGTGTTATTTCTCCCTAGCCAAGAGAGGTGTACTGATTTCCATTTGGAAATATCTGCTCTGCATTGTGCGATTAACGGCTTGAAATTGTATTGGAATATATCTCCTAGTGTAGGGGCTATTTTAACCCCCAAATAGGCGTGTTTCGTGCGCCAGTCAAGGGCGTGTGTTTGTTAGAGTGTCTGCAGTGATTGGGTTGGTATGGCTATTGGTAGAGCTTGCGTTTTAGATCTATTCAGTTTGCAGTAGGAAATTGCGCCATATGCGTGTAGGAGGGACATCAAGGTCGGGAGAGATTTATCGGGTTTACTTAGTGTTAGCAGAATATCATCTGCAAATAATGATAGGTGGTGTTCCCGGTTCTCCATTTGAATTCCGCTAATTTGTTGGTGTTGTCGGATTTTGTGTGCTAAGGGTTTTAAGGACAAGACAAACAACAAGGGGGAGAGTGGGCATCCCTGCCTAGTCCCATTTGAAATTCGAAACGGTGTAGATAGGAATCCTGCATTTGAGACTCTGGCCGTTGGGTTGTTATAAAGTGCCATGATGCCTTTTATAAAAGTGGGTGGGAAACCCCTATGCATTAAGGCCTGGGACATGAAGGTCCACTTAAGTCTGTCGAAGGCCTTCTCCACATCAAGGGCGAGGAGAAGGCCCCCTGTTTTAGTCGAGTGCATGTGGGATAGAATGTTCAGCAGTTTTCTAGTATTGTCTGCCCTTTGTCTGTGTTTGATGAATCCAGATTGATCGTTATGTGTGAGGGAGGGGAGGATTGTGGATAAACGGTTCACTAGCAGTTTGGCATACAATTTTACATCTCCATTAAGTAGTGAGATGGGCTGAAAGTTCTTTTCCTGGTTTGGGGAGTGTAGACATGTGGGCTAGTAGCATTTCACTTGGTATGCGGCCTTTGGAGTAACAAGCGTTGAACAATACTGTTAAGTATGGGGCCAGGGTATCGACATATGTTTGTTAGTATTTGTTTGTATACCTGTCTGGGCCTGGTGCTTTTTGTTTGGGTAGATTATGTATGGCCTTTTTAATTTCCTCTCCCCTGAATGGCTTTGATACAAAGTCTATATCGGCTTGTGTCAGTTGTGGTAGGTGCACATCTGATAGGAAGGTTTGAATGGCTTCCATAGTGGGGGGTATTGTCAGAGGGTCATCTGCCAGGTTGTATAATTCGCTATAGTAAGTGGCGAATTTATTGACCATATCTTTGGGATTCAGGATTTTTGAGCCCCATTTTGTGTGGAGGTACGTGATCTTGGAGTTACGTATTTTTGCCTTTAGTTGTGATGCTAGCAGTGCCCCCACTTTATTACCCTGGGTGAAAAAATTATGTTTATATCGCCTTAGGAGATAGGTCGTTTTTTTAAGTGGTTTTATAGTGTTTTTGAAAGTTACAGGGTCAAATATAAGGCTTGCCCATTTCATTTTTCAAATGTATTCTACTGATAATATCATTGGTGAAATGGCAGTTTATGTGTAAAAAACTATTATAAACGCTAATTTTGGCCAGGGTTTGTGACTACTAAAAAAGAGTGGACATACCCCATTTTGAATACCGTGGGTTGTCTTCTTTAAAAGAAAATATATGATTTGATGGGGGTAAATTACACTGACCAGCTTCAAAAATGTCCCAAATAGGACATGGTGCATGATGACCAGCTGTGAAAATTCCAAGTTAGGAAATTGGAATGCGCACCCTCCAAATAAGGTCTTTTATTCGCCAGAGAACCCGACACACCTATACATGGGTGGTATCACTGTATTCAGGATATGCTGAACACATATTGTGGTGTTCTTTGGCAGTAACCCTTAAAGTTCTCAGTACATTCTTAAACTGCTACGTGTGTCAAGAAAATCACCAATTATTTTTATTTTGTAAACATTTGGCATAGATTGGTGGTAAAATGGTTGCAAATACCTTAGGTTGTCTTCTTTTGAAAAAATATATACATGTGAAGGGTTATTCAGGGATTTCTGACATATATTAGTGTTACAATGTAACTTGCTTTCATTTTGAAAAAAAAATGGTTTGGAAATAGCAAAGTGCTACTTGTACTTATTGCCCTATAACTTGAAAAAAAGCTAAGAACATTTTAACATTGCTTATTTCTAAACTCATGACAACATTTTGAAACTATTTAGCACATGTGTTTTTTGGCGGTTGTAGATGCGTAACAGATTTTGGGGGTCAAAGTTGGAAAAAGTGTTTTTTTTTTTATTTTTTCATCCTATTTTATAAAAAAAATTTATAGTAAAATATATGTATGTATCTTTTGAAATACCATTTAATGGAAAAACGATATATAAAATGTGTGGGTACAGTAAATGAGTAGGAAGAAAATTACAGCTAAACACAAATACCGCAGAAAAGTAAAAACAGCCCTGGTTCCAATCGGTAAGAAAATTAAAAAGCAGGTTAAGTCATTTAAATTTTGATTGTTTGTTTGTGTAATATGGATGTGTTCTAATACCACTTATGTATGACCTATATATTCAGCAACACTTCATTTGAATTAGAGATGTTATATGTAGTGCTTTTTTCATATTTGTTATACAATTCCACCAAATCAGCTTTTTATTTTTATTTTTTTACAGTTTTCTTTTAAACTTTATATTATTTCATGTATTAATTTTTATAGAATTTTTGGTTAGGGCATACAGACAACATATCAGTGTGCACTACATTCTTTGGTGTTTTGTTTAGACAGTATAGGTGTCTTCCAAGAACAATCTATTCCAATATGACAACAAAAGAATATTCAATTATTACACAGTATCAGGGTGCGGGTAAGAAATAGTTTGACATACTTGGGTCCATTCAGCGCACACTGCTTCATGCGTCTGCAGAGTGCTAGACAGTCTATGGGTCATAGCCATATATAACTCATTATTTTTAAGTGTTTCTATTACCCTGGAGCTGAGTCATGGACTTCCACAGGCATGTTATACACACTCTCACCACCACTAACACATGCATAGTTATGTTCTGTTGGGGACCCTTGAGTGCTTCAAGGAGAATGAGTATCAGGAATGCTTAAAGTTCAAACAGTAGTGCAAATTCAGTTTGTTTTGCAATTAGGTATTTCATTTGTTTCCAGTATAGCTGCAGCAACGGGCAGTGCCAAAAGATATGGGAGAAGAATCCGATGTCCTTACCACACAGCCAACAGTTTGAGTAAGAAGGAGGGGAATATGTGTGCCAACCTTTGCTGCACCAAATATCAGCGCATCAACAGTTTCCTATGAGTTTCCAATGGTTGATACTGCGAGATACCCCACACATGTTAGACTGTTCTTCTCCACTGTCTCTGTGAGAAAATCTTTTCCATATCCTGCTCCCATTTTAACATGTATGGCAGCTGGTCTGGACGCAGAGATCAGGATCATAGAGGAGTAGAACAAGGTTAGTGATCTAAAATTTCCCCCAATGCCAATGCATACTTTATTAATCAAAGACAGCTTCGAGGTGTTCGCCTCAATTTTTCAATTGTCTATGTTTTATTCTGAGATAGGTAAATAGTTACTTATGTGAGATTGGAAATTCTTTCTGTAAATCTATAAATTGTTTAATCTGGGAGTTAAATTTCAGCTTGTGGTCATGGGTGATGCCTACCTTACTCTAGGCTTCTACACGCATACCATTAAACTGGGTAATAGTAACATCCCTTGGATGTCGGGCAAAAGTAACATCCCCAGGACGTGCTTGGAACCAGAGTAATCTGAATGTACCTTTCCTGGTTAAATACTTTGTTATTATTATGTAGCGTTAATGACTGTATAGTGGTCATCAGGAGTTTGGGTAAAATAGCTATTCATTTGTGCCATAGTAATAAGGAGAATTGAGTAGTGTGTAATCGCGCAACCCTGGGGTGGTATAGGCAAAGGAGCACCCATAGGAGCGGTTGGGTATTACAAGTGTAATAACAGAGTCTTCCAATCACAGCCATAGTGGTGCTAAGGGTGCTGAGATCAAAGCCATCACCATGGCTGTGTGATATGTCTTAATACTGGGGTCTCCCTATCCTCCTTTTTTCAGAGAGAATTGCAACGTGCTGAAAGATTTTACAGATGAGCAGAGGGATGGTCCAATTTAATCAGAGGCATTATCCTTTTACCTTGCAGATCCGAAGTTGGGGGGTCACATCTTCTTCATTCGAGTGATAACTGTGTTGTGGAGGTCAATTGTTGACTTGCATTGGGCAAGTTCTCCTCTTTCAAATTTCACTATCCTTTGGGGATTTAAGCACCTTTTGCCAGATTAAAAGCTTTGTGGAGAAGACCTACCACTAAGCAATTTAAGGTGGTTTTGTCGTGCCATGGTGGTGGTGGTGGTGGAGAGGTTTCGCTAATAGGAAAATCTTGATAAATGGGTCCGGTAGGGTTGACACCTTTCGAGCCACTGTCATAATAGTCTCTTTGATATGGTAATAGTGTACCCCACTATGTTGTCCCTTCTAGTTGAGGGTGGCAGGTTCTTAGACCTTGAGAGCCTATGCACCCTATCCATCTACAGCTGGTAGGCCTCCACAGATGGTTGAATCGATTGGAATAGGCCTTGTAAAAAGAGGTAAGTAAAAAATAAATGAATTACTTCCACAGAACATCATCAGATCCCACAATGCCACTGGAGCAAACGTGCACTCAGGCATCAAAAAGTAGGCATGTGCATGGGGAAAATTTTCGGTTCGGCATTCCGAAATTCGGGACTTCCACAATTCGGGACTTCGGAACTTTGGCATTTTAGAATTTTTCGGGACTTCTCTTGCAGCCTCTTAGTAGATAACTCCCTAATTCCCACGGTATTAGGGAGTTATCTACCAAAAGGCTGAAAGACCTAAATTGGTCTTTCAGCCAAATTTACTAATACTAAGTAAGTAAAAATTACTTAGTATTAGTAAATTTTGCCTGTGGCTGCTCACTGTAAAAAAAAAAAAAAGGACCCATTAGGTCCCCCCCCTTATTTTAATTTAGGGCCCCCACCCACAGCTCAGGGGTGGGGGCCAGGGGAGAGGACATTAGGTCCCCCCCATTATTCTAATTTAGGGCCCCCAACCGTTGCTCAGGGATGGGGGCCAGGTCCCCCCTTATTCTGATTTAGGGCCCCCACCTGCCACTCCGGGATGGGGGCCGGGGGGAGGACAATTGGTCCCCCCCATTATTTTACTTTAGGGACCCCACCCGCCGCTCAGGGGTGGGGGCAGGGGGAGGACAAAAGGTCCCCCCCTTATTCTAATTTAGGGCCCCCACCCACCGCTCATGGGTGGGGGCCTGGGGAAGGACAATAGGTCACCCCCCCTTATTTTACTTTAGGGCCCCCACCCGCCGTTCAGGGGTGGGGGCCGGGGGGGCAATAGGTCCCCCTTCAGGTTAGAAGCCCCCACTCGTGCGGCATGGGTGGGGGCTCGGGAGGGGGGAAGTTTTTTTTTTTTAACAGTGGCAGCCACAGGCCTCCCACCGCTCAGGGGTGGGGGCCAGGGGAGAGGACATTAGGTCCCCCGCATTATTCTAATTTAGGGCCCCCAACCGTCATTTAGGGGTGGGGGCCAGGTCCCCCCTTATTCTGATTTAGGGCCGCTCAGAGATTGGAGCCGGGGGGGAGGACAATAGGTCCCCCCCTATTATTTTACTTTAGGACCCCCACCCGCCGCTCAATTTATGCTGCAAAGTCTTGACAAACCATCTGTCTCATTTCTCTCAACAAAGTTTTAAATGCATTCGTAGATAGGTTGCAGAAATTTCTCATCAACCGTACCTGGATACTCTAGAGACACTAGATTGTCACATCAATGTCCTCATTATTCACCTTAACAGCTGTAATAGGAGAGCCAGCCTCATGTCCCTCTGTCTATTCTTACACAGATGCAGCGAAATATTAATCATGGCTTCTTATTCAATCCATATGTGGGTGGTGTTCCAATGATGGAACCTTGTGGTTCCTAGAGTACAGTGCAGCAAGTGTTACGGCTTAGCCTCCTGGCGTTTACCCCGACACATATTGTAAATATGCATTAAACAGGGTTCCTCTGTACTTTGCAATTAATAAATTATTACAGAGGAAGAAAATGCAATTGCACATAGATATAATAATGTCTATGTTTAGTAAACAGTCACAGTACATTTTTTATATTAATACCTTTAATCCAATGCAGATATTAGTATGATTCTTTTTTAATAAGAATGATTAGGACTATGGTATAATGGATATGGTGGAGGAAATGGAGACCCACCCATTAATTCCTTCTTTTGTTCACAACAGAACGCTATGTATTGATATCCTGCATCATTCAGCTATGAGGTGCTACAAGTTTAGCTGGGCGTGGTACCTTACAATAACACTGTAAACGCCATTGTCTTTGTACTGGGAAAATTATCATCTTAATCACTATGAGAATGGAGATTTTAAATATTACAATACACAACTTCTCCGTCAAGTCAGCGCTCACATCTTTACAGACTATGCAATGTTTATATAAAGGAAGATTTAACATTAACTGAGCCTTAAAGAGGAACTGCCACGTCACAGGATTTTAATAACTCCGATCAAGTTCAGCCAGACATTAGAGGACAATATAGATCACCCTGTTACCTAGAGCAGGAGAGGCTGTTTGTGAACATACTATGCCATAAAGGAGATAAAATGTTATGGTCTAAACCAGAAGTAGGCAACCTTTTAGTAGCACTGTACCAAAACAAAATATTGAAGTCCCTTGACATGATGGTCTTATTTATTAAATTGAGGTGTGTATGTTGCCGTATTGTGCTTGTGTTGGTTATGGTTGCTGCAGTTGCTTTATAACGTTGTATTTGTGCCTATGCGGGCTGTTATATTGTATATGTTCATGAGTGGTCTGTGGTATAGCGGTATAGTGGTTTGTGGTAATGTGGGCTGTGTATGGGGGCTGCTTGTGGAATTGTGTGTGTGGATGATATATGTGATATGTGTGTGTATGTGTGGGCTGCTTGTGGTATTGCAGCTTTTGGGTTATGTGGATATGGATTGTAATGTTGTGCTTGTGAGGACTGTGTGTTGGTTTGTGTGTGGGCTGTTTGTATTATTTCAATGAGGCTTATTCTGCAGCTCTGTGTATATTTAGCAGTGTGGTTGGCTTCCCTGGGGTCCAGTGGGGAGTGGGCTGGCCATGTACAGGTCAAGGGTACGAGCTGTGATAGCTGCCGTGGTGTGGATTCCTGTACACAAGTGCTGGGAGGAAGTGATTTAAGATAACTTCCTCTACGTACTGAAATGCGTAAATTGAGAATTACCCTTCACCACCTGCAATCACCGCTCAGTTTGTACTAGCGAATATTTGACGTCCCAGTGGAACTCTTGATTGGCCAGAGCCTGTATGTCTCTGGCAGCCTTGAGAGCCAGGCAAAACTATGCTAAAACGTGCCATAGCTTGCTGTCTTCTCGTCTAAACTATGAGATATATTGTATTCTTTTCAATGTACCATTCATTAAGTTTTAAATATACCTTAAATTTTCTCCTTTAATGTATGTGCCATAGCCAGGCAGCCAGGCTGGGCATGTCTATTAAAAAATATTAAAATTAGGAAAAAAAATGACCTATATGGTGCATGAAGAATAATGAAACATATGAAGTGTTTAAACACACGTGTTTGAATGCCAGGATCAAGTACGAGAATTCTGAATAGAAAGTAAAGCTCCACAGTTGTATAAGTTATGTCTCAATTAAATTGCAATAAGGGATGAAGGAAAGAGGTAGATATATTTTGCACAACGCCAAGCCAATCCATTCCATTATATTAACTCCTGAAACCCTTCACATTGTGCGACAAAAGAGGTAAGTCTCCACTTCACACCTACCTTGAGAAACCTGCACACTTCATATGTGGTGAGACCTATCCCGTCAGAATCTCACCTGTTACTACGTCGTTGCTCTGGCTCCCATTATTTTATAAGGTGGGATTAGATGTGCATTTCGTTTGTGTTTTAGAATGTTTATTTCCATTCTGTAAAAGAGAGATGTGAATTACTGCTGCATGGAAAGGGTTAGTGTGTGACAGCTACTTATTGAGGGTTTAGTGAACACGTATGTTGGCGTGCAGTGTTAGATGTACGGGGCAAGTTAGCACAGATTCTGACAAAACAATAAAATGGCAACAGTAGCTGGTGTTTTGAAACGCTTTTTGTCCTCATTACATTTAAGTTCCCACTGTGAATAGATTGAAAGGATTTTGTTGTTTTATGTTTGGTCCCGTATTTCTATGAGTGAAAATGACTGCAGTGTCACTCTGCCAGGGGTCATTCAATGATAAAATTCCAGAAACCTTTATTTGGACAGCACACGCTAAATTAGTCACACTCAGGCCTGTTCTAATCATTATATTACGAGAAGCCAAAACCAGTCCTTCCCCAAACACAATGCTATTTTAAATAAACACCCAAGTGATTAAGGACCAAGGTAGGATCTGCATGGGTTTCATGGACGCTTGATGGTGGGAGACACAGGAGCCTGTGTGTATCTGTTTTATGCAGGCTGAATCCAGGCTGTCAGTGCGATAACAGCTGTAATCAAACCAAGTGGAGCCTATGGGATTCTAGATTTCATGCCCAATTTCCACTGCAGAGGTAAGATTATTCAATGGCAAATTAAACTAAATTGTGTTTATGACAGTTTGTGGCAGCGTGCAGTTCTGCATAGCACAATACAATGGGGTTGAGTGGCAGGAGAAAGACTCCCTGACAGTGCATTTGGTAGAGCGAGCTGTGAAAATGCAAACATTAGAGTTATTATCTGCTTTTAGCAACAGAACAAGACTATTTTTCTTGACGCTTTCGACAGGTAAAGACTTTATGTATGTGTTCGAAAATTAACCAGTGACAATGCACATTTTAAGAACCTATCAATAAATATTTACATGTTCTCCTGATCTCCTTTACGTTTATATGTTCTCATTTTAGTGTTTTAAACCCATAGGAGTTTATTCACTAAATAGCAAACTTCGATGACAAATGGCCACAAATTTCTGGGTTTGAAATTTTTGGCAACTCTGCTCTTTTGCCCATTGTTTTGTCAAGTAAATTGTTAATATATAATGTGTGCGTGCGTAAAAGCAGTGGTTAGCTTCACCCAACCTCAAGTCTTATATTTTGGCCTTGACATATTGATACTTTTGGAAAGGCTTTGCAAATGATTTTAAAATATTACAAATTAATTTATATTAACATATTAAAAACTTTTCAAAACATTCACTCATTTTACAAAGTGTATCTAAAAGTGTTAAATCACAACCGTTGTTAGTTGGATAACACATTTATTAGTTTGCCCTGTTCAGTGCTGGATTAAGACAATTGGGCCTGGTGCTGACCTTTATATTGGGCCTAAAAACAGAATTTTGTAGATAGAACAGACTGACAGTCATATCTATTGTCCTGTATCTGGTAGTGGTAGTGCTGGAGGAACACTTGAAGGATGCATTTTAAGCCTACACATACTTTATGTCAATCTCTTAGTACCATCTCTCAACCCAGCATACCTGTCCAACGTACAACCCCCACAGCTTTCTGCTCCTCTGTCTCAATAATCACAAACACGCTAGCTTCTCAGGACTCGCTTGCCCACTACGCTCCTTCATTTCTTACTAGCCTTCAGAAGCTCCTGGTATGCAACCTGGGCCCTGGGACATAGAAAGACCTTTCTCGGACCCATAGGGAGTGAGAAAACATGACCACTGCCACTAGGGTAGTCTTGGTAACCAACATTGATACTATGTGGGAACCTTATTTGTACCAGGGATCATGAGAGAAGAGGCAGACAATGCCTAGATACTACTCAGGTAGCCTGGCCTACAGAACAGAGAACTGTGTGGTTTGTTTTATTGGGGATGAGACAGTGGTAGCAAGGAGAGAAGGAAGTGGTCAGCAGATGATGCCTAGATACTACTGAGGGAGCCTAGCCTACAGAACAGAGAAAGTTGTGATCTGTTTTATTGGGGATGAGACTGTGGTAGCAAGGAGAGAAGGAAGTGGTCAGCAGACTCTGCAGTCAGAAGGTGGATGTAGTGAGTAGGGCAGAAAGGCGACATGCTGCACCGCCATCTCAGGTAAGGAGGAAATTTTGCTGTTACAGAGATAATGTAGATGCAAGAAGAGCATTTGCACAGTACACAAAGTCAGCCTTAATGCAATTGTTTTATAAACAGGCAGTCCACAAATGCAGTGTTTCTCTGTATCCCTCCTACATTCCCATTCACCATGTTCTCTGCACAAGCTAGAGCATGTGAGGAGGAGTGTAACAAAAAAAATAAACAAAAACTTTTTTTTCCTCCACTTTAGGATCAATGGGCCTTTTCCAAATGGGAGGGTCTGGGCCTGCTGCTCTGTTAGACTGATGTTAAGCATACCCTGACCCTGCTCAGATTTGCCGGTATTTTAACGTGCAGAATTCAATCAATCGTACAGCAGTTCAATATTTGTGTACTACAAACCTTGTCTGGAGACATCATGCTAAAAAACAATATTAAAGGAGACGACATTATTTTCCACAATACATAATTTTGCCATATTAATGTATCTTCTATGTCTTATGATATATATATATATTAGGCTAAGGTTAATGTGTAAGCCTTGGTGTTAATACAGCAAAGTATCAATTTGAGAAGATTTTGGATAGCAATATCACTTTAATTAGAATTTTAATTTGGTATAGAGCAGATATATTATCTGCATTGTGCGTATATACATCAACGCACAATCACTTTAATGTTTAGTTTTGACACTGTATTTTTTCACATTCTGATACCGGAGAAACTGACGGAAGCAAAGCACAGAGGGATGGACACAGGTTTCTTCAGGAAGGAAGAGATTCTTTATTGGATCACCGATCGGGACTCAGAGGGACTAATGTCACCAAAAATAAAGCAAGTTCTGAGCCCTGAACAATAGTGCAGGCTCCCTATATAGGCACATAACTCCTCCCATATTAAGCTCCACCCGCACATTCTCTTGACCAATCATTACAAATAAGAATTAACTTCCTGCTTGACCGCATGGCTTGTCCAGCACAATGGAGGAGGGGAATACTACATCCTGTATTCTTGCACATGCTCCGTACACTACTGATCGTATCTTGCCTCGTGCAACCAACTGATCGATACGTCAGCATATGCACGTACACATGCCACGTGGTAATCTCGGCCTACTAAATTTATTTTTACCGAGATTCCACCACATTCCCCCCTTTGATGCCTCTTGATATTTTACAATTACTTGAGGCATCACTTAACCTTGGTTTGCATACACCACAAGTTACCTTTGAACCAGACCAGACTTATCCTATGATGTGAATCTTCAACACTCGTCTTCCTGCATTGGTTCTCCCTGATCTAGAGCCTTATATTTATAAATTGCCATTATCTGTGCAGCAGCCTTCCTCTCTGCTATATTTTCTATCAGGCTTTGCACAGACCTAACTACTAAGGGTATAAGACACGGCAGGAGTAGACACAACATTAAAATCAGTAGGACTCCACCTACCACTGCCTTAAGCCCTCCAAACCACTCATACCAGCTACCAAACCAACTACTTGGATTGTACCCTTTCCATACCTGAGTAGGCACATGCGCTAGTTTAACCATATGGCTAGTAAGCTCAGCTATTGCTTGCCCTTCGTCATCTATTTGAAGACAGCAATTGCTCAGGTTAAACTTCCCACATACACCTCCCTCTACTGCCAAAAGATAATCCAAGGCTAATCTATTTTGGTAAACTGCTGTCCTCATCCTGGTATTATGCTTCGCTAGAAGATTGAGCGCTTGTGATGTCTCGTTAGTAATGATCTCAACCACCGCCTGTAACCTTATAATGCGGTTGAGCATATAAATAGGGGTTCTATAACCAAAGGTACCATCCTCTGCCCACGTGGCTGGCCCATAATAATCTATAATACGCTGGGGAGGCCATTCATTATCTTCCCAGGCACCTATCTCTATGGGTCCCCTTTTCTTCCTATGATTCACATCATACACTTTAACACCTAAAGTCTCACCTGTTTCAATAGGCAACAAGAAGAAGGATGGTTTTAACATACCCAACACACATGCCCCTTCCCAGTCCTGTGGTAACTCCGAATAGGCCTTCTTACCACAGATCCAGTACAAATTCGCTGGGGCTCTCCAGTTAGATGTGATGGATAGATCAAACCATACGTCCTTTAAATTGGCATATCCTGCAAACGGGTTAGATGGTTCTGAGACATTTGAAGCCGACCACCAAGTTGTATTCTTTGTATCATCATCATAAGCTTTTTGCCCTAGACAAGTTAATTCTCCTACAGAAGTATTATACATCATTCCTTTCCTCGCTATGCAAACATAACCTATGATGGAGGTCTTCAATCTCCACTCAGATTTACCTCTAACACTCATATGATAGTCGGCTTGTGTAGATATTAATTGGTCAACTGCCTCAGAACCGGACATTACCTCCTTTGCTTCCCAAGGCCATTGGTCTCCCATGTTAGTACCTCCACACACATAGCAGTTGGTAACATTAAGACTACCGGCAATACTCTCGGCTAAATCAATGAACAAGTTTTTAGCATTATGGGGGATCTTATTATCTATGCTCATCTCTTCATAAAAGGAATGGTATACTTGATGAGTTTGGGAGGTTACCGTATCAGTCTCTATCCCTATAAACAATATTGTCCCAGGGTCTAAACCCATCCCATATATTTGAAACCCAAATAAATTACCATATTTATCTAAGAACTTGTCAGGGTTATTTATAAGTATATGGATTGGATTGCATTCCATAGACTTACAATATGGATTAGTAGGCAACTTAGTCACAATCATGTCCTTGTCTGCTGTCTGTCCCCAAGTCGCCCACCCCACACAAGACCAATATGGGCAGAAGTTATAATCTCTATTTGGGCATCTTGGACTTACATATTTATTTTTACTACTGGGACAAATATATTTATCGTTAGACCCATACGTCCTCTCCCATCTAAGATCCCCACATACATTCCACGGCTTTCTACCACTTGATATTGCTTTACACGCATCAAATAGCAGAGCACCTGAAGAATATACGGATTTTAATACCGTCTTATTAATTAGGGTCCCCTGAGAATCTCCATTTCTGAGAGTCAACCAAATTGTACGGGGTTGATACTCAGGACTGAAGCACTTAGGTTCTCCTACTCCTAAATGACACACACTATATTCTATATTTAAGTATCTACATCTTGATACATCTCCTTTACACTCATATTGCGAATGCCAAATTAGGGTCTAGGATATATGGTTACCTGTTCTTGTAGTCTTAATGCATACCTCACAGCTAGGAGTGTTGGTACCTCTACCTTCCTGAATATAAAAATACACATAAATAAACATTATTAAAAATACATCTTTCGTCGTCATCCTCAGTCTTCGTCCGTGTGAAGGCACCTCAGCTTCCAGGATGTAAGGACTGCAGGGAATGGAGTTCTGCTCGTCTTCACAGGGGTCCCCTCAAGACTTTCCCTGACTTATACACTCGTTGGTGAGTGGACAGGCTTTATTATGGCCTTCTCACTCACTTACCAAGTCTCTGAAACAATAAAATTTGTAATCTACAAGGTTCCTCGTCACTCCGACTGAGTCGTGCGTTTTAACCGGATCTTGCAGGGATTCTCTGGATTTGCTGTAACTTGCCAGGAATCGGCTGCTGCTGGTTTAACCCTGGAGTGATGTATCCACGGAGCCACTTCGGCTACTTTTATCGCTGTAGGGGTAGACAGAAGAACAACATAAGGACCTCTCCACTTGGGCCCTAACGGCACATTATTCCACTCTTTAATCCACACTTGGTCGCCTGGGTGGTAACTATGAATTGGGGGATAAATATTCACAGGTAATCTATCTTGTACCCATTTCTGTACCTCCTCCATAGTCTTACCCAACTCTACAACCTGCTGCCGGGTAATTCCTTCTCCCAACTGACTCAAATCCCCCCTTAAGTTACCAAGCACGGGAGGTGGTCGCCCGTACATGATTTCAAAAGGAGAGAGGCCCATCCTTCTGGTAGGTGTACTACGGATTCGCAATAGAGCTATGGGCAAGAGAACGTTCCACTTAAGTTGGGTTTCCTGACACATTTTAGCCAACTGATTCTTAATAGTTCTATTCATTCTCTCTACCTTACCAGAACTCTGGGGTCTATATGCCGTATGAAGCCTCCACTTTATACCAAGCATATGAGTCAATTGTTGTAGGCACTGATGAACAAAGCTGGACCATTGTCCGATCCTATAGAGCAGGGTAGTCCATATCGGGGTATTATTTCTCGTAGCAGGAATCTCACGACTTCTCCTGCTTTCTCTGTACGAGTAGGACATGCTTCTACCCAGCCTGAATAGGTGCACACCACTACCAGCAGGTAGCGATGTCCACCCGATTTAGGCATCACTGTATAGTCAATTTGTAAATCGGACATGGGAAGTCCCCCCATAAACTGGACTCCTGGTGGCTTTACTGGTCCTTGTCTTGCATTATTTTTAGCACACGTTACACATCTACGTACAATGGCCTGAGTCAAGTTGGACAATCTTGGTATGTAGAAATGTTTTCTGAGAGATTCTTCTGTACTGTCTCTCCCAGAATGTGTCCCGTTATGATAGTTTTGGACAATTTCTACCGCTAGTGATGCTGGAATAACTATTCTTCCATCTTCTAACTGATACCATTTGTTCTCCAAATACTTTCCAGGTTCAGTCCTTAACCACTCCTCTTCTTGAGCTGTATAAATTGGAGTCCATTGAGACAGTGGAGTTGGTATAAGAGCAGCTATATGCCCCACATATTCCTGTCTTCCTGATTCAGCAGCATGCTTAGCTGCACTATCTGCCATCCGATTCCCTTTGGTTACATCACCATCTCCTCTCAGATGCGCCCGACAATGTATAATACCGACTTCTTTCGGCTCCCACACTGCTTCCAATAGTTGTAGGATCTCAGCTGCGTATTTGATTTCTTTACCTTCTGAATTCAATAATCCTCTTTCTTTATACAAAGCTCCGTGGGCATGAGTGGTTAAAAACGCATACTTGGAGTCCGTGTAGATGTTCACTCTTAAACCTTCAGCCAATTGTAACGCTCGTGTCAGTGCTATCAATTCTGCCTTTTGTGCTGATGTTCCTTTTGCCAGTGGCCGAGCTTCTATCACCTTGTCTATCGTTGTTACTGCATATCCTGCATAGCGGATCCCTTCTTTTACATAACTACTGCCGTCGGTGTAATATTGAACATCAGGGTTCTGGATGGGAAAATCACGAAGATCTGGTCTACTTGAAAATACTTCATCCATTACTTCCAAACAATCATGTTGACTTTCAGTAGGTTGTGGCAAAAGGGTAGCTGGATTTAAGGTATTTACAGTCTCTAAATGCACTCTTGGGTTTTCACACAACATTGCTTGATACTTGGTCATACGGCTGTTACTAAACCAATGATTTCCTTTGTAATCCAACAACGTCTGTACTGCATGTGGAACTCGTACATAAAGTTCTTGACCCAGAGTGAGTTTATCGGCTTCAGCTACTAGCAGGGCGGCTGCAGCTACAGCTCTTAGACAAGGTGGAAGTCCGCTGGCCACTGCATCCAGTTGCTTAGACATGTAGGCAACAGGTCTTTGCCATGATCCCAAGTACTGTGTCAATACTCCCACAGCCATTCTTCTTTGCTCATGTACATACAGGTAGAATGGCCGTGTGTGGTCAGGTAGACCTAATGCTGGGGCACTCATCAAAGCCCTCTTCACATCTTCGAATGCCGTTTGCTGTTCTTGAGTCCATAAGAAGGGGTCGTGCTCTGTACCTTTGATAGCTGCATACAGAGGTTTTGCCAGTATCGCGTAGCTGGGAATCCATATCCTACAGAAGCCTGCTGCCCCCAAGAATTCTCGCACTTGTCTTCTATTCCTGGGTATCGGTATTTGGCACACAGCTTCTTTTCTCTCTGGCCCCATAATTCTTTGACCTTCAGAGATATGGAATCCCAGATATTTGACAGTTGGCAAACACAACTGAGCCTTCCTTCTTGACACCTTGTATCCTGCCTTCCAGAGAATGTGTAGTAGATCGTGCGTTGCTTGCTGACATACTTCCTTTGTAACTGCTGCTATCAACAAGTCATCTACATATTGTAATAATACACACTCTCCTGGGATAGACTCGAAATCTAGTAGATCTTGACTTAGAGCTGAACCAAATAGGGTAGGTGAATTTTTAAACCCCTGGGGCAATCTTGTCCAGGTCATTTGGCGTTTCGAGCCCGTTACAGCATTTTCCCATTGGAAAGCGAAGATACATTGGCTTTCTGCGGCAATTCGGAGGCAAAAGAAGGCATCTTTGAGATCTAAGACTGTAAAGTAAGTAGCCCCGCCCGGAATTAAAGCAAGCAGGTTATATGGATTGGGCACGACTGGATGTATACTAACAACCGCATCATTGACTGCTCTCAAGTCCTGCACAGGTCGATACTCATCTGTACCGGGCTTTTGAACAGGCAGCAATGGGGTGTTCCAGGGGGAAGTACAGAATTTTAGGATACCATACCGTATGAACTTATCCAGATAAGATTGGATGTTCTTCTTAGCCTTCTGCGGAATATGATATTGTCTCAGGCTTACTGGATAAACCCCAAGTTTTAGTTCGATTTTAATAGGTGGAATATTGCGGGCCAGTCCTGGTGGGTTGTTCTCTGCCCAAACTCCTGGTATGTTAAATAAGGATTCATCACTCCTCGGGTTTTGGCTAGTCAACACTGTATAAAGTCGCCACTCTTCTTCCTTTGGTACGGACAATGTCATAATACCTGAGGGTCCATTAAACTTTAAGGATGTTGTTCCATTTGGTAGGAACGTAATCTGCGCTTGTAATTTGGATAGCATATCACGTCCCAGCAATTGGACTGGACACTCAGGCATATAAAGGAATTGATGTTTTACTACGTGGCCTCCCAATGTACAGAGTCGACTTTTAAGAACCGGTTTTTCAGCACTTCTTCCAGTTGCTCCTATTACAGTAATAGTTCTTCCAGATGGAGGAGCAACTTGATTAGTCACCACCGAATGTTCAGCACCAGTGTCGATCATAAACGCACTCCTTTTTCCCCCTATTGATACATCGACCATAGGCTCCGCTCGACCAAGGGGGATGGAGCCCGGTCGGTATCAATAGTCCTCCATGACCGTGTCAGCCAATCCCACAAAGTCCCTACCTTCTCTATCGCGGGACCTTTGCGCTGCTGGATAGTACCTATCTTCCCTTACACTTCCTCTGTTCCCATTACTCCCTCTATTACCATTACTCCCTCCGGGGCCTCCTCTACCTCTCGCTCTGCCTCTAAAGTTTCCGTAACCTGCCCTGGGTAAGTCTCTCTCATACTGCTCTCTTTGCGGACACTCGTTCCTCCAATGCCCTTCTTCCTTACAGTACGCGCACTGATTCCTACTCAAAGGCTCCCTATTCCATCTACCATCGCCTCTATCTGGGCCCCGTCTATCTACGCCTGCGATCGCTACCGCTAGCATATCTGCCTTTCTACGCATCTTGCGCTCTTCCTCTTTCTTACTTTCTGTTTCCCTATTCATATATACTTTGTTCGCTACCTCCATTAGTTGGGTGATAGACATACCTGCAAACCCTTCTAATTTCTGTAGCTTGCGCTTAATATCTCCGTAAGCTTGGCTGACAAAGGCGGAGTTTACCATTCGGGAATTATCAGCGTCTTCCGGATTAAAGGGGGTATACAAGCGGTATGCCTCCAATAATCGGTCATAAAAGACACTGGGCGCTTCATCACTTTTCTGAATCACCTCAACTGTCTTCGACATGTTAATAGCTTTCTTCCCTCCGGCTTTCATGCCAGCAATTATAGCATCTCTATAGGCTTTAAGTTGAGCCATATCTGCGCCATTTACATTCCAGTCAGGATCGGTGTTAGGGTAATGTGTTGCGGCCCATGCTGCCGGATTGGCTTGATTTAAAGCACGGGCTCTCTCCTCTAGCGCCTTAATGGCCGCTTGGTTAATCCTTGTCCTTTCCTCATTATTGAACAATGTCATTAATAACTGCTGGCAATCAGCCCATGTCGGGTTATGTGTCTGAACTATCGAGGTGAACAGATCGGTCATAGCTTGTGGTTTCTCAGTGTACGAGGAATTGTGGGTCTTCCAATTCAAGAGATCGGTAGTCGTGAACGGGACATATACGAAGACTGGGTCAGCATGTGCCATTTGACCTGCGGCATCGATATAGGCTGACCCAGGATTCAGACGAAGAGGCATCTGATAATGTTTTAATTGTTGGGTACCGGTCAGTTGTCGGGTTAGTATGGGGCTACGTGGAGGGGCGTCAGTTAAAGGTTCCGGTCGAGAGGTAATAGGGCATGAGGATGTGGGAACTTGATTTTGGGAAAAGTTAGTGAATAGTATACTCCGAGCCGAGCTAGAAGAAGCTTGACCGGAAGTTTGAAGTGGCGCCAAATCAGGATATTCAAATCTAATGGGGGTTGGTCCTGGTTCCGGAAGGGGAGTTTTAATACGAGGGGGGGTGGATTCTGTACTGGAGGAGGAAGCGGAAGTGGATGGGGGCAATAGGGGAAGGGGTGCAGAGCTTCCTGCATTCGCGTCACTTCCTCTTAAAGGAAAGTAAGGAGGCGGCAAAGGGATCTCGGACTCAGGGGGCGTGTCCAAAATGGGCCTAACACCAGTCCTAGTGGACAAACAAGTCCTGGCCACCATGAGGCGACATTGCTCCTCGTGGCATATCCGGATCCATTTTGGCGAGTCGTTTACGGCCTGCCCCCAACAATCAATGTATGGAAACTGTCCGTAAAGTTCAGGCCTACCTGATACAGCCACGTGTACACGCTGTACCAGGGTTGGATCCAAACTGCCACGCGGCGGCCATGCCGCAACCAAAATAGGCCACTCCCTAGTGCACAAAGTGACCAAACGTACAGGAGACATTTTAACCCCAAAATCACATGTTTTGAATCCCTTTTTAAAATTCTTTACCATACAACCTAAGGGATCCGAAATCGTTGACTCTGACGCGCCCATACTTATCAATGGAACGTCGTTGACAACGAATACTATGCACGCGTTCTTATTCAACAGTCACACCCGTTTCCTCTGGCAACAGCACCACGTGGTACAGTTACCGAGTGAAACGTACACAATAACACAATAATCACTCAGGGAATTCCCGTACACACACAGCCGTTACACCAGTCACTAAATAATCAATATTATGCCCTTTGGCGAAACTATACAGTCACCCACGCTATAATTCTCTATATATGAATTACCCGTCTATAACACACCCCAGTAACATCGTCTTTTACTAGTATCGGTTACAGTACGGTTAGCATAGGTCAAAGCACAATTTAAGGTCACAATACAATTATTAGTGGTTACGGTGTTAAACATGCAATAGACGACAATGATTAGTACTTATATACAGTGTCAGTAAATATACAGGGTTATGGTACCGTGCACTATGATACAGCAACACACTATTAACACTCTCGCTAGACGGCTGAGCTCGCGCTATCTAACAAGATATACACTTTACTAACAATTTTTAACACATTTACAATCCCAACTAAACTATTGGCCAGTACCTTGAATGGACTACCTAAAACTATATACACCCGTTTTGGTTAGCCACACTGCCCAAACACCACATATAGCGAACTAGAGGGCGAAATTTACAAAATTGCCCTTCTAGTCTATTTACTCTATCAAAAGTCTAGTGGGTTCCAAATTTACACGCCTTCCCACTTAGCCAAGATAGGTTGAGAGCTAGCGAACCGAATTTACACAGGCGCCGCTTAGTCTCCCGGTCCCTCCGACCTAGCGAACGTAATATACACCCTAGAACGCTAGTCTAGACAAGACACCGGTGTCCGGCTAGGGCTATTTACACAGGACCCCGCCTGACTAACCAGATCAAACGGTCTTACTAAAGAGCGTTCGATCGAGCGGTGCGCCTTCGCTCCTTCCCTCCGACAGAGGGGGCAGATTCCATACACAGATTTAAACCCCTTTTGGGCCTACCGCACAATCGGTATACCCCTAGTGGGTCTGCCGTCTAAAACAGCAGTTGTCTTACCTCCTCGTTCCTGAACCTGAGTTCACACTCATCGACGGGGACACCCCAGCACTTCTTACGTAGAGGCCGATGATCTCCTGGACAACAGACCAGTGGCGCCGAGACGAAGGGAGGTCCACGCAGAAGTTCAGGGGTGCAGCCGTAGAGAACGTGGGCAAAGATAGACCGTCTCACGCCTCTGCCTCTCAGCTACCGTTGAACGATGAGCTTCCCGGCCAATGCACCAAATGATACCGGAGAAACTGACGGAAGCAAAGCACAGAGGGATGGACACAGGTTTCTTCAGGAAGGAAGAGATTCTTTATTGGATCACCGATCGGGACTCAGAGGGACTAATGTCACCAAAAATACAGCAAGTTCTGAGCCCTGAACAATAGTGCAGGCTCCCTATATAGGCACATAACTCCTCCCATATTAAGCTCCACCCGCACATTCTCTTGACCAATCATTACAAATAAGAATTAACTTCCTGCTTGACCGCATGGCTTGTCCAGCACAATGGAGGAGGGGAATACTACATCCTGTATTCTTGCACATGCTCCGTACACTACTGATCGTATCTTGCCTCGTGCAACCAACTGATCGATACGTCAGCATATGCACGTACACATGCCACGTGGTAATCTCGGCCTACTAAATTTATTTTTACCGAGATTCCACCACAATTCATTTTGCATTATATTTATTCAGAATGCTCTTACTAGATTAATTATATACGCTTTAGTTCATTTAGCACCAGCATTATTTAATTTGTCTCCCATGTTGGAATTAGTGTAGGACTCACCGATATTGGGGTACTGTGATGTAATGGTGGGCTAAACACGATATGGCCATATAGTAAAACTGAATCCCCATATTTGTTTGCTTAGATAGAAAATTTTAAGTTGCCTTGTAAATTGTAAAACTGTATTTTTCTGTGTGCATTGTCCCTTAATCAGCATTTTGAGTTAGAGCACAGCTGCCACCATTAATTCTGCTCAGGTTATGCCTGAGATTAGGGCCATGATCTTCATAACGGTGAATAATTACAGGGTGATTGAATGGATGACATCACATTCAGGTAATATGATATTATTATTCTGAAACAGGAAATAACAGGCAAATCATGCAGTCTGTCTGTCTTTTTATATATGTGAACAGCATATGAAAAAATCAATTAAATAACTCCAATAACTTCAACTGCAAAAAATAATATATTGTAGACATGATTCAGGGAGGGTTAAAAAAAACCCAAAAAACTTATGTAGAAAAGAGCCAGGCTTCATGAGAAAAAAGTACCTTAATCAGCACAACAAATATAAAATAATTAAAAAATAAAAATAAAACGTTTTATTTTTTCCATAGAAAACTTCTGCTGAACAAGGGTGGCATTACGGAGCAGATGATACTTACGTGTTTTGTGTCTCAGTGGAACTTCAGAAACTGTCTCTGATTAAGTATCACAAGGCACAAAACTGGAAAGTAGCATTGAGCTCAGTGCTCCCCCATCTTGTTCCAGCTGAAGTTTAGTATGAAGAAATAAAAAGGAGGTTTTAAATTTTATTTTTGTTGTGCTGGTGCAGTTCTCTTGTGAAGCCTAGCTCTTTGGTATTTGCTGTTTGATACAGGAACAGAACCTGCAGCGACCATAGTGCCACTGTTCGCTGTTGTCTCTGGGGCATCACCGAGTGGTCTGATGTGTAACAGACTGGCTTACCAGAACACAGGTATATTTCTTGGTGGGTCGTCCAAGATTGCTCTATTTATGGGGACGGTGAGTAGGTGCGAGGAGTGACAGAAGTCAGCTGCTCCTCTTAATGCACAGAGCTGAGGACTGCCAGGATACACCATCATGGCATATCCCGACAACCAACGCTCTTTGCAGGCTAGTTGTGATTACTGCAGGCAACAGGTTTCACCAACTCTGGTCAGGAAGAGCTTCAATGTATGTTTCACTGTGTATATTGGATATATTGTGTATATGGGTCACTCTTGTGTCAGTGTGTTTGTTTTAAACCCTATGTGTGTTTCAGTTTGTGTGTATGGGTCGCTGTGTGTGTCATTGTGTTTGTGTGTCAGTGTGCTTGTTTTGGTCTCATTGTTTGTCATTGTGTTGGTATTGTTCACTGTGCGTGTGTCAGTGTATTTGTTTTGTACATATTAGATTAAAATTTTATTATAAGGCTTCTTAAAATCACCTATCTAAGGCACACCTGTGCAATAATCATGCTGTCTAATCAGCATGTTGATATGTCAAACATGTGAGGTGGATGGATTATCTCGGCAAAGCAGAAGTGCTCACTAACACAGATTTCGACAGATTTGTGAACAATATTTGAGAGAAATAGGCCTTTTGTGTACATAGAAAAAGTCTTAGATCTTTGAGTTCAGTTCATGAAAATTGGGGGCAAAAAAAAGTGTTGCATTTATAATTTTGTTCAGTGTATATTAAAAGTAGTTTTGATGAGAAAGTTGTCCTTTAACCCCTTCCGGAACTTACGGAATAAAAGGGAATCATGACATGTCACACATGTCATGTGGACACATGACATGTGTGACATGTCATGATTCCCTTTTATTCCAGAAGTTTGGTCGTTAAGGGGTTAAGAAAATAAAAAGCAAATAGAAACCTTCTTTATTTTAATCAGACATGCAAGCCATACAGTCAATGTTTTAATCTCGTTTCTGGACTTTTCACAATATTGCAACATAATGGGACTAAAACATTGACTGTACACTGTTGCTCATATCTGTTTAGAATAAAGCAGTTATTTGGTTTATTCAAATCCCGACAGGGTCAACTCAGTCCTTCATCCTTCCGAGGTAGATAAAATGAGTACCATTAAATTGGGTAATAGTAACAACCCCTGGATGTTGGGCAAAAGTAACATCCCCAGGACGTGCTTGGAAACCAGCGCAAACTAAATGTACCTTTCCTGGTTACATACTTTGCTATTATTATTTTAAAGTCCTGTGAGTGCCCTCATCCACATTGGAGCCCTCTTAATTATTTTCAACCTTTATAACTATGCAGTATGCTAGTGCAATGTATTTTAGGAACTATGGTTTCATAGGGGCAAAAAGGACTGGCCCCCTGGCACCTGATGCCCTTGCTATGCACCTTTGCAGCCCCTACAGTGTCCCTTTAATACAGTACCTGATCTCTGGCTGTTTCCTTCAGGTTTGAAGACTTCTTGAGTGCTCTCTCTCAAATTTAATGCAACTCGAAACTCAAAAAAAAACTCAAAAATCATTTCCCTTAGAACTGATTTATGGACAACTGATGGTGCTAAACAGTTAAGATAGTGCTACATAAAGTCATCAAAGCCCAGATTTTGACAATAATGGATGTCATTGGTGAAAATGTTACCAATGAAGCTGGTGCAGACCAGCAAACTTTATATAGGGCCATTTCCTATTGGCCATCAACAGACTAATTCATTCTTGACCCGTTTAATTATTTATGAAAACAAAAGTGCACATATTGCTGAAAGTTTGTTGTAAACCATCATTGTATAATGACAATAAGATATATCTGTCCCCTGCATCACTAGCTGGCTACATTATTTTATGAATGTAAGGTTTGGAATATGGTGCCTTATTTTACATAGAACCTTAAAAGCACAGAGCCAAGACATTCATTGAAGCAATATTTATTTTATTCTCTGAAGATTTGTTCTATGTGTTGGGAAAAATCTGAACAAGAGACATACGTGTTTTTAAAGGACCACTATAGTGCCAGGAAAACATACTCGTATGGACGCTGGCGTCTTCTCACTGTGATTTTCACAGTGAGAAGCACGCAAGCGCCTCTAGCGGCTGTCAAGAGACAGCCACTAGAGGCTGGATTAACCCTAACATAAACTGCTACGTTTATAAAAAAAAAGGGTTAACCCTAGCTGGACCTGGCACCCAGACCACTTCATTAAGCTGAAGTGGTTTGGGTGCCTATAGTGGTCCTTTAAGCATTGGGATTCTAAGACCTTCATGAAAAATAGGGCAATTAAATCTCTTAAATGATTGGATGATTTTGTGATAAAATATTAAGTAATATGTTGCAAATAATGTTGTAACCACTATACTCACACTTACCATACAACATAGTAGTGTTTATAGTTAGCTATTTCACAGAAGAAACTGTATCCCTCCCTCCCCCGCTAAAAAACCCAATAAAAAACTTTATGGTTTGGTTATAAATAAAGTAAATGTGGGTATATATGCAAGATAGCATGTTTTTTGAGTTAAGAATAAAAACAAAAGCTAAATTGAATATATGTTGGAAGAGTGAAATATTTTTGAAGGATAGGTAGAACGATATAGACAGACTGACAGGCATAGAGAGACAGGCAGAAGAATCTGCAATATGCTTTCTTTAAGGATGGTAAAGAGAACAATTACAATCATCACCGTCAGAGTGCATTGAGTATGTTTGCAGGAACCCATCAAACTTAGGCTATGTGTCAGGGTGGCGGTCCGGTGCCCGGGACCCAGACACTGTCCGGGCGGCGGTGCATGGACCGGGACCCATTATGCCTGATGTTGAGAGTAGGAGTCACTGTGTGGAGGCGGATTAGCAGGGTCTGGTGCTGGGTAACCGCACGTCCCCTGGTGTTGAGCACCAGCGTTTGTGCAGCCACATACCAGAACCCTGATTCAGCTTATGCGGATCCCAGGAACTAGGAGTTTGGAATTAAGCAGACCTCCCAGGAGCTGAATAGGGAAGCTCTGCAGCAGGAGTGTATCCAGTACAGAATCAAGGCAAGACTAGAGATAGGCACCATACATGAAAACAAGACTAAACTAGGAAAACCCAGCATAAAGAAAACCAGACATGGAATAGAAAACCAGAAAAACCAAGAAAAACTAAGCAAGGATAGTAAAAAGAGTACTGGATACCAGAAGCCATTGCCAGAATGATCCACAGCGAGGAGCAGCATGTGACACTATGACCCCATATTATACAATATACATATAAAGTATAACAATAGAATATAATTTTCATAATCTGGTCCGTTTAATCAGAATTAAAGGGACACTATAGTCACCTTAACAGCTACAGCTTAATGTAGTTGTTCTGGTGAGTATAGTCAGTCCCTGCAGGATTTTTTTTTTTATTCTTTATTTTATTTGTGCATAGAGAAAGAACATACATGCTTGCACTGCCACGACAGCTGGTGCCGGCGAATATATTGCCATAGCTAAACATTGGTATGGCAGTTAGGGACTTTGCACATTTTTGTTTTGAAAGTCAGAATATGGAACGAGTTAGAGTTTAAACAATAACAGTTACCAGGCTGATCAGTGTTCCGCTAATAAGAGTTGAAGATAGCTTGTAAAGGGTTAAGTGTAAATTAAGGGACATGAGCCATGTTTGAATGCTAGCAACACACTCAACATGCATTATACATTTTCCATGGCAATACCTATTGGCTCTTTGCTATGCTATCTGCATCTATCAAGGGTTAAGTAGACATATATAGCACTGTTATAAGAGGTGTGTTTTGAGAGGCAGAGAGGAGCCTAGCCAGGGCAGCAGAAAACAAGAGAATGATTCTTGCAAGGTGGAGTAGAATTGTACCAGATAGCTACTGGGTCAGTCCTTTGGATGAAATCTTGTGAAGTCCTGCAATTCAAATTGGACTGTGCATTAGAGGACCTGCGTGGGTTTGTTTAGTCCATACCCAGTGCTGGTAGGCTGCTTGCTCTGAAGGATGCGTGTCTATCTGGTAAAGGATTCCCCTCGAAGTGGTGATTGTTGCGTTGCGCCTCACAGGAGAAACCTGGATGCGGGTGCAGCCACTGTAGTCACCCTCTGGGCGGATAAGATGGGCCCCAGAAGAATGATGGTGTCCTCCACAGGCACAAAGCATCCCCTTGGTCAGCTCAATGTAGTCAGCCGACACATCCCTGGGGCAGGTTACTGTGATGGTCAGATGGAGTTGGATGGTTTCTCCTGAGGCAGGCTCCATCCTGCTGGTAGGTCGCATATGTGGCTGGCGTGCGGCGGCCATCTTGGGGGATGCCGCTGGAAAATGTTCCATAGCAGGGTGGTAGTTTTCGGCCCAGCTTGGCGTGATCGTAGTTGCTTGTGTGTGTGCAGACCGGGATGACCGTGGGAGGAACGCCAGACACCAGCCGGAGACCCGGGAGAGCGGCCGTCTCATCCCTGCTCAAGCTCCTGCACGCCTCGGGCCTTCGTCGAGTTACTGTAGGTGCCGGGCAGGGTCTTGAAGGGTATCCCTTCATACCCCAGGATCTGGGGATCGGTTTGGTCTTTGTTGCGGGTGGCTGGGAAGGTTTTGCCTCCAGTTTGTGCCGATTTTCGGCCCCAAAGCGGGAGCTCAGATAGATAGCGTCTGATCCCATCGGTGGTCCAGCCCCGCCCCTCCCTGCAGTCCCTAGTACTTTGTTGCCTAGGGACACCTGCAGTGGTTGTCACTCAGATGGCCACTAGAGGTGCTTCCTGGGGCAGTGCTGCACACTGTGCAGCACACTGACGTTCAGCATCTCCAACCTGCAGCACTGACGTTCAGTGTCTTCAAGCTGAATTTATCCATAGAGGTGCATTGAGTCAATGCATTTCTATGAGGAGAAGCTGATTGGCCAGCGCAGCATTTTGCCGCGCATGCACAATAGCCTCCAAATGCTTTCCAATGTGAAAGCATTGTATTGGCTGAGTTCATCAATCAGCCAAGGAGGCAGATTGGGGGCATAGCCAGTGCCATCAACCTGCACCGCGCTGGAATATAGGTAAGTTTTATACCCGTTTTAAGAGGGGTAAGAGGTAGTAAACCTAACTAATGTTTTTAACACTATAGGGTCAGGAACACCTGTGTGTGTTCCTGACCCTATAGTGTTCCTTTAAATGAAATAGTAAGGACATGGAGCCCAATACAATATGGTAAAAAAGACAGTGATATATTTTGCACAATAGTTTTAAATTATTTAGACTGGATTAAGGACTAATGCCAAGAACATGCAATTAATGAGGAATTCTTAGAATAAATTTCAACAAGGAAATAATGTAGAGATGAACGAAAGAATGATGTTTCTCATACAAGTCAGCACATTGACAACAAAAATAGCCATAATCTGCAAATATCTAAACTGGAACAATGAACTTTTTTAAAATCATTTTCAGTAGAGTATTCGTATAAAAAATACCTTACCTTGTATCTCTTTATTCTGGAATGCAGTTTGTGACATGTAATTTTATCATTTATTCTTGCATTATCTAAATGGTATTATAACAGTAATAAAATAATTGAGATTGTACGATATGCTAATACATGGGTATTTAACTAATTTAACAATGGCAAAGTTCTGAGTATTGTACAAACATAATCATCATCTGACTATCTAAATACAGTACTAAGTGATAGCTGCATTATATCCACCAAACCACTTAATTTGTTGAAATAGCAAGCTTGGACACTTGAAATTAAACTTTGTCTGCATTGAGAAATGCAAGTACAAAACCTAATTAATCCCTGTGTTATTTAAAATTATATAGCTTGGTAAAACTAGCATTAGATTAGTGCACATGTTTATTAAATATGTGTCCGGTTTTATAGCAGACATGCTTTCTGTCCCTTGTCCTGGCTACAGAAAAAAGATCTTGTTTTTCCTCATTCACTGTGAAATAAAAGATTGGAAAATATTAGCACCTGGAGCTAAATTGTTCCAGCTATAAATAACCCAGGGCAGTGTAACCAACACCTTAACAATAACGATAAAAAACAGAATAAAAGGTAAACACAATTAAACCACTCACATTTGAGAGAGCCAGAATAGTGGGCTCTAAACATTAAAGGCACTGCACAGCGTGTGTAGCATATTCAGTTAGCAGCTAAGGTTTTATACAGGATTCCAAGGGATATTCCGGGCACCATTACTACTTTAATGCATTTGATAGGTTCTGGCCTCATTAATATGCTGTATTTTTCTGCACGCTCAAATCTTTATAGTTTTTGCATAAAATAAAAAAAATGTTTTGCAGAATGCTGTACCATAAGCCTGCCTTCTTAGCCACAACCCCTCACTCCAGAAAAACATTTCCTTATCAAACAGGTATGGACACAGCTCAGTCACTGACAGTGTTGAATGATCGGAACAACAAAACAACCTGCATTAGAAAGAGAGGACACAGAGGGAGGCATATGGTAAGGATATCACTACCAATTTGTCATTTGCTGACTGTCTGCAGCCAGGTTGTGAATTAAAACCAGCTCACTCAGTATTATTATTATTTATAAAGCACCAACCTATTCAGCAGTGCTATACAATAGGTGGACTAACAGACACGTATTTGTACCCAGACGAGTTGAACGCACAGGAACTGAGGGGTTGAGAGCCCTGCTCAATCAGTTTACATGCTTGAGGGAGTGGGGTATAGTTACACAAAAGGTAAGTCTTTTTGGCATGATTGGCATGGCAAAATCTATTCTATAATCTAAATTGGAAATTGGTGCCGGGAGTGTCACTTTTACCAGCCTCCAAACAAGTCAAGGTTTAGACAATTATTCTCTCTATTAAGCCAAAAGTATTATGGTATTATGGCAGAAGAAATAAAACACTTTAAAAAAACCAAAAAAACTGCTTAATACAAAAATAAGAAAATAAGTGCAACCTTCACCTGGTTCATATCAGTAAATAATATATTTGTCCTTATAGGGAGTGCAGAATTATTAGGCAAGTTGTATTTTTGAGGATTAATTTTATTATTGAACAACAACCATGTTCTCAATGAACCCAAAAAACTCATTAATATCAAAGCTGAATATTTTTGGAAGTAGTTTTTAGTTTGTTTTTAGTTATAGCTATGTTAGGGGGATATCTGTGTGTGCAGGTGACTATTACTGTGCATAATTATTAGGCAACTTAACAAAAAACAAATATATACCCATTTCAATTATTTATTATTACCAGTGAAACCAATATAACATTTCAACATTCACAAATATACATTTCTGACATTCAAAAACAAAACAAAAACAAATCGGTGACCAATATAGCCACCTTTCTTTGCAAGGACACTCAAAAGCCTGCCATCCATGAATTCTGTCAGTGTTTTGATCTGTTCACCATCAACATTGCGTGCAGCAGCAACCACAGCCTCCCAGACACTGTTCAGAGAGGTGTACTGTTTTCCCTCCTTGTAAATCTCACATTTGATGATGGACCACAGGTTCTCAATGGGGTTCAGATCAGGTGAACAAGGAGGCCATGTCATTAGATTTTCTTCTTTTATACCCTTTCTTGCCAGCCACGCTGTGGAGTACTTGGACGCGTGTGATGGAGCATTGTCCTGCATGAAAATCATGTTTTTCTTGAAGGATGCAGACTTCTTCCTGTACCACTGCTTGAAGAAGGTGTCTTCCAGGAACTGGCAGTAGGACTGGGAGTTGAGCTTGACTCCATCCTCAACCCGAAAAGGCCCCACAAGCTCATCTTTGATGATACCAGCCCAAACCAGTACTCCACCTCCACCTTGCTGGCGTCTGAGTCGGACTGGAGCTCTCTGCCCTTTACCAATCCAGCCACGGGCCCATCCATCTGGCCCATCAAGACTCACTCTCATTTCATCAGTCCATAAAACCTTAGAAAAATCAGTCTTGAGATATTTCTTGGCCCAGTCTTGACGTTTCAGCTTGTGTGTCTTGTTCAGTGGTGGTCGTCTTTCAGCCTTTCTTACCTTGGCCATGTCTCTGAGTATTGCACACCTTGTGCTTTTGGGCACTCCAGTGATGTTGCAGCTCTGAAATATGGCCAAACTGGTGGCAAGTGGCATCGTGGCAGCTGCACGCTTGACTTTTTCTCAGTTCATGGGCAGTTATTTTGCGCCTTGGTTTTTCCACACGCTTCTTGCGACCCTGTTGACTATTTTGAATGAAACGCTTGATTGTTCGATGATCACGCTTCAGAAGCTTTGCAATTTTAAGAGTGCTGCATCCCTCTGCAAGATATCTCACTATTTTTGACTTTTCTGAGCCTGTCAAGTCCTTCTTTTGACCCATTTTGCCAAAGGAAAGGAAGTGCCTAATAATTATGCACACCTGATATAGGGTGTTGATGTCATTAGACCACACCCCTTCTCATTACAGAGATGCACATCACCTAATATGCTTAATTGGTAGTAGGCTTTCGAGCCTATACAGCTTGGAGTAAGACAACATGCATAAAGAGGATGATGTGGTCAAAATACTCATTTGCCTAATAATTCTGCACTCCCTGTATATGCCATCCTAACTGCTTGTTTTCCCGCATCTTCCAGATTCCTAATCTGATTACATCACTTTCGCTTTGCCACAATTTGCTATTGGTGGACTCTCAGTCTATACTACAAGTTCCGTAAGGCTTAGAGGCTCTATGCACATCATATTCAAGATACCGCCTGGGAGTCCACCATCGTAAGTGTTGGCTCATTATGGGAAATATGTACACAATTAGAAGAGAGAAAGGACCCTTAAAAGTCCTTGGGTGTTGGTAAGTGTGCAATGAGACAAAAAAGAAAATATAACAGGTATATAGTGTAGTGTGCCAAGTGTAAGCAGGAGATAAAGAAAGAGAGGCAATACACTTACAGTGAATAAAGCTATCAGTTAGCTCTACTTCTGTGTTTCTGGGCGGTATAATCTTCCTTACAGCCGCTAGAGGCGCTTCTGCGACGCTGGAGGCGAAAATTGCATCCAGCGAGCAGAACGTCCATAGGAAAGCATTGAGAAATGCTTTCCTATGGACTGTTTGAATGCGCGCGCGGATCTTGCCGCCCAGGCGCATTCCGCTCCACTTGGGAGCTGACATCGGCGGGGGAGGAGATGTCACCAGCACCGAGGGAGCCTGGCGCTGGATTAAAGTAAGTACCTAAAGGGGTTTTAACCCCTTCAGCACCAAGGGAGGGGGGGCCCTGAGAGTGGGGGGTCCTAAGGATGATATAGTGTCAGAAAAACGAGTTTCTCCAGTTCTCTTTATTTGGGAATTGAGTTGTTATTAATTTGGACTGTTTCTTACTTTCTATCAATTTCGCCTGCTACAACATTGTTGCAACTAATCTGCTACTATTGCTTTTGCTTCAACTAATTGCTTTCTTTGCGGAGAAATCCTTAACGCTACAGTACTCGCTTAAAGATAAAGGACTTTTTTCAAAACCTTAGATCTATCCTAATTAATATAACTAAGTTATCAATTCTGCAGTTGTGTTCCTCATCTGTTCTACTTACAGCATAACAGACGGAAGATGTCATATGTGCAGAGACAGCCAATACTGCACTAGGAAATGTGGTAGAAATGTTACATGCCAGATGATTTTGTGGCTGTGATGATTTTGAGAGGTCTGCCTGAATCATTTAAATCAGTTGCCATCCATTTTACGAAAGGTGATGTAAATGTACATTTTGTAGAGTTCAAAGATACTGAGAAATATTGTGGTAGCTCAATTGACGATAGAGTGTTAAAAGCGAGCAGAGTCACTTCTAGATTTAAAATGAAGGACAACTCTAACATTGTTTGTTACGATTGTGGCCAAAGATGGCACAGAGCCAAAGTGTGCTCAAACAATTGGAATGGTGGCCCGTCACTGTGGTATAACTACTGTGATAGGCTGACACTAAAGATGCAAGAAAGGAGATACTGTTAAAGGGATACTTTATTCATCCAGAACACCTCATCTCAATGAATTAGTCTGGGTACCATGTCCTTGTTTTATTTACCATGCAACTGAAAACATTGCAGGAACAACAATGTTTATACATTGCAGGGTTAAAATGCCTCTCGTAGCTATAGCAACCAGATGGTCAACTATGTGAGCTATATTAACCAGATGTATCTATCAATCAGATGGTCAGCTATATATCAGATGGTCACACAGAGATTATTTTGTTGGCGCAACACATTGTTTTGCCACATATGCACACTAGCCTTTAACTGCTTTTCATCAAGATTGATGATTTCAGCCATGGAGGTGGTGCTTGTGACAGAGAGAGCAATGTGAAGAGGGAGAAAACTCAGCGTCACCTACACACAGCAATGGAAATGGCGAAAAGAGGAGAAATATTTTGCGGACCAGCGTCAGCCAGAAATAAAACCCAATGGTCTGTGTGAGGGATGCAGTGTTTGTGAAAGGTGCTGAGTGTGTGAGGGGTGTAGTTTGTGTGTGTGTGTATGGGGGGCAGTGTGTGTGTGAATGCGTGAGAGGTGTAGTTTGTGTGTGTATGTGTGTGTGTGTGTGTAAGGGGTGCAGTTTGTGTGTGTGTGTGTGTGTGTGTATATGGGGGGCAGTGTGTGGGGGGGCAGACTGTGAATATAGGGGAGCAGTGTGTGTGTGTGTGTATAGGGGAGAATGGAGAATGATTGTGGGTCCATGGAGTTGCAGGGTATATTAATATATAAATATATATTTTTTTAATTAAAAGAAAAATAGTTTTTTTATTTTGATATTCCCCCTCCCTGCTTACCTTTGCCTGGGAGGCGGGCATTTCCTGCAATCCCTGGTGGTCCGGTGGTGAAAGTGAACTCTAGCAGCCTCAGGAGAGGAGAACCTGGCAGAGCTGCAGGTTAGAGCTCCCCCGGGTCCTCTATTCCTCCCTCCCATGCTGGTTGCAGCATTATACTTCAGAGCCGGCAGGGTAAAGGGGGGGACATTTCCCGGTGCTATGCTCATAAGATCATAGCACCGAGGAAATATCTGGTTTATTTATTGGCAGTCTGCAAAAGCTTTCACCCAATGGTATAGTCGGGTAAAAGCTTTCGCGGGCCAGCAATAAATTCTTGTGGTCCGGTGCCGGTCCGTCGCCAGGGGATTGGGAACCCCTGTTGTAATGCAAACAGGAGGCTTCAAGATCACTCCTTACATCAAATATATCCCCAGATGTTATGGAACTACAATCTCCACAATGCTTTGCCACCCCTGTCTTAGGAATGCAGGGTGACAGTAAAACTGTATGCAGAAGTTTCCAGGAAGTATACAAATAGGAAAGACAATGCTCAATTGATATAATTACACAAGCCATTACAAATGAGGGCATTGCTTGTCAAATATACATACTGTTGCTGAGAGAGAAAAAAAAATAACTACATAGAGAAGAAAAAGTCAAAATGAACCTTGCTCACTAATCATACACTATACGGACAGAAGTATTGTGACATCTGATTATTAAACCAACAGGGACTATTTTGACATTGCATTCTAAATACATAGACATATACAATATGTAGTCGGTCCCCCCTTTTGCAGCTATAACAGTTTCCACTCTTCTGGAAAGGCTTTCTATAACATTTTGAAATGTGTTTCTATGGGAATGTTTGCCCATTGATCCAGTAGAGCATTTGTGAGGTCAGGAACTGATGTTGGCCAAGAAGGCCTGGCTTGAAGTCTCCGTTTTTGTTCATCCCAAAGTGTTCAAGGGGTTGAGGTGAGACCTCATCCAACCATGTCTTAATGGTCCTTGCTTTGTGCACAGAGACACAGTCATACTGGAGAAGAAAACGGCCTTCCCCAAACTGTTCCCTCAGATCATAGCATTGTCTAAAATGTCTTGGTATGCTGAAGCATTAAAAAGTAAGGGGCCGGGGGGGCGGGGCCGGACCGCCATGCTGACCGGACGCATGTAGGACAGGCTCCGGAGAAATCTGGCCTGTTAAGCCAAAATTCACAGTCCTGGTACTCGACATGAGCACACAAGATACTCACACGGTGGTGGAAGAGGCGGTGGACCCCGAGATCGGGAGCTTTGGGTCCCCTGAGGGAAGCACGAAGCTTCGGGAGCTGCGGCCTACTCGGGAGGAGAGCGGGGTGGACGGCCGCCGCCCTGCCTCCCTCCCCAACTGCCACACACCGGCTTTTCGAGGGGCTTGCCGGTCCCGTTTCCCCCCCCTGTGGGCTGGGGGGGTCATCCCAGCCCCCCTGCAGAAAGCTCAAGATGAGTGGAGATTAGGTGGCACGAGACCCCCAAGGCCTACCTTACAAGATGGCGGCAACGGCAAGCTATGCACCATCACGCCATCCACCGCGACGCCAGACCGCAAAGCAAGTCCGGCGAGACATGCCGGGTACAGCATGGAAACATTACATGCAGATACATCACAGCTCAGGCTCACAACAAGCGAGGAGGGCTGGTCCAGGCAGATACAGAGGGGCTCAAGCTGCAACACCCACGGAACCCAGGCACCCTGCCGGCCTAACGAAGAGTCCACATACCGGGAACCTTGCTCTGCCCATGCATGATGTCAGATGAAGGGAGAACGGGACTTTGTCTCTAGCATGGTGCCTGACTACCACCTCCGACTCCAACACTTGCCGAGTACTTGCCTTGGTACTAGAGACTTTAATTTCACGCCCAGATCAACTGCATTTACTAATACTACACCAGCAGGGGTGACAATGCCATGTAACTATCAACTGCCTTTAACTAATCGGGCACTAGAGACGGGCAGGCTTGGGGGGCTAAGCAATGTTTTGTTTTTGCTTTATTCTCTACTGTTTTGCCTACTTATATACATTCTCTGGTCTACGTCTGCCTCCTCACGTTTAACATATATGTGCCTAGCACGTGTTAAAATCCACTAGCTGTCCTTATGGTTAATGTGCACGTTTTATAACACGTTTGACTATTCCTGTCCTAACTAAATAACATATACTGTCGGCTCAACTATTGTAATAATCTAATATTCCTGAACTCACTAGCCTGACTTACTTATAGCTTACCTGCTTTAAAAAACAAAATAATTTTGTGCCTAAATATCAAGTGTCACATCTTGTATTGCATATTGAATTGTTATATACCTTGATCCCGCTGTTGTGGCATATTGAGGCTGTTTGTTTATTTGTGCACAACAAAAATAAAGAATTTAAAAAAAGTAAGGGGCCAAGCCCAATCCCTGAAAAACAGCCCCATACCATTATTCCTCCTACACCAAACTTATGGCACTATGCAGTCAGGCAGGTAGCGTTCTCCCAGCATCCGCCAAATTCTGACATCTACGTCAGACTGCCAAACAGAGATGTGTGATTCATCACCCCACAGAACATGTTTCCACTGCTCCAGGGTCAAGTGGTGGCATGCTTTTCACCACTCAATCGGAGTGTTCATGGTGATGTGAGGCTTGCATGCAGCTGCTCGACTATTGAAACCCATTCCATGAATCTCCTACCACACAGTTTATGTGTTGATATTAGTGCCAGTGGAAGCTTGGAACTCTGCAGCTATGAAATCAGCAGAGCGTTGGCGTTTTTTACATACAATGCACCTCAGCACTCAGTGACCCCGCTCTGTAACTTTATGTGGTCTTCTGCTTTGTGGGTGAGTTGCTGCTGTTCCTAAACACTTCAACTTATCCCATATTACCACAGTTAACCATTAAATATCTAGCCGGGGTGAAATTTCACATACTGACTTATTGCAAAGTAGCTGCCATCCTATCACAGTACCACACTTAAATTCAATGAGCTCTTCAGATCAACCCATTTTGTTCACAAATGTTTGTAAATGTAGACTGCATGGTTAGGTGCTTGATTTTATACACCCATGGCAATAGGTCTGATTGAAACACCTGAATTCAATAATTAAGAGATTGGTCCCAATACTTTTGTCAATATAATGTCTTCTGTTTAATTTTTCTGACCCACATCCAGTCCATGGTCTATGACAGCACCTGAGCAAAAGCTCCACTAAGGGGACACACTGTGCCACAACCTTCTCATACCTAGGAGAAGACACCAGGTGCCACCACCTTATACAGGTATTTGAATGCAGCTTCCAATGGCATTTATGAGCATGGGGCATCACAACTTGATAGTAATACAGATGAAAATCGTGCAATTTGTACAGAGGTAGAGTACTACCACACATCAGATAACTGTGCACCATGTTTTTAGAGGACTGTCTTTTTTTCAAGCCCATTAGAACCACATGTAGCTATATCACTAGTACTGTTCTGGTCTTTACTAACGTGTGCATGCCTGCTGCAGCCGCTATGTTCCCATTAAAGGGATATGCTAGAGAAATATTTAAATACATAAAGGGAATCAACACAGTAAAGCAGGAGACTATATTTAAAAGAAAACAAACTACCACAACAAGAGGACATAGTCTTAAATTAGAGGGGCAAAGGTTTAAAAATAATATCAGGAAGTATTACTTTACTGAGAGGGTAGTGGATGCATGGAATAGCCTTCCAGCTGAAGTGGTAGAGGTTAACACAGTAAAGGAGTTTAATCATGCGTGGGATAGGCATAAGACTATCCAAGATAAGGCTAGGGACTAATGAAAGTATTTAGAAAACTGGGCAGACTAGATGGACCGAATGGTTCTTATCTGCCATCACATTCTATGTTTCTATCACAGTGAGACTCTCATTTTAACAGATTATATTAGGGCTCAACAAATCCAAGGCTGGCCACCTTAGGTTCCCCTTCTGAGATGGGCAGCTGTGAGCAATGATGGAGGGCGGCGAGGGAGCTGAAATTTTCCTGCTCTTCCAGCACTGCTCCCTTGCATGCCCTGCTGTGATGCGGAAGCTGAAATATGATGTCACTCCGGCACTAAACACTAAACAGCCTGTGAGGGAGCTGAACAAGAAGATGACAGGATCACAGAAGCGAAATTGAAACCCAGGGACAGGAGAGAATGTGTGTATGTCTGCCAGGGACTGTTTGTCTGTCAGTAAGTGTTTCTGTTTAGGTAACAGGACCCCCTCCGAATGCTCGGGAAAGGTATTTTTTCCCCATGATGTGCCAGTCTTGCTGTGGCTAGCCCCACCTCCATGGCTGAGATCATGATGATCTCATCCAATCACATGCTTTCCCATAGGAAAGTATTGAGAGGCTATTGCGCATGCGCAGCAAAATGCTGCACTACACTAATTAAGATCTCCTCATAGAGATGCTTGAATCAATGCATCTCTGTGGAAATGTTCAACTCCTTCATGCAGAGCGTGGAGATGGTGAACATATGACAAGGAAGTATGAGTCACTGTCGCTAGAGTTGTTACTAGGCAGCAATGCTAACACTGTCTGTTGAAAAGCCTGCATGGACAGGCTAAAGACTCCAGAACCACTACATTAAGCTGTAGTGGTTTTGGTGACTATAGTGTCTCTTTAAGAATTTAGTTTTGTTAGTTTAAAAAAAAAATCTGGCTCCTAACTTTTTTATCTGGCTCATAGATTCAAAGCAAATTTGTCAAGCCCTGCATTATATAGAGAATGTATTAGAATATGCAAGAAAAAAATAAAATAAAAAGAGCTATATTTAAACTCTTTGCTGCTTGTGTCAATGTAATGTAACCAGAAGCAGACAACGCCCCCTCCCATCATATAAAAGCCTCTCACATACCTGTCTGTGAGAGGATTGCTTATTCCATAAATCACTGTCCACATAAACACAGAAAATTTAGAATTTCTGTCATTAAGCTGACAGAAATCATACTCTGGCAGAATAAGAAATGACATACAAACAACAACATATAAGCAGAAACATCATTTTTGTCTTATAAAATAGGTGTGAAAATACCAGTTAAATTAAAACGATCCAATACTCCGTATGTATGTATAATGATGCACAGTAAGTATAATTTTAACATACAGAGTACACAGCAGACTTCTGTACAGCAAAAAAAAAAAATAGAATCAATTCATCCAAACAAAAAAAATTGTATTGGTAAATTCTGGACTTGTCCATGTGGTCAAGGTGTGTGTATATGTCAGTGTGTGTATCCCTGTGTATGTGTCATTGTGTATATGAATTTGTGTGTATGTTGTATGCTTGTTTGTGTGTGTTACATGTGTCCATGTAACCCCTGTATTAAAACACTAAAATTATATACAAACACCCCTTCATTCAAAGGCCAACACTACACTAAAAAGCACAGCAGTATTTAAAAGCCAACACTATATACAAACACACCCCTGCATACAAATATACACCTTCATGCACATTTATACTCTATAGAAAAACATGCTTACATTCAAACGCAGAAACAATGTTCACAAATACAATCCTGCAAGGATGGGCAAATGGTAGATCCCTAGCTGTTATGGCATCATTGGAATTGATGGGTACCTACTTATTGGCCACACTTGCAGTAGAGGAACCCAACCCCCTTCACCTTAATTGCGCTCCTCTCCACAACACCCGATCCTCATTGCCGGTGCAACCATCTTCTAATTGCTGGCAGTGACATAAGGTAGGAAAAAATACATAAAACAAAGTAATCCCTACTCTGTCTTATGTTTTAAAGAAAAATAGAGCAGAAATGAAGAAAAGAAGAACAGATTGGGAAAGAGAAAGAGAAGAGGAAACAATAGGAGAAAGGTAAGTTTGAGGTGACAGAGCCACATTAATCTCTATGAATGAATTAAAATTATAATTCAAAAATAGCATTTGTATCGCAATGCATAAACACATTGCACCTCACCAATAATCCATTCAACTAAATCTTAAACATGTACTTAAAATATGTTATTAAATGTTCCTAGTAATCCTTAAAGCACCGCTACAGTGCCAGGAAAACAAACTTGTCCCCCCCACCTTCAGGGTCCCACTTCCGCCGGGCTGAAGGGGGAGGAAGGGGTTAAATTCTTACCTTTCTCCAGCGCTGGACTCCCTCAGCGCTGGGGACTCTCCTCCCTCTTCCGACGTCATCATCCGAATTCGCATGCGCGACAAGAGCCGCGCGCGCATTCAATCAGTCCATAGGAAAGCATTACTCAATGCTTTTCTATGGACGACAGCATCTTCTCACTGTGACTTTCACAGTGAAAAGCGCGGAAGCGCCTCTAGCGGCTGTCAATGAGACAGCCACTAGAGGCTAGATTAACCCTATTGATGGACCTGGCTCCCAGACCCTAGATGGACCTGGCTCCCAGACCACTTAATTGAGCTGAAGTGGTCTGGATGCCTATAGTGGTCCTAAGTCTGTCTCCTAGTGATCGATGTACTTCAACACTCTCCATAGCAAGCGATCTGCGCATAAATGTGTTCAAAGAAATTAGGCCTTTTCGATATTCTACCATATTGCAGAGATGCTCATATGTTGTGAGGGGAGCTGCCACAGCTTCCTGTATGCCTGATGAATTCACAAAGTTGTGTATTTAGATATTGTGAAAGTCATGCGGCCTCCTGCCCAAAGGGAACTTTCTATTACCTAGGACTGGAGACATCGGGGAAGGGCTACTAGCTAACACGTATTTGTCCCTCACTCACATCCCATATGGTTAAGTAGTTAAGGATGGAAGGACAGGAGTATAGCCCTTGAGGATCTGTCCAAGAACATATAGAAAGACGATAAGTCTGATCTCAATGTGCCAGCCTCTAGAACCACCCATCTCCTTTCACCAGGGGGAGCATGCCACATCACCATCTGGGAGAGTTGTGCAGCATAATAATATAAGATGAGATTATGGAAATCAAGGTACCCTTAGACCAAGCATGTCAAACTCGCAGCCCACAAGGGACATCTTTGCGGCCCGGCGAGTCGCAAGTACATGCTCAGTGTTATAGCAGAGTAGGCACCGCTTTCCCCACATTACATGTGCCCACTCTGCTAAAACTTACCCGGCAGGGAAGGAGGGCCAGCGAGGGAGCTCAGTGTTCTTGCTCCTCACTGCTCCCTCACGTGTGCCATCTGTAGTGAAGCCGGGCGCTGGAACATGACGACATATTCCGGCACCCGGCATCACTAAACCACACGAGGGAGCATATAGAAGGACACCAGGCAGATGCCCCTCATTAGCTCCAAAAGGTAGGGAGCAATAAAGTAAAGTATGTGTGTGCAAGAATGTGTAAGTGTGTGTGTCTGTCGGTGAGTGTCTGTCAGTGCGTGTGTGTGTTTGTCAGTGAGTGTGTCTGTCTGTGTGTGTGTCTGTCTGTGAGTGTGTCTGTGTCTGTCAGTGTGTGTGTCTGTCTGTCTGTGAGTGTCTGAGTGTGTGTATGTGTCTGTCAGTTGGTGTGTGTGTCTGTCAGTGTCTGTGTGTATGGGTCAGTGTTGCATTGGCTGCGACTGGACAGTGGAGTACCTGGAGGTGCATGGAGGCACGCAACGCCACGTCACATTCCGACGTGACATCAACATGCTCCACCTTCACAGGGTTTCAAGAAGTAGCGGGAGGATCAGATTTGGCACAGGGTGCAGACGGCGCCATTTGGGTTATACCAGAGGCCGGACTCTGGAGTCACATACTGGCAGCGGCAATGTGAGTGGAGTCTGCTTGTTGGCTAGAGGGGGGTGCTGGGATTTAGTATATGGGGGGGACTGGGAGTAAGTAAAGGGGGAGGACTGGGATTTAGTATATGGGGGAACTGGGATATAGTAGAGGGGGGACTAGGGGTTTAGTAGAGGGGGGACTGGGATTTAGTAGAGGGGCAAGCTGTTTTTTTTTTTTTAAATACTGTAATTTTCAAAATAAACCTGCGTTTCTATGAAAATTTAATGTTTTGTGTTTTTTTTGCGACCCACATAAACTTAAACCTTGTTTATGTGGCCCATGCTAGACTTTGAGTTTGACATGCTTGCCTTAGACTTAGGTCTATATAGTAAGTTTCTAGCCAGTCGATTTCTCTTTTTCTTCCATATGAAAGTATTAATCATTTTCTCTAAACTGTTAAGGACATCCCTTGTCACCCTAATAGGTAAGGCCTTGAATAGAAATAGAAGCCTGGGAGAATATTAATTTTAATACAGTGGATCCTCCATGTACAAGAAATGAGCTTGTCCTGCCAATTCCCCAGTTCCCTTTTTCAGGGTCTGAAGATGGGTGTATAGTTGTCTGTGAACAATTGAGAGTGAGAGGAGTCAGTCTGGATTTCCAGATAGCAATAGCAAGGGCCGAAGGATATGCCAAACTTTGACCTCAAATGAGCTACTTCCTGATTTGACACATGGAAGGGCACAGCAAATGACTTGTTAAAGCTGATTTTATAACCTGACAATTCGCTGAAGTGATTGGTTCCTTTTGTTGTTAACTGCAGATTAAAAATCTCCCCAGAATAATAGATGTCAGAGCATAAAATGTATGTTTTTTTGTTGTCCAAGATCTGTCCAAATGGAGCTCTTTCACATTCTCCAGAGAACCGAAACCACAGCAGCAGTACACTTGTTACGTGTATTGATAGAAACCTAAACCCTTCAGAATGCAAACAAGGTAAAACATTGTCAGCTATAGTAATTGCTCAGGACAGCTAGCTGTTTATCTCACATATACTTTTAGATATAAAACAAAATTTAAATTTAAAGTTACTAGTTGATTTTTCCTGTGAAATTTAACCCGTGAAATTTAACCCGTGAAATACTACATGCTATGTATGGCATGCGTGGTTGCCAGACCCACGTGGGCTAGTTGTGGAGATCCTTGGATCTCACCAGCCTATCTCGAGAGCTTTGCTGAGAATGTGTGGGAGCCTGTGGTCTGCAACAAGCAAGGGCAACCACCACAGGAAAACCATCCTCCCACTCAGATGCTTTTCTGAGATTTCCGTAGGTTATGATGGCAACACTGAAATGGAGACAGAGGCAAAAGATTCATTTTCTCTCCTTGTGAAAAGGTAGGCAAGGTGAAGGGGAAGTTAAACATAGTATGTGTGTATATATATATATATATATATATATATATATATATATATATATATATATATATATATATATATATATATATATATATATATATATATAAAAAACATTTCACAGAAATACCAGCACTCCAAGGATTTCCAAGGATTTTTCAGCTTTATTGCTCAGATACCATAAAGGTCAGTCAACATTTCAGTTCCCTAGTTCCATACAGGAACTTTTGTCAGGACAGCATCAGGATGCTGTTCTGATGAAAGTGTAACATATTCCTCCTCACCTTGTGGTATTCATGCCCAGCGGCCATGCGTCTGTATAACTGACTCTTGCAACATGTGAATGGACGCTGGCTGCTGCGGTTCCACGCCAAATTATACCCCCACTTCCGCCCATGTTAATGACAACGACGGCGTCCGCGTGACGTCACGTGGGAGAGTATCCTGATTATTCTTTGGTGCGTTAAGTCCGGCCATTCTAAGACCCGGTAATACGTTACCTTTTAGTCCTAGGTGTGACACAATTCTATGTGCTGGATCAATTAGTAATTCTGACATGGATTTCAGTATGCTTCTTACTCGCACAGCGCATCTGCAACCTGCGGCTTCTCCAACTGTGTCCACCTATAGTACATTAGGCACCTACTATCTCCCTATCTTCTCTCCTGCATTTTGATGGAAATATTCAAGAATGCCGGGGATTCCTAAATCAAATTGAGTATCATTTTGAGGCCTCACCAGGATCGTTTCCCTCGGATAGAGCTAAGATTGGTTACCTAATGAATCAACTTAAAGGTAAAGCCTTAGCTTGGGCCAATCCATTATGGGAGAGTAATAGGAGTATCGCACACAACGACCAGGAATTCCTTGCGGAATTCAAATTAACATTCAAACCCTTAGGCAGGGAGGATGACACCTCCATTGTCCTAATGCATATAAAACAAGGGAACTGGTCTATCTCAGATTATGCCATATAATTTTGCATCTTGGCGTCTGAGGTAGACTGGATTAATAGCGGGTTGATCTCTGCTTTTAAAAAAGGATTGTCCGAAGCAATTCTGGACGAGATTGCTGCCAAAGATCTACCTAAAAACTTAAATGAGTTTATAACATTTGTCATGCAAATTGATAATAGATTAAGAACCAGAGAAACTAATAGAACTAGATGTATGGCTATGTCACTAGACCTATTGTTCCTGATCTTCCTGTTCAGTCCGAACCCGAACCAATGCAGTTAGGGGTCACTAGACTGTCAGAGGCAGTAAGACAATATAGGAGAATGGCGGGTCTATGTCTATACTGCGGTAGAAGAGGACATATGAGGAGTCCTTGTCCCATACTTTCGGAAAACTTCCTCACCTAAGAACTTTAGGGGGACAGGTCTTAGGTGTAATGGATACGCCCTCTGGGAATAACAAAAGTAGATTCCTCCTTGATATAAAGATTAAATGTAACAAGAAGAACTTTTCATGACCCTGATAGACTCAGTTCCACCAAGAAACTTCATTGATGTACATTTTGTTAAAAAAAATATACTATACCTATCAAGGAGAGACTATCACCCTTGGCCGTTGAGGCTATTGATGGGAGACCACTCTCTCAACCCTTAATTACCCACGAAACCTTGCCATTAACATTTCCATTTGTGCCTCACACAAGGAACACAGAACTTTTCAAGTTATTGTTTCTCCTTCTTGCCCCATCATATTAGCCTTTCCTCTGCTTACTAAGCACAATCCTCATATTGACTGGACTAATGGAGAAATACTGGAATGAGGCAAGGATTGCACTGTGAGGTGAATGTTACACATTACCAAGAGAGCGGGCATCATTACATTACACACTACTGCCTCAAACCTCCAAAGTTCCCAAATAATACTGGGAAGTTAAGGAGGTATTTAACAAAACTCAGACCAATATTCTACCTCCTCACAGAACATATGACTGTTCCATAAACCTGCTGCCCGGCGCTATGCCACCCAAGGGAGCAGTATATGCGTCAGCTCCACAGGAGAGTACAATAATGAAGGAGTATATCAAAGACTCCCTTAGTAAGGGCCATATACATAAATCATCCTCGCCAGCTGGTGCAGGATTCTTTTTTGTATCTAAAAAAGATGGTGAGTTACGTCCATGCATTGAACAAAATCCCCATTAAAAATGCCTACCCCATTCCCCTTATTTCCGAATTGTTTGACAGACTTCAGAGGGCTAAAGTCTTAACCAAACTTGACCTTAGACGTGCGTACAATTTGGTAAGGATTAAGGAAAACCACGAGTGGAAAACTGCATTTAATACCAGAAATGGGCAATATGAGTACCTTGTGATGCCCTTTGGGTTGTGTAATGCTCTCCGGCTGTGTTCCAAGATTTTATTAATGATGTACTCAGGGATTATATTTATTCATTTGTATTAGTCTATCTAGATGATATCCTTATTTATTCCCCTGACCTTCAGACTCACCACGAACATGTCAAACAAGTGTTGCAAACCTTACTAAAAAAATCAACTTTGTTGTAAACTGGAAAAATGCATCTTTGATCAAACAGAAGTACAGTTTTTAGGGTATAACATTTCTGCCTCTGGATTTCAGATGGACTCTCAGAAACTTGAAGCTGTCCTACATTGGCCACCTGCCTCTTTGCGTATTCCCAACACCTTTCATATCTCCTTGCTCAAACCACTTGTTTGCAATAGATATACTGTCCCAAGTGTTCCTCCTCCTCCATTGGTTGTTTCTGGACAGGAGGAATATAAGATCTCCTCCATAATTGATTCCAGGTTTTCTCGTGGCACCTTACAGTATTTGGTTGATTGGGGGGGTATGGGCCTGCTGAACGTTCTTGGGTTCCGGCCTCTGACATCCATGCTGGCTGCAAAATTCGTTCTTTCCATGACAAATTTCCTCTCAAGCCTGGTACTTCCCGTCCGGTGGGTGGTCTTTAGGTGGGGGGTAGTGTAACATATTCCTCCTCACCTTGAGGTATTTGCGCCCAGTGGCCAATGCGTCTGTATAACTGACTCTTGCAACATGTTATTTGATGCCGCCCGCTGCGGATCCAC
>OW240915.1:264828228-264879244 GCA_933207985.1 Pelobates cultripes | reverse complement strand
CGAGTGAATAAGAGTGATATATACCGATCGCCAATAGAATTCTGCGGTGGGAGGTCTCAGAGACCATGCTCGGAAAAGTCAGAGTGAATAAGAGTGATATATGCCAACCGCCAATAGAATTCAGCGGTGGGAGGTCTAAGGGACCAGTGCTCGGCAAAGTCCGAGCAAGTAAGAGTGATGTATCAGGACGCATATGAAGCTGTATTAACATACAAGCAATTGACCGCACATGCACTCAGCACAATATCATTGTATGTGCAGAGGCATTAAATAAGTATTATGCAGACATTGTATCAGTATAAACGAGTCCACATTTACTTCCTTCCCTCCAATAACAGGATGACACACAGTTTTGGAGTGCAAGCTGGAATCATTAAATGGCAACCACAACTGGCCTTTTATTCAAGTCCCCATGCAAGGGGTACTCCCACATGGACCTTGTGGGGAACTACAATATAAAGTCACAGATCAATGAAAACAGCGTTTAAATGCATGACACTCCCATATACAAACATACAATCCCTCCCCTCTGCCTGGGAGATAATTGGATCAGGAACTGTACTAATTCTAATCCAATTATCTCCAAGCATAGAAAAAACATACTTTTTCAAAACTCCCCAAAAGTACCCTAAAAATACATTAAACCCTACAAACATTACATCCCCTGACGTTAGATATCCAAAAATCACCCAGATCAGCTCAGGAATTTCCTGGAAGTCATTTATTTGACTGACCGCTGGCATGGTTCCATGCCAAAAACAGTTCCAGAGAATCAGGGCTTGCTGTTGGTCTAGTTTGGTAGTTTGAAAACGAACAAACTACTGAACAGAGTCAGTAGTCTTACCCTGGAGCTTGTTCCCCTCATCCAGACGAATGATCTCACCAAACAGTGCCCTTCTAGGCTGAACAGAATCGAACACAGGCGATGATGGAAGTCCAGAGGTGTTCGGGAGTTTCTGTATCCGATTTTGGTTCCATGAGATTCATGCCCAAACACCGCTGCCTGCGTTCATGCAAACAAGATGGCCGCCACCTTGTGGTTGTCCATAGGAATTGTGGCCACCCAGACGAACCATTAGAACACTGCAGTGAGAAACGTTCCAAGTTGTTAATAGGTTTTAACAAGCTCCAGGTGGTCTCTAGTTTGTGCAGTTGTTCGGTAATTCGAATTGCCGCTTCAAAAGTTTGAAGTGTGGCCATACAAGTCCAAAAAGGCACACAAAGTGGTTTTAATCTGGGTTTAACACAGGGGCCATAGTCACAGGGCAGGAGTCTGGCAAACAGGCCCCTCCAAGAATCCGTGGCAAACTCACTTGGACAGGGGAGTTTGTCACAAATATTATTTAGAATTCTGCTGTACGCAGTATAATGATATAATGATAACCTTGCCACTGTGTGCAAACTATTTATTTTTTATGTTGGCAGAGCATCATTCAATGCCAATTTAAGGTCACTGTAGAATGCAAGCAATTGCAGTAAAACTATATTCCTATAATGTATGTACTAGCTAAGCATATGCGTGTGATCTGATATCATTCCTGTCCTGGTGTGTGCTGTTGAAAACATATACAAGATAAATATAGCTAGTATGGTATACTGGACTGTAATGTATCCATAAAGTTACCCTGAGCTTGTATTAACTTGATGATTCTCTAAGTATCGTATGAAGGTTGCTCAATGTATGCTTCCTTTTGAAGAATGAAAAAAAAAGCATGGCAGGTCATTTATCATAGTTGTGTGTTTTCTAACACAGGAATCAGCTGTGATGATCACAAACTACTCAGCACGTTTTATACAAATGTTCTTATGCCTCATGTGTCTGTACCATCCTGTACTTCATTCTATGCGACTGGTGCAGAAAGGTCATTTGATAGGATAGTTTTTTTTATTTTTGGACATGCTCTACATTCAGGCTTTTTTTTTTGTATTTAATATGGAATGACTTAAAACAAAAATGTTCCCCCTTGTGGACATTGGTGCCCTAGGCAGTCATATGGATAGGACATTCCTCCTAGTTCACATAGACACACACGCATTATTAATGCAAAATGTTGATAAATAACTGGCATCTTAGTTCATGAAAATGGAACATATAATGCCAGATAATATTTAACAGATACAAAATCAGAGTTCTTCTATTTCAAAAGCTAAAATAATCCAACATTAAAGAGCTGTCACTTCTCTAAAACAGAGCCCTTTTTCATGCTCTGTTTTCTTTAAAATGATCAATTGTTCTTGTATGTCTACATGTTTTGTTAGAATTAATGTTTGTCTTGTTTACCTATTGTACAGCGCTGTGGGATATGTTGGCACTATATAAATGATTGTAAATGTACATTAAAAAAGTAGCAAACGACATCACCATCCAGTGCAGACAAAGTTTCATGAATTCTCTTCATCTATTTTCTTTATGCCGACTGCCAGGTGCAAAGGACAGAGCTGATAACAATGACTGATAGGGAGCTAAGATGGAGGAACCCAGCTGCAGAACAAAGATGGTTTGGATTTCTACATTTAAAAGGAATACTACAGCCACAAAGAGCATTATAGTTTATTGTAGTTGTTCTAGTGTCTATAGCATGCCCCTGCAGCATTAGCACTGTAAACATTGCATTAGCATTGTAAACACTGTAAACAGTGTTTACATTGCTGCCTAGTCACACCTCTAGTGGCACTTGATGCATAGTATGCAGCACCTACCTTCAGCATCTCCACCTTCTGCATGGAGGCTCTGAAAAGTTCCCCATGGAGAAGTATTGATTCAATGCATCTCTATGAGGAGATGCTGATTGGCCCAGTGTGGCATTTTACTGCGCATGCCATTCCTATGGTAAAGCATTGGACCAGCTGAGATCCGCCACGGAGAGACCGGTGCATTGTTGGAGAAAAAGTGAGTAAAATCAACTTAAATCTCTGGAGAGAAGGGGCGCAGGGACATGCCGGGACAATGCTGCATTCCAGCAATATAGCATCAAAAATACATTAATCAGTGCTTTCCTATGGGGAAAGTCTGGTTCTCATGCAGAGCATGTGTCAGATAACAGACCGAAGGTCCATTTCGATTCTGGAAGCGACCCCCAGTGGCTATCTGGTAGAGAGCCATTGAGGGCAGACTTAGAGCTGCAATGTAAACATTGCAGTTCTCTAGAACTGCAATGTTTAAAGGGACACTATAGTCACCTGAACAACTTCAGCTTAATGAGGTCAGCAGAGCCCAGGGCAGCACTGTGCACAGCATCCTGTGATTCAGTATCTCCTCCCTCTGCATGCAGACACTGAACTTTCCTCATAGAGATTCATTGATTCTGATGGGCCAGGGCTGTGTTTGAATTGTGCTGGCTCTGCCCCTGATCTGCCTCTTTGTCAGTCTCAGCCAATCCTATGGGGAAGCACTGTGATTGGATCAGGCTATCACATGTCAGCAGACTGCTTGTTTATCCTGAGTCTAACAGCATGAAAATTTACAGCTTCTGGCTTGAATACAGTAAGATTTTTACAATATTTATGGAGGCACGAGGGGCCCAGGGGGGCTAGATGGTGGTGTTAACACTATAGGGTCAGGAATACATGTTTGTGTTCCTGACCCTATAGTGACCCTTAAACATTGCAGCACTAGGTGCAAAAGGGACACAGCCAGGGGCGTATTAGCCGCGAGGCAAACAAGGCATTTGCCTTGGGCGGCATTTTTCAGGGGGCGGCAAAAAACGCCGCCCCCCAAATGCCCAAGGCAAATGTCTTGTTAGCCTCGCGGCTGACAGACATTCTGGGCGCTGGGCGGCAGTGGCTGCAGCGCTGGGCGGGCGGGCGGCGAGGGAGCTCTTCCCCTGAGCGCTCTGCTCAGCTCCCTCGCGCGCCGCCAGCAGAGTGAGGCCGGGAGACCGAAGATGACGTCATATTCCGTCTCCCAGCCTTACTATGCTGGCGGCGCGCGATGGAGCTGAGCAGAGCGCTCAGGGGAAGAGCTCCCTCGCCGGCCGTCCGCCCGCCCGCCCAGCGCTGCAGCCACTGGACCCCAGGGAGAGGAAGAACCCACCCCAGCATTACCAAAGGTAAGGAGGCTAGGGGGGGGTTAAATAAAAAAACAAAAAAAAAACACTAGTGTGTGTGTGGAAGTCTGTTAGTGTGTATGTTAGTGTGTGTATGTATGTTAGTGTTAGTGTGTGTATGTATGTTAGTGTGTGTGTATGTGTATGTTAGTGTGTGTGTGTGTGTGTGGATGTCTGTTAGTGTGTGTATGTTAGTGTGTATGTTAGTGTGTATGTTAGTGTTTGTGTCTGTTAGTGTGTATGTTAGTGTGTGTATGTTAGTGTTAGTGTGTGTGTCTGTTAGTGTTAGTGTGTATGTTAATGTTAGTGTATGTATGTTAGTGTTAGTGTGTGTGTGTCTGTTAGTGTGGATGTCTGTTAGTGTGGATGTCTGTTAGTGTGGATGTCTGTTAGTGTGTGTATGTTAGTGTGTGTGTGTCTGTTAGTGTTAGTGTGTGTCTGTTAGTGTTAGTGTGTATGTTAATGTTAGTGTATGTATGTTAGTGTTAGTGTGGATGTCTGTTAGTGAGGATGTCTGTTAGTGTGTGTGTTTGCCTGTTGTTAGTGTGTTTGCCTGTTAGTGTGTGTGTGTGTGTGTTTGCCTGTGAGTGTGTGTGTCTGTTAGTGAGTGTGTGTGTGAGTGTGTGTCTGTTAGTGAGTGTGTGTTTCTGTTAGCTAGTGAATGCGTATCTGTCAGTGAATGTGTGTGTGTGTGTATTTAGAAGGTGGGGGAAGGTTGGGTGGCGGTTGCGCGGGTGGGGGTGGCGCGGGGGGGTGCCTGAATTTTGTCCTGCCTAGGGCAGCACAAAACCAGGATACACCACTGGTGTGGGGTTCCAACTATTTTAACCTAAAATCTATTTTAACCTTAAATCTATTTTAACCTTAAATGGTTAACTTGGTGTGTAAATCACTACAACTTTATATCTGTAAATTATATCAATAAAAGCAATATTGTTCTAGTATGTTTTTGCTTTTGGATGCCCTTTAGTCAATTGCATGGCAGTGGTATTTAAAGTGGAATATATTTATAGAGCTTTTATATGCCTGCACGGTTTGAAGAGCCTTTCATTGAGATATACAATGACTATAACATTGTGGTTGTTATTTTATCACTAAGTATAGCATTCACACTTTGAATCCTTGCATCATTATCCTCTAATTTCTAACTTCAACAAGTATTAGTCTGACACAGAAGCGATGATGACAAGTTTAGCAAGAGGTTGTGCTAGTGGTGTTGAATGTATAATCATGAAAGGAGGGTGTCACCCAAAGGCACATACATGTCATGAAAGCATGCACCCGGCAGGGCTGCCTGTGTACAGATCACTGTTGAAATATTTGAGTATGGGTGGAATTACCCTGGAATCTTCAACTGTGTTGAAATTTTTTTGTGTGTCTCCAGGATGATTTTTTTTAAATTTGGGATGACAAACTAGATGCCTAAAATGTGTATTGTCCTGCTGGACTTGGCACTGATGTTAACTATAGAAACCCAGTAGGGTGCTTTTAGTTACCATCTAACTAAGACAGTACACCGACCAACTGACAACGGTTCTGCATCAGGCATCAGTATATTTGTGGGTCTGAGTAAATTTAGTGACATATTTTTATGCATTTTGGCATGCTCTGAGATTAAGTTTCAATCAATGTATTATCAAATTGCCAAGATTGACTCCTGGCGTAGGTCCCACCTTCTCTCCTTTCTACTAAAACTTTGTTCGTTCACTATCTCTGCCCAGTGAACCAAGTTGTGGACTAAAAGAGACAAAAGATATGGCACAAAATAAAATATCTTGAGAATAAAGAATAGTTTATGAAAGTATTGCTAATTTGTGCAGAAGAAAGCAATAAATTTAACTAAAACAGCCTTTTCTAAATCACAAGTATATTACTTAGTATGAGCAACAAAAAAAACACAACAAAAAACAGGTTTCAAGAGGAAATGGACAACAGCTCAAATAGTTTGTCCTTCGGTGAGTCCCTGATCATTTCTCAAAATAGTATTAGATCATCTCGTGCCATTACAAAGAGAACCTAAACCATTCACATAACAGACTGATCCAACCAAAAAGGCATTTCTTGATTCAAAAGGCAGACCTGCAATGAGCTGTAAAGCTGCTTGGCCTTTTTAAAATTATGTGTTTTAATATACCCCATGTGCATTTGCAATTTTGAGTTTATTTCAAGAGAGACCATATAGTGATCATTAATTTCCAAGTGCTCCCCTACCTGAATGTTTTTCAGGAAAGATCAACATTTTTATTATAACCAGATCCAGACAAGCATCCTTTCTAGTTGGTGGCTGCTCACTGTTAAAAAAAACCCTAGTATCCCCCCCCATCCGCGTGAGTGGGGGCTATTAAACTGAAGGGGGGACCTATTGCCCCCCCCCAGCCCCAATCCCTGAGCGGCAGGCATGGGGCCTAAATAACAGTAAGGGGGGAACCTATTGTCCTCCCCCCAAGCCCCTACCCCTTACGGCGAGTGGGGGCCCTAAATAACAATAAGGGGGGCCTATTGTCCTCCCCCTGGCCCCCATCCATGAGCTGCAGGTGGGGGCTAATTGTACAAATACACCCCCCCACCTCCTAGTGACTAGGGGACCCCAAGCTCCTAGTTGGAGCCCACCCAAATAAAATTAAATCAATCCCTACCTACCCCCCTCACCATAAAAATAATGAGGGTGGAGACAATAAAACTAAATACCTGGAAAAAAAATCAGACTTACCTTTAGAAGTTTTCTTTTTTCTAAAACCTTCTTTCTTCAGCTCCAAAAAAGGCCAAATAAAAAAAACATAACACCCGTCGAACTTATCAAATGAATAAGTAGGTTCCCCCACCCCATTTTCATTTAGGGCCCCCACCCGCCGCTCAAGGGTGGGGGCCGGGGGGATTACAATAGATCCCTCCCTCATTTTCATTTAGGGCCCCCAACCACCACTCATTGATGGGGGCAAAGGGGGACCCTATGTCCCCCGTTTAGATGAATAGCCCCCACTTGCAGGCCACAGGTGGGGGATCGGGGGAGAACATAGTTAGTTAATAGATGCCCCACCATGGGGCCATTTGTTGGAAGGGGGGGTTATTTTTACAACAGTGAGGAGCCACAGGTTACTCACTGTTTAGTAGACATGCCCCTACTCAATTCAATTCAATCTCCCTTATGCTATTATGGGGGTCATATTGACCCCCATAGACTGAGGGAGGACATGGGGGGCTTAGGAAGTGGCAGGAGCACTGATCCCTGCCACTTCTATTTTTACATTTTACAAGGAGGGAGCTGCGAGCCGGTAGCTCCCTCTTTGTAATAAACTGAACGCACAAACAAACAAACACCGATATTCCGTGTTTGTTTGTTTGACATTTCTATTCATTAATTCGTCTTTCTGATGAATGAATAGATGAAATTCCCGTTCAGATGCCAAGTGTTTAACTGGGCATGCAAGGGAATTTCACAGCGCTATCTAGTGTGGGCAAATGACTTGTCCCACAGGGACTTCATCTACTCACACAACGATGGCGGCACCCAGGACCTAGGTCCGGGCAGAACATAAAGAATAAAACCTAGGTAATATGGGGAGCTTAGGGGCATTTTAGGGTGACTAGGAGGACAATTGGATGTAGTGGAGTCGAGGAGGGGGGTTAAAAAAAACAGGATTCGGCCATGACAGTGCCACTTTAAATCTTTCTTTTTTATGATTTTTCATTATTACTTTTTAATATTTTTTATTTAACGTTTTAATTTTGGGATTTAGAGATCAACCCTCCAAATTGGACCCATGTGATTGTTGGCATATATAGAGCATAGGACTCCATACACAACTGAGGAAGACCTGGCAGGTGGAGCAAAACACGTTGCTCCATACGCCAGTGGAACACTACCCCGAAACAAAAACTTTGAAGCACAGCGGCTGGTTTAAGAAAGCGATTTTAAGGACAGCTAAAGTGGCTATAGACTCTTTATCCATATGGGAAGCAAAATAGAATAAGGCATTCTGTGCGATTTTAACTTACAGTAAATCTAAATAAAGCTGTTAAAGATCAAGGCAGGCTGGTGGTAAGGAACACTTTGGATCCAAAGCACACAAGGGGCTGATCCTCCCTGAGCCTGAAAGGTACCAAATCCACTCTTTGTTTGTTAGTGAAATTCTGATATTTGCAATATTACATTTTTAGAACTAAGCAGTTTTTTGGAAATTTGAATCGTAAGCAAGAATACACACATTGCACTGACATTTCTTTGAGCACCATTGATTTTAGTATCTTAAAGGGACACTCCAGGCACCCAGATCACTTCTGCCCATTGGAGTTGTCTGGGTGCCAACTCCCATCACCCTTAACCCTGCAAGTGTAATTATTGCAGTTTTTATATACTGCAATAATTACCTTGCAGGGTTAAGTCCTCCTCTAGTGGACTTCCTCTAGTGTTTTAAATTACGCTGGACGTCCTCACGCTATGCATGAGGACCTCCAGAGTCGCTGGAATCCCCATAGAAAAGCATTGAATAATGCTTTCCTATGGGGAGGTCTAATGTGCGCGCACGGTCATTGCCACGCATGTGCATTAGGTATCCCCCGCCGACATCACCCGGAGCGTGGTCGGAGCCTGACCCAGCACAGAGTGACATCGGCGCTGGATTCAGGTAAGTCACTCAAGGGGTTTTAACCTTCAGCAACATGGGATGGGGGGTGGGAGGGAGAGGGGCACTGCAGGTTCCACGGATATGTTTTCCTGGCACTGGAGAGTCCCTTTAAACACAGATTCCCAGCTGCTTTTGAAAGTCAGATTATGCTTTGCCAGACTATAGTTTTACAACAGCTAGATAGCTCCTGTTAGCACACCTGTCATCAGGCCCGGACTGGCCATCGGGCACACCGGGCAAATGCCCGGTGGGCCGCGGTGGCCATGGGCCGAGGCCGGCAGGGGAGGTCACAGGATCTCCCCTGCCGGTCTATGCAGGGCCGGCACTATCCGAGCGCCGGCCCCGCTGTATTCCATGGAGGGCCGGTGGGGAGATCAAAGCGCTCCCTCACCGGCCCATTTAAATAGACCTGCGGCTGGGGAGGGAGATGACCCGGCGGAGCTCTATCTTGCGGCTCCGCCGGGTTCCTCTCGCGAGATCCGGCGCGTTGCCATGGCAACGACCGGATCTCGCGAGAGTGAACTCTAGCCCTCAGGCTAGAGTTCACGCACCACTGGACCACTAGGGATGATGTCACCGTGCCGGTCCCCCTCCTCCCAGCTACCATGTGCCTGTCCCCCCCTCCCAGGCTAAAGGTAAGAGGGAGGGGGGGATTTAATGCCTACTTAGTTTTTTTTTTTTATTTATTTATTTACCCCCCCATAGTTTTTTTTTTTTTTTACCCCCACACACACATTTTTACTCTCACACACACTCAGCACTCTCACACACAGCACTCACTCTCACACACACATACACAGCACTCTCACACACATCATACACAGCACTCTCACACACATCACAGCACTCTCACACACATCATACACAGCACTCTCACACACATCACACTCTGCACTCTCACACACATCATACACATCACTCTCACACACATCATACACAGCACTCTCACACACATCATACACAGCACTCTCACACACATCACACTCTGCACTCTCACACACAACACACACAGCACTCTAACACACACAGCACTCTCACACACATACACAGCACTATCACACACAACACTCTCACACACAGCACTCAGCACTCTCACACATCACTCTCAAACACATAACACTCAGCACTCACACTCAGCACTCACAACACTCTCACACACATCATACACAGCACCCACACACACAGTACCCTCACACAAATCAATCACATACAGCACCCACACATACAGCACCCTCACACAGCATCCACACCTCATACACAGGATCCATCACACACACATACTGCACCCCTCACATACACACACAACCCCCCGATACACTGCATCACACACATACACAATACTTCCAAACATATTTATATAATATATATACACATATAAATATACACACAGCACCCCTCACACACACAGCACCCCTAAACACGTTTCATTCCAGACACACACTAGATCCTCTACCCAACTCTGGATCATCTACACACATACACACACTAGATCCCTATATACACTCTGAATCCATTATATACGCACGCTCACTAGATCTCCTATACATATTCTGGGTCCTTCAAACACACACACACTCTGGATCCCCTATACGCACACTAGATTCCTTGTAAGCAAACACATACTACATTCCCTGAACACACACTCTCTACAAACACTACATCACCTACACACACACACTATAGCCTGTATACACACACTTGCTACATCCCCTAAACACACATTCTCTAAAGCCCCTAGCCACATATGCATTACATTACACCACAAACACAACACGACTAAAACCGACCTTATTACACAATACCACACCACGACCAGCTCACTCTGCACACACGCAATACCCCAAGCAGGCTCCAAACACATGCACAATACTCTTTCCTGGCCCTTTTGTCTCCTGGTATCCATTTATAGAGACACCAGAGACAAGTTGCAAGGAAACACAGTGCAAGCATGTTATTAAATTTGCTTGCACTGCGCAGAACAAATACAGGGCTTTTTTCTCATGCTAGAGCTCTTCAGCAGAGCTCTGTGCATGGTCTGCCCTGGAAGAGCATTGAACCAACATGCTCACTTTCAGAGGGGGCGTGTTTGTCATGAGTGATGACAAAACACTACCTCTCTGCCCCGCCCCCTTCTTAGTGGGCCGCTGTGATAAAAAAATGCCCGGCCCGAATTTTTTTCCCAGTCTGGCCCTGCCTGTCATGTACATATCCCTGACTTAGAGAGGGCTTCCCTTGTTAGCTTTTTATTATCCTCGGAATTCCCCTAGGAGGTTCATAATAAATAAATAATTTGTGAGTTCTCAGCCATAGTTGACTAACATATATTAAACTATTGGTACTCATTAACATTTCCCTGTGACTGTTGCACATTAAAACACAGAAATGGTTTTGATGTAAGCTCTATAAGCAATCCATAAAGCAGGCCTATATCAGTAGTAAATCATTAACAGGACCACAGTTTCCATAAAATATTTACTGATATTCCTTATGTTATTGATAACATTATCTTATCTATGTTACTGTGTGTAAACAAGATTTACTCACATTCTTATTCACTAAAGTGTGAATTGTTGGCAATTCAAACTTAATTCAAAGGGAATTTTGAGTTTCAGGCAAAAATATAGTTACATAGCTGAAAAGAGGCTTGTGTGCATCAAGTTCAGCCTTCCTCACATTTGTTTTTTGCTGTTGATCCAAAAGAAGGCAAAAAAAACCAGTTTGAAGCACAATTTTGCAACAAGCTAGGAAAAAAAATTCCTTCTTGACCCTAGAATGGCAGTCAGATTTATCCTTGGATCAAGCAGTTATTACACTACATAGTTGACTTAGAGGAGTTTTCCTTTTAGACTACTTGGTTTAAAGGGGCACTATAGTCACCAAAAAAACTTAATGGAGCAGTTTTTAATGTAAAATAGATCATGCCTCTGAAGTTTCACTGCTCAATTCACTGCCATTTAGGAGTTAAATCACTTTAGTTTCTGTTTATGCAGCCCTAGTCACACCTCCCCCGGCATAGCCTGCATGGAAAAAAAAAGGTTTCACTTACAATCTGATGTAACTTACTTTAAATATTTGTATCTCCTGCTCTGTAAATTGAACTTTATTTACATACAGGAGGCCCCTGTGGGGTCTAGCAAGCTATTAGCAGAGTGAGTGATAAGAAATTGTAAATTAAACAGAATTTGCAATAATGGTGTTAAAGTTTAAACATTAGATGACTATTTACATGAAGTGCTTAGGAATATTGTGTATGTCACATGCAGGGAGGTGTGACTAGGGATGCATAAACAAAGTTTTAATTGTATTCTTATACTGTGAGTACTTGTCTGTTCCCCCTTCTCTAGGTTGTTTCATTCCTCTAGGTTTAACAATTTAACTTTTTCTTTGCTATACCTGTCAGTTTTCATAGCATATCATTATGCCTAATGACAAAGATAATCAAAACCCATCTGGGTCTTATGTCTCCACTCAAGGGGATTCAATAACGCCTTCAGCTGAGTTTGATACCTCTGCTGATATGCAGACTCTATTTGACAAAACTATGTCACAGGCTATGACTAAAGCCTTTACCTCAGCCATGGGGCTAATGTCTGACTCACTGTCACAAACACTGACACATGCCTTTATTCAGGCTCAGAAATCGGCGCAACCGGCCATTACCCAGGCTTCACCGACCACGACTCAGGCTGGTCGCAAGGCCTTGGCCAAAACAAAACACTCCTCAATATCTCAGATGGACAGTTATGCACCTGTCACAGATGACGCGTCTATTCCACCACCGCGCAAAAGAGCCACTAGCCGGGCAAAAATCGGCTAGATTATGGAAAAGGGCAAAAGCCCAACTAGATTCTGAGTCGGATCTCAGCAATATTGAGGAGGAAACCTTTCTGGATTCAGAAGATCCCTCGGATCTGGAATCAGATAGTCCGGCCGAAGGATACGATACTGTTGTGGATCAGAAATGTTGATCTTTGTTATATTCAGAGGAAGCCCAAATTGTTGTTACAAGTGCACTTGGAGAAGCGAGAATTAGGAACCAGACACCTGTTGGTATTCAAAATAAGCCTCTGACGTTTTATTTATCAGCTGGGTTTTATACATTAAAAAGTAAGTGCTTACGTGCAAATACTCTTAGAACAGTAATAGGAAGGGAGTACAGATAAGACATTGGGATGAGTGTCATGTACACATAACAAATAAGTTTTCAAGGTAAGAGAGAACAAAAATGATTAGAGCAGAGACATCTTAGGTGGGGGCTCTCTGCTCTCGGAACTTAGACATATATGGTCTTAAGTGTTGTTTAAGCATCAAGCATTTCCTGAGTCCAAGTTAGCCAATTTTAATATAGGATATCATTATATGACACCTATAAGCTTGAGCCTTGGAATCAAGATAAATTCTATCACAATCCCCTCTTTTGATCCAAGGGTCACCCAAATGTCCAAGGTATATCCAGGCCTGCTAGCCAAAGCCTGTGGGACTTTCATTTATTGCTTCCCCTGGATTTAAAAGAGGGGAGTGGGGATAGTGTGAATGGTTGTACTTCTGATCTTTTTGTAAATTCACTTTCACCAGATGAGTTAGCTGATGCCCAGGTACCCCATGATTGTGCAGCACTAATGGCACAAGAGACAGCAGGTTTTTTGCATGTATTTGATTCTCCATTATCTAATGCAGATTTTGAGTTTTTTGTAGATGGTTCCAGATATGCTGATGAGAACGGTAATTTCCACACTGGATATGCTGTAGTCTCTGCACATGAGGTAATAAAAGCTGAACCACTCGCTCCTCACTGCTCTGCACAGGAGGCAGAGCTGAAGGCACTCGCTGAAGCGTGTAAAATGGCTTCTGGTAAGACTGCTAATATTTATACAGACTCTCGCTATGCTTTTGGTATAGGCCATGATTTTGGCCCTATATGGAGGGCTCGTGATTTTCTCACCTCAGCAGGAACTCCAATCAAGAATTCTGAAGCCGTGAGTGCACTTATGGACGCTATCCTGCTACCAACTCAAGTAGGCATCATCAAGGTGGTAGCTCACGTGAAGATCACAGATGAAATCTCAAGAGGAAACCACAAAGCAGACGAAGCTGCCAAGCAAGCAGCAATCAAAGTTCATCCCTCTACAGGTAATACCTTCCTACAAGTTGTTCTTACAGATGACGTAGTTGACTACAATATACTGTTGAGCTTACAAAGACAGGCAAGCAAGGAAGAACATGACCTCTGGAGGAAACAAGATGCAGAACCTGATGATGACAGAATGTGGAGGAAAGGTAAAAGACTGTGTTTGCCACGAGTGTTGTACACCATGATGGCCCAGATTGCCCATGGACCTACACATCTATCCAAGATGCACATGAACAGCATAGTAAACACCCATTGGGTAGCACCCGGATTTACTGTTGTAGCAGCTAAACACACCCAAGCTTGCATGATTTGTGCTAGAAACAATCCAGGACAAGCTGTGAAAACACCAAGTAAGCACACACCAAGGCCACTTTACCAGTTTCAAAGACTGCAGATAGACTATATTCAACTACCTAAGGTAGGAGTGTATGAATATGTGTTGGTGTGCATTGATCTCTTTTCAGGTTGGCCTGAGGCCTACCCAGTGTCAAAAGCCACAACGAAGGTCACAGAAAGTAAGCTTCTGAAGGAACTGGTATGTAGATATGGAGTACCTGAAGTGATTGAAAGTGACAGAGGTAGCCATTTCACTGGGGAAATAATGCAAGAAATTATGAAAGCCTTAGGGATCAGTCAGGCCTTCCACACCCCTATCACCCCCAGAGTAGTGGGAAAGTAGAAAGGGCAAATGGCACCTTAAAGAACAAGATTGCAAAAGCCATGCAAGACACAGGGAAGCCCTGGACTGAATGCCTTCCCCTAGCACTCTTTTCTATGAGATTCACCCCCAATTCCAGACATGGCTTATCCCCTTTTGAGATCCTGTTTGGATGTGCCCCAAAGACAGGCCACTATTTTCCCCAAACCCTCCAGATGCAGCATGGTAGTATGACTGCCTATGTTCAGGCCCTACACCAAAGATTAGGCAGGGTGCATAAACAAGTCTTTGATTCTATTCCAGATCCAGACTCTGATTCTGCAACTCACAAACTGCAACCTGGTGATTGGGTGGTGATAAAGAGGCATGTGAGGAAAGGACTTGAACCACGCTTTGACGGTCCATTCCAAGTGCTCTTGACTACGGCTACCTCAGTGAAACTAGAAGGAAAAGCCACGTGGATACACGCCAGTCACTGTAAACAAGTCACTCCGACTGATCCACCAACATGAAGCTGTTCTTATCCTTTACCATTTTATACTCTGTTCAGATATGCTACTTTGACTTGAGACCAGAAAATAATAATGCATGGCAGGAACATATATGTTTGCAGATAGCAAAGGCTTTTAATTTAACCTCCTTTTGCCTCAACCCTCTCCTTAGTACTGAAAACGTCATAGAATCTTGTCTTATAGCTGTCCCTACCCCCATCTCACTCTTGAGGAAGTACCTACATACCCATAGATCCCATAAATATCTACCCGAGTAATTAATGCTGTAGCCTGTTCCCTTGCAAAAGGTTTAAATGCCACTTCACAGGCCCTAGAAGAGCTACTTATGGACAGCCAGGCAAATAAGAAGGCAATCCTTGAGAATAGAGCAGCCATTGACTACTTACTAATGAAACATGACTTAGGCTGTGAAGCTATAGAAGGTATGTGCTGTTTTAACCTATCTGACCATGTTTCCCAGGGGATTGGGATTGGACATTTGGGCTAGGAACATGGTTGACTTTACTAATTAAGAAGATTTTGTACTTTTTGCTGTTAGCTATATTTGTCATTATGGCTATTTTTCTAACCTTTAGATTTTTTTCATGTCTACTAACCTCTCTATGTAAAAGCAAACCTACTATTGGTCGTACCTTAACTTACATTCCAGCACCGACTTCGAAAAGGTTTTATGATGTTACCTCGCCTAACAAATGAAGGAACTCTCCTCTGCTGATTCTGGTGGTCTCTCAGTCCAAGGGAACCGTGGTGAAGCAATAAATGAAAGTCCCACACTTCCAGGCTTTGGCTAGCAGGCCTGGATATACCTTGGACATTTGGGTGACCCCTGGATCAAAAGAGGGGATTGTGATAGAATTTATCTTGATTCCAAGGCTCAAGCTTATAGGTGTCATATAATGAAAGAGTGTTTACAATACAAGATTCCATATTATCGCAACATAGGAGTAGGTCATCGATATACTGCAATAAAATTACGTTATTTGGCCTTTGCCACTCTTCAAGAATCTGGGCCATAGCCATGCTGTACATAGTGGGTGAGTTTTGTGCTCCCTGTGGCAATACTGTCCAAGTGTACTGCTTGTGTTTATGTGTAAATGCAAATAAAAACTGACTGTCGGGAGCCAGGGGGACACTGAAAAATGCATTTGCCAAGTCAATAACAGTAAATACCTTAGAGGAAGGTGGTATTTGTGCCAACAAGGTGTGTGGGTTGGAAACATTAGGGGCAATGAGTTCGGTTACAGCATTAATTGCCCTCAAATCATGTACCATACGGTAGACCACAGGTTTCCTTTTCTCTTGCTTTTTCTTAATTGGGTACAATGGTGTGTTACAAGGGGAATTGGTCTGGACAATTACCCCTGCCTGCAGAAACTCTTGCACAGATTGCGAAATAGCATCTTCCTGTGCTGGGCTTAGGGGGTATTGTTTTTGATAGGGAGGTTTGGCTCCGGGCAGGAGATTCACTTTGACTGGGGGCACAGAGAGTCTGCCTGTATCTGTCTTCCCTGTAGCCCATAAGGAATCAGGGACGGAGGACAAGTCAATGGTAGGTTCTGGCACATGGCTGGGCATAGTGAGAGTTGCCAGAACATTTGAAAGAGATATCATTTGTTTGTCCTCTAAAGGCACAGACAATGTTACTTTTCCAGTGGGGCTATACTGGATATTTGCGCTAAGAGCAGACAGTATATCACTGCCTAGTAGGTTAGCAGGGGCATGAGGGCTGACAAGTAGCCTTGTTACAAGGGCAGTAGAGTCATGTAGCTTCAATTTCAACTTGTGGGTCAGGGGAATGTTATTTTCGATACCATCTACCCCTACACATGATAATACATCATTAGATTTCTCATACGGGAATACATATTTTTCCTGTAACATTGATTTAGCAGCGCCAGTGTCCAACAGGAAAGGGACTATTCGGTCCCCAGGCAGTGTAACATTGATAATGGGTGAGGGTCCTGCAGAGTCAGGGATATTGATGATATGTAGGGACACTGGTTTGCCAATTTCCTATTGGAGGGGGGGGAGGTGGTGGTGGTGGTTGGCTGTCATGGGAGTTATCATTAGAATCTTGGAGTTTTCTATTTTTAGGAGGACACTTGCAGTTACGTTTAATGTGTCCTTTCCTGCCACAATTCCAGCAGTCTACCTGCCTTCTGTCCCCACCAGCTCTAGGGACAGTTACAGCCATTAGAGGTGTGCTCCTCTTTCTAGTATTTAGATTAGCTTCCACTCCCCTAGCCACCTTCACCAGATCACCATAGGTTAAACTTCTCCACTCAGGTCTAGCATTTTGGAGACCAGTCCTTATGGGTATGTGGATACCATCCATGAAGCAGTTAATAAGCAGTCTGGTGGAAGTGGTTACAACATCAGTGTAACCCAATGCCTCCCAAGCCATTTGTAGTCTGGTGAAGAATGTTTCTACGGATTCATCTTTCCCTTGTAGTATGTCTCCTAATTTATGGGCTAGTTCTACTGTCTTTACCTTAGCCCATTCTCTCATTGCAGTGACATAGCATGCTCCAGATGCAGACTTGGTTCTAAACCATTCATCTGTTTGCATGTTGCTTTTTCTGAGGTTATCTTCATGGGCATCTGTATATTTAGCAATTATTCTAGCCAAAATGGGGCCAGCTTTTAGTGCCACAATCTGTTTTAAATCCATCCAAGTACACTGGTAAGTAGCTTGAATTGTGGATAGAGACTGGACTAGAGCTAAGGGGGCCTTTTCAACATCTGGCAGCTGCTGTATTGTTGCCAGTTGTTCACTGGGTGTCCAGGGCTTATATTCTTCCCAGTATTGGATACCTGAGCTCGGCTGTCTGTGCTCATGGTATACACTCTCAACTTTGGGAATCATGGGAGTAGAAAATTGTGGAGCTAATGGCCCCACTGGGGTATCTGTGGGGGCAACTAGGGGTTCCTTTAAGTCTGGACTACCTTCCTGCTCTAATGAACCCATAGGTCTTACTGGGACACCATATGAAGCCCCACTGCGTAATATTACTGGAAAGAGAGGTTTTGATCTCTGTAAAAGGGAAATCGCCTTGTCTTTTGGGACCAAAGGAGTCCCTGCAGTATCCTGGTAAAGGGTGGGTTTACAAGATTTTTCCCAGGATCTTGCCTACTCTGGGACCCTAGAGGTCCAAAACATTGATAATATGGTACACCTTTCCTGGTGGTTTCTCTACAACCACATTTAGTTAATTCAACAGCAGTATCATGCCATTTTTGTGCGACTTCTACTAAGTCATTATCTTCTAACCAACCTCTGTAATTTGCCATAAATTCTCTCCATATATGTGGGTCTAGAGTGCCCTCTGAGGGCATGCCAGCTTTCTTAAGTAACCTCTTAACATTCTTAATTGCTCCTTGTCCTTTGTGATGCTTGACAATAGTCAAAGCCGTAAATCCCCCTTGGGTACTTTCAGAGCTACCCATCTTAAAACTTGTAAGGGTTAATTACTTCCTTACACAAGACAAACTGTACAAAAACAGTGTATTTGACACTTAGGACCGCTGCAGTGGAATTTTCCCAGTTTTGTCTTCTAAACACAGATCAGGAGATCTGCCCTTGGAGGATTCTAACTCAAATATAAAACAAATGACAAGGCAACCAAAAAAAAAATAACTTACAACCCACAGATATATTCCACTATCTCAAAATTCCTTTCACAAGACATAACACAACCTCCACCTGAATATAACCATAATACCAAAGAAAACAAGTTCTTTAGATCAGACGTTTTTAAGTCGTTCTTTACCCAGACAGACTAGTAGGACGTGGATCTGAGAGCGAAATTGATAAAGGTAGAAAAAAGTTTTTCTTACCTTGCTGCAGCTGATTTCACTGTCAGAGGGATGTCCACCTGTACGCTAGTGTCCGAGTCTCTCGACCGTCAGATCCCGGGGTCACGGCACCAAATTGTTGTGGATCAGAAATGTTGATCTTTGTTATATTCAGAGGAAGCCAAAATTGTTGTTACAAGTGCACTTGGAGAAGCGAGAATTAGGAACCAGACACCTGTTGGTATTCAAAATAAGCCTCTGACGTTTTATTCATCAGCTGGGTTCTATACATTAAAAAGTAAGTGCTTACGTGCAAATACTCTTAGAACAGTAATAAGAAGGGAGTACAGATAAGACATTGGGATGAGCGTCATGTACACATAACAAATAAGTTTTCAAGGTAAGAGAGAACAAAATGATTAGAGCAGAGACATCTTAGGTGAGGGCTCTCTGCTCTCGGAACTTAGACATATATGGTCTTAAGTGTTGTTTAAGCATCAAGCATTTCCTGAGTCCAAGTTAGCCAATTTTAATATAGGATATCATTATATGACACCTATAAGCTTGAGCCTTGGAATCAAGATAAATTCTATCACAATACTGACCGAGACCGCACTGCGTCTCAAGCCGAGACATGTCATGTGAAGCAAAAACCCCTGGGGGACGCGGATATGATCCTGGACCCCCACGGGGAACCCCTATTTGACCCCGATGAGCTGCACCATGCACGATCAGCGGAATAGTCCCACTCGGACTATGTGGCGAGATATATAGCGTCTAGAGTACGCAAGCCTTTGGATAAGGTGACACGCAATAAGCTCCGGGCAGAATGCCCACGACCCACGGTCCCTGATTATGCTTGCAGAACACCTGCAGTTGACCCTAAAATTATACAATTCATGAGTAAGACAGGATGGAAGCCTAACAAAGGCTTGGATTTTTCCCTGCGCAGTTGCCAGGATAAAGTATCAGACATATTGGGTCCGGCAACTAAGATCTTTGAAATGGTCGAAGACGACCAGGATTTGGACCGGGCCGCCATAAGCGGGTGGATCCAACGAATCATTTGTTTAATTGGCAACGCCAACACTGTGATGGCCATGGAGGGTCGCAAGTCTATATTGTTAAAAATTTAACCCAAATTAATTAACATGGCTTTGAATGAGCCGGGCACCCGAGCCAAAGGTCTCCTGTTCGGAGACAACTTCGTTAAGGAGCTTGGCTCCTTCGTCCATACGTTTACTGCCCTGGATAAAGCGCAATCTAACATGCGCAAAGTATTCCATCCTAAGGTTTTTGGTGGGGCCGGAAGAGCCAGGAGCCGCCTGTCCGGCCATATTAACAGGAGTTTATTTAGACAGAACCGAGGCTCCTATATTGGGTGAGCTAGTTTCCAGGAACATCGCAACGCCCCGGCCTTCTTCCCACAACGTGGGCGGCCATGGGTTGCTCGAGGACCATGGAGTGCTCACTCAGGACGACGACCTTATGGTAAGTCCTCTTATGTTACATTTTTCCCTAGGGGCAGTGGGGGGCAGACTCCGTAATTTTTTCCATGTATGGTCCCACATTTCATCAGATGTCTGGGTACTAAACACTGTAAAAGGATACGTCATAGACTTCCTGTCTATACCAATGCAACAATCCCGTCCACGGGAAACTCGTTTTTCCCAGCAAGACGCACTCCTTGTCACCAAGGAGATCCGAGATTTGGTAAGAAAACAAGCCATCACAGAAATCCCTATGACCACACCAGGGTATGTGAGCAACCTATTTCTAGTTGCCAAGAAAGGTGGCGGTGTCCGCCCAGTGATCAATTTAAAACACCTCAACACTTATGTATCATACAACCATTTCAAGATGGAGGGAATACACTGTCTAAGAGATCTCCTCCAACCATCAGATTGGATGGTAAAGTTAGACCTACAAGATGCTTACCTTACGGTGCCGATCACCCTAGAACACCAAGACTTCCTGCAATTCATAAGGCAGGGAAAAAAATTGAGATTCTCCTGTCTCCCTTTCGGACTATCATCAGCCCCGTGGTGCTTCACCAAACTTATGAAGCCCGTGGTCGCCTTATTACGCAGTCGAGGAGTACGTCATATCTACTTAGACGACATCCTCATCATGGGCCTATCTTCTCAACTCACCAAGACCCATCTGCACTGGACTCAGACTCTATTACAAAACCTAGGTTTTCTCGTCAATTGGGAGAAATCCATGTTGGTTCCCACACAACACATAGAGTTTTTGGGCCTCATCGTGGTGTGATCCTTGTCAGCAGGTAGCACGGTCCTCTAGGGCAAAAACATGCACAGTCCTTTGCTTTGCATATAATCCAGTCACTTTATTGTTAAATCCACACAGGATACAGCAGTAAATTAAAACATAAATGTAACACAAAACCCTATAAACAAAAACCTAGCTCGGTCTGAGCACTAACTCACTTTGAACATCCCTCTCTATCAGGGTTAAACTAACAAAACATATGGCACCAACCTTATTAGTTAGCAACACTCTGCTGGCTAGCCTGTTGCTTTCCTTTCCGCACTCCTAGTGCTCCAAGCCAGCCTTGACTGCTTCCTCCTGCACTCCCAGTGCTCCAAGCCAGCCTTGACTGCTTCCTCCTGCACTCCCAGTGCTCCAAGCCAGCCTTGACTGCTTCCTTTCTGCACTCCCAGTGCCTAGTCTCCTTGACTTTGTCTGGAGAGAAAAGCCTCTCTCCTACCTGCTTCCTGGGAGGAAGCCAGCAATCCCTCTCCTTTACCTGCCTAGCAGGGAGGAGTTTATTCCCACTGCAACAGCTCATTAACTGCAGCTGAGCAGTGGGTTGGAGACGATCCAAAAAACCCTGGCCTGGATCCATGTCTCCCCAGAAAACCACTAAACTGTGGAGTGGAGCATTGGCCCACCCTTCTCTCCAAATGCTCCACCCCAGGGGCCCATAACTAAGCAAAGCTTTGTGTTGTGCAACACAGAAACTACACGTACTTCCCCTGGGGTTAAAAGGCCTATCTGCCTTCACTTTATCACAGTGGACTCTACGTCACAGACCCTACATCTGCCAATAACAAAACTGAACAGTATAAAGAAGGAGATCAGACGCACGCTGGAAACTCCTCAGCTCACTCTCAAACAGTTGGCAAGAGTGATAGGTCTTCTGGCTGCCTCCATATAGGCCATTTCTCCGGGCCCTATCCATTATCGGGCGCTACAACGCCTACAAGCTTCCCACTTGAGAGACGGGGTAGCCTACATGGACTGGATCACCCTAAACGCGGAAGCGAAAGACAAACTAAAATGATGGCTCCTCCATATGGAAGCCTGGAATGGTCGCGCCATATTTGGCACCACACCAGATCTCATAATAGAGTCCGACGCGAGCTTACTCGGTTGGGGTGCACGCTATGGAAATGTATCTACAGGTGGCAGATGGTCCGACATGGAATCATCCCTCCACATCAATTGCCTGGAACTTCTCTCTGGATCCTTTGCGATCCACAGTTTTTCGCCTACTCAGGCCCAATGCTCTATCCTCCTGAAGATGGACAATATATCAGCAGTCCGATATATATCAATCACCTAGGGGGCACGAAATCAAGGATTCTGGCGAATATGGCACGAGACTTCTGGCAATTCTGCCTGACACAAGGCATCTCAGTCACAGCAGAATACATACCTGGTCTCTGCAACACCACGGTGGATTGGTGCTCACGACACCTCAGGGACCCCAGCGACTGGCGACTGGACCCCAGGGTCTTCAAAGATATACGGTCACTATGAGGCCCCATGGACAAAGATCTTTTTGCCTCCCGCTTGAATGCCCAACTGCCCAGATTTGTCAGCTAAAGACCGGACCCATCAGCACTGGCAACAGATGCATTCACCCAAGATTGGGCGTCCACAAGGAATTATGCCTTTTCACCGTTTGCAATGATCCCACGTTCCCTACTGCAGCTGCGACGTCAGACGGGAACCCTGGTGATTGTGATGCCGTTATGGCCCTCCCAACCATGGTTTCCCCCCCTCTTAGAGATGGCGATAGATAAACCCTGCATTCTCCCACACTTCGAGTACCTCCTTCAGGACCCGGACGGATCCCCTCATCCCTTGATACAACAAGGCCTTCAACATCTCACAGGGTGGCTGATTTCAGGGGACCTTGGGCAATCCAGGGAGTTTCGGAGACAACTCTCCACCTTCTCGAGGGTGCATGGGCACCCGGCACGAGACAGGCTTATAAGTCTTCATGGATCAGATGGCATGATTGATGCGAGATTTGGATCCCATATCGGTTCCTTTAACCTCGATCCTTCAATTCCTGACCTCACTGTTTGAAGATGGCAAAGCCTACCGTACAGTGAACCTGTACCGATCAGCCATTTCGGCTTCACACCGAGGTTTAGACGGAATCCCGATTGGACGCCAGCCGATGATATGTAGACTCTTACGTGGCATAAAATTTGCACGTCCCCCGGTGCCACAATATTCAGTACTGTGGGACGTCTCCATCATTCTCACTTTCCTAGAATCATGGCCAGACAATGCAGATCTATCCCTGAAACAGCTGTCTGCTAAACTGGTTATGCTACTTTGCCTCATATCCTGCAAGAGGGTTTCCAATGTCAGAGCTCTGGACCTCACCGCTCGTTCCTACACCCCCGAAGGGGTCAATTTCGATATTTCCCGAAGAACAAAGTCATCATCAAAGAGAGTGTCATACCCAGCGTTCCCGGACAGGCCGCTCCTATGCCCGGTCAAATGCTTACAAACCTACGAATCTCGAACCTCCACACTACGCGACATAACGAAACACAAACTTTTTGTTTCGTTCCAAAAACCACACCTTCCACTATCTACTCCTACCCTAGCTCGCTGGGTTAAATGGATTATGTCCTTAGCGGGAATTGACACGTCATTATTCTCACCTCACTCTGTATGGGGAGTGATGGCTTCCAAAGCCTCCTCGATTGGTTGTCGACTTGAAGACATTATGAAAGCGCCCGATTGGTCATCAGAATCCACCTTTCATGATTTTTATTTTAAACCCATTCAACACTTTGCGGGAACGGTAGTCTCCCAGCTTTAAACAAGCATAATAGGAGCCTCCGTGTCTTAATAAAATTCATGGAGGCGAGTATTATCCCTCCCGCCCATACCGAAGAAGGAGGGAATATGGGTAAGTTGATCTCAGGTAAGTCCTGATTTATGGAGTTTTCCTCTTCATGCAATGTATTTCATTACCTGATCTTATCCACAAGGCACAGATTAAGGGTAAGTAGACTCACGGTAATTCCTGATGTCATGGAGTTTTTCCCTCCGGTTATGTTGCTCAATACTTAATACTTATTCACGATAGCTTGAAATAATTAAACCATATCCACAATGACTGGTGATTCATGCATACACTCAGTTTCATACTAGAATATTACCATATTTCTCCTCTTTTACAGGCTAATCTACATATCTTTACGGATATTATCTTTTGTGATCGGACCAATTTTCGGTTGGATGATTATCGTTATTCGGGATCACAAATAAAGAGGAATAGGATTGGTTGACAGAGCCTATTATGCTGAAGAGAGGAACCTGATTGGATGTTCCTGTTACTAAGGAGATACTACTCTCAAACTCTGTTATATACTGGTTACGTTTAAAAAAATTTCTTTGCTGCTGAGGGAAATAAAGAAAGAGTGCAGCATAATACTCGTCTCCGTGTCGTTAATAAAATCATGACTTTACGTCATGATAATAGTAAAATCTGTGAATTGTAAGCGATATTATTGGGCAAAAACAGACTTCATGGCAGCTTTCATATGCATATGAAGTTGCCAAGTTTGCATTTCTTTAGATAAATGCCTATTTAGCCTAATGAAAATTACAGTCTAGCATTGTCTAAAAGAGAGCACTGAACTTTAACATTATTGTGTAAAGCAAAATCTATGTCAGCGATGAGTGTGAAGAGGTGTCAAGATTTTACGTAGTGTGTTAAGTAATACAAAAGGGTTTATAAACATTTTTGCTTTAATGATAAGTATCTCTTTACAAATCCAGACCAGACTCTCAATAGGAAAGCGCTATCAGAAGGGAACACGTTTCCTGGTATGTTAGACATCAACATGAATTCAATCTAAGAAACAAAACACTATTTGTGTTCTAATCCACCTTATAGAATAATACTTTGTGTTCCGGAGAAATGGTTTCATTGGACTGTAATTGTTTATTTATCTCTCCTGCCACCTATATTAGCTTGAGGGCTAGCATATTGGCTACTGTATAAGATTTGTCATTTCACCACCATTCAGTTTTATTTCAACAGACTTTGACCTAATTTACTAAAGAACCTAATCACAATGAATTGTGGTGAATTGAAAATCAGATTTCCTATTTATATTTGGCCATAGTAAAATTCCTCCACAACCCTGCCCTTAAAAAAAATCTAAAGCTAACCACATGCAGTATAATGAAACCACTGAAACTGATCCTTTTAAAAAATAAAAGCTACAACTTATAGAAAAATAGTCAAAACATTAATAGTCAATAGTCATACACCAGATAATTCTGTACAACCTGACATTTGCACTGTAACAAATTACAGCACGTTTCAAGCTTGTGATTGGATAGTTTTTTTTTCCAAATTAGTTTTCCGCTTTCCGCAAATCAAATTCAACAGGATAATGAGAGCGTTTCAAACAGACAAGCCAATCACACTGTCGCTGTCAACACTATGGTGCATGAAATTTAAATATCTTGCATTAAAGCAAACATTTTATTTCTCATTCAGTCACGTGGTGTAAGGACTAAACTTTTATTTTTCGAGATCAGATGGTTTTGTATCTTTTTTTTTTTAAGAATATCTATAGAAAGAAGGTGATGATGCATGGACATGGTATAAACATGCTGGACTTCTACTAGAGATCCCCAAATGTATTCAACAGTATGCCACTCACCCCACATAGCATGGCACTCAGTGGCCCATCCACATGGACCTTAGGGTGGGGTCTTGGACTGGATGAGGTAGACAGAGAGTGTGCTTTACAATAAGAACTTACACATTATAGGTGCAGCTCTTCACTTTCATATTAAGTATATGATTATTTGCACCATTAATGTTTTTAGTGCCCTTTTATATTGTTTTTGTTTTTAGAGGGTGTGCTATGACTGCTAATGTCTCCTCCTGTGCATAAACATATTAAGACATTTACTGTCTGTCCATGATGTGTCCTGCTGAGGATTCTCAAAAAGGTAATGTATTCATGTATTGTTTTTTTGTTGTTTTTTTAAATACAATCCTTTAACCTCTGGATGCTTCCACTACCTGCAGTCTGAAATCAGCTTTTCATGTAAACGTCACAAAGAACAGCCAAACAAAATTTCCAAAAGCTGTCTCAAAACTCCCCCCACCCCCCAAAAAAAAAATAGTGGGTAATATATATGTGTGTGTGTGTGATGTATAGGTAGTGTGTGTGTGTTTATTTGTATATGTATGTATGTGTGTGTGTATATGTATTTATGAAAAAAGTCCTGCAAGTCGACACTTCTTTGTATTACTGTGATGCTTGAATAAACAGCACGATTAGAAATATTATTGAGTCCTGTGAGTGCACTTCAACAATAACCTATATATATATGTATACACACATACACACGTTATCTACATATATACAATTTATTTTTATATTTAACATTGTATATGCATATATATTACTAGATGTTTTTATACACTTTGATACATACTCAAGACATTGTTAAATACATAAATAAAAACACAAACAGACAGCAGATACAAATGTATAACAAATGCTTTGGACCTAAACCAGTTGCAATATGATTATCTGAAGTTATTGTAACAGTAATGAATCACACATTGCTTTATTTGGGGATAGACGTGTCTTATCCCCATTAATAACTTAGACAACACTATCAGGAGGTAAGCACACCTATTCATAATTACAAGTCAAAGAGACAAATCTGAGCATTCGAAAAGTCCCCACACTGCATACATTATCTTTGATGTGTTTAATAATAAGGAAGAGGATATATAGTTGTATTGCCCTCTCTGGTAGTTTTAATGAGTGAAGCAATACTGAGGTGGTGTTTCAGAGAAATGTCCCTTACATACTGTCTATTCCCAGTCCTGGAGTAGATACACTGCAACATCATGTAACACTATTACCATCATACTCAGCTAAGGCTGTTAGCTCTACACCTGTGTATATATGAAAATACAATTAAAGCACTGACCTTCTTCATAACCCCACTCCTGATTCTCTTTGTCAGCAAGTTCAGCAGAGGGGTCAGTGTAATGTTTGTCAGCCATCTCAGAATCCAGTCTGTGTTGTCCTGCTCCTGTTGCTGGTGGGGATTGTGAAGCTGACTGAGCACAGAGTTTAGTAGTGACTGTGACTCAAGTCAGACATAGTATCAAACACACGTCCTCTTCCCAGAGGCTCCAGGAACTGTCACTCCTCTAAGCCTGGAGCAGGAGGAGGGGGAAGTAGGAGAGTGAATTTACTAGTAATTACATTTATGAGGTATTATAACCATGTTTGTGTCTAAGTACATAGTATTAGAAAGTTTAATGATAATGTGTGATATACGTCTCTTATTTCAATTAGACTCGCTTATGGACATAAGAAATGCTAACTTAAAAAAGACAACCAGGAATTTAGTGACTTAGTGACATTGCATCTTTGAAATTGCATTGCTCCATCATAGTGGCATTTAAATGCAGGGTACAATGCATGCAATCCTGCTAGCCTGAGAATCATGGGAGTTACACTGCACAACATCTACAAGGCTGCATACCGTAATTCACTCTTAACCATTCATCCAGCACGCTTTACCCCCATAAACCTAAATGTAAGGAACACCAGCACTAACCATAAAATTAGCTCTGGTGGTGTAATTTTAAACAACATCGATTTTAAGATTGTTGCAATGATGCTGCACTCTTTGTAAAGGGAGCACTACACACAGTAGCAGTTCTGTGGAGATGCTGAGGGGTGCTATGTATCCCTAATCAATTATTTAGCATCTCTTATTAAATTCCATGATCTGGGCCACAGCTGTCTAGAGTCCAAAGCTGTCATCAGAAATTGTGGGACCCTTGCAAAAGCACTGGTCTCCCCGCCTCCCCCCACCACCCATATACAATTTGAGAACCAGGTGCACATTTTTACAAATGTATGACTTATTTTACCAGGAAGGATACATTGAGATTTATCTCGTTTTCACGTATGCATCTTATTTATACACAGATAGATTTTCCTAGACAAAGAGACACATACATATGCTCACATATAGAAACATACACATAAATACTACCAGGGTTATACACCAATACACAATGCCACACAGATCCAAAAATGGCAGACGCACACAGAAACACATATATGTACATATACACAGTGCCAAACATACACACAGAGATACACACTTACAGATAGACAGACACAGGCATGCTTACACACACTCATATACAGGTACTCACTGACAGACATGCACATGTCTAAATACATACAGCACATACTGATTTTAGTCACCCTCTAGCTCGCCTTCCTTTTTGCTTCAGGAGGAGGCTTACCTGGAATATATTTGGATAGGACTGTCACTACTTGACAGCTCTGATTTGAAACCATTTTCGCTTCCTTAGAGCACAGGGAGGACATGATATGGTGTCATATCCTATTAGAGCTGCCATGCGCAGGAAGAAATAGAGCAGTTATGCAGGAAGAAATAGAGCTGTTGGCTACCTACTTGGGAAGCCCTTTACAGGTACTGCCTATACCCCTGAAGAGAGCACCGGTAAAGTACCACCACAGAGATAATATCCTGAATATTGGACATAAGTCTATATCACGCATTGCCTCAGGTCACGACAGAGAAGGATTAATCAATTTAGGATTATATGTCAGAGGTTGAAACAGCTTTAGCTTAAAGAAGTAGATTTTATGTGTAGACCATACCTCTGAAGTTTAGGAGTTAAAGGAACAATATAGTATTAGGAACATAAATGTATATTCCTTCATGATGATCTCAGCCAATCCAATTGTTTTCCATAGGAAAGTATTAGGATGGTGTTGTGCATGCGCGGCAAAACACCATGCTGCACCTGTCAGCATCTCATAATATAGATGCACAAAATCAATGCATCTCTATAGGGAACGTTTAGCCCCTCCATGCAGTGCAGTGCTGCACTGACACAGGAAGCACCTCCAGTGGCCGTCTGAGTGACTGCCACTAGAGGTGAAAGTAAGCAGCAATGTAAACACAGCCTCTTCTGAAAAAAGGCAGTGTTTACATTAAAAAGCCTGCAGGGATCGGATATAGACACCAGAACTACGTTAAACTGTAATGGTTCTGGTGACTATAATGTCCCTTTAAATCACTTATGTTTTTATCCATGTAGCCTAATAGTCACACGTCCCCTGGCTGTGACTCACACAGCCTGCATGAAAAAATGGTTTAATTTGCAATCAGATGTTAACTGACTTTAGAAGTCATTATCTCCTGCTCTGTAAAATTAAACTCTAAATATGCGCAGGAGGCTCCTGCAAGGTCCAGCAACCTCCTAACAGAGAAAGGGATAAGAAATTCTAAATAAAACAGAATTTGCAAGTGTAAACATTAGATTACTCTTTACAGGAAGTGTTTAGGAAGGATGTACACATTACATGCAGGGAGGTATGACCAGGGCTATATAAACAAAGTGATTTAACACCTAAATGTCAGAGAATTGAGCAATGAGACTGTAGGGGCATGGTCTATACACCTAAACTGCTTCATTAATCCAAAGTTGTTTTTTTTGTTGACTATAATGTCCCTATAACAGTGGCATTTAGAGATAGAGGTTATGGATAACTGGTGCCAGAGGCAGTATATGATTCTTGTGGTGGAGAGATGCGTAAATAAAACAAATAGCTTGAACCCAAAGACACACATTCAGACATACAAGGTAATTCACTAAACACTGGATTTTGTCTGGTTGGACAAAATCCATCAAAAAAGGCCAAATTCTGTCATGGAAATTTTCCTATTTACTAAAGACAAATCTGTTTGAAATTTGGACAGTCTGACCAAATCTGTAATCTTTTTGGTGTAAGGGTTTTTTTCACCATTTTTTATTATCTACAGTTTTTGGTTTTTTTTTTGCTTGTTTTCATATTCTTTATTTTTGTTGTGCAAATGGTAACAAATAAGCTTGTGATGTCACAACAGCAGGCACAAGCACAGGAATAACAGACAGTGTGACATATGAATATGGCATTCACAGAAATTGCACAATGTTTAGTATTATTAAAACAGATTAAGTTTGGAGCAGAGATGCGAAAGCTCATACGATAAAAAAAACAGACAAGGCACATTGCTGCATCATCAAACACATGAGCGATATTGCCACTGGGTGGTAGAATGAGTCACATGCATCTTAGTGTCACAAGAATGAGTGAAATTATAGTAAATAATGCAAACAATCAGGATTTGGTCACTGGGTAGGTGATAGGTGAGCTACAGACCACGACCCAAGATGAGGGCAATGAAATACGTGTAGGGGGGACAGTCAGCCTATACCTGAATAGGGCATCTACGGTAAGTACTTGCTGTGTCCAATAACAACTTTTTGCTGCCACTCCAAGATTCTCCCTGTGGCCCATGTGTGCTCAGGATCGGACTTGGCTGTTTCTTCAGCCCAAGGACTTCCAGGGCAACAGAACCTCCAATTAACGCCATCGTCCTGATCGCAGGACTGAAGAGGAGCCAGTCTCTCAATCTGAAGGCTCTTCCCTCTCAGCATGGACACGGGCCCTAAAATGCTCTGGTGCCTTGAGAGTCTTCCGGTAATTTGGGCAGCAAGATGGACGCGCCTCCATATGGGGCTCCGACCCAGAGCCGGATCTGTGAACTGCCGCTTCAGATACATTCTCTGCTGTAGCAGGTGAGGTCTGTGTTCTAAGTGCATCCAGAACACCTGGCAGATCCGGTCAAACCGAGCCCCAAAGCTCTCTCTTCGGGATTTGATCACCAGGGTCACCAGGCTCTCCTGAAACTGTGAAGGGCTCGGGTTGTGGCTCGGAGGCCATTTAGGATCATCGTGCATTCTTCTGTTGCATGTAAGTAAGCTTTCCCACCAGCCCAGACGGGGGTTACAGGGCATCAGGAGAGTTGCTGTTCAGAGCGGTCCCGAGTTCCACGTTAGGCCACATATGTGGAGTATGGTATATCTCAATGGAAAGACATTGAACAGGTATCCACGAGCCCCCACTCGATACATCAATGAGCCACCATCGTGCAAAACTGCAGATATCACGATTAGACCAATAAATGCCCAAACTGAGTTCAGTTGTGCCAGAGCTCTTAGAAAACACATCTGCCTAGCTCGGCTATCAGGCCCCATCCCCCACCCCCCCTTTTTTCTTTTTTAAATAATTGTGTTATTATAGAGTTTAAATTGGCCTTTTGGGGGGCTGAAAAAAAGAATATTTAGAAAGAAGACTTCCTATAGTAAGTATCATTTTCTTTAAGTCATCAGATGTACTAGCCCCCCTTCACTAATTATTAAGGTGATAGGAGTAGGTAGGATTGGTTAATTTTAATGTGGTGTGGCTAATTGTATATTTCATTAGGAGGTCAGTAGATATGCTCCCTCCCACAGCATGACAGGTGGAGGCATAAAGAGGTTTATAGCCTCTTATAGTAATACGGTAGTCACATTTTCTTTTTTTATTTACTCCTTGGTGTCGTGATGACGTGATTTTAATCTTCTGCAATCTTACAGAAGTCAGAAGTCATTGCGGTCTACATTCATTGGCCGAGAGTTAAATCACTGAAGTGGTCACGGTACTTGGAGTAACCCTTTAAAACACTCAAATTGCAATCCCCCAAAACGTTGACATAGAAATAATTACCAAATCGTAATTATCATATTACTAAAATTAAGAAGCTGCAGCTTACGTTGCTAAGCCTAATATTGCGTATCTGTCTAGCATGAAATAAGAAACAATCAACTAAAACAAAAGTATTAATATAGTTGAATGTCTTCCTTCATGAGTTAGTGAGTAAGCTGAGCTTAGACAAGCACATGAAAAGACAGATCAATGCAAATGTAGAATCCATATTATAGTCACATATAGCTGACATTAGTCTACACTATTTATTCCATTGGAGTGTTCTTTTATAAATCAATGATGAGCTGTATGGAATATTTTTAAGGGTGAATGAGCTACAAAATCCAAAGATGCAGACAGAGTTTTAATTTAAAGATTCCATTCTTCAGATAATGTCATTAATATGGAAATATATATTTGCAAAGTGTGTATATAAGCAGAACTGTAATAGAGAAAACATAGCTTATGTTGGTTTGAAAAGACAAACTAAAGAAACATTATACCCATATGACATTGGGAAAAGACCTTGGACAAATGATATCATAAATTATTCACATGGGATAGCAACATTTTAATAACTTGTGGCTATTTTAAATGTTGTAAACATGATTTTTCAAGAACTCCAAAACAAATGAAAATCCTATTTTGAAAGCTGTCATTCCACCAAAAGGGGAGATTTATCAAAGTGTTCTGTCCTAAAGCTTAGTGCAAAAAATGTTGGCTCCACTGGTTTCCATAGCGATTGCTCCACTTTTAGTAATTTAGACCACTTTATAGAACATAACACTTTGATACCTCCCTCCCCCCTCTCTTCCTACACACACACACTATATACTCAGACAATATAATAACAATTTCTTCTGAATAATTTAATTTAAGGCTGATGATTTCAATGTTGTGTGTCTAAGGTGCATACAGAGTAGTGAAAACACAGAATGTACTATAAAAATAGTAACGCAACTCACATAAAAAGAGACATGGATCTATATTGAGCTTTATTGGATCTGCATAATACTCAGACACCGGACCTGTCTAGTAGTTCAGTTAAGAAGAAAATGGAAAGCCAAGTGAACATTGATATAAACCTAAACTTATAGACGAATGATGTCAGAAAAAGCAAAGCAGGAATAAATGCTAATATGATATATTAAATCATTGTATGCTAGATGTCCTTTAAGTATAGGATGGAACATTGCAATAACATTTTAATACTCTTAAACATATTTTCATATGAGATCCTGTTCTTTGCATCATTAGCAGTATTTTAAAGTAGACATTTCTCCAGTAGTTCTTTTTACAGCAAGATGTAAACTGGTATATTTCTCACATTAAATTTCATATTTTTAAAAGGCTCTGTCTCTGTGGAGGCTGTGTGGACTCTGTCTCTGTCTGGATGCACTCTGTCTTGAGCCCAACAATTATATGGATTGCATTGGCACTGTTTTAGTATTCCCCTGTCACCCGATGAGCTGAAGATGTGAGACAAAGCAATAAGCGGAATCTCAGCCATTTGTTAAAATACAGCTATGACAGACTATATTAAGCTGTAGTTGTTCTGGTGACTATAGTGTCCCTTTAACTTGCTTCAGAAGTTGTTTTTCTCCTGCTCTGTAAATTGAACTTTAGAAGATAAGAAATTCTAGATTATGCATACTGTGCAAAAGAGGAACCTAAAATATGTAGGTTCCTTTCAGGAAGTGTTTAGGAAGCTTGTGCAAGTCTCATGCAGGGAGGTTTGACTAGGGATGTATAAACAAAGTGATTTATCTCCTAAATGGCAGAGAATTGAGCAGTGAGACTGCAGGTGCATGATATATATACCTAAACAGCTTCATTTCTCTGACTGCCTCTCTGCTATTTCCAACTGGATGGCTGCTCATTTACTTAAACTGAACCTGTCCAAAACAGAACTTCTGGTCTTTCCTGCCTCAAGTGTTGCTACTCCCTTGTCTGTGTCCCTCCAAGTCAATGGCGCTACCATCTTCTTGCTGCCTAGGTGTTTTCTTTGAGTCCGACCTTTCCTTCACCCCTCATGTCCAATCAATTGCCAAATCCTGCTGCTTCCATCTCAAAAGCATTGCATGCATCTGATCCTATTTAATGCCTGATATGGCAAAGGTGCTTGTCCATGCTGCTGTCCTCTCTCGCCTTGACTACTGTAATCCGCTTCTCAGTGGTCTTACGTGTTGCCAACTTGCCCCGTTACCGTCTATAATGAATGCGGTGGAAAGGCTCATCTTCCCGTCAGCCCGCACCTCCCACGCCTCACCCCTTTGTCAGTCCCTGCATTGGCTTCTCATAAGATATAGGGCCCAATTTAAGATCCTGACACTTGCTTACAAATCTCTACACAATGCTGTTTCCACCTACTTATCCTCACTAATACACAAAAATGCCAGAGACCTACGTCTAACCTTTGTTCGTACTCCTACCTCTGCTGCTCACCTTAAAGACTTGTCTAGGGCTGCACCGTTCCTATGGAACGCCCTTCAACTCTCTATTAACTCTGACCCAATCACCACTCCTTAAAAAAATCTTTGAAAACTTACTTCTTTAGGAAAGCATATCAATTAAACTGTGAACAGCTTTCCCTCCCCGCACCCTGATTCCTCTCCTGCAACTGTCATCAAAACAAAACACTAAGCCCTCATTGAATACTATCCTAGCAACCTACATTTCTACCCTACCCTTACCTTTTTTGTCACTATACTCCACTCTCTCTAGCATGTAAGTTAATTGAGCAGGGCCCTTAATCCCTCTGTTCCTGTGCGTCAAGCTTGTCTGGTTACAAATACGTGTCTGTTAGTCCACCCGTTGTACAGCGATATGGAACTTGTTGGCGCTTTATAAATAATAATAATAATTTAGCTAAAGTTGTTTTGGTGTCCCTTTAACTACAAATTGCAATTAATGGATTTTTTTCCTTAAACTGTTCGGATAACCATGGATGAGGTGACCAGCTTTAATTCTGAATTCTTTATAACTGAAACATTGCCCAAAACCAGAGCCATAGTTTTCTTCATTGATCCAAATGATAAGAAAGTGTTTTACTGCCCATTCATTGTAGTATAGTATAAATGGCACTCAAGCTAAACAGAATCCATTTTTTATTAGCTCATCCATAAAATGCTTATCAAAATGAGGAGATTCTGATGATAGCTAATTTACTTTTACAAGTGTAATGTTCGGTATTATGCATAGTCACATATAAATAATAACTTTCTTTTATATCTGAGGTTAAAGTGAGGTCTCTTAGAAGAGGAGCTCCACCCTGACAGAACGGAAAAACAGGATGGATGCAGTAGCAGATGGAACAAAGAACCTTGTTAAGAAGGAATGCAGCTGTTCCTTATCTTCTATGGAATCTGACCTGTCACAGTCAAGAAAATTAACACTTCAGCAAAGAACAATAAATAGAAGACACTTTTTTATTAAATAATTATCTGAAGATAAGCCATCAGAAAAGTTAAATATGGACAATGATGAAGACATATTCTATTTTTATGCTTCGTGGCATAATTAAAGTGAAAAAATACCTATTCTTAAAATGTTACCAATTTTAATTTAACTCTTATAAACACTGTTAGACTTGCTCATTAAAGGTTGTTTCATGAACAATGGAAAGAAAACTATAATAGCTATAATTTTCCTAAAAATTCCTTTGGTACACCATGCATTTCCTACTCAAGTATCCTACAATCGCTTGCTGTGTTGAGCTTTTTTCTGCAATGTTACTTTTAAAACATAGTAATTCTCCAAATTTTAAATCCTCAGTTTTTCATTATTGAGAAATTAATTATGTCTCACTGTTATATTTTTTAATATCTTTACCATTTTTTTTCAGCAACAACTGGAGAGTAGTTCTAAATGTTTGTCCATAGCAGTCTTTAACAGATAACCAAATTTCATTTTTCCTCCAAATCCTAATATGGGTCATTATTTCATCCCTATTAAAGTTTTATATTTGAGATATAATTTCTCTCCCTGGTGTTTCTTAACAATATTTTAATTTACAATTTCATATGTAAATACCTTTGCTGCCTAAACCGCTCTGATGCACCAAGACAGACTTCACAAGACCTCTGAACATGTCCCGTGTTATCTGGCACCAAAACATCAGCGGCAGATACTTTAAGTCCTGCAAGTTTTGAGGTGTGGCCTCAGTTAATCAGATTGAGCATCTCAAGGATGCAAACTATTTCTGAATAGATTTCCAGTGTTGCAGGGTGTACATTGGGAACACCATTGCCACGTAGGGTGTACGTGGTCTGCAACAATCTTCAGGTAGATGGTACATGTCAAAGCAAGATCTACATGAATGCCAGGATCCAAGGTTTTCCAACAGAACAATACCCAAAGCAGAACAATACCCAGAGCAGAACACTGCCACGGCTATCTTGCCTTCTTCCCATAGCACATCCTGCTGCCATTTCTTCCACGGGTAAATGACACACACGCACCCAGCCATCAACCTGATCTAAAACAAAATGTGATTCATCAGAACAGGCAACCTTCTTCCATTGCTCCATGATCCAGTTCTGATATTCACATCCCCACTCAAATCCCAACTGAAGGTGCTTTCGGTGGTGGACAGGATTCAGTCTGCAGCTACGCAGCCTCATACACAGCACACTGTGTATTTTTACTAATATTTATACTTAAAAAATGAACATACCAATAATAAAAGTATATATTTCTATATCCTTTAGTGGGAATATTAAATATACCCTTATAACAAATATGGCTACGTCTTGCTACCCCAGATTGAGTAATTCTAATTCATAAACATAGATTTTATATATTTTATATATGTAAAATATATTAAAATATATAATTTTAAATATATATATATAAAGATGTAAAAAACAGATAGTAGTGAGCATGTACGTGTGTGTCAGTGAGCATGTCTGTAGTAAACGTGTGTGTTTACTACAATCTCTACATATATATATATATATATATATATATATATATATGTATACATATATATATATATAAATGCCAGGCCTATAAGTCATTGTGCCATACATTTTTTCCAGGGCTGCTTTGCATTTCCAGTCTGGCCCTGCTTACAATGTATTGGCCTTTACAATGGTATGAAAAAAACTATATTATTTAACTATGCATAAGGAAGTGGGATATTGTACAGATTAGGTTTTATAGTTTTGTATTGTTTCTCTTGTGCTCTATACCTAACATGGTGTTACTCGGTTCATCACGAGGAAATGTAAATTGAACATATATTCACAGAAATAAGAATATTACCCTGTCCGAAAGAATAAAACCGTACAAAATCACCAATACACATGCATGACCCAGTTGTTCCTGGAGATGTTCAGTATCTGCTCTTTCTTATTGCTGATGCAAAAGGGCAAACTAAGGTAAGAAAAATCAAGATTGGTGATAACCCCGAGAGCAAACCCATGAAGATCTATCCTTCTTGCTTCACATATGAGAAAATCCAAAGCCTTTCAGATGGGTACTGAAGCCATCTGTATTTAACAAGGTATTGCCTCCCACACCACCATTTAAATGTATTTCACCTTTTCTAAATCCCTTTCTCTTCCTTGTCACAGACAGCATTTAAGGACATACAAACAAGGCTCAAACTATTAACGCACCATATAACTCCTGAGATAAACAGATATAAAGACTGGCAGACAGACAGACTACACACACACATATTTTATGCCAGTTCATATATTCCAGATTTTGTACCAAGTGATCACTATTGTAAGCTTTTTAAATATTTGTAGTGGCTGATTTCCTGACTGATTAATGAAGCATTTAGTAAAAGTAGGAAACAGGCTATTGTCTGTCTATCTCAGTTTCTTTTTTATGGTTATGGTTCAAATGATCCGAAGTACATAGCCTGGCAATATCTTTTTTTAACTACACCCTGATAACAAACATATTCGAAAATAAATTCTAACTACAGAAATGTGTCCTGTTGGCATATTTTGTTCCTAACATTTTAAAACAGCAAATTTATTGTTATGGTGTGAAATCAATATCAGCAAAATACAAAATATTTTTTTTTGCTTCTCCAGAAATTCTATTCTATCCATGCCATCTCACAAGCACTATATTTTTCTGACATTAAAGGAACACTCCAAAGGCAAAAAAATACTTTATTTTGGTAACAATTTAGTAGTTATAACCTCTATGAAAATATGCATGCATTAATTATGCATTTTTCTCATTAGGTTTTTATCTAAAAACAGCATGCAAAAACTGTAGATTTCTTGTCTGAAGCATTTTCAAGCCCTCCCATTCTAACTTGACTAGATTTTCTGTGGCTGTCCAATCACAGACTTCCAAATGCATGTCAATGAGAAATCTTTACAAGACATGTACTCTGGGCAATTGCTGACTCTTGAGTTTAGCTCCACTGAGCTAACAAAACCAGGAAGTAACAGAAACCAGCTGTCTGATTGCCAGCTCAGAGGTTGTAACAAGGTTATTTTGTGTTATTTTTTTAATTGTAAATCTTAGTATTCTAAGGCATGATATAGTTTATACAAAGAGATGGGGTAGGGCTGTGCCAGCAGCAAAGTAAAATAACGTAAAATAGTCCAAAGGAGTCTCACTAGAGCAACAATGCTTGATGGGATATAGATGAGTAGTTGTTTCAGTAGGGGAGCGTCCTAGTGTCTCAAGGTATTCACATATGTGAAAGACAGAGATACAGGAACAACCAGTAGTGCGATATGTTTAAAATCTAAAGGGTAAAATAGTAGTAGAAGGTAGAAAACTCATTTAAAAGAGCTATGGTCAGCTCTGGTGTGAAGAGCGTACAACAGTATAATCCCCGCTGCTGGGATGTGTAAAGGAAATGCGTCTATCAGCGCCGTCTGGTCATCCAAAGCTCCAGGGGAAATAAAAAGAGACGACAATAGTGCTCTCAATTTGATAAAAGTAAGTAAAAGTAACTAGAATAATACTTGCAGGTATAGAGCAGAAACTACTGCTCTTTTAATAAAGTGTTTGTGGTATGAAATTTTCCTGCCTTTTTATTATTGTTCCTGCACTTAAAGAAATCCCAGGTGGGGATCATACCATAACCAGACGGCGCTGATAGACGCATTTCCTTTACACATCCCAGCAGCAGGGATTATACCGTTGTGCGCTCTTCACACCAGAGCTGACCATAGCTCTTTTAAATGTGAGTTTTCTACCTTCTACTACTATTTTACACTTTGGATTTTAAACATATTGCACTACTGGTTGTTCCTGTATCTCTGTCTTTCACATATGTGAATATCCTGAGACACTAAGACACACCCCCACTGAAAAAACTACCCATCTATATCCCATCAAGCATTGTTGCTCTAGTGAGAATCTTTTGGACTATTTTACGTTATTTTACTTTTCCGCTGGCGCAGCCCTACCCCATCTCTATGTATTGTCTCATCTATTGAGGGATTTGAGGGGTCTCCTTCGTTTGGGTTGCTGCCTATCTACATATTGTTTGTTAATTAGCGCTGAAAAAAATATAATACATTTCATGAAAAGTATATAAAATACATATTCTTATATTCTATGTTTTCTGTGGGTTTTAAAATGAAAAAAAAAAATACAATGTATAGTGTAGATTGTAATTTATTAAGTAAACAACAATTAATAAAATGGGTTCTATATAATTTAAAATTTTTTTCAACAATTTACCCAAATTTGATATGGAACAAGTCCAAAATGTGTTCTTACAGACGGTTTTCAGTAAGTCTATAACGTTCTTAACGTTCTTAAAAAGTTGTCTTCAAATACCCCATTAGAACAGCTGAAGCACGCATATCCCATAATATAATTACAATATTAGTGTTTTGTTATATTTTATGTTTTCAATGATTGTTAATTTTATAATGTTGTGTTAATTTGAAAGGAGGAATAAGACATTTTTAATTTGCCCAAATGTGTACATCACTTCTGAATTTGTTACTGTGCAGAAAAGATATACCAAGTCAATTATTAGCATTATATGTCTGTTCAGCAATATGTTGCCAAGAACCTATCTGTTAGGTAAACACGTGAAGCACTTATCAGATTAGCCCGTGTTTATTGGACTTTATCAAATGCTTCTTTTGTTTTGCTTTGGAACAACCTAAAAAGAAAAGGTACAGCTCAGCCATTTGGTGATGATTTATTTTAGTAATCTCTCCAATACTTTTATTGTCAGTTTCTTCAAAAACATTCACAGTTTGCAAGTGAACCTTTAAATCTACAGTAGTATAATGCCACTGTAAATATAATATAGTTATAACACACAGCACTTATATTAAACATGGAGCCTGCGGCTTCCATTGAGGTACTCTACCCAGTAATGTATTTGGGACAGGGTTAATGCTCTTTAAGCAATTCCACTAATAAGACAGTTTTCCTTAAAGTTTCTACAGGTTTAATAGATTATTTAATAGATTTAGCTAAAGGAGCACTATAGTATGAAAAGACCGTGTTTACATTAAAATGTCTGCAGACACATGCTATACTCACCAGAACAAGTACATTAAAGGGATCCTATAGTGCCAGGAAAACAAACCAGAATTTCTGACTCTATAGGCTCCTGGAGTGCCCCCCTCCCGCGGGGCTTACGGGGTTAAAACCCCTTAAGCCAACTACCTGAATCCAGCACCAATGTCAATGCACCAATACTGGTTGGCCTATTTTCACTCAATTTTGATTTGTGATTTGGTTCCGAATCAGCACCGAAATTCTGTTGAGTATAACCGACATATGAAATCACAAAAAATGTTCTCTTTTTGGGAAAAATGGTTCAGCCACGTCAAATGTTCTCGAAGTGCACATGTCTAATACAGATATTTATATAGACAGTACTAGTCCCAGTTATCATAGGAGCACCCGGGGCTGTAAGGAGGTTTATATTTTAAATATTATTTTACAATATTAACAGTTTATTAAAAATATTATTAAAGTCAGAACCACCTGTACTATTCAGATTGGTTTCCATTATATTGCTCTTATCAGAAATTAAATAGAAGAGTTGATTAATGGCTGTTCATATTCTCCAATGATTCATATGATTTAAATGGGTCAAAATGTTCCATGCTTCATCGGTCTCCTGAAATAGAATCCTATCAGTGGTATTTTAAATATGGAAACATTGAGTAAAATGTGTTTTCCAATTGTATTAAAACTACTGTGGATAATATATGTGCAATTACGCTTTAGATTTTACTTCTAACTGTTGGCAGTTCATTCTGTCCTAACATAATAGTCTTCCATCGGGGTTTAGTTGTACAGGATATTTACTGCAGTATTAACATTCTGTTCTAAACACAGAATCCATCCAGGGTTAGTCACTAAAGTGAAAATTCTAGTGAATTCAAAGTGAATTTAAAACTGAAGACCAAAGTAGTTGATCTGAAAGCATAGCTGATTTTTTTTCCAATTTAGTTATGTTTGCCTTAAATTTGAAATTCGCTTTGAATATAGTAAATAACCCCATATAATTTCAAAAATATCTAATGCTTTTTAGTGCATCAAAGTAAGGTATTACTAAATGGTAAAATAAAATCTAATGTTTTTTAATATAATATTTTAAAAGCTATTATTTCTTTAAAAGGTTTGCGCATTGTTCCTGAAATGCAGTTTATTTTGCCTTATTTTTTTAATGCATGCAAAATATTTGTTTAAGAGATAATCAGGGATCATTTTTGTCAGTGTAAAAGTTCAAATGAAACAGAAAATTTAAGTTTGAAAAAACATACATATATTTTAAAGGGGGTCCACCAGCATCAAACACTCAATATAAATAGAAATGCTATGCCTTGTAAGACTAGACATAAGGCATCATTAGGATAACTACAATACAACAATATAATTAACCATTTTAGCTGTTCTCCCAGTGACACTTATAGCAAAAGTAAAATAAATAAAATAATGCATGTTGGGATATGTGAGACCCCCTAGCAAGAATATATGGAGCTTATTATCCCTGAGAAAGTAACAGTGAGAGAGGTGGCCAGGTCTTTCTATTAAAACAAATATATCTAAATAAAGTAGGTTCTTGTAGAACCTCAGTAATACTAGAAGAGGCCCTATAGACTACATCTCCACTAGAGTTGCCCGTGGCAAAAAAATGCAGTTCATCCAAATCATCTCACCTGAACAAAAAACTTTATTTGGTCAGACTGTATTTCATCCATATGGTGTTTTTATGGTTTGGACGAATGTCCGAACTTTTTTCCGTAACCCTTCCCCTTTTTCTGGCACCACAGACCGGAATCTGAATCACAATGCAAACAAAATTGCTTGTCCATTGCCCCTTTGGTATATTTTGTGATATTGCATATGACGATCTAAAAGTACGAAATTTAGACGAATAACCAAACACCCAAAATGCAGACAAATCGCAATTCGACCAAAAACACATGCACATATTTACTCTCCACTTTCTCTACTTCATAAACTGCAGGTTGGAGAGTAATGATAAAGTAATAATGCTACATAATGCTGCTCCCACCTATCTATCCTCTTATACACAAGTATGTCCCATCTAGGCCCTTACGATCTGCTGAAGACTTACGTCTATCTTCTGTCCGTACTTCCACCTCTGATGCTCGCCTTCAAGATTTCTAGAGGGCTGCACCGTTCCTGTGGAACTCGCTTCCCTCGTCCGTTAGATGCTCACCCAATCTCCATTCCTTCAAAAAATCGTTAAAAACACACTTCATTAAAGCGTATCAATTAAATTGTTAATAGCTCCTGACTGATTCCTCTTCTGCAACTGTCACTACTCTAATACTATCCTTACCTTTTTGTGTCATTTTACCCCACTCCCTCTAGCATGCAAGCTCGTTGAGCAGGGCCCTCAACCCCTCTGTTCCTGTGTGTCCAACTTGTCTGGTTACAACTACATGTCTGTTCGTCCACCCATAGTAAAGCGCTGCGGAATTTAATGGCGCTATATAAATAACATAATAATAATAAAGGGACCTGGAGATGCCCAGTGTACTTAATCAACATATATCCGATATAAAATACGATTCTAAAATTTATCAAATTCCCATATGGTTGCATATTCAGACTTCAGTGAATAAGCTTACTGTTGAATTGCAGATTTTCCATATGGTGGTGGGGGTTATTTAAAAAATAAAGAATGATTTACATAATCCAGACATTCCTCTGTCAACTTCTCTTTGGCAAACATTTTTTTCTAACAATACCCTTGTGTATTATGGTCCAAGAACAGCATTTTTTTCTAAGTTGTTGAAAGAACATTTGAAACCTCTACTCAGTCAGGATTAGTTCTCAGTTGGCAACAGTAACTAGAACTCCTGCACATGGATATCTGCAAATAAGGGTTATTTTAACTTTAGTCTGATCTAATTCATATAATAATTCATACTTACACCTTCTAACAGCTAGAATGAAGGGGGATTCTCAGAATTCTCACATTTTTATTTTATTAAATCAGAGGTAGTAATAAATGATATTCAGCAATATAAGAACTTTTTGAGATAGAACTTTAAATGTGCAATCTACCATTTGTCCAATCTGGTATATCCAGTTTACACGACAATGCATCAATATTGTGTAATAGTGTAAACATAAAATATAACATTTGATTTCTTGATCCACCTAATCTACTATTATAGATGACGTGACATAGAAAGTGTCAATTACGTAAGATTCTTATTTTGCTGTTAATGGGAAACTAAACACTGTACCTAACTGCTTAATCTTGTTTTCAACCATTTAAACCATTTAAATAATTTCTAATGTTTTAATGCTAATCAAGAATCCCCAGCAGCTTGGGCTGCTATTCTGCTTGGGCTAAAGAAGAAGCCTTAGTTTGAGCAGAAATGTATGAATTGTATGGCTAGAAGGTAGTGTGATTTCTGCCTTAGCCATACCTATAGTGGGAAGTGGGCTGGGAGTGGCAGAGAGCCTTATTTAGTCTTTAACTACTCTAAAATGGTTTAAAGGGAAACTTTAGAGTTAGGAATACAAAATTGCATTACTAGCACTATAGTACCTTACAGTGATCCCCTCACTCGCCTGCCCCACCTGCAGCTCATAAAGGGTTAAAAACTCTTTTGTCATTTATCTGATTCCAGCGCCAATGTCCCTCGGCATTGGGTGAGGATCCGCCTTCGCTCCTCCTCCCCAATGTGACCTAAAACGCATGTGCAGAGATTGTCGAGATCGCATTAGGACAACCCCATAGGAAAGCATTAAATCAATGCTTTCCTATGGGGTTTTAGCTGATGCTGGATGAGATCATGCAGAGCGTGAGGATGTCCAGCATCAGTTAGGCGACCAAAAGTAGCCTAGTGACCCGGTAATGACTCCAGTGGCGGTCTGGTATACATAATTCTTTTATTTATTAATTTTTGTTTCTTTTGTTTATTTAATGTGGTGGTTGGTTAGCAAGTGTTGGCCATTCGTCACATAAGTAACCCTTGCACCGCCAAGGTTTTTATTACTATCTGTCTGCTGGCTACTAGTGCTGTTCAGGGCCTGCATTACAAAATTGGTGTATTATTAACAATTCACAAATAATTGCAGTCCGAATGTGCATGAACGCAGCCAGATGGTTTTGCCCCATTCGGTGCGGGGTCATTTGGACTTTAATGAATTACCCAATTAGATTTATATGACATGGAAAATGATCTTGTTCAGCTGAATTTTCTTTAAAGGCAGACATTTCACCTGGCACTGCTTAAGGCTATAGTAAAGATTTTACAGCTTGACATTTTGTGGACAACAACTGTTGGTTTGTAGGTTTGCTTCGAAATCGAGAAAAGTGGATGAAAACAGGTCACAAGAAGAAAAGTCAGCAGGGCCGACTGGCCCACCGGGATACCGGGAAATTTCACCTAGTGCGCACCGGGCCTGCTCTCCCTGCAATTTTTTTTTTTTTTATATTCTTTATTTTTACTGTGCGATTAATAACAATCAAGCCCTTGGAGCCACGACAGAAGTCTAAGGCAAAACATTTATATACATTTTCAGCGTGGCTAACAATAATTCTGCACATTTTTAGTAAGATAAGTTAGATGTCATTTGGTCAAATAGGGCATAAAGTACATAGCCAAAATCGCATTGTGTGGCTGACGGTTCAGTTATGACGCTAGTGTTATGTGACATTATCAGAGGGTTATGATATCTGTAAGGCAACATCTGTAAACGCTGTGGGTGTGTGTGATGTCAAGATAGCTAGACTCTTGTTGCTTAGCCACAGGTGTGGATTCACATATAGGATATGATAAGTCTCGTTATTCTACGAGGTCTGTACGGCCAGTGTTTCCTAGTATCACTGTTGTTGTCACTGGGGCCATGAGCTTGATGCCCGGCTAAGGGGCTGCATGTGTTGGTTATAGAAGTGGGTCTATCGGGTGTTAGTGCACGGTCGGTTGGCCGCTCTACGGAAGTGTGCACACGCTGCCGTGTCTAGGGTGAAGCCTAGTGTGTGAGAACGAGGAAAACCAGAAATATTCAATTATAAAAAAAAAATGTAGAGGCTAGTGGTAGCTTAGGGTAACTGTGTATGTTGGGTACACCATAACATAAGTGAGAGTTCAAGTGGTGAACGTTGCGGCTCCGGTCAATGGAGGCTTCCGCGGGACAAACACAGTTACTTTCTCCGGGTCCCAGTGTTGGGGTGCGGGATCGGGTCTCTGCAGTCCGGCTGGCGGTAGTAGGTCCTGTGTGAGTCCCAGTGTGTGCAACAGGGTCTGTGCCTCAGTGATGTCGCGGACTGCGTGCTGGGTTTCTCCGTGTTGGATTATCAGTGTTCGTGTCAGCCTCCATTGATACTGGATGTTCTTCTGCCTAAGGAGGGTGGTGAGCGGTTGGAGGGATCTCCACCACGCCAGAGTGCCTCTCGAGAGGTCTGGATAAAAAGTGAGTTGCATTCCTTCAAAGTTGTAAGAGTCCCGGTTTTTGAGGGCCATGAGCATTGTTGCCTTGTCCTTGTCATTGCGAAACCGGACAATTAGATCCCTTGGGGCGGCTGCTGGGGCATTCGGTGCTTTTGGTATGCGGAAGCAATCTTCCATAGTCATGGATTTGGCCTGTCTTGGGGATAGTAATGCTACTGTGAGGCGCCTCACCATGTGTGGTAGTTCCTCTGTGGGTATAGCCTCCGGGACGCCTCTAATTTTTAAATTGTTTTTGCGCCGCATGTCTTCCAGCATCGCGAATTTGGCATCATACGCTGCGTTTTGTTTCTGGAGCCCCAGGATTGTTTGTTGCAAGGAGGCAATTTGTTGTGTATGCTCCCCTGTAGTGGCTTCCACGGCTCCGATCCGGCCTGTCAGGCCCTGCAGGTCTGCGCGTAGGTTTGCCATGTCTGCCAGGATATTGTGTTGTAGGTCCGCCAGCATATTTTTAAGCACTGCTGTTCTTACCGGTTCTTTATCTGGGCTGACCGGTTTGGTTGTGGGTGCCGGTCTAATCGGCATGTCGTCTTCTTCGTCCTCCAGGGACGGTTCTTCAGACAGGTCTGAATAGGCCTCAGGGTAGTCGGACATTTTGGGCCCGCCGGCCTGTTGTGCCTGCCTTAGGAGCACTCCGATATCGTGACTTAGTCTGGGTTTATCAGGCTTTATCTTTTTGGTTTTTCGACCCATGTTGTAGTGTGGGTCTACTGCCTGCCTCTACCGTCGTCTCGGTCCAGCGATATTGCAGGTAAAGTGCGTGAATTGCTCGGTGTGTCTCGGAGCTCCGAGACCGTGCGGCCATGCAGTTCAGTCGCTTAGCCACGCCCCCCCCCTCTCCCTGCAATTTAGAGTCGACCGGTGAGAGAAAGACTTTGTATTAAAGGAACACTATAGTCTCCAGAACTTCGACAGTTTAATGTAGTGGTTCTGTTGTCTCTAGCCTTTCCCTGTATGCTGAGCACTGTAAATGCTACCCTTTCAGAGAAAATGCAGTGTTTACATTGCTGCCTAGGAACATCTCTGGTGACAGTCACTCAGACGGCCACTAGAGCTGCTTCCTAGTCCAGTGCTGCACAGTGTGTAGCACCTATGTTGAGCATCTCCACGCTCTGCATGGAGGTGCTGAACGCTCCCCATAGAGATGCACTGATACAATGCATCTCTATGAGGAGATGCTGATTGGTGCGGTGAAGTACAGCATTTTGCCACACATGCGCAATAGCCTCCAAATGCTTTCCTATGGGAATTAAATTGGCATTACCTGAGATCATCCAGTTGTCAGACAAAGTGAAGAGCACACTCTTGTTACTTCAAAATAAGCAAGATGACGTCATTTATTTTACTGCTGTGCAATAAGATACATTCACAATTTCAGTCCAATCATGAAACTCTTCTTAATATGGCAAGGTAGTTAGACTGAAACATCGATTATATGTGTCAGGATTACAGTATGATCCAGCACGTAGAATTGTGTAACACAGTGGACTAATAGGTAACATATACCGGACCTTAGAATGGCTGGACTAACGTACCAAAGAATAGTCAGGAATAGCCGAGGTCAAGGGACACAGAAAGAGACACAACGATAAGGAAAGGCCAGGGGTCAGGGATGTCAGGAAACAGGGAAGTCAAAACCAATGCCAAAGTCAAAATACCAGAATAACCAGAATCAATAACGCGCTCTCGGACAACCACAAGGGAAACCACAACAGGGCACAGAGCAGGAGGAGAACTGGGCCTAAATACCCCTCCTCTAGATCTGATAGGCTGTAATCGGCCTTTGACCACAAAGGCAGTTACCAGGTTCCCATTTGCATAATAGCTGCTCAGCACAAACCCTCCTGTGGATTTGATTGCTGCTCGGCACAACTTTTCCTGTCAGGAGAGTAATGTTGCTCGACACAACTTTTCCTGTCAGAAAAGTAAATGTAATTAATCACATATTTATATGCAGATGAATACGTGACAATATGCAAATGCACGTCTGCTTACAACAAATTCGCTCTTTCGTTTATTTTGAAGCCCTATGATTGCTTTCTTTCACGTTTGAGTTATAGTGTTCGGTTTTAAGTTGTTGTTTTTCTGCTTTCATATCTACACACTATGCTGGCACAATGCATTATGGGGCTGGTGTAGAAATTTTTTTTAAGGGCTGCTTTTCATTCCCAGTCCAGCCCTGGAAGTCAGCTATTCTCCAGCTTGGAACTAATTCCTGAATAGTGATGTCCCGAACTGTTCGCCGAACGGTTCGCCACGGACTCTAGTCAGCAGACACATTCCAGCCAATCAGCACAGGCAATAGTTGGTTTTTTTTTACATTAGGACAACAATTATTTGGTGAAACGCTGCCTTAGGTGCCCCATGGATGAGCCACCACTCTCCAGGTGGTCTAAAGCAGTGGTCTCCACCTCAGTGCTCATGGACCACCTACAGTCCAGGATTTATGAATTTCCTTGTTTTATTCCAATGGAGATACTGACAAACCCTGGACTGTTGTTGGTCCATGAGGACTGGTTTGGAGACCACTGGTCTATAGTGTGCATGGGTTGAGTATCCAGATCCGACAGGTATATCCAGAATTAGATGCTATGGGAATAAACTCAGTGGATTTGACACTTTGTAAACATGTGTATAAAAGCATTAGCGAGTTTTCTCTGACAAGGTATATGTCACTTAAACAGAAGACAGTTGTTCCCTTAGCTTTGGAACACTGAGTTATGTCTGAGGATATTGCATACCCTGTCCAGTTTAATGGAGATTTGTGGAATCCTAAAATAGGAAATTACAGTCTGAGTGTTAATAAAGTAGTATTTATTCTATAAATGGAGACAGGGTGCACACTTAATAGAGGTGTGAGATATGTGTACATTTTTGGATCATAGCAATAAGTGCTATAAGCACCTCCAAAAAGTTATTGGAGAAGATGGGCTGTGATATACCTTGAAATTTGCCTCCAGATAACAGAAGTAATAGACAAATGTAGGACAGTTAGCATCGTAGTCATTCCTAGTATGATACAAATGATAAATGATAAAGAATTCATTGTAATCCTTTGGTCTCTTCAAAGAACTGTAACAACCAACATTCTCTTAACCGTTCTGGATTTAGCCCCTCTTTCAGTGAACTGGATTTGATTCTGCTATACCAATTCTACTAAAATGCACTAATACATTCCCAAATAGAGCTCCATGTTCACACATACTGCTACACTACATAAATATAGACCCACATTCACATGCTTCCATATTTCACAACATGCCCCAACATGCAGGTACACGGCCATCCTATAGATATACACTCACACCCTACCACAATACACAAACACACACCCCTCCACCCCTCCCCCCGTTCAACCACATAGCCATGCTGCACTAATACTCCTTTAATGAGAGGGAAAGGGGAATATGGGGTATGAAAAGAGTTATTAGAAGTAGAGAAGTAGAAAGAGGGTGATACAGATTGGTGAAATGTAAAAAAATTAATAAAAAAATAAAACATGCATATAGATAAACCATGAATATACCATGATGCCAACACACACTATAATTACACTATATGCCCACACACTGATACTCCATAGAAATACAACTTCACATTCATTCACACTGCCCTGCTGCTAAAATACACCCTCACATTCACACACTGCAATGTTGCACAAATACACTGCCACTTTCACACACACTAACACGCAAGTGAAATACACCACCACATTCATACACTTTCACAGTGCACAAATACACAGTTACATAAAAAAAGACATACGTCCATCAAGTTCAATCTTTCTCAAATTTGTTTTTGCTGTTGATACAAAAGAAGGCAAAAAATCCAGTTTGAAAAGCTTCCAATTTTGTCACAAACTAGGAAAAAATTCCTTCTTGACCCAGAATGGCAGTCAGGTATCTCCTTGGACCATATCCCCTCTAAGGCACCGTTTTTCCGAACTAAATATATTTAGATTTGTTAACCTTTCTACATAACTAAAATGCTCCATTCCTTTCTTTAAAACAAGTGCCCAAAATTGCACAGCATATTCAAGGTGTGGTCTTACCAGTGATTTATAAGGAGGTAAAATTATATTTTGGCAATTGACATTGCGCATTGTTGCCTAGTTTGTTTATAACAATTCCCAAATCCTTCTCCTGTGTTGTTATCCCTAATTCTCTACCATCAAGAGGGTAAGTTGCTTGTGCATTCTTTACCCTGAAGTGCATAACTTTGCATTTTTCTGCATTAAATTCATCTGCCATTTGAGTGCCCAGTTCCCCAATATATCTTAATTCCTATGCAGAAAAGCTGACATTGTATTATGTTAAAGAGTTTTGTGTCATCTGCAAAAACTGAAACAATGCCTATTTCAAGATCATTTATAAATATTTTAAAAAGAACAGAACCCTGAGGGACACATATTACCACTTTTGTCCAGCTTAAAAATGTACCATTAATGACAACTCTCTGTACTCTATCTTAAAGCCAATGTTCTACCCAAGAACAAGAATTTTCATCCAAACCAATTTCTTTTAGTTTGAACACTAACGTAATGTGAGGCACCATATCAAATGCCTTGGCAAAATCTAAGTAGATCACATCCACTGCAACACCCTGATCTATACTTCTACTTACTTCTTCGTATCATGCAATTAGGTTAGTTTAAAATAACCTATGTTTCATAAAACCATGCTGATTTATGCTATTAATCATAGGCGTGCGCACGGGGTGTGCCGGGTGTGCCTGGGCACACCCTAATCCCCGCGGCACGCCTATGTATATTGAGAACGGCAGGGGAGATCTCAGGATCTCCCCTGTCGGCTCATGCAGAGCCGGCGCTATCCGAGCGCCGGCTCTGCTCTCAGCCTCCCTCCCCACTGACCCACATGCAGGGAGGGAGGCAGGAGAGGACCCGGCGGAGCTCTTGCCGGCAGCTCCGCCGGGTTCCTCTCGCGAGATATGAGCGTTGCCGCGGCAACGCTCAAATCTCGCGAGAGTGAACTCTAGCCCCACAGGGGTTAGAGTTCACTCTACACTGGACCACCAGGGATCACAGCAGCAAGGATCCCCTCCTCCAGGGAAGGAAGCAGCAGCACGATCCCCCCTCCCTACAAAAGGTAAGAAGGGAGGGGGGATAGCAAGTAATGTACCCCCACCTCCACCCCCACAATCACCCACACAACACACACAGCACACACACATACAGCACCCACACACATACAGCACACACACACATACAGCACCCACACACATACACAGCACCCACACACATTCAGCACCCACACACATTCAGCACCCACACACATTCAGCACCCACACACATTCAGCACCCACAGACATACACAGCACCCACACACATTCAGCACCCACAGAAATACACAGCACCCACACACATTCAGCACCCACACACATTCAGCACCCACACACATTCCAGCACACACACAGCACTCCACACACATTCAGCACCCACAGA
>OW240915.1:264794183-264828128 GCA_933207985.1 Pelobates cultripes | reverse complement strand
TAGATGATCCAGAGTTGGGTAGAGGATCTAGTGTGTGTCTGGAATGAAATGTGTTTAGGGGTGCTGTGTGTGTGTGAGGGGTGCTGTGTGTATATTTATATGTGTATATATTATATAAATATGTTTGGAAGTATTGTGTATGTGTGTGATGCAGTGTATCGGGGGGTTGTGTGTGTATGTGAGGGGTGCAGTATGTGTGTGTGATGGATCCTGTGTATGAGGTGTGGATGCTGTGTGAGGGTGCTGTATGTGTGGGTGCTGTATGTGATTGATTTGTGTGAGGGTACTGTGTGTGTGGGTGCTGTGTATGATGTGTGTGAGAGTGTTGTGAGTGCTGAGTGTGAGTGCTGAGTGTTATGTGTTTGAGAGTGATGTGTGAGAGTGCTGAGTGCTGTGTGTGAGAGTGTTGTGTGTGATAGTGCTGTGTATGTGTGTGAGAGTGCTATGAGAGTGCTGTGTTTGTTGTGTGTGAGAGTGCTGTGTGTGTTATGTGTGAGAGTGCAGAGTGTGAGAGTGCTGTGTATGATGTGTGTGAGAATGATGTGTATGATGTGTGTGAGAGTGCAGAGTGTGATGTGTGTGAGAGTGCTGTGTATGATGTGTGTGAGAGTGCTGAGTGTGATGAGTGTGAGAGTGCTGTGTATGATGTGTGTGAGAGTGCTGTATGTGAGAGTGAGTGCTGTGTGTGAGAGTGCTGAGTGTGAGAGTGCTGTGTATGATGTGTGTGAGAGTGCAGAGTGTGATGTGTGAGAGTGCTGTGTATAAATGTGTGTGGGGGGGTAAATAAACAAATAAAAAACTATGGGGGGGTAAATAAATAAAAAAAAAAAAACTAAGTAGGCATTAAATCCCCCCCTCCCTCTTACCTTTAGCCTGGGAGGGGGGGACAGGCACATGGTAGCTGGGAGGAGGGGGACCGGCACGGTGACATCATCCCTAGTGGTCCAGTGGTGCGTGAACTCTAGCCTGAGGGCTAGAGTTCACTCTCGCGAGATCCGGTCGTTGCCATGGCAACGCGCCGGATCTCGCGAGAGGAACCCGGCGGAGCCGCAAGATAGAGCTCCGCCGGGTCATCTCCCTCCCCAGCCGCAGGTCTATTTAAATGGGCCGGTGAGGGAGCGCTTTGATCTCCCCACCGGCCCTCCATGGAATACAGCGGGGCCGGCGCTCGGATAGTGCCGGCCCTGCATAGACCGGCAGGGGAGATCCTGTGACCTCCCCTGCCGGCCTCGGCCCATGGCCACCGCGGCCCACCGGGCATTTGCCCGGTGTGCCCGATGGCCAGTCCGGGCCTGATGACAGGTGTGCTAACAGGAGCTATCTAGCTGTTGTAAAACTATAGTCTGGCAAAGCATAATCTGACTTTCAAAAGCAGCTGGGAATCTGTGTTTAAAGGGACTCTCCAGTGCCAGGAAAACATATCCGTGGAACCTGCAGTGCCCCTCTCCCTCCCACCCCCCATCCCATGTTGCTGAAGGTTAAAACCCCTTGAGTGACTTACCTGAATCCAGCGCCGATGTCACTCTGTGCTGGGTCAGGCTCCGACCACGCTCCGGGTGATGTCGGCGGGGGATACCTAATGCACATGCGTGGCAATGACCGTGCGCGCACATTAGACCTCCCCATAGGAAAGCATTATTCAATGCTTTTCTATGGGGATTCCAGCGACTCTGGAGGTCCTCATGCATAGCGTGAGGACGTCCAGCGTAATTTAAAACACTAGAGGAAGTCCACTAGAGGAGGACTTAACCCTGCAAGGTAATTATTGCAGTATATAAAAACTGCAATAATTACACTTGCAGGGTTAAGGGTGATGGGAGTTGGCACCCAGACAACTCCAATGGGCAGAAGTGATCTGGGTGCCTGGAGTGTCCCTTTAAGATACTAAAATCAATGGTGCTCAAAGAAATGTCAGTGCAATGTGTGTATTCTTGCTTACGATTCAAATTTCCAAAAAACTGCTTAGTTCTAAAAATGTAATATTGCAAATATCAGAATTTCACTAACAAACAAAGAGTGGATTTGGTACCTTTCAGGCTCAGGGAGGATCAGCCCCTTGTGTGCTTTGGATCCAAAGTGTTCCTTACCACCAGCCTGCCTTGATCTTTAACAGCTTTATTTAGATTTACTGTAAGTTAAAATCGCACAGAATGCCTTATTCTATTTTGCTTCCCATATGGATAAAGAGTCTATAGCCACTTTAGCTGTCCTTAAAATCGCTTTCTTAAACCAGCCGCTGTGCTTCAAAGTTTTTGTTTCGGGGTAGTGTTCCACTGGCGTATGGAGCAACGTGTTTTGCTCCACCTGCCAGGTCTTCCTCAGTTGTGTATGGAGTCCTATGCTCTATATATGCCAACAATCACATGGGTCCAATTTGGAGGGTTGATCTCTAAATCCCAAAATTAAAACGTTAAATAAAAAATATTAAAAAGTAATAATGAAAAATCATAAAAAAGAAAGATTTAAAGTGGCACTGTCATGGCCGAATCCTGTTTTTTTTAACCCCCCTCCTCGACTCCACTACATCCAATTGTCCTCCTAGTCACCCTAAAATGCCCCTAAGCTCCCCATATTACCTAGGTTTTATTCTTTATGTTCTGCCCGGACCTAGGTCCTGGGTGCCGCCATCGTTGTGTGAGTAGATGAAGTCCCTGTGGGACAAGTCATTTGCCCACACTAGATAGCGCTGTGAAATTCCCTTGCATGCCCAGTTAAACACTTGGCATCTGAACGGGAATTTCATCTATTCATTCATCAGAAAGACGAATTAATGAATAGAAATGTCAAACAAACAAACACGGAATATCGGTGTTTGTTTGTTTGTGCGTTCAGTTTATTACAAAGAGGGAGCTACCGGCTCGCAGCTCCCTCCTTGTAAAATGTAAAAATAGAAGTGGCAGGGATCAGTGCTCCTGCCACTTCCTAAGCCCCCCATGTCCTCCCTCAGTCTATGGGGGTCAATATGACCCCCATAATAGCATAAGGGAGATTGAATTGAATTGAGTAGGGGCATGTCTACTAAACAGTGAGTAACCTGTGGCTCCTCACTGTTGTAAAAATAACCCCCCCTTCCAACAAATGGCCCCATGGTGGGGCATCTATTAACTAACTATGTTCTCCCCCGATCCCCCACCTGTGGCCTGCAAGTGGGGGCTATTCATCTAAACGGGGGACATAGGGTCCCCCTTTGCCCCCATCAATGAGTGGTGGTTGGGGGCCCTAAATGAAAATGAGGGAGGGATCTATTGTAATCCCCCCGGCCCCCACCCTTGAGCGGCGGGTGGGGGCCCTAAATGAAAATGGGGTGGGGGAACCTACTTATTCATTTGATAAGTTCGACGGGTGTTATGTTTTTTTTATTTGGCCTTTTTTGGAGCTGAAGAAAGAAGGTTTTAGAAAAAAGAAAACTTCTAAAGGTAAGTCTGATTTTTTTTCCAGGTATTTAGTTTTATTGTCTCCACCCTCATTATTTTTATGGTGAGGGGGGTAGGTAGGGATTGATTTAATTTTATTTGGGTGGGCTCCAACTAGGAGCTTGGGGTCCCCTAGTCACTAGGAGGTGGGGTGTATTTGTACAATTAGCCCCCACCTGCAGCTCATGGATGGGGGCCAGGGGGAGGACAATAGGCCCCCCTTATTGTTATTTAGGGCCCCCACTCGCCGTAAGGGGTAGGGGCTTGGGGGGAGGACAATAGGTTCCCCCCTTACTGTTATTTAGGCCCCATGCCTGCCGCTCAGGGATTGGGGCTGGGGGGGGGCAATAGGTCCCCCCTTCAGTTTAATAGCCCCCACTCACGCGGATGGGGGGGGATACTAGGGTTTTTTTTAACAGTGAGCAGCCACCAACTAGAAAGGATGCTTGTCTGGATCTGGTTATAATAAAAATGTTGATCTTTCCTGAAAAACATTCAGGTAGGGGAGCACTTGGAAATTAATGATCACTATATGGTCTCTCTTGAAATAAACTCAAAATTGCAAATGCACATGGGGTATATTAAAACACATAATTTTAAAAAGGCCAAGCAGCTTTACAGCTCATTGCAGGTCTGCCTTTTGAATCAAGAAATGCCTTTTTGGTTGGATCAGTCTGTTATGTGAATGGTTTAGGTTCTCTTTGTAATGGCACGAGATGATCTAATACTATTTTGAGAAATGATCAGGGACTCACCGAAGGACAAACTATTTGAGCTGTTGTCCATTTCCTCTTGAAACCTGTTTTTTGTTGTGTTTTTTTTGTTGCTCATACTAAGTAATATACTTGTGATTTAGAAAAGGCTGTTTTAGTTAAATTTATTGCTTTCTTCTGCACAAATTAGCAATACTTTCATAAACTATTCTTTATTCTCAAGATATTTTATTTTGTGCCATATCTTTTGTCTCTTTTAGTCCACAACTTGGTTCACTGGGCAGAGATAGTGAACGAACAAAGTTTTAGTAGAAAGGAGAGAAGGTGGGACCTACGCCAGGAGTCAATCTTGGCAATTTGATAATACATTGATTGAAACTTAATCTCAGAGCATGCCAAAATGCATAAAAATATGTCACTAAATTTACTCAGACCCACAAATATACTGATGCCTGATGCAGAACCGTTGTCAGTTGGTCGGTGTACTGTCTTAGTTAGATGGTAACTAAAAGCACCCTACTGGGTTTCTATAGTTAACATCAGTGCCAAGTCCAGCAGGACAATACACATTTTAGGCATCTAGTTTGTCATCCCAAATTTAAAAAAAATCATCCTGGAGACACACAAAAAAATTTCAACACAGTTGAAGATTCCAGGGTAATTCCACCCATACTCAAATATTTCAACAGTGATCTGTACACAGGCAGCCCTGCCGGGTGCATGCTTTCATGACATGTATGTGCCTTTGGGTGACACCCTCCTTTCATGATTATACATTCAACACCACTAGCACAACCTCTTGCTAAACTTGTCATCATCGCTTCTGTGTCAGACTAATACTTGTTGAAGTTAGAAATTAGAGGATAATGATGCAAGGATTCAAAGTGTGAATGCTATACTTAGTGATAAAATAACAACCACAATGTTATAGTCATTGTATATCTCAATGAAAGGCTCTTCAAACCGTGCAGGCATATAAAAGCTCTATAAATATATTCCACTTTAAATACCACTGCCATGCAATTGACTAAAGGGCATCCAAAAGCAAAAACATACTAGAACAATATTGCTTTTATTGATATAATTTACAGATATAAAGTTGTAGTGATTTACACACCAAGTTAACCATTTAAGGTTAAAATAGATTTAAGGTTAAAATAGATTTTAGGTTAAAATAGTTGGAACCCCACACCAGTGGTGTATCCTGGTTTTGTGCTGCCCTAGGCAGGACAAAATTCAGGCACCCCCCCGCGCCACCCCCACCCGCGCAACCGCCACCCAACCTTCCCCCACCTTCTAAATACACACACACACACATTCACTGACAGATACGCATTCACTAGCTAACAGAAACACACACTCACTAACAGACACACACTCACACACACACTCACTAACAGACACACACACTCACAGGCAAACACACACACACACACACTAACAGGCAAACACACTAACAACAGGCAAACACACACACTAACAGACATCCTCACTAACAGACATCCACACTAACACTAACATACATACACTAACATTAACATACACACTAACACTAACAGACACACACTAACACTAACAGACACACACACACTAACATACACACACTAACAGACATCCACACTAACAGACATCCACACTAACAGACATCCACACTAACAGACACACACACACTAACACTAACATACATACACTAACATTAACATACACACTAACAGACACACACTAACACTAACATACACACACACACTAACAGACACACACTAACATACACACACTAACATACACACACTAACATACACACACTAACATTAACATACACACTAACATTAACAGACACACACTAACACTAACATACATACACACACTAACACTAACATACATACACACACTAACATACACACTAACAGACTTCCACACACACACACTAGTGTTTTTTTTATTTTTTTTTATTTAACCCCCCCAGCCTCCTTACCTTTGGTAATGCTGGGGGGGGGGTTCTTCCTCTCCCTGGGGTCCAGTGGCTGCAGCGCTGGGCGGGCGGGCGGGCGGCCGCCGAGGGAGCTCTTCCCCTGAGCGCTCTGCTCTGCTCAGCTCCCTCGGCGGCCGCCCAGCGCCCAGAATGTCTGTTAGCTGCGAGACTAACAAGGCATTTGCCCTGGGCATTTGGGGGGCGGCGTTTTTTGCTGCCCCCTGAAAAATGCCGCCCAAGGCAAATGCCTTGTTTGCCTCGCGGCTAATACGCCCCTGCCCCACACCCCTGAAATGTCAACATGCAAATTAACTTTTTGTAAAGAATACTTTAAAGATAAAATAATCCTAAAACAGTGTCTTTTTTTAAAATAGATTATACTTATAAATATAATATAATGCAGTTAGTTAAATATATAATTTTACTGTGTTTTCAGGTGTTGAGTGGGGTTTGATTTATCCAGAAGCAAATGGAGATTACCAATCGCCTATCAATATTAATTCAAGAGAAGCTGTGTATGATCCCACATTGCTAGCAATCAAGCTATCACCAAACTATGTTGTCTGCCGTGACTGCGAAGTTCTTAATGATGGCCACGTAATTGCCATAATTCTGAAGTCAAAATCAGGTATGTGTGAAAAGGCATGGTTTTCTAAACAAAGGTTTCAAAGTTTTATATAAATGTCTACTCTAGCCCTATATATTTTTGTATATATCTTTATTTGAATTATCCTAATTTTATTCACCTTTCTTATGCAGCATTGGTTCTTTCAATTTTTTTCCTAACATTCAGCTAACGTCTCTTTACCATGCCCACGTGTAACAATGTGTCCCTTTATATTAGGGCACGGGTAGTCAACCTTTTAATACCTACTGTCCACTTTTGTATCTTTGTTGATAGCATCATTTTATTAGCGCCCACCAGTGCCGCAGTAACTAATTTTATAGCGCAATTATTTTTGTTTGTTTATCAAAAAATTTTTTTATAAAAATATGTAATCAAATTCAATTTTTTTCTTCTTTTTCTATTTTCTATTCTTTTTTTTTCTGTGTGTCTGTGAGGTGCTCTGTTTGTGTGTGAAGGGTGTAGTGTATGTGTGTGTTTGTGAGAGAGGTGCAGTATGTGTGAGGGGGCAGTGTGTGGGTACGGGGTACTGGATGTGGGTAAGGGGTGCAGTGTGTGTATGTGTGAAGAGTGCTTTGTGTGTGTGTGTGTGTGTAAGGGTGCTGTATGTGTGTGAAGGGTGCTGTGTGTGTGAAGGAGCAGTGCTCGTGTGAGGGGGAAGTGCATGTGTGAGGGGTACAGTGGTGGAATGTGTGAAGGGGCAGTCTGTGTGTGCGTGTGAGGAGGCGGTTTGTGTGAGAGGGGCAGTGTGTGTATGTGGGAGGCAGTGTGTGTGTGTGTGTGGGGGGGCAATGTGCATGTAAAGGTTGCTGTGCGTGTGTGAAGGTTACTGTGAATGTGTGAAGGGGCAGTGTGTGTGTGAGTGGTGGAGTGTGTGAGCGGGCAGTCTGTGTGTGTGAGGAGGCAATCTGTGTGTGTGGGGGGGGCAGTGTGTGTGTGTGTATGAAGGGTGCATAGGGTCTATTCTGTGTGTAGGTAAGTGAGATGTGAAAATCTATCTTAATGTCTCCCCCTCCCTTCTTCTTACCTTTTACTAGGGAGGGAGGACATAATGCTGCAAGCCCTGGTGGTCCAGTGGTGGCATGTTCACTTTAGCCTGCAGCTCCTCCATCTGCAGGCTGACTCTCCTGTCCTCCTGCGAGCATAGCACTGTATCAAAGCGGTACCATGGTAACTTGAGGCAACACTCCGACCAGCCCTCTCGCTGGAGGAACACACAACCTCCCAGGCCCTCTCTCTGCTGGAACTAATTGTCAATGGGCTGGTGAGGGAGATCTTTAATCAAGAGGGCTTACAGCAAGGCTGGCTCTGCATCGGCTGGCAGGGGAGATGGAAGGATCTCCCCTGCCGGTCTTGGTCCACGTCCATTGAGGCCCACTGGGCGTTTTCTGCAGAATCCACCACTGCCCACCTGAAATCCCAAACCGCCCATTAGTGGGCGGTAAGTACCAGGTTTACTACCCCTGTATTAGGGTAAAAAAAAAAACATCAGCAAAAGATGAGACATTTTAAAATCACTGCAATGAGAAGAAAGCCATGACGAATTACACATGTGGGAGTCTCAAAATAAAAACAAAATTGAGGGCGAGGCCTGACACTCAAAATGGACAGACGTGTTTTCCTGGAGCTCTGTATTTAAGAATCCCCCAAAAAGCCAAATTGTCTATAAATGAAGCAAAAGCCAACCTACTTACATTGCAGACCGACACTAACCATTCCTGCATTGTTTTGGGCCTGGCTAGCTGCAGCCTAAACACAACCTGCCATAAACTACTAGCAGCCCCATCTCCCCCCCCCCCACGGACCGGTGGGGGATATCCATGTCCCTACTAGAGTACCAATCTGTACACAGCTATTGGACAAATCTCACAAAGCTGAGTTCCCACCACATGTGCTATAAAATGGCCACCAAGAGGCAGTCAATACCTCCCCTCGCAGAAGGAGCATCTTGCGAGGATCAAGCATTTGAACAAGCATTTCAAGCATTTGAACAACTGTGGCAATCACTTTACCAACATGCAGCTGAGTCCCCAACTCCCAACTCCCAAAAGCTGCAGAAGAGTGGAAATGGAGAAAAGTGGTGGGAAAGGCAAATGCACTCCAGAAATAAAAACACAGTGGGTCAAGCTAAATAACAAGAGTAAAATAAGGCAGCAACCCTAAGAAGGGGATCCCTCTCAACCCTTCAAAATTACATACAAAACAAGGGAAACAAATAAAGAAGGGCTGCGCCACAGAAAAAAAGTACTTAAGATCTTGTCAATGTAGTGCAAGATATTTTTACATGTAAAATATCTCTTTAAAAATAAATGCAGCTGTGGCTTCTTGGTTCTTTGTACTTGGGGGATGTGGAAGGTCTAGGTCTCTTCAATCTCCGTATGAAGAAAGAGAAAAGACAGAGCGGCCTAATAGTGCAATATGTCTGGGATTGACGGACAGCACATAAGAAGTATAAATATTGCACTCACATGAAAAAGAGCTATGACCAGCTCTAGTACATATTGCATATAGTGGTATAATCCCCACTTATGGGATATGGTGGTGGTGGTCTTTCACAGCAGATGATACTCTAGGTACTCGGAGAAGAAGGAATAGCCACAAATAGTGCTCTCAGTAATATAGTACAAGTATATTAAAATAAGCAGAATATTGCTCACAAGCATGGAGCAGACTCACTGCACTATGGCGACAGCGTTAGTGGTATGATCCCCACCTAGGATGTTCTTGAGAGTAGAAATGGTAACAGTCTCAGGATAAAAATAGATAAAATGCCAGGAAAAAAATAATCTGTTTTTGAAATAAGGAGATAGTAGGTTGTAATAAAAGCAAAATCCTTTATTCAATGTTTTATATACACTCCAGAAGCCCGACCCCACAACCGGTTACTCATATCTAAGTCCACGGTTTGAGCATGGAGGAGGGAGGAAGCCTCCTCTGGGAAAAGCACCTGTTCAGGCATTTGAATATCCCACCGTTGGCCCACCTGAGCTGAGAACCAACAGGGGCTTGGCTCAAACACATCCCCCACATCAGCAGAAATATGCCCACATCAGGACCAGGGCCCTCTGCATCCCCAGCAAGGGAGGGACTTGGACTTTGAGAGACACAAGATCGGTGGCTTAGTGATGCTAGTCTGTCCAACAGCCTGGGGCAAAAAAGGGGCCATGTCCCGACCTTCAGATACCTTACAACAGGCATTGAGTACTTTCCAAACTCTTTATGTTGCTTAATTTTCAATTTTGATTCTCAACTTTTTCTTTTGATATGCTAGTTAAGTGTTCTCTTACGTTAACTCCCATCCATAAGAGAGCCCTAATATGACTGTGACATTGATCTCAGTGGTAACTTTCCTAAGTGTAATATATAGACCAAGCATGTTCCTATCTCATACCTTAATTTTGTTATTTACTATTCTGTCAGCATACTTAACTTGACATGCCTACCACTTCTATTTTCTCTTTTACCGACGTAATCTGAGAAACAAAATTAAAAAAATACAGTTAGAAAGACACAGCTGACATAAAATAAAATGAAAAAAAATGCTGCGCATGCGCATTAGAGCTCTACATAGGAAAGCATTGAAAATGCTTTTCAATGCTTTCCTATGGGGAATTGAGTGAAGCTGGAGGTCCCCTGTGCTATAGACACAGAAGTGCCCTCTAGTGGCTGTCTACTAGACAGGCACTAGAGGAGTTAACCCTGTAAGGTAATTATTGCAGTTTATAAAAACTGCAATAATTACACTTGCAGGGTTAAGGGTAGTGGGAGTTGGCACCCAGACCACTCCAATGGGCAGAAGTGGACTGGGTGCCTGGAGTGTCCCTTTAAGGTAGCTGCTCTACATGATCAGAGTTTCAAGCAAGTAAGCTCTACTGAGTATATTATATAATAGTATATGGTTAGTCTATATATTTATTGTTTAGCAGTTGGAGTATATTTTCACATGTATAACTGAATGCTATTATCACTATTTGTACTTTATGCAATATTATTCACAGAATATTGAACTATTAGTAGAAATAAACATTTTAGGCCAAATGAATCAAACTAGAAAAAATCTCTAATTTATCATTTCACAGCTTAGTTAATTGGCCTAAATGTGCAAAACCCTGGTCACTTTCTTGCAATTCCATATCCAATGAATAGTCCCATACCTCCCAAGTGTCCCTATTTAGGAGGATCATTCCCTATTTTAATCCAAAATCCCTCTGTCACTTTTTTCTATCTATTTTTTTAGGATGGTTCACACTTACAACTAGCTCTCTAGCATGGGGATTAAAGGGATTCCCCACGTTAGTGAGCTAATCTATGTTCGGAGAAGTTTACCTGAACATAAATTTGTGGGATTCCCTGTGCTAGTGAACTGGTCTATATTCGGGGGAATTCCCCTAGATTCTTTTTTTATTCTTTAGAAAAACTATGCAGTTTGCAGTATGTCTACAGGAAGTCCCACTCACATACCTCCCAAGTATACCTAGTTAGGGAAACAGCCCCTATTTTGAGTCCAAGTCGCTCTTTCCCTCTGTCCCTTCTCCCCCCCCCATAATGTTCCTCTTTTCTATGAACTCCATTAGTGTATAACAGAGCTCCAAGGCAATAATACTCACAGTGATGTTTATTTAAACTACAATAAATATGTTTAGAAATCAATCTGTATATAAAAAAATATATATATTGTTCTTCTAAATTACATTTTAGTTGTATAAATTGTTATTAGTAAGTCACCTAACATTTCTCAGAACGGCCCCGCTCCTGGCCACACCCTCACTCACACCCCTAAAATTAAAGGGTCCCGTCTGAAATGTTAGGAAGTATGTATCTCAGAATGTGTATACTACTTGTGTGAAACATTCTGACCCTGGCTGTGCTAAGTGAGGGAACCGATGGTTCAGAGACAATATATCAGATTTTAGATGTGAGCACCACTATTAATAATTTTAATGAAGTTTGTTACATTTTCCATTCTTGCTTTCCTACTTGAAATGGTTTATTGTTATTTGAAAGTGTCATGGTTGTATTTGGTTTCCATGTGAAAAATGGGGATCAATCTAATGCTAGATTGTTTGACCAGTGAAAAAAATAAAACAGACCCTTTAAAAAAATAGCAGATACCTAACTTTTATTTAGTTATTATAATTTGTAATTAATTTAGATGTGACCTTTCCGTTAAAGGAACACTATAATGTTAGGAGTACAAACATGTATTCCTGACACTTTAGTGAAGGAATGCAGCATTAGGTTCCTAGCCCCCCTCTCTCAAGAGAATAAAGGTGATTTTACTCACGTTTTCTCCCATGCAGGCTCTGCCTTCATTGCTAACATAATCAGTTTTGATGATCTCGGCCAATCCAATCCTTTCCCATTTGAGAGCATTGGGAGGCTATTACTCATGTGCAGCAAAAGCCATAATTTCATTATAGAATCAATGCACCTCTATGTAGAATGTGGAGATTATGAACACCAGTGCTGCAGACTGTGCAGCATTGAGATAGAAAGTACATCTAGTGGCCATCTGAGTGACTGCTACTAGAGGTGTAACTAACCAGCAATGTAAACATTGCCTTTTCTCTGACAAGGCAGTGTTTACAGTGCTAAGGCTGCAGGGACACACTATAGACACCAGAACCACTACATTAAACTGTAGTGGTCCTGGTGACTATAGTGTCCCTTTAAGTGAGAGGAAAACCTTTTGCATTTGGTTTTCAGTATGCACTTTTAAAAGTTCTCATGTAATAGTTCTAGATAGATAAGATTGAAATAGTTTGTGCAAGGTTATCGTTTATCCAAATTTTGCTGTTACGGATGCTCAGAATTTATTTCCTGACTTGGTGTACTTTTGAACTGGTTGGAAAATCAATAAATTATGTGACAAGCAAAATAAAAATCCCTTTGAATTCCTATTTCCTTGATTTCTTAATATAACTTGCTCCTCTCTCTTCCCAGTGGAATTCTACAGTAATCTAGCCAGAAATTATACCACTGCATTGTTTCTTTCTTTTTTCAAGTGCAATAATACAAAATTACCTGTGTGAATATAACATGATGCACCATATTACACGATGCAACCCCTATAATTGCCCACAACCCTGATGACAGCCTCTATCTCCCTCTATAGCCCCTATTCTCCCAGTATAGCTTCTATCCCCCACAACAACCCCTATCCTACTTACTCTGGGAGGGTTGCAGGGCACTCTTAGCACCATAACCACAACAGATGACTATAGTGGTCATTGTGCCTGAAGTGTTCCTTTAAATAATCTACAGTACTATCCTGAGATTAGATGCTGGATCCAACACAGCACACATACATTGAGTTGCTGAATCCAACAATGTTCATAATTTCAGCAAAATTAATTTTGTGAGAAAAATTGTAAGCGATTCAGATACCTTTATTCTCATTCATTAAGCAATGTTGCATTACATTTTGCTCCATGAGCGCAAATGGAACATACCAGGAAATGGAATTAGCACCAACATACACCACACAAATTTTAAAAAACCTTCTACCTATACTAATCCCCTCGACACACAGATATACACGCACACTCAACTCAGCATACAGAGTTATTTAGTTTAATTCTAGTGCAAGGCATACAGAGTATACAGGAATGTGGTATATGTAGTTTTCATTGTACTTTTCAAATGCACTTTTTGTAGTTATCCATTGGACCATGATCTGATGTAGCACTTAAACCTGACGTTATTTAGTTCTTAGATTGACTAGCGATGACAACACGTACTTTCATTTTATTACAAAATATTTGTTGCCGTATATGTTACAAATTTTAACTTGGGAATGTATCCTACTTGTCAGATTAAGAAATCTCCAATTTTTCAGTGTGGCTATTTAAACATATTTCTTGCAGTTCTTCATTGTCTCGTGATCTGAGGCAGCACTGAGTCAGCCATTACGCAGTGCATTCTAATTGCTGATGAATAGAATGCTCAATCAGTATGCATGGCAACAGATTTCAACACTAAACAAACAATCTTTTATTGCTTTCATGAAGTTGTAACGGAGCCAGGCAAAGCTGTGAAACTTTCCAACTACTTTCAGTGACTTAAATTGTACTGCAGTCTTTCAGAAACATGTTAGCAAATGTATTATCTAGAAAAAAAAAATACTGTGCAATATATTCAAATATTAAATTGGGAATTCTAGTATAACTATAAAATCGATATTTTAATTTTGTATGTGCTCTCTGTTACTAACCAGAAACAACAAACTAACTGGATTTTTATTTTTTTGTTAAATATAGAATAGCAATGTTTGTATCATGTGCTTTGTTTTCAGCTGCTGACATTCTCTTTATCACTGCTGAGACAGTTTGGTAGTTAGAGCTGTGGCTTGTAACCTTGATCTCAAGAAGCCAGATAGATTTAACATGATCTATTTTATTTTAATAAATAAATTAGCTCCGTAGACCACACATGGTTTAAGTTATTATCAGTGTCAGATGTGTCTCTACTGAACAATAAACTGTTTAATGCTTACTGCTTATTGCGAGCATTTGCCTGGTATCTGTTAAATAGAATGTGCCAGGGTCAACTAAATGGACACACTAAAATGACTTAGTGAAGCACTTTTCGAGTCCTGGGAAAGGGTTAAGATTGATATGGAAGAACCTGGTTGGCCTGCACAGAGCCTTAAAGGGACACTGTAAACATTTTAGCTGCCTCATCTCATTTAACTGGTTATAGTGTCTGCAATCCCTGGTGCCACCCTTCCATTCGCTGTCAAACTGACTTAATGCCATACGACAGTTCCCAGCTGTTCATTCCCCCTGCGCTGCTCTGCTAATGAGGAAGCATTAGCTTGAGCAAAAATGGGCTGCTGTTATTGGCTGAGCGTGTCAGATGACAGTCTATCGCAATGACATTGCAGGTATAAATCCTTATGGCTAGAAAGAAGTGTGTAATCTCTATTTTAGTCACACCTTCAGTGGGGAATGATCATTCATTCTTTAACTGCTTGAAAATGGTTTAACATTGAATGGAAAGCCACTGCCAGGAAACTCCAGGCACTATAACCAATTCAATGAGATGAAATGGTTATAGTGCCTACAGTGTCCCTTCAACCACCAACAAATTAATCTGGGAGATGGAGGGTATCAAAATTGCCAGGGGGTCTGGATATCTCCCAGCAGTTGGGCTTTATTGTGTCAAACTTATTTCAGAATTCTGGCATAGCATTTGATGTATTTGGAATACATGTAAACAAAAATGTGTAAGAATAATCCATAAGCACTATCCTATATTAACTCCCTGTCTTTAATAAAATCATGACTTTCCGTTATGATAATAGTAAAATCCTTGAATTTTATTAAAGACCCGGAGGCTCCTATTATGCTATTTCAAAGGTGTGATATCACGGCTTCTGCGAAATGCTAGATTGGTTTGAAATAAAAATTACAGAAAGTAGATTCCGTGGATCAGCTGCTTTCAAAATATCCTCCAAACAACAACCCGCAAAGGAGGCTTTAGAGGCCATGGCACCGCGAACCGAATGGGAAAAAAATATGGAGACATCAATACCTGAGCCACTTGACCCAGCGGGCCAGGGTAGGAGAGGATACTGGAGCATGCAGTTTTCGAAAGGAGATAAAGAGTTGGGGGTCCGAACCGGTCAGAACGTCTCTGCCATTCCACGCATCCATGTGTAGGAACCACCAGTGAAGTTCTTCCATCGCTTCTGCGTTTAGTGCCAGAGTATCCTGGTATGAGGCGTCGCCCCTGAGGTATGACGCCTGTAGGCGTTGGATTGCTCTGTAGTGTAGGGGGCCTGTAAATATGGCTTGTATGGAGGCCGCTAGGAGCCCGATCACGTGGGCCAGATGCTTGAAAGATAATTGCGGACAGGCAAGAATGCGCCTTATCTCTTTTTTGATATTTATCAATTTGGAGGTTGGCAAGTATAAGGTTTGCATGGCCGAATCCACTAGGAGGCCTAGAAACTCTATTTGTTGAGTGGGGACTAGGATGGATTTCTCCCAATTTATAATGAAGCCCAGATTCTGTAGCAAGGTTGTGGTCCAACCAAGGTGAGTATAAAGTAGGGGGACCGATTGGGATAACAGCAGGATGTCATCTAAGTAAATGATTAGGTGAGTCCCCCGACTGCTTAGGAGAGCGATAATGGGCTTCATGAGCTTGGTGAAGCACCAAGGCGCGGAAGAGAGACCAAAAGGAAGGCAGCGGAACTGCCATTTCCTTCCTTGCCATGTGAATTGCAGGAAATCTTGATGAACCTCTGCAATGGGCACCGTGAGGTAAGCGTCTCTGAGACTGAGTTTGACCATCCAGTCTGCTGGTTGGAGCAAATCTTGTAGGCAATGAATGCCTTCCATCTTGAAGTGATGGTAAGTTACATAGGTATTTAGGTGTTTGAGATTGATGACCGGGTGGGTTCCACCACCTTTTTTGGGGACAATAAATAGGTTGCTCACGAAACCCGGGTTATGCATCGGGATGTCCTGAATAGCACCTTTGAGTGCCAACTCTCGAACTTCCTTCGAGGTACTCCTAATCCAGGTCAGAGAATTCGTTAGACTGATCTGAGTCTGGGGCAAAGGCACTCTCCTCATCTGAACTGAGTTCTGACTCAATGGTATCAGGTTGGGCTTTAGCCCATTTCCAGTGTCTAGCTGCTTTTGCCCTGCTAGAGGCTCTTTTGCGCAGTGGTTCAATATTCGCGCCATCTGTGACAGGTTTATTGCTGTCCATCATTAGTTTGGAGGAGTGATTGACTTTAGCCGAGGCCTTGCGGCCGGGCGTGGGGGGTGAGATACAGTGGGTATCGTGGCAGGCATAGAAGCCGGAGGGACTATTAATTGGGCCTGCATTAACGCTTGTGTAAAGGATTTTGAAATAGAGGAAGACATAATGTCCATGGCAGATGCCAGGGCTTTAGATACAGACTTGGATACGGTAGTGTCCATGATAGCCTGGATTTCCTCAGATGCTGGGAAATCTGCTTCATCCCCAGAAACGATAGGAGGAAACCCCAGTGAAGCTTGGGGGTCATCTTGTGCCCCAGAGGATCCAGGCAAATAATTAGATGATTGCATTTTAAATAACAGATAAAATTGCCAATGGTGATTTTATTAGCAAGTGTTTGGAGAGCAGGGTTAAATAACCCAGACAAAGTATTTTTAGAACAAGTATGCAATAAAAGTTGAAAAAGGTATGGCAAATACTATTACTCACAGCCACTACAAAAGAGGAGCGAGCAGGAGAAAAGGGAACCGTCCGCCACTAAAACTGGACACCAACTCCGACCAGAGGACAGAGTGGGCATGTCAGAGTAAAAGGGCAGGAAAACTCTGCATAAAATGGCTGCCGCAAGAAGCAGACACCAAAAAGATGGCTGCCGCTGCTTTAAAGGACCACTATAGGCACGCAGACCTATAGCTTAATGAAGTGGTCTGGGTGCCCGGTTCAGCTAGGTTTAACCCTTTCTTCTATAAACATAGCAGTTTCAGAGAAACTGCTATGTTTATAAATGGGTTAATCCAGCCTCTAGTGGCTGTCTCATTGACAGCCGCTAGAGGGCTTCTGCACTTCTCACTGTGATTTTCACAGTGAATGCTTTCCTATGGACTGGCTGAATGCGCGCGCAGCTCCTGCCGCGCATGCGCATTCAGCTGAAGAGGAGTAGAGGAGGCGGAGAGGAGGCAGAGAGGAGGCGGAGAGGAGGCGGAGAGGAGAGCTCCCCCCCTGGTGCTGGAGGGGGACACTGAGGGTGGGGGCACCCTCAGGGCACTATAGTACCAGGAAAACGAGTATGTTTTCCTGGCACTATAGTGGTCCTTTAAGAACTGATCGTTAATCCATATGGGCAGAAGGTTTGTCTGTGAAGAGCACTATGGTGAGCAAACTGCCGCACTTTGGGCCAGGTGGATGCGGCTGAGTCCGCGTTCGAAATGTTATCCGACCGACAAAGCAGCCGGACCACGAGATGGCCGCTGGAGGCGTCCCTAACGGGATGCGCATGCGCGGCTGAGCGGGCATGGTTCCAATAGCCGCAAAAGTGGCAGTGCTTGCAGAGAAACCTCCCCAGGACTTGCAGAGTCCTAGGGAGTATTTAGCATAAAGTTAGAGACCGGAAGATCTCTAAGGCATTAGAGAATAGGTAAAACTTTAGGATATAAAACCACATTGCAGAAGTGGAAGAAATAAATCTTAAAGGTATATATTAATTGTTTACACATTAAAGTACAAAGATAAAAATGTAACATAAAATTTAAACAGAAATACAATGGCATACAATATCAAATAAATATAGAATCCCACAGCCAGAAACTGTGAGAGGTCTACTTATCTGAGGGAGCAGCAAAGAAAGAGGAAATGGTCATCGATGCTCCGCCTACTATAGGAGAAGGATGTCATTGATTGGATGGTCATGTTACTAGGCGGACATTGTCACTATGATGTTTATACTTGTTTCAAATGTTTTTTTTCAAATTATGTTTCTTTGCTGCTCAGGGAATTAAAGAAAGAGTTAGCATAATAGGATAATAGGAGCCTCTTTAATACAATTGTAACGTTCACTAGGGAACCCTAACACTCAGACAGGACAGAGTAGAGAAAATTGCAATACTGATCCTTAGAATGGTTGGGTTATGCAAAAAGGGTTAGTCAGAACACGAGCCGAGAGCAAGGGAAACAGAGAGACGGAATAATGAGAGACAAAGCCAAATATCAGTAACCAGGAAATCCAAATAACAAGTGCAACGCTGAATGGTAAACCAAAGACCACAAGAGGGCACTGAGGAAAGGGAGAGGTTAACTTAAATACACACAGGGTGTGTCTGATGGGCTAACCTCCAATTAGTGTTAACCACAACATGTGGGAGGAGTTTCTTCCCTCCCTTGGGGTCTCTGAGGTCATCACTGTGTGCCGGGTTACATGACCGGGTGCAGCACACATATTACGAAGCTGCTCTGGAGCGTGTAGCATCAGACACTGCCAGTCTGGAGACAGGGACCAGGTGATGCCGCTTGCTGTGATGAGCTAAGCAAGGTCGCCGCGAGTGGTGTGGAGGCAGGGGACCTGACAATAATCATGTCATCCTCCAACAATGGATGGAAATGGTATTGCATAAAACCATAATATTTGGAGTTTGTTAATGACGAACCCCAGGGAGGGACAAAATGTGCCAATTTTCATATGAAAGCACATAAACCTATATGACAATTCACTAGAAAGTTTTTTAAGTCCCATTTAGATGTGTAAAGCAGGTACAGTAATAAAGAAATTATTCACAAAGGCAATTTGCAATAAGAGAATAATAGGGAAATTATGGGATTTGTATTCAAAATGTGGTTTGTGCTGGATTGACATCCGACTTTTAAAGAGTAGCCTAAAGCTGTTTTAAAATGTTATCTAATTATTTCGGTTATACCACATTGTTATTCAATGTAAAATGGTGGTTGTTTAAAAATAACATTTTATCAGTTAATGGAGAATTCAGGTGAAGAATTTTGGAGCCATTCACTTCCTTATAGCATTTAAGCCAAAAAATCTTTCTTTGTAATGGTTTTAATCTCTGCTACCAGGAAAATATTTGATGCAATTAACTTTCTTTTCATGTAAACCATGCTGGAAACATTATAATAACAGTTTAAATACAGGGGGAAAAAAAATAGAAAGAAACATGTTGTATAATCTTATTTCAATTACTCTCTTTCTGTTAGCAGGTAGTAAATGCAACAAACACTGTATACAATGTATTAGTCGCACCTATTTAGAATCACATAGTACTCCAGTTTATCTGCAGAACAACTAGTATGGAATCAGCATGTTCTGCCTTTCTTCCATCTCTGACTGGATGTCCTCCCACTTTCTGAAACTCAATCTCTGTAAAACAGAGCTCCTTGTCTTTCCTCCTCCTAATACCGATCCTCCTCTTTCGCTCTCCCTTCAAGTTAGTGGTATCCACATCAGTCTATCCTTGCAAGCGCGCTGTCTTAGTGTCATACTTGATTCTGGCCTCACCTTTGAACCTCACATCCAGTATGTTGCCAAATCCTGTAGATTCCATCTTACAAACATAGCCCGCATCCACCTCCTTTCTTACGCAAGATGCTACCAAGGAGCTTGTCCATGCTCTAGTAATTTCCTGCATGGATTATTGTAACCCTCTCCTAATTGGCCTTCCCAAAAGCCGTATTGCCCTGCTACAGTCTTTAATGAATGCTGCCGCCAGACTTATTTTCCTCTCTAGTTGGTCCTCTCACACCTCACCCCTCTGTCAGTACATACATTGGCTTCCTGTATCCTACAGGAGTCAATTCAAAGTGCTAAATAGCCGCTCTTATATCTCTTCACAGATCCATAGGTATGCCCCTTCTTGGTCTCTCCGCACTGCCCATGACCTTCTCTTGTCCGCTGCTCGGACGCGTACGGCGAACTCACGCTTGCAGAAATTCTCGCAGGCGGCTTCCTTCCTATGGTGTAGCCTGCCTACTTTCCTCAGACTCTCCCATAGTCTTCAATCATTTAAGAAGTGCATTAAAACCCATCTCTTTTGGAAAGTTTATGGCCTCCCAGAGCAACCTCTACCTCACATACCTGCCTCTTGCTCTCTCCTAAAAAGCAGCACTTTACTCTCTCCTCCAGCTCTGCTTCACTCCCACCTTATTTGATTGCTATTTCCTGTCCTAATGTGTTTTATACCCCACCTCCTATAGACTGTAATTGAGCAGGGTCCTCTTCAACCTATCGTTTCTGTAAGTTTTCTAGTAATTTTTCTATTTATAGTTAAATCCTCCCTTTCATAATATTGTAAAGTGCTACGGAATCTGTTGGCACTATATAAATGTAATAATAATAATAATAATAATGTTTTAAACATCCAGTTTCACATCTCCCAAATTATGCACTTTTGGATTGAGCTCTATGGACTGTGTAGGCCTCTAAAATTAACCTGGAACCAGATGGTTATATTTATATATAAAAAGCATGCAGCACTTTACAGAAAAAACAAGTGTCCTCTTAACTATCAATACAATTAAATACATAACTTATAAAATATATAAAGTGCTCAAAAAGGTGCAATCACTCAAAATACCCCTTTATATTTCTGTAGATTTTCTAACATAATGACAGAAAACATATACTCTCTTACAGAAGACAATAAAGACAGATCATATCGTAAAAAAATAATATTATAAAGCAAAACAAGGTGAAATAAAAATAACTCACATGGTGTAGAGCCTTGACCAGGCTCTATATAAACAGCAGCTTGTGCATCCATAAAGGAGAGGGAATGTTTATATTGCAAAGAAGCAGATTAATATGAAAAAACAAACAAACAAACAAACAAACATATTTACCTGCTTTTTCAGTCTGCAGAATAAGACAGTTGTCTCAAAATGATGCATGTCCTTATAAACTGATTGCATTACCTAGCCCTAGATCATATGATTCATTTTAAATCCATGTCCCATGAAAATTTCATTGTGTAGTTTTGTGAAAAAAAAGTATAGCTCAACAAATAAATTTACATAGGTTGCTTGTTATATAATCAAGAAATAATAAAATTTCAAATATTCAATGTGTTCTTTTTCTTCTTTAAAAGTGAATATATACAAATTTCGGTCACAGGCAGTGACTATACATTAACCTTTTTAAAGAATACAGCACTGCTACTGTGGTTATTTTACAATAAGTCTGATTTCTACACTTGTAAATTTGGTTCGGACATAATTGCAATTCGTCAGAATTCAGGCATATCGATTGTTTGTCCAAACTTTACAATTTCAAACTGCAGCATACTTAAATGACTGGCTAACAGAACAGTGCAATGGCAAACATATCTTTTTGATAGGGAGAGGGGCAATAATCTGATATCATCCCATGACACTTAAAAAAGGTATGTTTGATGGGGGGGAAAGATTATTGATGGCTAGGGGACAGTCACTTAATGTTGAGAAAAGACTAAAGTCCATCAAGTATAACCATGAATCCTACTCTTCTATGCTGTTGAGCCAAAAGAACGCAAACAAAACCTATTGTATACAGCCATGTCCAATTATGCCACAAAAAGGGAAAAAAATACATAATGGCAATCAGATTTCTTCTTGAACCAACAAGCTGATTATATACATATTAATAATAACCTTGACTATTCTGTTCATGCAAAAAAGCATCCAAGTGTTTTTTTTTTAAATTATCTGTAGAATCTGATAAGACAACCTCGTTAGGCAGAGAATTACACATCTCAATTATTTTTACTGTAAAGAATCATTTTGAGACTGGAGAAATCATTATAAGTTTAATTTTCAGTTGAATTTGGGGAAACCACTTGAAGCAATTGTTGTGTTGCGCTATTTCAATTGTTTTTCTTTGATTTGTTCATTGCAAACAGCTGAAAGTCTGTAAGTTTTGACAATAAACCTGATTTTCAATTGGTGTTGAATAATTCTGATTACAACTGTAGATCACATCTACTGCATCATCATTATTTGATTTTCTACTAACTTCTTCATAAAACACAATTAAGTTAGCTCACCGTGACCTGTCTTTCATAAAACCACGTTGATTCCTGCTAATGATATTATTGTTCAAAATTAATTCTTGAATATTATTCCTCGATAGCCCTTCAAATATTTTCCCAACAACAGATGTTAAGTTTACAAATCTGTAGTTTACGTGTTGAACTTTTGAACCCTTTTTAAATATAGGCACCGCATCTGCTTTCATCAATCCTTTTGGTACAATTCCTGAAAGAAAATAATCCAGAAAAATGTAAAACAGTGATAAGGATATTTCTATACTGAGCTCCCTAAGCATGTGTGGGTGAATACCATCAGGCCCTGGGACTTTGTTTATATAAACTTTATTTAGTATGTGAAGCACATGTTTGCTGTAAGGCTTTTGTAACAGGGATTTGCACAGCTACAGTAATAGATTATTCTCTCCTGTATTCTGAAGAAAAATTATTATTTAGAATCTCAAGAGAAGTGAGAAGTGAGTAATAGAGGGAAAAACAGCAGTACTAAAACATAAATCTTTATTTTTATATGCAACAAATATATAAAATATAAATATATTTTTTGGGGTTTTTTTTACCTGCTGCTCCTCTTTTTATTTTTATTGGTTACTTTTTCCACTTTATATGTGAACCAAATGGTGGAAAATATTTGTATACCCAAGCATTTGCAGCTAGTAAAACCAAAATGACATAAACTTCAGTTGTTCAGAAAAATGTAATTTTCTGAAAAAAAAAAATCTTCTGCCGAAATGAAATTTCTCACCGTGCACAAGTTTGCTGATTTCAGTAGGTTAATTCAATCGATCTATTCTGTGCCAGACAGTTCAGTGCATAATTTATATTACTGGTAAATAACATGTTTCTAAACATAGAATAATAAAACTATTGTTTATTATACTAGGAAATGTATGCCCCAGATGTATGCAGTTGTGTATTTTCACAAGCAAAAAACAAAACGTGTTGATAACATACTTTGTAAAATGTATTACGTCCTGTGTATTTTGTTAAAACATTAAAAGTTATTTTCCTCTCCTATTGTTTAGACAATTTCCTTTCTCTCCCATGTTGTCATTGTAATGTCCACCTTCTTCCACAATTCTTTGCTAACATCAGAACCTATTTTGAAATGTCCACCAACAGCTGTAGGGAAATTATTCCTATGGTTCCTATATTTGAAAAAAGGTTCAAAATATTTGCCTGGAAATTATAGACCTGTAAACGTCTGTGGCTGGAAACTACTTGAAGACGTATAAAAGGATCATTTTCAGGAATTAATTGAGAAGAACATTGTGATTAGCAAAAATCTGCATGATTTTATGAATTATAGGTCATGTCAAACTAACACGATATTACTTCGCTGGAGAGGGATTTAGAAACATAGGACTGAGTATGTATAAAAATGGAATTAATTCTTGGGATGAAAATATAATTTTGCCTCTTTATTAATCGCTGGTAAGACCACACCTTGACTATGATGTGCAATTTCGGGCACCTGTTCTAAAGAAAGATATTATGGTGCTGGTGGCAGACCTCAAAATTAATAAAAGGAATGGAACATTTTATTTATGAAGAAAGGTTAACACATTTAAATATGTGTAGTTTAGAAAAACGGTGACTCAGAGGGGATATATATTGCAATATATGAATATATTTTGTGCCAATACAAACCATTGTCTTGAAATCTATTCATAAACAAGACTATACATAAGACACATGGTCAGGAGTTTAGAGTAGAAGAAGGGAGACAAATAAAAAAGGCAAATAAACTTTTTTTTTACAGTAAGAACAATGAGAACACCAACAAGCCTGCCCCAGGTAGAATGCCTTTGCTACTATTGCTGCTAAAGTTTCATGAAGACCATGCTGTGGGCTGAGTCTAACTGCTCAGAAATGGTTTTACCGTGAGCTGGGAGTTGCAGATCATAGATGCATATTCTTATTTTTTTTCATTCTTAGTTTTAACAGGTGGCCCATTACCTCGAGGACATGAGTATGAACTTAATGAAGTAAGATTTCACTGGGGCAGAGAAAACCAGCGTGGTTCTGAACACACAGTAAACTTCAAAGCTTTCCCTATGGAGGTATGTATAGAAATACAACAAATGATGAAAACTATTATGTGTTTTAGAACAGACTATGTGTTTTATGTATTGTGTATAAGGTGTGAATTATTGCAGTTTTTAATATATAACCCCCTTTAAAACATTTGGGACCACCAATACACTGTCTATAGAGATGTCGCAAACCGTCCGCGAACATCTCGCGAACGGTTCGCCACGGTTCGCCACGAACTCTGGTCAGCTGACACGTCCCGGCCAATCTCCAGCAGACCCTCCCTCCCAGACCCTCCTACTTCCTGGACAGCATCCATGTTGAAACCGTTCGCGAACCGTTTGCGAGATGTTCGCGGACGGTTCGCGACATCTCTAACTGTCTATACAGCACTTTGCCCATTGCAGCAATGCTAATATCATGCATTATCTGGATGTTATTTACTGAAAAGATCTGTTTAAGCATCATAACAACTTTACATCATGGCAAAGGTTATGATGTAGAGCAGATGTAGGCAGCTTTTGGCACTTTAAATATTGTGGACTACAATTCCCATGATGCTTTGCCATCATTATGACTGAAAGGGCGATGTATCATTATGACTGAAAGGGCGATGTGTAGGAGATGTAATCAACAACATCTGGAGTACCGAAAGGCTGCATTATTTTGGTGTTGAGAGTACCCTTCTGTCTCAGTCTCCATGCACAGTTTGACTTATCGCTGTAGTGATTTGCAAAAATTGCTGCATCTATAAGTCTTCCTTCTGCAGCAGTGATTACAAAGGAGGTAATGTACATCCTCTTTTACCATCCAATCTCTATCCAAATTAATAAATTGTGAATTGGGCTTGTGAATAAATTGGAAGCAGCTGCAGTATGGCTACTGTGTATTAAGCAGGTTTCTCTCACCCTATGGGGCAGACTAGGCATGGTGTATAGTATATATAGATGTGATGTAGCTGCTACTTTTGGGGTGACAGATACAGGAGCAGCAGCAGACAATATGTTCTTTATTGCTCATCTTTCACTATTTTCCTAGTGTGCCAGGCTTTTAGTTGGTAGTCGGGATGTGGCATCACACCCTTTTCACTTACAGAACAGGCATGATCACTAGGTAAATAATACAGAGGTAGTTGTTATGGGGAGTGATTATACACATCACCTCTCATCTGCACATATAGCACCCACGACAGGTGACTCCTGGGTTGAGATTGAGCCACATCAGTGTATTCTACCAATGGTGCCAAATACACACTATTTGCATGACATGCCGGTTCATGCTAACATTTTATATAACTTTTCAAAATAACACATGCAGAATGATGGGGCCAGTTTCAGTTTGAAGGTCCTTTTTCACATTCTTAGCTTTACATATTTCAAAAACCTTTACGGCTACTTCCAGCTTACTGATGATTAATAGATAGTGCATTATTGTTGTGTCCCAATAATAACTACACAGAACAGCTCTATAAATGTCAATGTACTTCTACTGTTCACTATACAATATTTCTTTCTGGATCCATTTTTGGCTGCAGGTATGATTACAAACTTAGATGTTCTCTCCAACAGTACACCTAAGCCTTCCAAAATCAAATGTGCCGAAGTCACCATACATGTTAAACCAACATAATCTTTATAATATTGTTGTGACATACTGTATTACACCACTTAGCACTAAGCTCGGCTTAATGAGTGCTGTAACAAGTCTATGACATCCGTGCAAATTACATAACGAATGGAAAACTCTGGCACAGGTGAGAAATTCAATCTGTTTGGATTTTCATTGGCAGAAGATGAAAGAAAATGTCAATGTAAAGAATTGAGTTTGTTAAAACAATTCAATCATATTCTGCTGACTCCCTGTGGATTGCAAAGAGGCTTATGGTTGCATTCCTCTGTTTCGTTAATAAATACACAGGGTTCTGTATGTTTATTTGGTAAAAAAAAAAAAGAACAAATTGGACAACATAATGGGTTTAAAATTGAAATACATACATTTAGCAAACTCATCATGATCTCAAAAACAATAAAACCTTATAAACAAAATACAGGGAGTGCAGAATTATTAGGCAAGTTGTATTTTTGAGGATTAATTTTATTATTGAACAACAACCATGTTCTCAATGAACCCAAAAAACTCATTAATATCAAAGCTGAATATTTTTGGAAGTAGTTTTTAGTTTGTTTTTAGTTATAGCTATGTTAGGGGGATATCTGTGTGTGCAGGTGACTATTACTGTGCATAATTATTAGGCAACTTAACAAAAAACAAATATATACCCATTTCAATTATTTATTATTACCAGTGAAACCAATATAACATCTCAACATTCACAAATATACATTTCTGACATTCAAAAACAAAACAAAAACAAATCAGTGACCAATATAGCCACCTTTCTTTGCAAGGACACTCAAAAGCCTGCCATCCATGGATTCTGTCAGTGTTTTGATCTGTTCACCATCAACATTGCTTGCAGCAGCAACCACAGCCTCCCAGACACTGTTCAGAGAGGTGTACTGTTTTCCCTCCTTGTAAATCTCACATTTGATGATGGACCACAGGTTCTCAATGGGGTTCAGATCAGGTGAACAAGGAGGCCATGTCATTAGATTTTCTTCTTTTATACCCTTTCTTGCCAGCCACGCTGTGGAGTACTTGGACGCGTGTGATGGAGCATTGTCCTGCATGAAAATCATGTTTTTCTTGAAGGATGCAGACTTCTTCCTGTACCACTGCTTGAAGAAGGTGTCTTCCAGGAACTGGCAGTAGGACTGGGAGTTGAGCTTGACTCCATCCTCAACCCGAAAAGGCCCCACAAGCTCATCTTTGATGATACCAGCCCAAACCAGTACTCCACCTCCACCTTGCTGGCGTCTGAGTCGGACTGGAGCTCTCTGCCCTTTACCAATCCAGCCACGGGCCCATCCATCTGGCCCATCAAGACTCACTCTCATTTCATCAGTCCATAAAACCTTAGAAAAATCAGTCTTGAGATATTTCTTGGCCCAGTCTTGACGTTTCAGCTTGTGTGTCTTGTTCAGTGATGGTCGTCTTTCAGCCTTTCTTACCTTGGCCATGTCTCTGAGTATTGCACACCTTGTGCTTTTGGGCACTCCAGTGATGTTGCAGCTCTGAAATATGGCCAAACTGGTGGCAAGTGGCATCGTGGCAGCTGCACGCTTGACTTTTCTCAGTTCATGGGCAGTTATTTTGCGCCTTGGTTTTTCCACACGCTTCTTGCGACCCTGTTGACTATTTTGAATGAAACGCTTGATTGTTCGATGATCACGCTTCAGAAGCTTTGCAATTTTAAGAGTGCTGCATCCCTCTGCAAGATATCTCACTATTTTTGACTTTTCTGAGCCTGTCAAGTCCTTCTTTTGACCCATTTTGCCAAAGGAAAGGAAGTTGCCTAATAATTATGCACACCTGATATAGGGTGTTGATGTCATTAGACCACACCCCTTCTCATTACAGAGATGCACATCACCTAATATGCTTAATTGGTAGTAGGCTTTCGAGCCTATACAGCTTGGAGTAAGACAACATTCATAAAGAGGATGATGTGGTCAAAATACTCATTTGCCTAATAATTCTGCACTCCCTGTAGAAATACACATGCACAATATTAGTCTGCTTCAAACTAATAAACACAAGTTGTGGTGTCTGGTTTGCTAATATTCGGCGAGAGCTCAGTCCTTATGGGTAAGCGTTTTCTTCTTTGTAACTATATAGTCCATAAGAGAAAAATGTCATAGGTTGCTTTTGTTCATAAAACGTCTTGAGGAGTAACATAGCTTCAACAAGCATGGTGAAGTTATGACAGTTAGTAAGTAGCATTTTTGTGAATGTAGCAGTGATACCATTTTTTGGGCACTAGTAATTCAGCTTGATGTGTTTAAGCATTAGAAGTAATCACATTTCAAACCTTGATGTTTGATAACGATCCAAGAGAAAGAAATGTAGCTATTCTGTACTGGTAATAATTAATGTCCCTGGATTCACCGTCCATGTGCCGAACTGATACTTCACAGATGAGCCGAATGGTCACTATACTAGTAAAGGGCACAGATTTCCAAGGATCCAAGAAGAAGAACAAAGAACATGCGAAGTGTGAAAGGCCAGGAAGCGCCACTAGCTTCTTTAAAACTGCAATGTTTTGTGTTGCAGAGCAAAGGGGGGCAGGAATGTGCCCCTTAGTGCTACAATATAACTCTGAGATGAAGTGGTCTCCATGCCTGTAGCTTCCCTTTAAATATACCTCATATGTAATTGTTTTGGTGGTTTATTGGCAAAACAGTGAATAATGAAGTGAGAACCAAATTGGGAAAATTTAGAAAAATTATTGTAAACTAGCTGTGTGTGAGAACTGTTCCAAGCCTATGTGGCCCATCTGTTTGGACATTAGAGGTCAGTCCATCACACGATTAAGTAAATACATCCCATTAAGCTCTTATAAATGCTTGTTACAGGACACAGTGCCAGTTACCCATTGATGTTACAGTAACTCTGTTAGATGAACTTGGCAATTCCAGGGTACCAATTATACAATGTGCATAGTAATAGTAGACTAGACACACTATTTTGTCAGATTTGACATTTCATTGTTAAAATGTTGTTTCTTTATGCTTATTATTTTCAGCTCCACCTTATCCATTGGAACTCTACTTTATACAGAAATATGGATGAAGCCATGGGACGTATACATGGGATTGTAATAATTTCCTTGTTTGTGCAGGTAATGGATTACTTGTGTCAGCTGCCTTGGTTGCATATTGTTGAAATGTAATTATATATAACAGTTATCCTTCTAAATAATCTCATATTTTACAGAATTGCTTTCAAAACAATGCCACAGTCTTTTATTTGCTGTGTTGAACTAAGTTTGAGAAATATTCATGAATATGAATAAATAGAAGTGTGCTGGCGATTGCCACGAGAAATCACGGATCGCAGTACAAAGTTTTTAGGCTGGTCCTCCATAACACTTTATGTGTGCCAATGCATGTCCGTCCATTTTCTTGTATCTCATGCCATTGGACGAGAGTTTTATTGCTGCCAGTAGTTTGTCTGAGAGCTCTAAGGTGTGCAGGGGGAGCATGGTTTTTAGACTGGATTCCAGGCATGTTTTAAGGTTCTGAGGGCCTGATTTGGCTGCAGTTAGACGATTCATTTCAGTATAGTATTCTTGAAAGGCCTTTGCTACATTTTTCATATCATATACCGCATTTCTGTTTTTGTCTGTAACTTTCTCTAAGAATGAACGTTGGTGTCTCTCTGTCTAAGGACTCATGCTTGTAATACTCTGCACTTGTTCCCATAGGTAAAGAAGGGATGTTTGGTCAATAAGATCTACCTTTCTGCTTTATGTAGGTCTGATCTGACCTTTATTTGAGCATTGAAGTTTATCTGGGTGTGGTTTACTTTGTGCGCTTTGTATGTATAGTCTGCATGAGTTCTACAATTTTGCTGTCTCTCTCTCTTATTTAACTTAAGTCCCTTTTTAATCAGGTGACCCTTAAGGCTGTATTTGTGGACTTCCCACAGTGTCACTGGACTAATCCCTGGGGTGTTTTTTTCCTTGAAATATTAAAATATGGCTTCTTATATCTTTTGCCTGATGTTTGGGTCATTTAGGAGTGATTTGTTTAATTTCCATGAGTGGTGTGGGGTACTTGCAAGGGTGGACACAGGGGCGTTAAGTGTTGCCTGTATATGCTTGTTTTAGTATATGCAGATGTCTGTGAGCTATAAAAAGCATGTCTATTCATGAGTTAGAGCCTTGAATGTGTGAAAAGTATGTATAGTCGAATTGAGGGCCCTCCAACAGTTTGTACATTGATGTTTGAATAGAGTGCTTTGGAATGCCTGTCTTTGAGAGCCATAGAGCTGCTGATATAGTTTAGTACCATATTGCAATAACCTCATACGATCATTATGCCTTCTTGAAAAGTGTTAATTTTGTTAAGAATCATGCGTTAGGTAATGTGCAGATTAGTATTAGGTAATTAAACGTTACAAAATGTGTGGGTTTGGGGACCAGTTTTTCCCTTATGAAGCAAAGAAACGTCCTTGTGTTTTCTGTAAGAAGAGAATATCTCCCTTAACTTTTGCAAATGCGTTGAGTGCTATTGTTCTACGTCCTGGTGTGTTGAGTCCGCTGATATTCATTGAAATTATTTATATAATTTCTAGTCAAGTGATATGGGGGGGTTGTGTTTGGGAGTGTGTGTTGAAATAGTTATGATCAAACTTTGGTGTTTAGCGAATAACCCTGTGTGTGTTGTAGCTACAAAAATAGATTCACATGAAATGTGCACCACATACCTCATTTGTCACGTAGACATTTATTCATCAATTTGTAGTGTAATGAATTAACCCCAACGTATATGTTTATTAATAGTTTGTCTTAATTATTATTACATTGTATCAAGATCGGAAAAGAAAATGGAGGACTAAAAGCCATCACAGAAATTCTTCAGGACATCCAGTATAAAGTAAGTGGTTATTTCATATGGGTAGAAATATTGCTTCACAAAAACTGCAGGGGAAAAGTAAATTAGTCTAGAACAAACAATGGCCTATAGAATATTTCTACTGTTTATTACGTCATTGGAGGTGTTCAGGGGCGGACTGAGAACCCTCAGGGCCCCCGGGCAAAATAAATCAAGGGCCCCCTTACAGGCCCCACCCATACTCTGCAGCAAGCGCCACCCTTGTCCCGCCTCCATGCACCGCCTCCTGCCACACCCTACACAATCTTTAGACACAAGGAACAAAAGGGCAATAAGCCCTTCGAGGCCCCAGCAGAGACTACAATTGAGGGCTAATGGGTCATGGAGGGGGGTCTTTCTAGCGGAGGCTATCTCAGTGTCCTTTAGAGAGTGTGTTAGAAAGAATCCCCTCAAGGCCCCATTAGAGACTACAATGGAGTCTAATAGGCTTGGAAGGGGGTCTTTCTAACAGAGGCCATCTCAGTGTCCATTAGATATCCCCTGCTGGAAACAGTCGCCTCCAGGCCCCAGTAGAGACTACAATTGAGGGCTAATGGGCCATGGAGGGGATTTCTAGCAGAGGCTATCTCAGTGTCCTTTAGAGAGTGTGTTAGAAAGAATCTCCTCCAGGCCCCATTAGAGACTACAATGGAGTCTAATGGGGCCTGGAGGGTGGTCTCTCCAACACTCTGGTTCCTATTCACAATATAGCAACACAACATAGCTCACTGATACCTAGGCCAAGTTGGCTCCTCTTACCTTAATTACTGTTGCTGGCTGGCAGTCTGTGGGCTTGCTTGCTGCGGCTGGCAGGCTGTGGGTTTGCTGGCTACTGCCGGCAGGCTGTGGGCTTGCTGGCTACTGCCGGCAGGCTGTGGGCTTGCTGGCTGCGGCTGGCAGGCTGTGGGCTTGCTGACTGCGGCTGGCAGGCTGTGGCTTGCTGGCTGCGACTGGCAGGCTGTGGGCTTGTTGGCTGTAAGCCTGTGGCTTGCTGTAGGCCTGTGGGCTGGCTATTGGCCTGTGGGCTGGCTAACTGGCTGGCTACTGGCCAGCCTGTGGGTTGGCTGGCTGGCTACTGGGGCACATGTAGATTATTTAAATAAATAATCCATGCGCAATAACCACTACTGCTCCAGAGTAAGTAGTCAAACCATTTAAGAACAGTTTGACAACTTACCTGGGATCTGCTGGGATATGGGGCTGTAGTAGGGAATAGGAGCAGTGGTGCAATGTGTGTGAAAGGTTCAGTGTGTGTGGGGGGTGTAGTGTGTGAATGTGTAGGGTGTGTGGGCTGTGTACGTGTGTGGCAATGTTAGTATGGGGGGCTGTGTATGGGGGTCTATGTGTATATGGGTGGGCAGTGTATGTGTGTGTGTGAGGCAATGTGTGTAAATGTGTATGGTGTGTATGGGGGCAGTGTGTGAATGTGTATGGTGTGTGTGGGGGGGCAGTGTGTTTATGGGGCTAGAGTTCACTCTCACCACTGCGACCACCAGGAATCCCTGGGGGTCACAGTGTTGAGAGTGAACACTAGACCGTAGCTCCAGGGCTAGAGCTGACTCTCGCAAGAGCGGTAACGTTGCCATGGTAATCGCGGCAACGCTCTGTGCTCGTGCAAGAAGGACCCAGAGGAGCTGCAGGGTGAGCTCCCAGGTCCTCTCTTCCTTCCTCCCCTGCCCGCACGGTGCCTGCGGACAGGGGAGGGGGAGCAATTGCCCTGTTGCCCCCCTGGATCCACCAGTGATATATACACAGGGCCGGCCTTAGGCAATTAGGCGCCCTGTGCAAAAAGTCTTCACGGCGCCCCCCCCACCTCCCACCAAGTTGCCTGAATACAGTAACACACACAGGCACCGGGGACGTGTGTATCACGAGGCAAACAAGGCATCTGCCTTGGGCGCCACTTTGCAGGGGGCGGCAAAAAAAAGCATCCCTCCAAACCCCAGGCAGATCCCTTGCTTGCCTCGCATCCTGGGGGGCTCAAGAGCTGACCGGCTGGCCACTTTTGAGCCCCCCCAAGGCTGGCAGCGGGCAGCGAAGGAGCATACTCACCTGAGCTCTTCCTGCTCAGCTTCCTCTGCGCCGCTTAATGAAGCCGGGAGCCAGAATATGACGTCAGTCCGGCTCCCGGCATCACTAAGCGCTGCTTACTCAGCCTGTGCGCCCCCTGCCTGCCTGCCCAGCAGCCACACTGGACTACTGGTAAGAAATCCACTCCAGCTTTCCCAGGGAGGCTGGGTGGATTTAAAATAAATGTAAAAAATATTAGTTTGTGAGTGTTAGTGTAAATGTCTGTGTGTGTGTCTGTGAGTGTTTATTTTGAAGTGAATGTGTGTGTGTGTGTGTGTGTCTGTAAGTGTGTAATTGTGTGTGTCTGTAAGTGAATGTGTGTGTGTCTGTGAGTGAATGTGTGTGTTGGTCAGTGAGTGTATATGTGTCAGTCAGTGAGTGTGTATGTGTCGTCAGTGAGTGTGTATGTGTCGTCAGTGAGTGTGTGTCGGTCAGTGAGTGTGTAAGTCAGTGAGTGTGTATGTGTCGTCAGTGAGTGTGTGTCGGTCAGTGAGTGTGTAAGTCAGTGAGTGTGTATGTGTCGGTCAGTGAGTGTGTGTCGGTCAGTGAGTGTGTGTCAGTCAGTGTGTATGTGTCGGTCAGTGGAGTTGTGCATCTTTCAGTGAGTGCTTGCGTCTGTCAGTGAGAGTGTGCATCTGTCAGTGTGTGTCCAAGTAATAGTGTATGTGTGTATGTCATTGTTTGTCAGTGTATATGAGAGTGTGTGTCTGTCAGTGAGTGTGCGTCTGTCAGTGAGTGAGCGTCTGTCAGTCAAAGTGCGACCTTGACAGGAAGGGGTGGGGGGGAAATTTAAACTCGGTTACAGGCATGTACACACACACTCAGTTAAAGGCAGTCACACATACAGGCACAGGCACAAACAATGGCACAGCTACAGCGACACACACAGACAGACAGTCACATAGGCAGTCACACACACAGACAGACACACAGTAACACACATAGACAGTTATACACACACAGGCAGGCAGTCACACAGATAGAAAGTCACACACACAGGCAGGCAGTCACACACAGACAGATAGTTACAGACAGACACACACAGGCAGTCACACACACAGGCAGTCACACACACAGACAGTCACACACACAGACAGTCACGCACAGGC
>OW240915.1:264765087-264793813 GCA_933207985.1 Pelobates cultripes | reverse complement strand
TTCCCCCCTTTCTCCCCCTCTCTCTGTTCCCCCCCTCCCCATATCTCTTTTCCCCCCTCCCTCTCTTTTCCTCCCTCCCACTCCCATATCTCTTTCCCCCCCTCTCCATATCTTTCCCCCTCCCCATATCTCTTTTCCCCCTTCCCACATATCTCTTTTCCCCTCCCCTCCCCATATCTCTTTCCCCCCCCTCCTCTCCATATCTCTTTCCCCCTCCCTCTCCATATCTCTTTTCCCCTCCCTCCCCATATCTCTTTTCCCCCTCCCATTATCTCTTCCCCCTCCCCATCTCTCTGCGTTCCCCCCCCCCCTTTACTCAAGTCAGAGGGGGCTGCCGTTTGATGCTGCAGCCGCCGGACCGGGTGGCAGCCTTGCTGGTCCGGCGGCATTCCTCTCACTAACGCTAGAGGAGGAGGAGGAGCATGTGTCTATCATGCTCCTTTGCGGTTCCCACATCCTGTGCTGGGAATTGTGGGAACCGCATGGAGCATGACAGAGAGACATGCTCCGCCTCCTCCTCCTTCTGTGTTATTGAGAGGAATGCCGCCGGACCGGCAAGGCTGCCACACGGTCCGGCGGTTGCAGCATGAAACGCGGCCGCCCCCCTCACAGTGTGCCACCGGGCCGGCCACCCGGTGGCACCTTCCGCAGTCCCCAAATGCCGCCCCCAATTCAGCCCTGCCGCCGGGCCCCCTGAAGGCGGCCCTGGCGGCGGGCCCCCCTCCCGGCCGGGCCCTCGGACCGTGTCCGAAGTGCCCGACCGGTCAGTCTGCCCCTGGAGGTGTTATGTGGAGGTGTTATGTAAAAACACAAAAAATAGACAGTGACAATGACACAACCAATAACAAATATTTAAGAAAATACAAATGCAATATAGCATACGTACCTCTCTCTCACACGCATGCACGCACATACACACACTCTCATCTCAGCTCCATCTGCTTTTTAATGTACTAGAAGGTTTAATGACTTGAGGTATTTTATTATTGTTTTATAAGCGGAATATCATAGAACCATTATTATTCTGTTGTACATCAACCATTTGAATACTAAGTAGTACACATCTGCTTGTTTATTATTATTACCCCAGGCCCATAAACTATTTAAAACACTTGATTGCATTACTTATTTATTGCACCATCAAACAACAAGGCAAAAACTAACAGAAGGTCTCCCGTCCCCCTGTACTGAAGAGCAACCGCAGTGTTACAAAAAGATCTTGCTGCAACTTAAATGACTTAGAATGAACAGTTAAGACAATAACACTTACATATCCCACAGTGATCTGATGAATATGTTCATGTAATAGTTTATTCACCTTGTGGAAATATGAAGCATGGTTTTGCAAGGCAGTAAGCCAGATGTCTCGCTGTACTACTTCCCTATGTTACATCTGGAAGGGTAAAATCTTATGTTAAATTAATATAACTCTTTTTTTTTTAATTCTTACTTTAGTAATCTTTCTCGTTGATATTTAACTGTTATAAATAATGCAATCTGCTATCAATGTGTGTAATACAGTTAAGTCTGGGATTGTTATATGGGAATTTTCTATAGTGAGATTTACTGGTGATTTAATGGGAATTGTTCTAATAGAGAAAGTTACCTGCTGAGTGCCCCGTTTTCCTATTCTTTAGATAAAGCCATTATACAGATCCTGTATTATGTATTAAACACAAAAATATTGATATAATTGTAAGGGGTTCAAGTGGCATTGACTGATGTGGTTCCAGATATTATATCAATATATATTTGTTATGAATATAAGCTTCATGGTAATTTAATTTTCAAGATTAGAAGATTATGACTATTATATTTCAAGGTTGGTAAGACCCAACTGCATAGAAAACATTTACACAGATACAAGAAATGATTTCTTCTGCATGCAAAATACCTTTTTGATTATCCTGTTACAATGTATGTTTTAATATAATGAAGGTGGACACAAAAATGATAGAGTACGGATTTATTTATCTGTCCTTGCAATTTTAAATATCGCGTTTCATTGAAATTAAAATATGTGCTAGTGTAATTCATGTCTATGCAGAATGTTGTCCTTCAGCTCAAGGTCTACCGATTGCAGCTTGTTTATGGAACATTTCATAGTATCTAATAAATATTATTTTACAGTTTTTTTTTTCATAGTGATTTGTTAACTTTGTTGTGTTTCAGGGAAAGTCTAAAACCATTCCATGCTTTAATCCTAACTCATTATTACCAGGTGAGTGATTTGTTAAACACTTGTCTTACATTTTACTAAACGGTTGTTTTGTTACTTATGCAGCTCTTATCTTTACTTTGGTAGTTCATTTTGTCATCATCAACTTTCTGTCAACCATAGTCATAGTAAATATACTGTAGTTACTATCTCCAAGACAGCTGAGAGGGAGTGTTTTTCCAACTTGGGCCTCGATTTAAGAGATGTTGGATAAGCTTTCCAAATGATTTAATATTTTTAGATACGTTTTTAATATTATTATTTCAACATTTTAAAATAGCATAAAAATTATCAAGTGATAACTAATATAGTAATATACAATTGTAGATTATGCTAAAGCAGTGTACCTACAATCTTAATTTTATTAAGGGCAGGAGGCGAATATTTTGCATTAAACTCTCTTTACTAAACTCAGCAGCACAGATTTAACAATAAAGTTTAGTGAAAAAAACATAATGTAACAGTTTATAAAGCACCCCTACCCCTTGAGCACTTCCTCTTTCTTTGATGCGATAAAACAAGAAACACATCCTTAAAATACAATAAATAACAACAATAACTACAACAATGAAGATTTAGAATGTAAACGATCCAAATCCCAAATGGAGGATTGACGATATTATGTATTGATCTATGAAGGTGAATCAAACTGAAAAGAAACAAAAAGAAGTGAAAGAGACTTGGAAACAAACTGTTTGTCATATATACTGTACATTAATATATTCAAGTTGTATGTATTAAGTAATCTAAACAAGTAAATTAATCAGAAATCTCAATATGTGTGCTATAAATTATACCACAATAACCAAATAAACACACCCACAATGTATTCAAATCTTTATTGAAGTAAAAACATTGAATGGTATAAACAGGGAGGGGAAAAAGAAGGGCGGGAAAATATTTGCCTCCTGTCCTTAATAAAGTTAAGATTATAGGTTAACTGCGTGAGCATAATCTACAATTTTATAACATGACAGGAGGCACCATTTTTTGCATTTTTAAAGCTGTGGAAGAAAAGCAAAAGAAGCATGAGAAACCTGACGGAAATTAAAAACACGGAATGTACTTTCTCTAGTCCAGTCCATGGAGCGCAATATGTCGGTAAGCGAAGCACCCGCCGAAAGAGCGCAATATGTCGGTAAGCGAAGCACCCGCCGAAAAAGCCCTCGACGTGGCTGCGCCCCGGACAGAGTGTGCGCAAAAACAAGAGTCTACACCCGCTAGAGATAGCAACCAGCGCACTTATCTCACTAGAGTGGTGGATGTGACTGGGTGATGAGGTTTAGCAAATGAAATAAGAAGTTGCCCTGCCGGGATGCCTGTAGAGGAGCGGTATGCTCAACATAACATAGTAACATATTAACACAGAGGCGAGGGACAGTCTGAAAAATGGTATATGAGACGGGAGATAGAAAATTTGGGGCGGAACCAGCCTCGCCACTGGGCATTGGAGAAGACTGATTGCCAGCCTCCTGCCATGTGACTATGGCCCCTGGGATGTATTGTCTGCTCTCCTGTACTGCTGAGGTTTGCTACAAACTAGGTGGATTTGGCTATGGAGCTTGTCTAGTGCCCTCTGTTGGTAGCAGCAGCAATATGCACTACCTGAATAGCAAGACTGGTTAATTTGCATATTCAGGTAGATTTGCATATTGCTAATTCTGCAGGCTCGTGAGATATTTTCTGTTAATTATTGTCTCCCCCACCTCTTTAAATATGCCATTGTGTTATAATAAGTCACTGTATGTTGCCTGCTATGATTTGACTGTTTGTAATTTTATTGAGTTTTCACAGCAATGTTAATGTAATGACCATATGGGCTAGTCCCAAGGAAAATAAAGTTTTAGACAGTTCTTCTTCACCCTCAATCTAGAGTCCTGTCTCTTATTGGGGGAATTGCTATATCACTACAAGGGATTGCTATGCTTTGCATGCTCCCTTGGATAATCACTTCTAAGCTCTTTTAAGAGCCTGTTCTTGTCTTGCTCTCTGAAGGAGTCTACGGTGGTTATGGTGTCGGCTGGAGTGCTCAGGAAGCGCTTGGAGCATCCTTCAATGGAGGTACCCAGTCGGGGTGCCAGATGATCCGTTACAAACTACACACCTGAAGTGAAGGAAAAACCATCCACGTCGAATGCTTGAATGTCCGCAACCCGTAAGTTTCGCCGAGAGTTGGCGTAAAGACAATTCCGTATTGTCTGGTTAGTTTCAAGGAAAATATAAAGGACCACTATAGTGCCAGGAAAACAAACACATTTTCCTGGCACTGTAGGGTCTTTAGGTTACCCCCACAATCAGGGTCCCACTCCCGCCGGGCTGAAGGGGGAGGAAGGGGCTCGCCTGGCGCTGGGGAACTCTCCTCCCTCTTTTGACGTCAACGCTGAATGCGCATGAGCGGCAAGAGCCACGCACGCATTTAATCAGTCCATAGGAAAGCATTTCTCAATGCTTTCCTATGAATGTCAGCGTCTTCTCTGTGATTTTCAGTGAGACAGCCACTAGAGGCTGGATTAACGCTACTGTAAACATAGCAGTTTTTTTAAACTGATATGTTTACAGCATGCAGGGTTAACCCTAGATGGACCTGGCACCCAGACCACTTCATTGAGCTGAAGTGATCTGGGTGGCTAAAGTGGTCCTTTAAGACCAGATCCACGTCCCACATATGTGAGTATTTGGGAGCAGGTGGTCTAGCCAGACGAATTCCCCTCAGAAGGTGACAGACCAGAGAGTTCTGGCCTGTAGGAGTGCCCTGTAGAAGAACATGAGCCTCCGAGATAGCCGAACGTGTAACGTTTATAGAGCGATACGACATAGCCGACGAAAAAAGATGGGATAAGAAATTTAGTATGGTGGTAACAGGTGTGGTAAAGGGATCGAGATTGTCACATCCTGTTCCTAGCTGCGGATCATTCTGGCAATGGCTTCTGGTATCCAGTACTCTTTTTACAATTCTTGTTTAGTTTTTCTTGGTTTTTGTGGTTTTATAGTCTATGTCTGGTTTTCTTTATGCTGGGTTTCTGGGTTCATTCTTATATTCCGTCCCTGGATTTCCCAGTCTCTTGGATTCATTTAAATGTTTGTTTTATGTTGCCACACCCGTTTGTTTTCCATTTTCCTTTTATTTCAGTCTGGACTTACAGCAGTGTTTCAAGTCTCTGCCCTTTCTTGCAGGTAAGTGCTATTGTGGTTTAGTATGGTTCTTTTAGCGAACATTAGGCAGTGTAGGACCTGCCGAATATGGGGTACATTGGCGTTGTGGCAGGCTTATGCAATGTATGATCATATAATGTAACTAAATCCCCATACTTTTCATATATAGTGCTTAGTTATGTCTCCTCTTGTTTTACCTTGTATCTCTTGTCTTGTTTTATTTTGTCTTGTATTCCCAGTTCATGTACAGTCCTGCCCTGTTCTTATTTTCCTCATGTCTTGTGTACATGTTCTGGGTTCTGCTTTCTGTCCTGCTCCGGTTCTGGGTTCTCCTAGTTTTGTCTTGTTTTCATGTATGGTGCCTATCTCTAGTCTTGCCTTGTTTCTGTACTGGATACATTCTTGCTGCAGAGCCTCCCTATTCAGCTCTGGGAGGTCTGCTTAATTTCCTAGTTCCTGGGATCCGCATAAGCTGAATCAGGGTTCTGGTATGTGGCTGCACAAATGCTGGTGCTCAACACCGGGGGGCGTGCGTTACCCTGCACCAGACCCTGCTAATCCACCTCCACACTGTGACTCCTACTCTGAACATCAGGCATACTGGGTCCCGGTCCTCGCACCGCCACCCTGACAGTGTCTGGGTCCCAGGCACCGGACCGCCACCCTGACAGAGATCTCTCTTCATACACCAATTACTCTAACCGGTCCATGCAGCACTGTAGCTCCTTCTAGTGCCGGGGGCCCATGAGTCCCATAGTAGTTCCTTAGCCGAACGCGATAAGCCCTCGACTGACCAGGATCCCCTGAAACCATCCAGGCCATTAGGTCCAGGTTTCTTTGGAGGACCAGTGGGTGGGTGTTTGTCACCCACCCACTGGTCCTGAGTGGGTGTTCCAGTAGATCCAGTAGATCGGGGAGTGATGAGCAACAGCGTGATCTTGTGGATCTGCCAGCCAAGCTGGAACTGCCTGTTATTCCAGGATGCAAATAGGTCTAATTGGAGCAGTCCCCGCAGAGTCCTCAGTGTGTGGACATGCATATAATTTGGCATTCGACTACATGCATATAATTTTGTATGCAATATTTGCTTTTGATTGCAGGGGTATGTTTGAATGTAGTGTTTTGCATTTGATTGCTGTGATGTATGCACATATACATATACACTATCACTTACATAAATACTTACACAGATACACATAAACATATACCCATACTGACACACAGATGCACACAAATACACACACTGACACACACACACTAACTGACACACACATGGATTTTCTCTGCCTCCCATAAGGGCTCTTTATGTAGCTGGTAGAAAGTGACCTGCACTCACTGCTTCCCAGCACTGACGATTTTAAAGGGGCCCAGTTAGTTGCACTGTCAAAGGGCCATGGCTCTCGACTGTTCCCCTGTACAGAAAAACCCATTGGCTGGCCCTAACTGCATGGGCCACCTGATGGGACCCCGATCGTGTGAGCCTTGGTGGTAGATTCACCGCTGATTTCACTTATGAAATGTTCTATACTGTACTTTCCCAAAACCTAATTCTGCAAATAGGAAAAGTAATGTTGTAGTAAAGGCTTACAGTAGAAGCTGCCACAGATTATTTCACACAATAAGCAACTAAAATAAATTATTTTATCATGTTGAATGTTTTATCAGGTTTTCTAGTTCAGTGGGAAACAATACAAATTCAGTTCTCTCTCTATAGTTTTAAAGAAAACTGAGTTCCCACACTGTTCATTGGGAAGGTAGGAGTGCTGCTTACACTACAGGAGTATTTGTGCAGAGCACAGAGGAACAATGCAGCTTATTTTTCCATGTGCATCTTTTAAACCCTGGTTGATCTGCAAATCATCCTGTACTTCTCCCATCACATGACGCATCATAATTTTGAAGAATTGACAATGGTTCACTGGTTGGCCAGCTTGTTAGCAGGCAACTCCAGCCTCCAATGTGCTAAGAGTGATTAAAATGTCATCTCTCTGCATATAAACTAAATATCTATAATGCTGTACAGCTGGATGTAAATTGCTATTTTAGTTTTGGACTATGGAACATCTGTCTGTCCCACTCTATTCATAACATAGTGGGCATGGGGAGGGTAGGGGGCTTTATTCTGTGGAATAATGTAGGATGATGTGAGTAACTAAAAAGATAAGAATTGGTGACTTGAAATGTTTGCATAAGCAGTTTTGTAGTACATGACCCCTGTAGTTAACTAAACGTTATGTTTTATCTTCATATTAATTTAGATCCTTTACTCCGTGACTACTGGGTGTACACCGGCTCTCTTACAATGCCACCGTGTAGTGAAGGTGTCACTTGGATCTTGTTTAGATATCCTTTGACCATTTCTCAAACACAGGTAGGTAGTTCTTGATCATCGTGAGACCTGTGACTATGTGATTTGCTTGCCTAAATATACAGTACTAATAAAGTTCAGAAGTTTGCCAAAGATAGTTATCAGTAAGAATGGACGTTTCTTTTCTATCCGAGCAGAGAAAACAAATTTCAGGTGTGTTTTGACAAGATTAGAATAATTTCTCGACATCAGAGTTGCATAGGTAGGGATACGTTTTGCTTTTTATTTATTTATTTACATATATTCCATTTAACGAAAAATAGATTTACTTTCAAAACTTGATGAAAGGATCATTGCATTAAAACATAGTTTTGAGGTCAAAGTTATCCTTTAACATGAAGAAAGCAAATACTAGAACATAGGCCATATCAATAGGACTTGACTTAGCCATCTTGAAAATGTTGGAGATATACATTGTGCAGAATTACATTACATAGAGGCAATTCTGCAGTATTTAGGGAACCAGCTATAATGTAAAAATCTGTCAACTTGGTATCCCCAGAGAGAAAATAATGCAAAGGTGAGTTAGAACAAGAGAGGTGGGAGAAAGACTAATGTGGAGGTGACTTTGCCTAAATATATAGGTAGAAAGGAGTTTGGGGAAGTGAGATATTGGGGTAGTGAGATGGGAGCATTAAGAAATCTACGACCTGTTATCTAATTAAATGGAAAAATGGAAAGTTAAATGCGTTAGGTTTGGCTTGCTCGTTAGATAGAATAACACATATCTGTAATTGTGTGCACTCCCCTACCTAATCTAAACACACTGTTCCAAAGGTGCAAACACAATGATAAATTATATTTCTTTATTTCACTATAATACGATTTTAAGTATACAGTGATTTACGACACACCTTGTTCATATTTACCAAACAGGATATTTCAGAGTAAATACAACCAGCCAATCTCTGCTCCTATTACTGCTGGAGAAAATGGTATGATAATAATAACAATGTTTGTGTTTGGTACACTAGTCACAAAAAGGCACACAAAACAATACAAAGTGTATTTGTTTATTAAAATAAAACCAACAAAGAAACAATGGCAATGTTTTTTTTTTGTTTTTGTTTTTTTAATAAAGCACTGCTATATTTGCATTTTTACATCAGTGCTTTGGTCAGTTGTATTCTTTGTGCTTCCATATAAAAATGTGAAATAGAAATATTTTAGTTGTCATTTTATCAATGTGGTCGCTTGTTGCACGTCCGCACACACAGCCTGAATCTGATGATGTAAATAGAGCAATGTGATGGTGCCATCTAATGGATTGATTAGATACTGTAGCTTCGAAATGAAGAGTTGACTTTTTATTATGTGCAACGTTTAGATATACATTTCTTTACAACTGACTTGACAACATCTTTCTCACATGTGCATTGCAAACAGAATGCACTATTACTCTTATTCCACAACCAGTAAACATACATTGATGTTGTTGGTGTGTAAAACAAGTCTAACATTGAAATAGCAAAAGGAACCATGACAAAAGACAGTATAACATTGACAACTCTGGACACATACCTGTTGTCTTAAAGGAGCACACATTTTAGGTTAATGCAAGAGAGACCGTGGACAGCATTACTGCGCTGTAGATAACTAACTTCTGTCTCAAAACATTTCTATGAACTGCTTCATTATATATATCCATATAACTTGCATTGAGTTTTATTCTCTCAACTTGGAATTGTGTAAATGAACTAGATGACGGAACAATGTAGGCTAAAATAACAGATTGGAAAAATAACAGAATAACACATAAAACATTTTTGACATACCCCCATATTTCAGAAGATGGCAAAGAAACCCCATGTGTTGCCCCATGCTACTCACTGAAATATATTTTGTTGACTGATTATTGACTCTTGTCATTTTCAGATTGAAGAATTCAGGCGGCTGAGAATGCATGTCAAGGGAGCTGATCTAGAGGATGGTTTGGATGGGATACTTGCAGATAACTTTAGACCCACCCAGCCTCTGAATGATCGAACCATAAGAGCGGCGTTCCAATAATGCAGAGAAAACCACTTTTCATTGAGTAAGGGCAAATAGTCACTAAACATAAACATGTATATATGAAATTATATTTTGTATACTAGGGAATAGTGTTGTCCTTTAAATATGTCTTTATCAATAGAAACCTGATGCTAGGCATTTACAAACTTGTAGAACTAATGTGAATTTTAAAACTGCTGATTTTGGAGCATATTACTATGAACACTAATGGAAAAAACAGGTTTTGTAAATTACCCCCCCGAGCATCCTGTTGGATAAACACTTTGGATAAACATTCTCTATTCAGTTGAGACTTAAGAGGAAATGGATCTTTTGTTTCAGTGTCACCTGCTGAGCATTATAAAAGCTTTGTTGATATGTTAATATATTTTAGTGTCTACTTATCTATGATTACCAGAGTTGATTATATCTCATTCAAACTTGAGTATTAAAAATATACATTGTTTATTTTGTAGAGACCACTCTAATACATATTGAAATGCATACATTAACAAAGTATTCCTGTTTTGTTTCGTGATAAGTGGCATATGAAGTTCCATTTACTTTTTCATCTACTTTAGCACTAGGTTTTATGATGCAGAGCATGTGCTGTACATGAAAGGCTCACATGCAGCATGGCTGCAGTCTAACAGCCAAGGAAGTGGGCACAAGAGAGGAAGGTTTCTTGATATACAGCATGGCACCTGTACTTAAGGCACATGGCTCTATTTTTGAATTTTTGGAAATCTAAAACCCCACATATGACAGAAGATTAATTACCGTTACCTAATGCTTGCTTAATTTTTGTTTCCATTGGGCTAATTGCAACTTAAAAAGTCTTCAAGGTTTCTGCTGCAAGCAAAAAACAATCTTATGCATAGAATTGCAACAAAATTGATTGAGTATGTTGTACTTTGATGGGATCTAGAAAAGCCAAAGTGCAACATTTGTGCAATTTGTTCTAAAGCCAACCTATCACATACCCTGGCAATTCTCAAAATTGTCGTAGCTGTGAGACTTGTGTAAGTGATTTACCGTATTGAAAACTCTTGTCAATATATAGTTTCTTATGAACAAATAGGAGGTAAAGAGACATGATACCACAGAAAGGCAGGATATGATATGCCATTGTTTTACCAAACATGGAAAGGCACTGGGTTGGTGTTGCATACAAAATGAGAGCAATAAGAAGCATCTCACCTTATTTTAATGATGTTGCTGTAGTGGATGTTCCATTCTTGAAAGGCCCATTTATATTGCTGTAACATTATTGACTATACCCAGACTTTGCCATACAATCTACTTTTAAAGAGACTTCAATATAGGACTATTTCCACTTGGCAGTGGATGTGACTTTTTTGTATTTTTTATATTTTTGGTTGTTTTTTGTATATGCTATCATTTCACCACTTAGTTGCTGTTTCACTTTTTTTTTGTTTCTACACCTTAACCCCTTAAGGACACATGACATGTGTGACATGTCATGATTCCCTTTTATTCCAGAAGTTTGGTCCTTAAGGAGTTAAAGGACTATTTTTAAGTATCCATGCCTCTATCAACGTGTTTCTATAGATGAGTTATCTAGGAAATGACATACTATGTACTTTTAATGGATCAATTTTATACTACCTATTTACTGTTTTGTTTCCAGAAGATACTAGATGCAATATCCACTGATTGTATATATATCTATTCCTGGTATACACTTTGGATGTTTTTTTACAGGTTCAGGGTGGTAACTGACACTTTTTGACACCGGTTGGACCAAGATTTTATATACTTATTTCATATTTATATTCTACATTTCTACTATTAGCCTTTTGATGACCTATATTTTCCCTCACACTTCTGTGAAAAAGTTGGGAAAGCCATGTCTGTGATAGACTGGTTTTCTCCCAACTGTTTTTTCTATATTCCCATTGATATGGCATGCTTGTCTTGGACAGCTCTAATGCTATAATTTACCTATGATTACCTCTCTTGTGTATCTACATCTCTGAAAAGAAATAAAAGTTCAGCAATTGAGCATGACAGAAAGTTTAGACTTTGGAATGCCTCTATACCAAACCAATAAGATGACTGTGCCGTGGTAAATCAAGTCATATGAAGAATAATAGGTCATTGAGGTTGGAATCCAGGTATGCTTGCCTTCCATTCTCCGCATTGCTCCAACATAAGCAATCCTCTTTTGTCTTTTTGCACTCTGATGTATGTTGGTCTTCCATATCATATTCGCAAACTGGCCAGCGTTCTCTTTAACCTTTTTTCAGATATTTGAGAATGTACATACTGGGGAGACACTATAATAAGATAGTATAATAGATTGTAAGCTCACGGACCATCTAGCTAAGCACTTTGTATAAAAGAGCTCCAATGGCAAGATATCAGCTTACAGGAAGGGCCCTCTCTACCTCTTGTATTTGTCTGTGTATATTGTACGTTCTCCACTAATTGTACCAAGCTGTGGAATCTGTTGGCGCTTTATAAATACCAGTAATAAATAAATAAAAATAATAAGCTTCAAGTTGCAAGACTTTATCGCCTGCATCTGAGGGTGCATGGGGAGGCAGAATATTTTACAGTTTATTTAATTGTTCTCTAGCTATACATATTTAACACAACTGGATGAGGTATGGGAGATGTAGATGCTTAAAAAAAGTTGACAAATAGGTGTACCAACAATGTAGCTTGGAATCAACTGTACATCTTGAACCAAGGTTTGGTTACACTCTACTGTGTTTCTCAATGATAATCTCATTTTACACAACCTCTGGAATAATATTTTGTCTTAAATTGATTTGAACCACTTGTTAAAAGAATACACAAATCACAGTTTATCTCTTGGTCAGTTTATCTCGCGCAGGGCTGGTCTGTTGATATCACATCCGGCTAATCATGCTGCAGCCCAAGATTTGTTCAACACATTTTGCTGTTGACTTAGTGTTCAATGCATTGGAGTCTAAGTGAATTTCAACTGGGCAACCCCAGCACTATAGCATTCATTGATAGACTGTTAAATTTTTCAGCAGTGAGAAGTTTAAAAATATATTTCAAACAGCCGGTGCAGAAAGTATTATTTAGATATAAGGGGAATAAATTATGTATAATGGCTACACAAATCTCATTCCCACTCAGTCTTTGTACTATTTGCAATATAGGTATATATATTCAGGATATGAAATATATGGCACCTATTGCACTATAGCTTAGAAATTAAGGGACACACCAGACCCCTAAAACTATTTAACTTGCTGAAGTGCTTTATGTATGAAGAGTGTGTACCCAGAGTACCTGCCTTTCAAAGAATTCTCATTGAGTTAAATTAGGAAGTCTGTGATTGGGCAGTCACAGAAAGCCTGGGCTGGAGAAAAAGGGGAGGGTTTGCAAATGCTGCATACAAGAGACAAGCAGGTTTTGCAAGCTGTTTTTATATATTCCTCCAAAGGCAGTGGCGTACATACCGGGTTCACAGGGGTCGCGACTGCGACCGTGCCCGGCCGCCCTGCGACCTGGTATGCAGCCAGTGTAGCCAGCCTCTTCTCCTGGTGGGCCCAGGAGCTGGCCAACTCAGGGCCCCCCGAGGCTGGCACTGGTGTCACCGGGTAGCCAGTCCTGAGGGCGTGCAAGGGAGCACTCTCCCCTAAGCGCTCTCTGCCCAGCTCCCTCGCGCGCCGCGTACTGATGCCGGAGCCGGAATATGACGTCAAATTCCGGCTCCGGCATCAGTATGTGGTGCGCAAGGGAGCTGGGCAGAGAGCGCTCGGGCGAGAGTGCTCCCTTGCGCGCCTGTCAGCCAGCCAGCCAGCCCGGTGACAGGCCGCCCAGCAGCACCACTGGACCGCAGGGAATCCCCTCAGCTCTCCCACAGGTAAGGAGGCTGGGGGTTTGAATTTAAAAAAAAAAAACGTGTATGTGTGTTAGTGTGTGTGTGTGTGTCTGCTAGTGAGTGTCAGTGAGTGTGTGTCTTCTAGTGAGTGTCAGTGTGTATGTTACTGTGTATGTCTGTTACTGAGTGTGTTTGTGTGTGTCTGTTAGTGAGTCTGTTTGATGTCTGTTAGTGAGTGTGTTTGTCAGTGAGAGTGTATGTTTTGTAAGTGAGTGTGTATGTGTGTCTGTCTGTCAGTGAGTGTGTATGTATGTATGTCGCTGAGTGTGTCTCTGTCAGTAAATGTGTGTGTCTGTTAGCTAGTGTGTATGCGTCTGTTTGTGAGAGTGTGTGTTTAAAACCCCTTCAGCACTTACCTTTCTCCAGCGCCAGACTCCCTTGGCGCTGGGGATCCCTCCACCCCGATCCGCCTTTCAGCTCTGAATGCGCATGCGCTACAAGAGCCACACGCGCATTCAAACCGCCCATAGGAAAGCATTACTCAATGCTTTCCTATGGACGTCCAGTGTCTTCTCACTGTGATTTGCACAGTGAGAATTGCGGAAGCGCCTCTAGCGGCTGTCAGTGAGACAGCCACTAGAGGCGGGATTAAACCTCAGCGAAACAGCTGTTTTCAGCTGCAGGGTTAAAATTAGAGGGACCTGGCACCGACCACTTTGAACTGATGTGATCTGGGTGTCTGTAGTGGTCCTTTAAGTGTGTGTGCAGCCCTGCAACCCATGTGACCAGGTGCCCACCACAATGTGTTGCGGCCCCGGCCTGCGCAGAGTAAGCTCGGGGAGGGAGGGCCCAAGGATCAATTTTCGCACCGGGGCCCAATGGGTCGTGTGTACGCCACTGCCCAAAGGAAAAAAAAATATTTTATGTATATATATATATGTATGTATATATATATATGTATATATATATATATATGTATATATATATATATATATATATATGTGTGTGTGTGTAATGGCACTCACCCTTTCAAATGGTCTTAGTGTAAAGATGTGCCCTGGTGCAATTCCACGCTGGATATATATAGTAGTAAAAGGAGAAAGGAGATGCACTCTTCAGTCTTTATGAAAAAATTTATATTATTTAATGTAGCAAGAACGTTTACATATGTCCGATCGACGTTTCAACCTCTACAGGTCTTCCTCAAGATCATCTTAAAATATATAGACAGAAAAATACCGGCACTCCAAGGATTTCTAAGTCAAAATCTTCTTTTATTCTGAATGATACATCAACGTTTCAGCTCCTCTAGGGAGCTTTCATCAGGACAAAAGATTTTGAGTTGGAAATCCTTGGAGTGCCGGTATTTTTCTGTCTACATTACCTAGCAACCAGAACACCAGGTACCATTCACTTGGGTTGGAGTGCAGGGGCTATATATATATATATATATATATATATATATATATATATAAATAAATTAAAGTCATGCATTTTGGGGCATATCTACTAAACAATGATACTTGTTTATTTTTTATTTTTTTTGTGCAGTGTCATGCCCCTTTAACTACTAGAATCTCTTACTCTCCCTAAACTAGGTGTGCACAACTACATCTCTTATAATGTACTTATAGCCAGAATGCTGGCAAAGCATTAGGGGAGATATAGACCACACTGTGTGGAGTGCCTAAGGTTGCCTAAGCCTGCCCTAGACAGTTAAATGATCACTATTGCACCTCTTGTAAACTCTACTTTTTCATTTGGACAGTTTGATAGTTAAGGGCTAAGCCATTAGTTTTGGTTGGGTAGGGTGTTTTGGTCAGTTTATTTGAGTAATTTTTTTTACTTTCTTTTTTGAAAAAAAACCCCTTTCTGTTGCACCAATAAATACCCTTGTCTATATTACTTTAGGCTTTCTCTATTGGAGAAATGGTAGGTATTGACCTACCAACCAGAGAGGAATTCAGGCAAATGGACAAATAAGCGATGATGCAGTGGTACGTTACCTGAGTTTTTTTAGAATACACATGGGATGGTTGCATGGGATCATTTTAATGTGTAAACCAAAACTGTCAGTCAGTGAACTATTTCTCCCCAAAATATGAAAATCGTTAATGAAGATATAAACTAATGGACTAATTACTGAAACATTATTGTTTTTAAGAAATGCCATATATTTCTAATTAAACCAATAAAATGACAGTAATTTGTACAGTATGTCCAAAAAGCTATAGCATTTTAAGTGTATATTGAATTTAAAGATGTGTAAGTATATTGAGTCCATTGGGAGGCTTGAGGTTTCGTGCAATTTCTATCTTGTTGATATTGTAGCAGAAAAGTAATGCATTTTTAATAAGCTCTTCCCTAGCAACAAAAAACACAGAGCATCATAAGTGCTGTTACAAATGAGGTACAATAAACATTGCTAGGGAAAATAAGATATCAGGAAATATATCTACATCTAAGTAAAAATGACAAATAGCACAACACCTTTTTTTAATGACACAAGGTATACTATTATGCATGTTCAGCGCCCCTGAATATATTCTATTTTTTTTTTCTTTCTTTCAATCATTTCCATGAATAATGCTTACAAATATATACTGTTTGTTTTTTGTTGTATTTAATTTGCAATTGAATTAAGTATTGACTTAATTAATTTACATTCCAAGGAAATTGCTCCTCGATTTAATAAATGATTGAAAAAAAATTCCAGAAATATTTATTTTTAAATTTAAGGATTCCACCTGATTTCATTGGTGCTAATATCAGTTACCCAAATATCACGCCCTTATATTCTGTGATATGTGTTAACAGTCCCATGTATTATACATCCCATGTTATAAGATTAAAGTAACAGACTCCCAGTGTGAGATTTACTCTGGATTTTCCATTATCGATGATGATAGCTGGAGTTCAGAGCTAAAACAACACTAATGGCCATTAAAGTAACCATAACAGATATTGGTTACAGCTCCGAGTATTAGATAAGGTGATTGACAGAAAGGGAAACTGAGAAATAAATACTACTGAATATTGGGTCTGACTTTATATAATGAAATTAAATATATTAGCCAATGGACTTGGAGATTGGTTTCGGCTCAAACTGCAGTTCATCCGAATTCCATAATTCTGAGGCAAAATATTCCCTAATCACAAATCAAACCAGCTACACAATGGCCGAACATGTTCTTTTTAATTTGTGAGTAAATTCTCCTTGTGGTGCCAAAACAAGAGATGTCTGATAGGAAAAAAAAATTATTGATGGCTGGGGACAGTCACTAAATGTTGATTTTATTCACAGCTCAATTAAGAAGTGATGGAAAAAAGTAGGAGTAGTAAAAATAAATCTCAGAATGCTTGGTTGTATAGGGAGAGGTATTAGCAGTAGAAAGAGGGACGTGCTCATGCCATTGTACAGAACACTGGTGAGACCTCACTTGGAGTATTGTACACAGTACTGGAGACCGTATCTTCAGAAGGATATTGATACTTTAGAAAGAGTTCAAAGAAGGGCTACTAAACTGGTTCATGAATTGCGGGATAAAACTTACCAGGAAAGGTTAAAGGATCTTAACATGTATAGCTTGGAGGAAAGACGAGAAAGGGGGGAAATGATAGAAACATTTAAATATGTAAAGGGAATCAACACAGTAAAGGAGGAGACTATATTTAAAGGAGGAGACTATATTTAAAAGAAGAAAAACTACCACAACAAGATGACATAGTATTAAATTAGAGGGACAAAGGTTTAAAAATAATATCAGGAAGTATTACTTTACTGAGAGGGTAGTGGATGCATGGAAGATCCAGCCAAAGTGGTAGAGGTTAACACAGTAAAAGAGTTTAAGCATGTGTTGGATAGGCATAAGGCTATCCTAACTATAAGATAAGGCCAGGGACTAATGAAAGTATTTAGAAAATTGAGCAGACTAGATGGGCCGAATGGTTCTTATCTGCCGTCACATTCTATGTTTCTATTAGTAAATATATATAATATCTAAATACAGATTTATTTGTTCCTGCTCTTCCTGTTTCTTTGTCCATTGGCTAATTTTTCGTACTTGTTCTGTGGAACAAATGGTGAAAATATTATTTGATCAGTGTACTGCAAAATATACACATAGTCACACAATGTCAATCACACGAGTATTTAATCAGCACTGTTTCTGAAACCAGTACTGATGGAACCCCTTACAGTCTTCTTGAGGATTTTAAGCTCAAGTGAACCAGCAAAAGCTCATTAAAAATATTTATATTGACTCACCTGTCCTCAAGGTGTGGAATTTAAGAACAATGACTTGAACAATGAACCCCAGAGATCATTTGAATGAACATGATGAATTGATTTAAACAATATGATCGCCCAAATGATCATTAGTAATGTTAACAATATAACACATGTAAACTGTACATTTGTAAGGCTCTACTGTGTTTAAAACAGATAATTGGCCAGTCCTGGTTGGTTGGTAGGCCATTAGAAAATCTTGCCAACCCAGCTCTCTAAGCACTATAACCAATGATTCATGCTAATATATATATATATATAGCCACAAAATGTTCTCCAGGTAGTGTATAAACAATATGTACACCATATAAAAATCGGTGTTACTTGTTTTAGGCCCCATAAAGAGCAGAGATGGACAAATGGTAAATCCCTAGCTGCTGTACAATATGATGCTTTGCCAGCTTTGGTCCCACCATTTACCTATCCTTGCAGGATTGAATTTGTGTGCTGTGACAAGCATTGACTTCCTCCCAGGCTGCCAATACTGTAGCGGCCCGGTCTCGCTGTTAAAGGCTGCGGCGTCCAACTGGTCACTTCAGAAATACCCATTGGTTGGCCCTAAGTTCATGGACCACCAGATGGAGCCCCCCAGATTGAGAAAATGTGCATATGCAATTAGGTTTCAAACTCTGATTTATATCATTGAAGGGGGTATCAGCGTGCAGGGGGGTTTGATGAATTTTTGAGGGGATCCAGAGCAAAGGAGTTCCAAATTAAATGCTATAGCTCCTAAATTGCACCCTTAATGACATATATGAGCATAGTAACATTCAGCATCTATACCCAACAAGGAACAAAATTAAGTTTGACCATTAAATGCTGTTTTCGCGATGCAAAGATCTAGAGGTGGTGGCAAAATATGGATACCTGAACTACACATATCTGGACTGCAGTATGAAAGATTCATATGAGGTTTTATGAGATAAATGCCATCTTGTAGTACTCTGTGCAAAATATTCTCTAAGCAAAAAAAAAGTTTTGCATATAAAAAACATATGCATAGGGATTTGGCTTATATAAAAAAAGTAGCATATGAAGGCTGAAATATATCCTGACTAATACATGTAATACATGGAACATGGGAGAAAAATCAAACATTATTTGTATCATTTATGTTAGATCATGTCTTGATTTTTATTCTTTAAAATTATCATTTAAAAAGACATAAGAAAGATTAGAAAGTAAGCTCATTTGCGCCTTCTTGTCTTGTAGCAGATACTCGTTTGTTAGTGCACATATTGTACAGCGCTGTGGAATATGTTGCCACTTTATAAATAATAGTCATAGTAATAATAACAATGTGTTGCTGAAGTATTTCATTAGGGCATTTTTGTGTAAGTATGTTTTATTTATAAGAAATTTCACATATCTCATATGTGAATGCAAAACACCAAAACTAAACAGAGAACTCACATTTAGTTCAAGGTAACTTTCAATCATTTATATAATAAATGAACATGGTAATGAATATATCTATTATGAATCATATTTCTATTTAGCTACAATCAATATAAAAGAAGCTAGTTTGCTTCATATTATTATAGGTCATATTTAAAAATATTTACTACAGTTTCATTTAACACTCTCCACTTTTCTATGAATATATGAAGCAATCACCATCTCCATATGTATAAGAGTACTGAAAAATAAAGATCAAGATACGGACAAAGATTGGGACTTTACCATTGTCATATTTGGATAGAACCCATTTTCTGTTCTATATAGTCTGTTATACACAACCTAGGTTTCCTTTGTTACATTCTTTGTCACCTGTGTTTGAGTTTGGTGGAATCCCTTGTTTTCTGCCTAAATAACTTCGGGTCAGCATTTAAGCGCTATATCCTTAACTCATTGCATGGGGGACCTGGCCTAAGCCAGAAAGTAACGCGACCAATCATGATGCTTCCTTAACTTTCTATGGAACTCCCAGATTTATTCCATAAGCCTCGGTACAGCAGTGATTTATGAGTCCAAAAAGGATTTATATGAATTGTTGTTCACCTGTCTACTGTAGAATGCTAAAAGCAGGATTATGACTCCCATAAACCTGAAGTATTTATAGGGTCTGTTCACTTTTGTAAACTTGGTTAATTTTATTTAACTTATTTTTCCTGCATTCGGTTGTTAGAATTCCACTCTGGTTCACCCCCACCAGCCTCACCTATACCTTTATCTCTGTTCCTGCCTCCTTCCGCCCACCCTGCCTTTTTCCCCTCCATCCGACCTTCCTCTTCTTCTGCATTTTCCCACTACTATTTTCTTAAAGAAGTTTTAAATCAGATTTGTCTTTTTTTATGTAATGTGGTGTGGTTGAGCCATATGACTCAGACATATTTTAGAAGCAGTCACAGGTGCCTGCTAAAAAAAAAAAAAAAAGACCACTAATAAGGTCTGTCTTAACAGCATTATAGGCCCCTGGGCAAAGAAGTGCACTGGGGCTATGCCCCCAGAACCACTTACATGAATATTTTTTTTTTAATTATCTATAAAATTAAAATTATATTTATTGATACCTCAGAACTAGAAATCAGTGTTTAAACATTAAAAAACATGTCTTGATTTGTTTCCTGTATCTACAGGTAAGTAGTTCACTAGGCAAGATGAAGTAGCGTGAATCGTCTTTAATAAATCCATCCACAAAGTAGTAGGATTCTCAGTGTAATTCTCCCCTTGTTTAATAGCATGGTGTGACTGTTCTCATTCAACAGTATCTGCTTGTTCCAGTATGGAAGTTATGCCTTTGTCAAGGTTCTGATTTGATGATGCCATCCATTTGGTTGTCTGCTTGTTCCAGTATGGAAGTTATGCCTTTGTCAAGGTTCTGATTTGATGATGCCTTCCATTTGGTTTATAATTTATATCAGAAAAGGACATTATCTTCTATTGTTGACATAATAGATCTATAATTTCTTGACCATGTCTGGGTTTCATGGAGGTTCACTGATATTATTTTTATCCATTACAAGATGGGTTCCTCATTTCTTAAGAGAGTTTGTCTTGTATTAGTCTAGCTTTGTTCCTTCTCTAGGTTTGGCTATCATGGCCTTAATTCCTATTTGGCTCTATATTTATTCAGGATATTTCAGACATTTGAATGCTAGGAGGTTGCTGACCAAGCAGCCTATAGGGTAAATTAACTTGTCTGAACAGATTTTATGACAATATCCTATTGATTACTTGTTTGGCTTTTTTAAAAGTCTTCTAAGGTTTATGGAGCAAAATAATGGTCTTTATAACTATTAGCTGTTTTGGAACTCTGTCCCTCCCTCTATTTATACTGCTTGGGTATTCCCCATTAGTAAATGCTGCCATGATGGATCAGGAATAAGGAAAATTGTTTCATACTTACCGTAATTTTCTTTTCCTGATCATTATTCATGGCAGCATTACGTCCTTACCCATATACTATAAGTTGTGAAGCTAGTTACAAAGACTGCCTGATGGGAAGGGGGGGATCTATTTATACCAATTTCCGAGTTCTATTTCTTGTCCTTTCTGCTGTGAGGGGAGGAGCTAACCCATGAGTAAATGCTGCCATGAAAATCACAGAAAAGAAAATTACGGTAAGTACGAAACAATTTTCCTTAATACAGCAGAGATTAATCCACCAAAATGTTTGGACAATATAACACAAGCCTTGATGTTGAAAAACAAGAAATTCAACATAAAAATGGTCCTCAGTTACTAAATCATATAGACAGAGATGGCACAAAAACAATTACTATGAATTACCAGTTATTAAACAGGCCTATGGAACCCCTATGCTTGTGGAGACCCTGGGCAACTGCCCAGCATGCCCATACATTAAAACGGCTCTGCCACTAATGTAGGAGTAGATTTTGGGGAGATTAGGGCTGGGCATCTTTACGGGTTAAGTGGGGTTTGGGGTAGCTTTAGGGTCATGTAGCATTAGGAAAGCTTATACTTTTAGTTGCAGTATCCCTGATTTGTATCAGGGGAATTGGAACAATAAAATGAAGGCAATTCAGTTGCAATTTAGCTGCATTCGGCTTTTTTGTGACTTGACGAATCACTCCGAATTTCAACAGACATCCAAACTGCAACAAAACAGAAATGCAAATTTGAGTGAAAAAAAGAAATTAACATTTTTATGAATAGCCAAATGGGTTAAAACAGCTGAACAGTGACAAATTAACAGCAGTCATCTACTTTTCAGTTGCCATTTAGTGAACAGTTCCCTGTCTATTGCTGTATTATTGGATCAACAAGGTAAACATAATACGCTGGCAGGGAGATGCGGAAAGGGTGAGCCAATGATGTAAAACAGTTATTAAAAAAAAAAAAAATCAGAAGATTAATAAAATAACAGATCAATGTAGCATAACAGAGGAATGTCCTGCATTGCACTTAATGTGTGTGGATACATGGAGTACCCTTACACTATTGTGTAGACAATCTAATGGTTTATTTTTAAAAGAAAAATATTTTGAACATGATGTAAAATATTTTTTTAAACTGTTTGTGTTTCTATAGAAAAACTAAACCTCTCCCAAGAGGAAATTCCTAGGCTTGGGACCTTATCATTTCCTGTTTGGTAATAGTTTGTATGGACAGGTTTATGGTTCTGTCTGCATTTCTATTTGCTTATCAAAAACAAAACATGAACACTTTATCTTTTATTATGTAGAAAATGATATGATTTTTGTTTTTAACCCAAATGACTTGTTAGTTGTGGCATCAGAAGATTTTGATATTGATCTAACATTTCCCAGGGAGCATATACAAAGACACATTTAATGCTAGTCTCATGATTGCGGCTTAAGGATCACTATCAGAGGAAATTGCCATGGCTTGGTTAGCACATGGGATATATAAAACATTTATCTTATGTTGTAATTTAAAGGGTTCACTATAATATTCACAGATAGTAAATCTCAATTGTTGACCATTAATATTAGATGTTTATTTACTAAACCAGGAATTGTGGATGATTGTCAATTGAATTGCAAATTTTGCACCAAAATAGCTGAGATGGAATATGTACAGCTTCCTGACAAGGGACTGCTTTGTCTCGTATAAAACCCAATTTTTAGCAAAATATTGACATTGATGGAGCTTTTACCACCACATTATGCCATTTCTCATCAGCCGTTCAACACACAGTGAAAACATTAAATATTGATTAAACAGGAAGTTAAGGGAGGGGTTATCCAACAGCATAGACAGATACACTTTTAATTCTACCCTCATGAGTCTATAATGTTACTTTACAAGGAACTGCAGTCCAAAAATGTTTTTTTGGACACTAATCCTTTAGAACCATAGCTCATGCTTTGGTTAATAGAGAGCTGTGTTAATAACAACATCCATTCTAAGGGTTACCTGTCTGTGCTAATTTGCATGTCAGGGTTGGAACTCTGGGATAGTTGTGGAAACTAACGGGACTTTTCAAAGTGCAATTTGACATATGCAGGTTATGCATAACAGTACTTTTTCCATAGTATTTATATATAGTAGTTATATTATATTTTACAGTGCACTGATTGGCCCGTTTTCGTCTCTTGTTCATCTGATTCATTTTCCAGAATTTTTATTTGTTAATGAAGTTTGCTGAGCCGAACCTTCATATGACCATCCAGACTTTTATTTTTTATGTTTGGCTATAACTATGTTCCATGCACAAGTCTAAATATAATGTATTAATACATTTTTAATTTGATATTAAAAGAAAAAACAAATAGCTGTTCAAACTTTAGACTGAGGTTTGGTTTGACACTGTTAATTATCTTTAAACAATGAACAGTTAATATTTGTTGCTTTCAATATGTAGTTGAATTACTTTCACTTACCACAGACATCTGAATGGTTTGCATAAACATTCTATGAATTCTCAATAACAGGGATTGACCATCTCTGACTTTCCCAGCTCCTTGGAGATTGTCGCTAATGTATGTAGTAAAATATTAGTACATAATAACAGATTGTTTCGCCAAATGCTGATCTAACAACTTAAAGGAATACACCAGGCACCATAACCACTTTATCTAAATTAAGTTGTTTTAGTGTCAGGAAGCACCGAGGCACACGCTTACCTCAAGGGGTTAAACTGTTTTCCAGCACATATCTCAACACCACCCAGGCAGCATCCAGCTTCTGAAATTTCAGTTTCAGGAAGCGCAGAGTGTCACCAGGCATGGGTACTGCTAATTAACTGAGAGTGGTCAGCTGATGCTCTCAGCCAATCAGTGACTCCCCTTTCACAAAATTTGCTGGAAAAGACCAATCAGCGTCACCTCTTCCTGCCGGCACTCCGCACTTCCTGAAACTGAAATTTCAGGAGCTGGATCTCGTCTGAGGGGAGTTGAGATCAATGCTGGAGTCAACTTTGGGGTTAAGAATTCATCCAGGGGCCTCTTGGCACTATAACAACTTCATTTAGATGAAATTGTTATTGCGCCTGAAGGTGCCTAAACTGTCCCTTTAAGAACCAACGTTTTGTCAGGATTGTCACAATAACAGGAGAGCTAACCTAGTTCAGAATGGGTGAATAAAATATCAGAATATTTAACACATGTTCTCATTGGGTAATAATGTGAAATACCTTGATATGCACATTGTTTCTGCTTGTAATTAATTAATGACTAATTATCTGTTGTGTATATTTTCTATGAAATTTTTGAAAATCCCTGATTATCTCTTGGTTGTAATATAAATATAGTAACTGTCAATAAACCTTTGTTATGTTATAGGGGCTAGCAAAAGTTTAATTTTCTCTAAAATATTTCTATTTCCATTATTTTCTATGTGTAGATTAAGGAGTATCTTTGAAACTACTGACAAGAGCCAAATAACAAACTAAACATAGCTAATGAAATTGTTCATCATTCAAATTAGCCATTCGTGGCAGCTTTTTGCAACAACTTTTCACATTTTCATAATAAACACTGTGTCCAAATACTTGCATTTGCATATAATTATGCTCTTAATGCAAAGCTTCCTCATTATGATGGTTGGCAAAATCCCAATTCAACTTAATTTCTTTGACTTTAATTTCTGGACCAAAAGCATTTAGCTTGAACATGTGAAAAATGTATAATGTGCTCATTCAATTAGGAAGTAATTAGATATTCAATCAACCATATATCACACTTGGGATTAGGCAAGGAGGAAGAAAGATGTCCCTCATTCTTGAGCATAAAACAATTTTGTTAATTAGTTACTGCTAATTGAGATTGAGAAAGCATCATTATGCCACCATGCAGATCTGCTTCAGCTGTGTTGCTAGAGAAAGGAAAAAAAAATGCTGCAAAGGAAATAACTGCAATGCAAGATAACACGAATGCACAGCCTACTTCTAGTAGCTGTGATAAACGAAACAATAGATATTTAAAGGGTTTCTGTTCTGCAACAAGAAATGTTTGATTGACTGCGCACATCAAGTGGGTTATGTCATGTTTATCAAAATAAGTGGCTTATTGAAATGTGGAACATAACTTTGAATAAATCACATATGGCAAAAGTTTCAAATGTAGATGATATTTCAATCATTGCTGCAACTATAAAGGCATTAACAGCCTTAAATAACAAATAATGCAATAATGCAAAATTAAACTACTAACGAAAGATAAATGAAAGAGTAGAACTGCATTACAGAAGTACCGTCTAGTATACTCACTTTCTTTACTTAAAGAAGCACCATAGGGTCAGGAACACAAAGGTATATTCCTGACCCTATAGTGTTAAAAAAAACATGTGAGACCCCCTAGTATACAGCTGCCACAGTGATAGACAGGCTATAGGGAGTCTAGCATGGGAAAATGCCCAGTAACGTTGCTTAAGCTCGCTTGCCAAAACACCTACACCAATCCATCTCCTCCACCGGCATTACTGCTTCATGGCAGTCCCCCTCAGCATCTAAACTAATAGTGAATAAAGAAAGTTACATGAAAGCAAAATACATTGGAATTCCTGAATAAAATAATAAGTAGTGTCCACTAACTAAAAAAATCTCTCCTTATTTTCAGCCCTGCATGGGTGTGCCAGCACTGCCTCTGTAAATATCAGCCTCCTTGGCTGACATAATCAGAATTGATGATCTCAGTCAATCATAATGCTTCCTTACAGGTAAGCATTGGATTGCTGAGATTGTCAATTCTGATGATTTCAGTGAAGGAGGTGGGCTGAAAGCGGAGCCAAACACAACCCCGGCCAATCAGCATCTCCTCATAGAGATATTTGAATAAATGCATCTCTATGAAGAAATTTCAGCATCGCCATGCAAAGCATGGAGACACTGAATGTCAGTGCTGCTCACTGTGCAGCTCATTGAAGCAACTTTAGTGGTTGTCTGAGGAGTGTCCACTGGTGGTGTTACTAGGTTGTAATATAACCACTGCTTTTTCTCTGAAAAGGCAGTGTTTACAGCAAAAAGACTGTAGGGACATTTTATACTCACCAGAACAACTACATTAAGCTGTAGTTGTTCTGGTGACTATAGTGTCTCTTTAATATACATGTTTTTAAAGTGCAGAAACTATGTGCATTTATAATTTGTGTTTTGCTTGTCAACTTATAAGCAACAATATAAAACTGATGTCTATGAAATTCTGGGAAATGTGGACAAAATTAAGTTCCAGCAGCTAATATAATAATATGGATATGATACATTATAAGTCACTACTGACTGCTTACTTCTGGCATATTTTGACCATGAGACAGAGTTAATTGGAATTAAGAATAAAGAAAACGTCCTCAATTATGAATCCAGTCAACCTTATGTGTGATTAAAGCAAAACAATATTTTACTGTGTTTAGCTTTACATAACTTGAAATAGGCCTTTACAGGCACAGTAGAGCAGGTTTTGCATAGAGTTATAAAAAGTGTCTTTTTTGTTTAGTCTATAATTTGTTTGTATTTATTAAATTGTCAATAGTCTAAATAGAGTTGGCTTTTCTTTGCCTAGTTTCTGCCAATTTTTCAGAACTATCCATTTCAAAAAAGTTGGCCAAAATGAAAGTGACACTTTTCTACTGAAAATGGTGATAGATATAATGGTAAATCTACTGCATTGCTGGAAAAATGACCTACACCCAAAAATTACACAGAGGGCACAAAAGAAGCAACAGAAAAACAATCCAACAGATTTGATACATTTTGGTACAAATACATGAAATAATTGTCAAAGGAACAAAACTGATAAATCACCCCGAATGATGCACGTCCTAAAGAGAGCACTGCTTAGCTATTACTGTATGTTACTAGTTTTTAGTTCAAGAATGTGGGTGCAAAAATAAGTTCCTCATTCACCATTGTTTGTCATGCCTAATCAATCGTGTTTCTGTTTTGTTTTCCTTGTTGGAGTGATTAGTGGCTTGCCTTGTCCACTTCTAATATTGTACTGCATGCTCTGATCCATGCTCCTTCTTCAGAATCACAACCTACAACAAACAATTCGGTAAATGCTGTCATAACAGGATTGCAGTTGTTTCTCAGACAACAAAAACCCCTGTTGATAAAACCTGAAATAGCTTAAAAGCTTCTACAAGGTGGAAATATGCATTTTTCTCTCCTCTTTACTTTTTTTTGTCTTGTTCAGACTAGCTTGTCTGTTTATCTTTATTGTCAGTGTGGCCAGTTTTTTTTTTTTATTTTGGTGAGAGGTTGCTGAATAAACATGCTTATGCACTCTATGGTAAAACTGAAGAATATCAGTAACGTGTATTTTCATATTTAACTGTTTTTGTACATGTTCTGAGAAATGCACATGAATTCATAAGCAGTATTTCCACAGGGTGCTCCAAGGAGGGGGAGGTAAACTCCATTTGAAAGTTTAAAAGAATCCCTGGCACACCGAGTAGTTTTCTCAGGTCGGCAGACTTTGTTAGGAACAGTGCACAGCAACATTTCTGCCCTCAGATGAGCCTTTGCCAAGCCATATTTAACTCTTCTGCACAGTTCTCACATGGATTCATTGACATGCTCCAAAATACCACCAGATATGTCCAAGTGCAAAAGATGAAGCTTTTTTTTTTTTATGAAGCATTAAAGGGACACTATAGTCACCTGAACAACTTTAGTTTAATGAAGCAGTTTTGGTGTATAGAACATGCCCCTACAGCCTCACTGCTCAATCCTCTGCCATTTAGGAGTTAAATCCCTTTGTTTATGAACCCTAGTCACCCCTCCCTGCATGTGACTTGCACAGCCTTCCATAAACACTTCCTGTAAAGAGAGCCCTATTTAGGCTTTCTTTATTGCAAGTTCTGTTTAATTAAGATTTTCTTATCCCCTGCTGTGTTAATAGCTTGCTAGACCCTACAAGAGCCTCCTGTATGTGATTAAAGTTCAATTTAGAGATTGAGATACAATTATTTAAGGTAAATTACATCTGTTTGAAAGTGAAACCAGTTTTTTTTTCATGCAGGCTCTGCCAATCATAGCCAGGGGAGGTGTGGCTAGGGCTGCATAAACAGAAAAAAAGTGATTTAACTCCTAAATGACAGTGTATTGAGCAGTGAAATTGCAGGGGAATGATCTATACACTAAAACTGCTTTATTTAGCTAAAGTAATTTAGGTGACTCTAGTGTTCCTTTAAATATTGTTTATGACTGACTGGTTCATAATATATGAAATACAATGCAAAACTTGCATCCAGTCTTATAGGAAGTACCTGAAAAGTAACACAAACATAGGTGTTTGTGAACTTTGTGATATAAGTTAAAGTCTGTTTTCCTATCAAGCCACTCATCAACACATCATAATCAATCCAGGTCTAAATAACATGAAAATAATACTTACATGTTAAGTACAGAAAAATGGAAAAAATGTGTTGTATTGCAAAACAATCATGGTGGGTCTTGGCTGCTTTTAAAATTCATACATTTCAGTTTTTTTTCCTGGAATACTAGATTTTTCAGAA
>OW240915.1:264719378-264764987 GCA_933207985.1 Pelobates cultripes | reverse complement strand
AGATTGTCTTGTTTAAACTACATGTAATTAAAGAAACTGTGGTCCTTTTGTAAAGATACTTATGACTCTTTTTCTAACATTTATATCCACCGTGACCCACATTAATTCTATCAATGTAATTCAATCAATACAACATTAGCTTTTTAAAGACCTGCTGCTTATGGTAAATCAGTAGTAGGGTTGTTGTTGGTATAATGTCTTTAACAACCAGACTGGTATGATGTGTATTATCAATAATCCTTAACTGGCCACATTAAGCACCAAACCAATGTGGTCATTTTAGTGGCATTTTAGAATGCTCTTTGAGGCATTCACCTATTAAGTTTCAAGAAAGTGTCTAAATAGTTGACACAAATGGGGCTCTCCTTGCTGCAGCCCAGCTAACGTGGAAGTGATGTTCTGATTTAACCATTCTAGTTTAGATGGTAATGCCAGGCTGAGAGCACTGGACTAACATATTCTGTCATAGATATCCAGTGCATCTTTACTATGCTTCTCAAGAAATGGACGATTATTGATTTTTCTTTGCAGAAAGAGTTACTTTTAAGACTCTCATTAGACAATAAAATCAATCACAGCTAGGCAAGAGCAGACTCATATTTATACACACTGCAAATACATTTTGACAACAAATCATCCTGTAAATCAATACATCTGGCTTTCCAAAGTTCGCCCGAGGAGAATTTAATCGACAGTATTTTAGGAGTCACTATTTTTGCTGACATACCACTCAGGGCTCGAGTCCTGCAGGAACGCATGGGAACGGCGCTCCTGCACTTTTTCCATAGCAGGAACGCCGTTACCTGTCCTGCAGGACCGGCCCTGCTACCTGCACTGAGGGGCCGTCACATGCTGTGTTCATTCTACAGTTATAACTCTCGCGAGACCCGCGGCTGTTACCATGGCAACGCTCCGCACAGGCGAGTCTCGCGAGAGTTAGAGCTGGAGAGGGAACACTGCGTGATGGCCCCTCCAGCATACCACCGGACCACCAGGCGATCTCCCCCCTCCCTGACAAGGTAAGAAGCAGGGAGGGGGGGATAAAATAAAAAAAAATATAAAGTTAAAAAAAATCCTCCCCCCCCCCCACACACATCATCCAGCACTCACACAAACACCCATCATCCAGCACTCACACACCCATCATCCAGCACACACACACATCATCCAGCACTCACACACCCATCATCCAGCACTCACACACACATCATCCAGCACTCACATCATCCAGCACTCACACACCCATCATCCAGCACTCACACACCCATCATCCAGCACACACACACCCATCATCCAGCACTCACACACCCATCATCCAGCACACACACACACATCATCCAGCACACACACACACACATCATCCAGCACTCACTCACACATCATCCAGCACTCACACACACATCATCCAGCACTCACACAAACACCCATCATCCAGCACACACACCCATCATCCAGCACACACACACCCATCATCCATCACTCACACACCCATCATCCAGCACACACCCATCATCCAGCACACACACACAAATCATCCATCCTCACGCAATCATCCAGCACTCACACACCATCATCAACACTCACACACACACACATCATCCAGCACACACACACACATCATCCAGCACACACACACACCATCCAGCACTCGCACACACATCATCCAGCACTCGCACACACATCATCCAGCACACACACACATCATCCAGCACTCACACACACACGTCATCCAGCACTCACACACACGTCATCCAGCGCACACACTGCATTCATTATGCACACTCTTCACTCACTACAAACACACTACATTCACTATACACCCTCTGCATTCACTATACACACTCTGCATTTATTATGCACATTCTGCACTCACTACACACTACATTCACTATACACACTCTGCATTCACTACAAACACACTGCATTCTGTGTACACACTCTGCACTCACTAAAAACACACTGCATTCATTATACACACTCTGCATTCACTACAAACACACTACATTCATTATACACACCCTGCACTGCACTATATGCATAGGAGTGTAATTTTTAAAAGGGGTAGGGAATCTTGGGTGAGTTCCCACACTTTTTTCCCCAGGACTTGACCCCTGATACCACTGGAAAAGTGAAACAGATAACCTAGAATAGGAGAACAGTGTTGGGGGAAAAAAATAAATGTACCGTATAACCTTCATACCAGGTTTGAGGTTTTATTTAAATTTAGAGGGAGGCCCTGACTCTAAATAAAGCAGAGACACTATATCATGAAGAATTCCGGTTTGTATTCCTAACGCTATAGTGTTCCTTTAAGTACTGAGAGTGTTTATGAAATACTAGTACTCATAACTCATAGTACTCATTAGTACTTATAACCAGTTAGAGCTTGATTTTTCAGTTCATATCAATACAAGTAACAGTTACTGTTTTATATTTTTATTTTAAATAGTAATAATAATGTGAATATATAGAGCTTGATCTGTTTATTGATATCAGGTAACTATGTGAATATTTTATCTATTAATTTTAAATTTGACCATACACAGGATTAAACTACATACAAATATACATTTTATATAGGTCCAATATTCACATGATTGTAAAATGGTCATTTCCCACACGATTTTTCAGCGATATTGATGGGGAAAAAACAGTCTAACTATGTTTAACCTCTACTGGTTCTGTAAGGATGGCTTGATGTATTTGTCTCGTCTTACATATAGTATGAGTTGTGCTAGGAAATCTAAACTATTTTATTCATAGTTTATATTCACAGTATAAAAAGTATTGTTTTCATTCAGCTAGCACAGTGATGTAATTCTTAAATCCAAATCAATACACAGTTTGTAACTACCAAACAAAATAAAACCCTCCAGTACTTTATGCTTTAAATTCTTACTGGAGATGAATTAGAAAGAAAGATCATTTTAAGATAAATGCTGTTTCTGAAAGGTGACATGACACCCTCCCAGTGGTTTAACATTTAACTTTGGCAAAACTCTCCTTTCCTGCTTGAATATAACTGACTTTCAAAGTAACTTCTGAAGAATTTCAGTAATATAATTGTTCCATTCTCTTTTCAGAAGCGAGAAGACAATAGGTCTACAGTGAACTCAGATGAGGAATGGAAACTTTTGAGATCTCTGCTTTAGTTAAAGCACAAAGTGGGTATTGTCTACGTTCATCAAATTCAGCTCTGATTGACAGCTGTGGCAGCTGCCCTGTCCATCGAGTGCAGCACGAATCCTGGGACTAGTCTTGAGCACAATAAAGGAGGAAGCGCATTTGAATTCCCCAATTCTTTAACATTTCCTTTTCATCCGTTACATAGTCTCTGTAATATAGTTTTTTTTTTTCCCTTGTAACATAAAAGCGACAATGAGAGACATAACAGAACAAGTTATTCTTATTAGAGTTTATATTCATGCACCTGAAAGCAAAAACTATTACAGGGTTAGTGCTACACATTTTTTCAATAGCAGATCAGCAATTTCTGGAGATATAGTTATATGATTCACCATTGTAACACTGTTTTTTAAAGGGTTACTTTTCAGCACCATAACCACTTTAGCCTTTTGAAGTGGTTATTGTGTAAGGGCCCAGCCTAAGGGCCCAGCCTCTGCAGCTTTTCAAGAACTATTTAGCTTTTATTTATTGATAGGCCACCTCTGGCTCCGGCAGCTATCTGAAAAATCTGTTTTCAGATAGCTTTGTCAATTTTATTCAACTTTTGTGCATGATTAACACAAGACATAGCATGACTGCCAATAGTCCAGAGAACAGTTCTATTCATGCTAAGAAATGAATGGAACAGCTCCTGGAGGATAAACTACTTACCCCCCCCCCCTAAACAGTGCACAGAGGGAAAGTTTAGGAAAAAAACTATTTTCTAAATGTTTTAAATAATGCATAGCTTCTTGTTAAGTGCGGATCATGCTTCATAATCTCAGATAGGCACTTAATTCTAACCATAACAGCTAGACCTACAGAAAGCGATGAGAAAGAAAAAAATGGGGTAGAGAATCCACTCACACAGAGTAGGTGGAAAGTCCAATCCATTCAAATATACCTCCTAATGTGGAACGTCACATAAATAGGGTAAATAAACCTTTATTAGAAAAAATGCTATATACACCAAAACAGTGTGTGTAAATAGTGATAAAGTAAATGCCAACACCAATAAAATAAAAGCCTGGGCACGCTAAACCCATAAAGTCACATTACTGAATATAGGATAAAGGTGAGTAAGTAATATTTGCCTTTAAACGGTCAAAGTAAAATCACCTAAATAAACTAATATATAAGTGACAACGCGGTCTAAGAGAGATCCTAGTACGCCCTAGACTGACTGTCTGGCCCAAAACGGCAAAAGCTTATTGCTGCTTCATGGCAGCCTAACGAAGTCCCTAGAAAGCTAATAGTAATGCTCAGCGCATGACAAACGCAGTGGGAGCCCAGGTAAATGCAGAAGGAAAAAAGGTGAGTTTAAAATTATAGCATCGGCTAATATCAGCTCGACGCGCGTTTCGGCGTGTTCTGTACGCCTTTGTCAAGAGCCCCTAAACAGTGCACAGAGGGAAAGTTTAGGAAAAAAACTATTGGCATTTTTTTACATTTTCTGAATGTTTTAAATAATGCATAGCTTCTTGTTAAGTGCGGATCATGCTTCATAATCTCAGATAGGCACTTAATTCTAACCATAACAGCTAGACCTACAGAAAGAGTTGTGACTATATCAATACACAAAGATCCGTACATGTAAGAATTCCAGTGTTCAGAGATATTAGTGACATGACATGCATTGGTTCACGTATAGGTTTGTGCTCCCAGATACATGCCTAATTCATTCTCAGCCTGCTTATTGCATATATAACACTGCTGCTCCTTATCCTCATATAATGTGTATACATTTGCCTGAATGACAAAAACAAAATCAAACAAGTCAATTTCCCCTTTCTCCTGTTTTTGTCACCCTCCAGTATAGATATTTCTCCACAAAAGCTCTAGTCAGAAACAATGTATCATGTGTATATAGAGTACAAATAATGTCAATTCTTTCTCCATCCCCAACACTACAATATACTAAATACCTGAATATATTCAATGCTGACAAATCTAAGCCAGGCATTAGGAGTTAGAAATGGCGATGCGCATGCATTAGGGTATATCTACAATGAGACAAAATATAAAAATAGAGATGTCAAACTAATGTATCTCCAAGACCTTTGCAACAAAGAATAAGTAATTAAAACAAATCTCCAAATCTCCAACATGGGACCAAAAGTTTTTTTTTCTTTTTAAAGGGACTGTCCAAACACCATAAATACTACAATCATGAATGTGACCATTTTCTAGCAGTTTGAGAAACAAATGGGCTCCCACTGGCACACAAAGCAGTTGACATGATAATGTGCCAATCACTGTCAAATTCTTTGGTGCTGCAGATATGAAACAGGCTCTCGTTGACTCTTGGAAAACAAAATACAAGCAAACAAACAAACAAAAATCGAAAACAGCATGACTGCTTTCATAACCAGCTGCTAGAATAAGTTGTGGTGGTTACGGTGTTTTGAATGTAATTTTAACCCCTTAAGGACCAAACTCTGGAATAAAAGGGAATCATGACATGTCCCACATGTCATGTGTCCTTAAGGGGTTAATGTGATTGGAGAGTCCCTTTGATATAATTTATGAAAGTGTTGATTTTTATTATATATAACCCTTGTATAAAATAATCCATAAGTAGCAATTTTTAGTTTTTAAAATGACAGCTGCAGAGTCACTGATTTTCTATGTTTTTCTTTGTTCCTTTAACCTAAAATAAGACATTGTTATTTTTCTCTTTTTTTTGTGTATTTTACAATATTTTAGACAAATCCAAATAGCTATTATATTGTATATTTCTGATTATTTAATAAATATGGTTACAATTAAAGCAGTTATGTGATTTAAGTTCTGATTTCTTATTATTGTTTTACTTTATTTTCACAGGACTACCGGTGTCACAAGTTTGGCATAGAGATTTTCTTGTTCTGAGATGCAATTCAATACAGATACTTAACAGATATTTAGACTAACCGCCTGCTGAATGAGAGCACCGAGTCGTTTTCATGGATCATAATAAGATAGTGCTAGTTATAGACCACAATTTATTATTGGGTACATAAGAGACACTTTAGTATGAAGCACAATATCTTCCCTTTGGGTATATTCCCACTAGTTACAAACCTCAGCTGATAAATTGATACAATCACTTCACTCAATCGAGAAGAATTAGTATGGAGTAGTGGCTTTTGGATTTAGCTGCAATGAGGTCATTAGTAACTTTGTATAAGAGCAGTCTCAGTAGAGTGGAGAGGGCAGAAGCCAGATTGAAGAGGGTCATGGAGAGAGTTCGGATTGAGGAAGTGAGACATACGGGTAAAGTCTTTCCAGAAGCTTTGAGGAAAAAGGGAGCAGGGATATGAGAAGATAGTTAGGGGGGGAGGATGGGTCAAGAGATTTTTTTTTTTCAGTAGCATGTTTAAGGTCAGCAGGTACAACGCCACAAGAGAGAGAGCAGTTGAAGATGTGTGTTAAGGAAAGACAAGAGAAGAGAGATATGATAAGGTGAGATGGGACAGGATCAAGTGGGCAAGTGGTGGGGCGAGAGGAAAGGAGAAGCACAGCCAACTCTTGTTCAGTAGCCTGGGAGAAAGTCTGTAGGGTAGGGTAGGAAAGGCATGATCTACGTGTAGTTGAGAAATAGAATGGCAAGGTGGGGAGAATTCTTACCTCAGCTGTTAAAACATGTTGGTAAAGTAGCATGCAAAGCTATTGGTTGTAAGGTTAGTCTGAGGGGTGTCCACAGCAGGGCGAAGAAGACCCCTGGGATTGCGGGAGCATGAACTAATGAGAGAGGAAAAGCATGACTGTTTGGCTGGTTTGGGGGGTTAGGCTGATGATGTTGGGTGAGGGGTGCTTGAGACCAAATGATAAGAGGTGGTGATCAGAGAGAAGATATGGAGTGTTGCATATATTAGATATTAGATATATCTAAAAATAAAGTATGCTATGAATGTTGAATTTGTTCTTCAAGCCGCATTCTTACTCACTGTGATCTTGAGTGAGACACATAGTGATTAGGTATAAATTAGTTGAAATTATTCCAATCTGGTTATTCTGGAATTCTGTATCATATTTGAATCAAGGTAAAACATATTTTAACAATTGGCCTATAGTTGACAGTGAAATTGCAATTATCCTCAAATTTAGGTAGACTTCTAAATTTATCCCTCCCCCCCACCTCCAATAAATGTAAAAAGTCTGGATTAACTCCATTCTCTTCCTTCACCCGATATGTGGGAAGTGATGGGTTATGTATTGTACCTAACATTTCCTTTCTTTACATAGCTGTAAAAAATAATGTATTTTTACTCATCTTCAGCATACTTCTTTATCTTCTGCCAACTTAAATCTGTGTCCTTTAAAATAAAAATAAAAAGCTGTTCCCCTCAGTTATGTCATATTGTTATATTATAAACAACATTGTTTTACCACCTATACTTTTCAACATTTAAATGAAGAAAGAAACCATCATGATGATTTTCTACAAGAATGTGACCTGACTATCCATTTTCTACCCATCCTAAAGACTACAATGAATAACTCATTGCTGGACACCTAGTAAATGTTGTTAAACTCTTATGGACTATCCATATAATACCTTGATATGTTGCTGTGAAGAGCATAGATATTCCAGTTTTCATCAATGGACTCATGTAAATTTGAAGTTTATGCAAACATATTAAAATTTCAATTCATTATGAACAGTTATTCTTTGCAGAGCACAAAAAGGAGAAAATGGGAAAAACAATATGTTTTTTTTTATCTTAAACACAAGTGACTGAAACTGTGTCAGGTCCCCACCCTGCTGTTAACTCACCTCTCACTTCCACGCCTTGTCGCTCCTTTCCCTCTGTAGGATGCCAGCCTGTGGAGTGTGCTGGTTCAGTCGCAACTCTCCCTGAGATCTGCTCTTCCGACGTCTGGAGTCATTCGCATGGCATCCGGTAGGATGCTGTGATTTGTGACCTTACTCAGTTGATGTCCAATTCGCAGGGTTGCAATTCGATCCTCATGCTGTGGGTTCCCTAGGTGCAGTGGTGTACTAAGGAGGGAGCGGGGGGGGAGGGGGTGGTCCGCCCTGGGTCATCAGGTAGGGGGTGCCACCATGGCTGGCCAGACTTGGGAGTCAGTGAGCTGTGTGGCTGCACCGGGTGCCATAGCAGCAGAGGCACCGGGCAGCCGACACAGCTCACACGCAGGGGCTGGGAATACAGCAGGAGACCTGCATGGAGATTTGGGGGCGGGGCCAGATCGGCCGTGGGGGCGGAGCCAAGCCAGTTGTGGGGGCGGAGCTAAATGCAGCATCATACTGCTGCACACAGAGGGGAAGCAGGAAGGAGTCCCTGCTTCCCCAACTACAGCACAGGAGGGACTGAATCCACTCCTCCTCCAGCCCAGGCTTACTGTAAGTTAGAGAGTGTGTGCTGTGTGTAACTGTGATTGTGACTGTCTTTGACTATGTGTGTGATTGTCTGCTTGGGTGTGTGTGTGACTGCCTGTGATTGTCTACCTGTGATTGTCTACCTGTGATTGTCTGTGTGATTGTCTGCCTGTGATTGTGTGTGTGACTGTCTGTGACTGTGTTGTGTGTATGTGTGACTGTCTGTGATTGTGTGTGTGACTGTCTGCCTGTGTGATTGCCTGCGTATTTGACTGTCTGCCTGTAACTGTGTGTGAGTGACTGTGTGTGGGACTGTGTGCATCTGACTGTGTCTGACGGTCTTCGCCCTGCAGTGAGCCGGCAGCCAGGATATGATATCATCGCGGCCTCTGCGTCATTACAGGGCGTGCGACAGATCCCAGCAGCAACCACTGACCACCAGGGACTGAGGATCCACTTCAGCCCTTCTAGAGCAAGCTAGGGAGGCTGGGTGGACCTCTTAATTATTAAATGTGTGTATGTATGTAATGTTTGTGTGTGTGTATGTGATTGTGTGTGGGTCAGTGATTGTGCTTGTGTATATCTGTGATTATGTGTGTGATTGTGTGTATCTCTGCGTATGTGTTTAGTAGATAGCTCCCTTATTTCCTGTCCTCAAATATTGCAATCCCACATAAAGATAACAAATAAGGGATTTATCTACTAAACAACTGAAAATAAGAAAAGGGCTTTTTTATCCTTTAGCTGTTTAGTAGATCATTCCCTGAATTGGTGCCCGTATGTGAGATTTCCATATTTAAAGATACCAAATGAGGGTGCTGTTTAGCAGATAGCACCTTATTTAGTGTCCTTAAATATGACAATCCCACAAAGGATAGCAAATAGAGGAGTTATCTGCTAAACAAAGAACAGAACATGCTGGCATCAGACAGCCAATGGCAGCATATTACCCCATCCCCTAGTGAGAAGTTTTACTGCTCCCCCTCCCCCTCCTGTTTTGACTGTGGTATCTTATGTGCCCCCCCATATATATTGTTCCTAAAGTCACCACAATGTCTGCATGTGTGTCAATGTGTATCTGTGTGTGACTGTGTTTGTGTGTGTATGTCCGTGTATGTGTATATGTGCAGACATCTAAAAATCTCGCCAACACTACACACAAATACACTCTTGCATTTCAACGTCAACACTACATACAAACCCCACCATTATATATAACCATACCACTGCATTCAAATACCACACAACACACAAATGCATGCTTGCATTCAAATGCCAACACTACATACAAACACACCGCTACATTCACTCACATATACTCCATACAAAAATAAGCATACATTCAAAAACACAAACACTGCTTAGTGCTAAATACATTAACACATTTTTTAGTTGTTTTTATATTTAAAGTTGAGGGGGGATGCCAAAAATAGGACCCGCCCCGGGTGCCAAATGCTCTAGGTACGCCCCTGTCGTGTGCATGTTAAAGAGGAGTGATAGTTCCTGGCAGGGGCTGTGTGTTCGTAATATGAGTATGATGTGGGGGACAGCGTACGTCTCCTCCGTATAAGTAGACTGCTCTTCCAGTCTTCCCTGCACAGTGTTACTGTGCTCCTTGTTCATATAACTTGTTTCTTTTTGCTCCTCCTTTACAAACAAATTGTCTTCTGGTATTTGATCGTTGGCCAGTTATCTGTTTCTGAACCTCTGCTGCCTTATCTGATCACTTGCTTTCTCATGCTTGCTGGTACCTCACCTAGAGTTCCACTCAGCATTCTTATATATACTCTGGCTACTATTTTACCCTTGTCACTCTGAGATTTGCCAATCAGGCTGATTGTTATATTTTGTTATCCATTTCCCTTGAAGTAATTTTTAAATGTTACTTGTTTTTGTTGTGTTGGAACCTTTGAGCGTTGTTAATATTTTTAAAGATGCTTATTTCAGTGGGCATTGGGATTAATAACAGTTGCTGGCAGTGGGATTTAGCAACACAGAATTCGTGTTTATATAGAGGGAAGACATCTGTATTAGCCAGAGAAATGGGTATACACACGTTTCTTTCTTCATTATCCAATCACATGATGCACATTGAGCGAGGAAACCCTGGGTTCTGTTCTGGGTATTGAGGTTTCCATGGTCCATCACGTATTTGTTAGTTAAGTCCCAATTAAACTATTTTCTTGTGACTAAATTCCTGCTGTTAGTTGATGCTCAACATATAATCCTCCCTTAATGGTTTATCAGGAAGACGAATCCCCTCACATGCAACAAATTAGCATTTTTTAATACAAAACTATATTTCCATCTGAACCATCATCAACTTGTCCTCCTGTCTAAACTGACACATAACTACACATCAGCCAAGTAAATGTAGATAGAGTGACTGGTCTCATGATTTACAATCTATCTATTGCCCTGCATAAGTAATAAAAAAAATACTACATATCTGTCTTCGTGGCTGCAAAAAAATATGAATCAATAGATGTAATTATCATTAACTAAAAGCAAAATAAATCACTCTAGGTTTATGACAACATTCAAACATAATTTTTTTTGAAGAATTGCCTATAACATTTGAGATGTTACCTTTGACTACACTGCATGAATCATCTGTAACATGCATCTTCAGACTCTTTCTTGTAAATTAAGAAAGAACATTTAGCAAATATGTATGTCTAACTAAACAAGACATAACAATTATAAGTAACGATCTAGTATTACCAAATGCCTGCATAGCCTGTTTTGTACACATATAGTTCAAGTGATACAATTCAAAGCAGAAAATGCAATTATTTTTACTCAAATTCTGTATGCACTATAAAAAATAGATGTGATATGCTTATAGGAAACTATCAAAGTTGTCATGGTAACTGCAATGGTAAAATATTCATACCACTAGTATATTGTAATATGTAAATCGCCTTATGTGAATGTATCATTTTACCTATTTATTCATTTTTCTTCTACTTAAAGATACCCATGTGTGCTATTTTTCCAGTGCTATTATTATTAATTATTTATTACACACAATGACATTCCATAGCAGTGTAATATTATTAAATTCAGGGGTTTTACCATGTTTGAAATGGAACCTAAAAAAATGTAATATTCCGTCTTGATGATAACTAGGTTTACACCGAAAGACAATTTTACAGTGAAATTATTATTATTATGTACTTTCACAGAAGAAGAGTGAATATGCTTGTAGATTTGGTGGTAATGATTGCAGTACTACAAGATTTATGCATTAAATATCTCCATTTCTACAAAGATTTACATTTTCCAACTCAGTTATTATGTCCTAAACAGGATAAACTGGGAGGTTTGTTCTTGTAGAAAATGAAAACAAGAGAACTTAATACATAACTAAGTGCAGTTCACTTTAACATTGTACTTTTATTAAATAATTCTAAAATTAGGTGTATCCTAATATCATTGTATCATTAAATGTAGAGAGTAAACATAAAACACACAGCCATGCCACTCCAAATGTGATCATAAATAACTAAAAGTTAGCTTTAGGTGATGCATTTTCCAATTATAAGGATATGAAACAATTAGAAAATCCTGTCTCTATCCTTTCTCCATAATGAGAATTTACCTATTGTTCTCCTTTATGATGTAGAATAGTTACATAGTTACATAGGCTGCAAAGAGACATGTGTCCATCAAGTTCAGCCTTCCTGACTTAGTATTAAATTGTTTCCTATTCCTTGCCACTTTTAGAAAGGAGATATGCTGTATTGGATCTAGGGATATGTACATAAAAACAATAATTAATATTCCTTTCTTTACTTATAATTATGTGTTACAATTTTTGAACAAATTTGAACTTTCCCTTATACACTACATTATTGAAGTATATATAGTATTCAGTTAATGTATTCATGTTAGATGATAGGGTATATTTTGATAGTATTTGAGTCAAAAATATGACTCTAGCTGCACAATAACTCTGGGCTGTCATTGTTGAACAAATAGTTTTCTATTTCATTCTTTAAGAAAGAGTGAAAGTGTGTATCATGCAAGAAAGAGTCATTTAGATGCCAAGGGTTGCAAAGTCTGGATTTGAAGTGGTCTTTAATTGTGATATGTAAGGGGCATGATCTGAACATAGAATGTCCTTTATTCCACTGTATTGATGTATGTCAATTCTAAAGTGCGTTTGTGTATCTGACACAACGCCTAGTGATGTCCTCCTCAGGGTTCATTACTTTCAATGCAAAATAATTAATTGTGAAGAACAGAGTAAATGTTTGGGACAGCGATGCCTTTGTACCCTATCTAAGTAGAGGAGATCCAATGTCAACTTCTTGAAGGGGCCAGGGACTTATTTCTTTAACTCTGCTGCGGTCATAGACTCCTGGACTTCACATAGTCTAATATTGTTGCTCCTTTATCTTTCCTCTATGTCTGGGATTTTGGACTCAAAGATTTCTAATTGCTACTCCAATAATTGCACTTTATCTGCCATGCTATTGTGTATCTCTGCGAATTCGCTCAGTTTGAATTCCACATGCTATCAGTTAAGCATCAATCCAGTCATACCCCTATAAAGCTGTTTTGGTGTATAGATCATACAGTCTCACTGCTCAGTTCCCTTCCACTTAGGAGTTAAATCACTTTGTTTGTACAGTTCTAGTCATACCTCCCTGCATGTGACATAGAGAGCCTTCCTAAGCACTTCCTGTAAAGAGAGATCTAATATTTAAACTTCCTTTGTTGCACAGTCTGCTTTATTAACAATTTTCATCTCCTTCCCTGTTAATTTAGATAGCAGTAGATAAAAAACTTCTAAAGTAAGTTAACATTTGATTGAATTTTTTTTCATGAGTCTCAGCCAGGGCTGCATAAGCAGAAACAAAAGTAATGTAATTCTTGAATTACGGCAGATAATTGAGCAGTGAGATTGCAGGGTCATGATCTATGCCCCAAAACTACTTCATTAAGCCAATGTTGTTTTGGTGCCTATAGTGCCTATAGTATCCTTTTACCAGAGATATCATACAAGTGAATTTCAAGTAAAGGATAGTAGTAGTAGTTTATTTCAGAAATAATACCTGAATTTGAGTGGAATGTAAATTTATTATACATGTCATGTTATTTATCTAATTTCTGGAGACATATAAACTTATTTCATATTGCCCTTATCTCATATATATATATATGGTGCTCTGGTTGCTAGAGTATAAATAAATAAGATACTGGCACTCCATGGATTTATCATTCAAAAGTTGTTCTTTTATTTAAGAAAACAAATGATCGACGTTTCAGCCCCCCTAAGGAGCTTTCATCATAGTGTCCTGATGAAAGCTCCTTAGGGAAGCTGAAACGTCGATCATTTATTTTTTCTTAAATAAAAGAAGAACTTTTGAATGATAAATCCTTGGAGTGCCGGTATCTTTCCTTATTTATACTCTAGCAACCAGAGCACCAGGTATTTTGAATTTTTTGGTTGGAGTGCAGGGGTTTTTCACCTTTTATATATATATATATATACTTTTCACAGCAAATTACACATAATCACACCATAGTCTAATTTTGATAATACATCCATTTTTCTGTCTTTACTATGTTAGCATGTTAATTTTTTTTCCAGTTTTTTTTTTCAGCATCATTATATTTTACTTGGTTAGCACTGCTATTATATTTCTATTAACTTCATCAATCCAGATTATTTCAAAAACTGTTTCTAGAAATTGAATGTGCTTACACTATTTCAGATCAGATCTGTATGAAGATATTGTGTGTTTAACCCCTTAAGGACACATGACATGTGTGACATGTCATGATTCCTTTTCATTCCAGACGTTTGGTCCTTAAGGGGTTAATGCAATCTGATTGTGAGATTATTTTTTATTGTTCAACATTACCCTTTAGGTGCAAAAATAAAATTAAAAAAAAATTAAAATAAAAACTGAAATAGAATAAAATGTACCTTAACTACCATTACATAGAAAACATATTAGATAGTCTATAAAAATGTAGGGTTTAAATCCTCTGGTTCTAGTTAATGTATTAAAATTGTAGCAAGCAAAAATAGAAACATAGAAACAGAATGTGACGGCAGATAAGAACCATTCGGCCTATCTAGTCTGCCCAATTTTCCAAATACTTTCATTAGTCCCTGGCCTTATCTTATAGTTAGGATAGCCTTATGGCTATCCCACGCATGCTTAAACTCCTTTACTTTGTTAACCTCTACCACTTCAGCTGGAAAGCTATTCCATGCATCCACTACCCTCTCAGTAAAGTAATACTTCCTGATATTATTTTTAAACCTTTGTCCCTCTAATTTAAGCCTATGTCCTCTTGTTGTGGTAGTTTTTCTTCTTTTAAATATAGTCTCCTCCTTTACTGTGTTGATTCCCTTTATATATTTAAATGTTTCTATCATATCCCCCCTGTCTCATCTTTCCTCTAAGCAATCTATGAACCAGTTTAGTAGTTTAGTAGCCCTTCTCTGAACTCTCTCTAAGGTATCAATATCCTTCTGAAGATACGGTCTCCAGTACTGAGTACAATACTCCAAGTGAGGTCTCACCAGTTTTCTGTACAATGGCATGAGCACTTCCCTCTTTCTACTGCTAATACCTCTCCCTATACAACCAAGCATTCTGCTAGCATTTCCTGCTGCTCTATTACATTGTCTGCCTACCTTTAAGTCATCAGAAATAATCACCCCTAAATCCGTTTCCTCAGATGTTGAGGTTAGGACTCTATCAAATATTCTGTACTCTGCCCTTGGATTTTTACGTCCAAGATGTATTATCTTGCACTTATCCACATTAAATGTCAGTTGCCACAACTCTGACCATTTTTCTAGTTTACCGAATGTAATGGATCACCTGGCACCCCGACTGGGTACCTCCGTTGATGGACGCTCCTAGCGTTTCCTGAGGACTCCAAGCACTCTGGCAGACACCACAATCACCGAACCAGAGAAGCGTATACCTTCTCTCAAGCATATGAATGCTATAAACAGCTGAATAGGCAAAAACCATACGGATGGGTTTAGACTCCTAGCAGTCAAACTGGAACAGCATACAATAAATCCTTCCCCAATAATGAGACGACACTTCACATTGAGGGTTAAGCAGGAACTGTAGGTTTATTCACACCACCTCCTTTTAAGACATTCTCCCATGCAAGGGAGGGATTTACAATAATTAGTACAACAGCCAATCCCATAACTGTTACCTCCCACACATCTCCTCCCCTTAGATTAACACTTAACATAATTATACCGTACACACTTTTCCCCAATTCCTGGATGTACCCCAAATATGGTGGGAACACCTTTAAATGTTACATCCCCTGGTAGCCCTGATCTGGGTGAGACACATATCCAAAAATCACCCAGATCGGACCAGGGGTTCTGGAATTATGGAGGGTTAAAGTTTTGACCGACTGCATGGCAAAAGCATCCGAAAATAGTTCCATGCATTTTAGCCCTGCAGTTGGTCACAGAGAAGGGAATGAAAACACACGAATTGCCTGGGTTATAGAGCTTGGGGAGGATTCGTGTGAATCCCCTTGTTCGTGGGATCCTCTATACCGAACGGCGTAGTTTCTACACGAATTGCTGGAAGTCTGGAGGTCTCAGCGGTGTTTCCCTAGTCGAGTGTCCGATTTTAGTTCCAGACACTTGACGGCAAAACACCGCTGTTCGGGAGTTTAAGATGGCGGCCGCCACGTGTTCGTTTCCCGAATGGCGGCCACCCAGAGGACAAAGAACACATTACACAGATTGCCAATTACCCGCTTGCAAATGGGTAATTGGAGGCACACTTATTCCCGGGTGGTCTGGTTGTTCGGTAGTTTCACTCAGTATAATGAATGGAGTGATTCTACCGAACAATCAGACGAATGCTGCATACACATAACAATTTAGCCGGGCACACAGGAACATAGATAATATAAAAGACATCCTTACTGTAATCTGCTACATAAAACAGAGAGTGGATGGTGAAAAGAACTGACCGTTTAGGAAGTGCAGGCAAGCCACTATATATGGGGATGCACTCCCTGTATCCCTTAACCAAATGTGCAAAAAAACAGAGCTGTATATACTATACAGAAATAGGGCGCCACTTATCACCAGATATACATACTGAATATAGTTACCCTCCAACGAGCAGATGAGGATATTCACATAAAAGATATAAAAAGAGAAAACATCATAGTGCAAACTTTTAATCCAAAATGGTAAAAAACATATAAATAAAAACACTCACAAACGGTGTGGCACAATTGATGAAATCAATATGTGCTAAAGTGCTGATGCCTATAATAGCGTTTCGTCTGTTCTCAATCAATTCGCTCCTGAGGAAGTCTGATTGAGAACAGACGAAACGCGTTGAGCAAACCCGGGAATTGGATCAGCTGATGGTGAACTGTTTCATCTGTCTTTGTTACAGCCTCTACACAGACGCCCACAGACTGCTAAGACCGGGAGATTTAGCCTATTATAGGCATCAGCACTTTAGCACATATTGATTTCATCAATTGTGCCACACCGTTTGTGAGTGTTTTTATTTATATGTTTTTTACCATTTTGGATTAAAAGTTTGCACTATGATGTTCTCTTTATATCTTTATGTGATATCCTCATCTGCTCTATATATATTCATGTCTTCTAGTGATAAGTAATATTATGAAATATACAGCTCTATTTCCTAACAATCGACCACGTCTTAAAGGGGTATTGTTCCTAAAAGTCATAATATGTCCCCGGATGGTGCTTAAAGGGCCAGTAGCAGCAATATAAAATACCACATGCCCAAATATTGCATTAAAAGTACAAATTTACCAGGGGTCATAGTCAGCAGGTAGGAGGCGGGCAGCCAGACCTCTCCAATGTCCAGTGGTGAGGCGGGTTCCACCACACCAAAATAATTTGCCATTTGTCTTATTCCTCCTGGAACATCAACCCTGTTACATATCTTAGTATCATCAGCAAAAAGACATACCTTACCATCAAGACCTTCTGCAATATCACTAATAAAAATATTAAAGAGAATGGGTCCAAGTACAGATCCCTGAGGTACCCCACTGGTGACAAGCCAAAGCTTCGAATATACTCCATTGACTACAAGCCTCTGTTGCCTGTCACTCAGCCACTGCCTTACCCATTCAACAATATTGGAATCCAAACTCAAAGATTGCAGTTTATTGAAACATAGAAACATAGAAACATAGAATGCGACGGCAGATAAGAACCATTCGGCCCATCTTGTCTGCCCAATTTTCTAAATACTTTCATTAGTCCCTAGCCTTATCTTATAGTTAGGATAGCCTTATGCCTATCCCACGCATGCTTAAACTTCTTTACTGTGTTAACCTCTACCACTTCAGCTGGAAGGCTATTCCATGCATCCACTACCCTTTCAGTAAAGTAATACTTCCTGATATTATTTTTAAACCTTTGCCCCTCTAATTTAAGACTATGTCCTCTTGTTGTGGTAGTTTTTCTTCTTTAAATATAGTCTCCTCCTTTACTGTGTTGATTCCCTTTATGTATTTAAATGTTTCTATCATATCCCCCCTGTCTTGTCTTTCCTCCAAGCTATATATGTTAAGATCCTTTAACCTTTCCTGGTAAGTTTTATCCTGCAATCCATGAACCAGTTTAGTAGCCCTTCTCTGGACCCTCTCTAAGGTATCAATATCCTTCTGAAGATACGGTCTCCAGTACTGTGTACAATACTCCAAGTGAGGTCTCACCAGTGTTCTGTACAATGGCATGAGCACTTCCCTCTTTTTACTGCTAATACCTCTTCCTATACAACCAAGCATTCTGCTAGCATTTCCTGCTGCTCTATTACATTGTCTGCCTACCTTTAAGTCATCAGAAATAATCACCCCTAAATCCCTTTCCTCATATGTTGAGGTTAGGACTCTATCAAATATTCTGTACTCTGCCCTTGGGTTTTTACGTCCAAGATGCATTATCTTACACTTATCCACATTAAATATCAGTTGCCACAATTCTGACCATTTTTCTAGTTTACCTAAATCATTTGCCATTTGGCTTATCCCTCCTGGAACATCAACCCTGTTACATACCTTAGTATCATCAGCAAAAAGACATACCTTACCATCAAGACCTTCTGCAATATCACTAATAAAAATATTAAAGAGAATGGGTCCAAGCACAGATCCCTGAGGTACCCCACTGGTGACAAGTCCAAGCTTCGAATATATTCCATTAACTACAACCCTCTGTTGCCTGTCACTCAGCCACTGCCTTACCCATTCAACAATTTTGGAATCCAAACTTAAAGATTGCAGTTTATTGATAAGCCTTCTATGTGCAACAGTGTCAAAAGCCTTACTGAAATCTAGGTAAGCAATGTCTACTGCACCACCCTGATCTATAATTTTAGTTACCCAATCAAAAAAATCAATAAAATTAGTTTGGCATGATCTCCCTGAAGTAAACCCATGTTGTCTCTGATCTTGAAATCCAATGTTACATTGTATCTTAGTAACTGAATTCATATATATGATTAATGATGCAATAATTTGTTTTGTTAATATTCTATCCTTTCCTCCCTTCCTGTGTTTGCCGTAACATCCTTTGTTACCATGTACATGAAATGGCTGATAATAACCTCTTCAGCTCAGTAAGGGGATAGGGTCAAATAAATATTATTTTAAGCGTTCAGTCGTATACACACTATTCTGAAAACTGTGCTGACAATTAAACCAGGAAGCTTTTATATTTCATAGAAGATAATTTTTAAATATATTATATACCATTATTTACCTCTTAAATAAAATTGTTGTTTCTCTTATAAAAAAAAAATATACTGCCAGGCAACTTTTATGCTTCTAAAAGAAAAAAAAATGATGTGCATGGTGTTTAAATGAACCTTTAAGTGCCTCTATGTGCAAATCATAGTTAGTAAACTGCCTACATCCTTGCAGATCTATTAGCACACCTAAAGTGCAATGCTATTTCAAAAATGTGATAATTTAGTTGTTATAGCTGCAATCGCTACATATTACAGTGTTCACAAAACTTTACAAATCCTGTCTCAGCAGTTGTGATGCGCAGAACTTACAATCATCTATAATATTTAACGGAACACTATAGGCACCCAGGCCACTTCAGTTTGTTCAAGTGACTCTATGGCACTTAGCGCTGCAATATAAAATATTGCAGTTCCAGAGAAACCAGAGAGACATAAGAGGCACTTCCTGCCTGTTAACAGACTTTTCATCCGGTAACTGACACTGGACGTCCTCACGCTGTGCATGAGGACACACAAATATTTCCCCATAGGAAAGCATTGATTCAATGCTTTCCTATGTTGAGGGCTAATGCACGCACGGATGTTACAGTGCCCACGGGGGAGAGAACCAAGAAGCCATCTTGTAAGTAGCACACGGAGAGCAAGGCAGCAGCTGCCCCTGGTCCCTGCCAAATGTAAGTGTATAATATTATCTTTTTCTCCCTGTCAATAGCCCCAGTGACAGCTTGAGGGCTGATTAAGTGAAAGAATTTACTGAAATATATAATTAATATATGTAAAGCCAGAGAATCCCAGCTGAAAACAGCTCTCAAAAATTCTGCAATTCAAAACGAGACTACCCGATTCAGTACCATGCCACACACACTTTAAAAACAATAGGTGTCTCGTTCCTTTTCCACTCCTCCATCACCTTCGAATGAATACACGCAAAACAAGATAGCCAGGGACGCAACATTATTCTGCACTGTAAACTAAATGAGACACTATACACCCTGGTGGGAATCTACGCCCCCAACACGCACCAGCGGAATTTTCTCCACAAGGTTCTCGCTAAATTAACCCCTCTACAAACTGACTCACTCGACCACAGACACTACCAAGTTACAACTCGACCACAGACACTACCTTACCCAAAACTTCACTGCAACAGAAAGCACTCAAAAACACCTATGACATTTGGCGTACACTCCATCCAAACAACAGAGGTTACTTTTTCTTTCTACTCACAGGTACAAAAGACACATTCCCACATAGATGTAATTCTAGCATCAAGCAGACTGTTACCACACATACAAATCTGCACAATGGGGGACACACCGTGGTCTACCACAGTCCTGTTACCCTGGACCTTCATGATGCATTCAAATTTAGAGGCCAGATCCCCTGGCGTCTCAACGATCTCCTTTTACAAAATTAACAATTCCGATCACAATTGACAAGAAATCTGCAAGAATATTTCCAACAAAACGAGACCGCTGATGACACCCCACCCAGGGTATGGCAGGCCCACAAAGCCATACTGAGAGGCTTAATAATCAGCCATTCCTCACACTTACAATGAACTAACAACTCAAATTACTTAACATTATTAAGGAAACTCAGAGATTAAACAAATGACCACTTTGCCCAACCGTCCATTGCTCTTCAGGATGCTATAAACGCCACTACAAAACAAACACATTAAATACTCATCTCCAAACAATAGCCACACTACAGAAGCTGAAGCAAAGAACATACACTCAAGGAAATAATGCAAGCAAGATGCTCGCCTCCATGCTGCGTCAGAAACAAGCCCAATACAAGATCACATACTTAGTCTCACAGACTGGAGGAAAAATCTTAAAGCCCCAAGAGATCAATAATGCTATGGCTAAATACTACCACACACTTTATAACTTACAAGATCCAACCACACACCAACCAACACAGAAAGAAATAAATGAATTCCTAAGCCTTATGAACCTGCCCACTCTGACGCAGGAACAAAAGAACAAACTTCAGGCCCCTATCACAACACAAGAAATCATTCAGGTAATACACTCCTTGCCAGCCCATAAGTCCCCAGGCCCAGACGGGTTCACCAACCTATATTACAAAACGTATGCAAACTAGCTGGCACCCTACTTGGAATGAAATTTTTACCACATTATAGACACAGACAAAATTCCCAAAGAAATGCCGGAGGCTTTCATAGCCACAATGCCGAAACCAGGAAAAACCACAGACAGGTGCCAACACCTGCGACCAATATCCTTATTGAACACTGGTGTATAATATCATAATCCTAGCCAAATTATACACTACACTGCTCACTACGTACATCAGACACAGTCCCAATGTACATGGAAATAAAACCCACAACATGGAACACAAATTGACAACAGCCCCATGGACAACTCAAGGTACTATCAAAGACCAAGCAAGGAACAATGCAATCTCACCCTGGTCCCCCCTCACTTCCCCTCTCCTCCTGTTTCCTCCCCCACCAATAAACTCTTTGATAACATGTTACGAGTTACTGAATATCAATGCAAACACTGATATTACTCAAAACCTACTTTCTGGGTGTCCTGCGTGACTCAAGAGTCAATGTAAATTTATTCAGCTGTGTGTTTGAAAACAAATACATAAAAAAACAACAACAACAAAACACTGGAATTCAGTGCTGCAAACAACTCTTTAAATAGTAATTTAATGGTGTGAGCGGGGTTAAATCCAAGCTCACACCAGAAAAGTCAGGTATCAATAGATTTCTGGGCTCTGCTCTGTCAGCTGGAGCCATTGTTAGTGGCCCCAGAAGTTTTGATGAGCTACATGCCAATGCTGGAAGTCAGCATAGCATGTCGCTCCTTCTATACACATTTAAATGCCTCTAACTAGATTTCATTGCAAGCAGGGTTAAATAACTGCCCAATTAACCTAGGTTTTAATAAATCTGGTGCTCCCCTTTGTCAGCTGGGGTCAATTTTAGGGGCCCCAGACTATCAGGTGAGCTGCATGCACAACTCAGATTGAGATTGGCATGCAGCTCAATCAAAGGGGATTAAAAACCCCATAGACAGCAATGTAGTATGAGCAGGGTTATATCACTACTCACAACAGAAAATTCAGGTGTCAATGGATAACTGGAGATTCCATCTGTCAGCTGGGGAAATTTTTAGTGGCCCCAGGCTTTTGATGCAGTGTTTTGCCAGCTGCCCAGCACTGATCTCAATGCATTGGACATACTATAATTAATGAAAGGGGTAGGAAGCTGTCATACTGAAAAGTGCCAGTAGATGGTAGCAACATACCACTCTGTTTAGCTTAGATTTCTCTTTGCTAATATCAGTACTGATATTAGCAGAGATGCATATTTGAGATTAAAATTAAATAGGGATTACAGTTATGGATAAAGATTAGGTTTATAAAACATATTAGATTTTTATTTAAAATGGGTTTAGAATTAATTTTAGGATTGGGATTATGTTTCAGATTAGGGTTCAGACTTGGATTGAGATTACGGTCAGCTAAAATCCACAAGGGAATTCCTCTGCTGACATCAGCAGATGGAATCTATCACTATTTATATGGTTGAGATTATGGTTAAATTTATATTTAGGGTTCGGTATAGAATTAGGGTATGGGTTAGGATTAATGTTTGTTAGATTTAGGGTTAGATGTAGAATTAGGATTTGTTTTAGCATTCGTATTAGCACAAGCTTTGACATAAACTGGTTAAAATTTGGCAAATGTTTAAGGCACAATATACACCATATAAGATACCCTGGACTGCTGTAATGCTCTAAAATGAGCCATAAACCTATCAAATATGTCTCTCAAATTTTAACTGTAAAAATTGAAGTGGTCAGATATCTTATATGACGCTGTAGTTTCACATGATAGTGGCAGGGGCATACAGTGGAGTTATCACTGTACTCAGAAGTTGTAGCTGAACACATAATGAGTATTTGTATATATTAAAAATCTGAAGAAAAAAAACCTGAAATATTACTACAATATTTAGCAGAGATTGACTATTTGCTATATAAATACTGTTAACATACTCATAGCTAAATAGCTTGTGGTGTCTACAAATATATAATCTGTAAATATCCATTTTTTGTGTGACAATTGCGTTTCTGTGATGGCTATTAAGCTTATAAGACAAACACAACAAATTCTAAACTTGCTGCAAATTGAAATTTAATTTTACTTCTTATATTTGGTGGCCTGCAACTACCAAAATAAATTGTAATATTAGACTTATTACGTAAACTATAATTCAGGACTAATAAACAATTTTATTTGAAATTACTTGTCATACGCGACACTAAATTTACAAACATTTTTATTGCGCAAACTATGAAAAAAATATTTTTTTGCATTTTTGTAAAACGTTATATATGTATATGTTACATGAAAATAAAGCCCATTCTCTCCTTTAATAAATGATATATATTTATGATGCACTTGACAAGAAAACCTTAAATTATGGCGTAACAAACCTATAGTTCAAATTCTATATATTTAGTATTGTTATTTTTGGTATATATCAGGATCCTCTTTCATAACATTTTATCATTGTTTGTCCATTATCCTCTATGTAATCCTGTTTACTTATTATTTTTGCTGTTATTTATACTGTATTGTTTTTTATATTATGTTTAATCCTTTAATGGCGTTCTATGCCGTCCCCATTCTAATGGGCTTTAAAGCCGTTGCGGCGGCACTTTCTACCCCTGGAGGTCCGCTGTACTTACCTCCACCGCGATCCTCTTCGGGAGGACTGCCTGACAGCCCAAGCATCCCTTCCCTGGAAAATCAGGCCCCCGGGGGCCATGTGATCGTTCACATGGACCCCTATAGCTGGCTGTGGATCTGCCTGGAGGGAGACTGTCTGTGCTGTCAGACAGTCCCCCTGCTGGTGAGAAAATAAAAAAAAATTATTACACATGTTTAAATAAATTAAATGTATATATGATTATATATATATATATATATATATATATATATATATATAATTTTTTTTATATATTTTATATGTTTAATATATATACATCTTATATATATGTAACATCATACGTAGTGTATTTTAACCCCTTAAAGGACCACTCTAGGCACCCAGACCACTTCAGCTTAATGAAGTGGTCTGGGTGCCAGGTCCTTCTAGGGTTAACCCATTTTTTCATAATTATAGCAGTTTCAGAGAAACTGCTATACTTATGAATGGGTTAAGCCTTCCCCCTAATCCTCTAGTGGCTGTCTCATTGACAGCCACTAGAGGCGCTTGCGTGCTTCTCACTGTGATTTTCACAGTGAGAGCACGCCAGCGGAAAGCAGCAAATGCTAGACAGCTGACGCAGCTCTTGCCCGCGGTGCAGCTGGTATAGGAGAGAGAGGAGGAAAGGAGCCCAGCGCTGGAAAAAGGTAAGTTTTTACCCCTTTCCCCCTTCCAGAGCCGGGCGGGAGGGGGTCCCTGAGGGTGGAGGCACCCTCAGGGCACTATAGTGCCAGGAAAACGAGTATGTTTTCCTGGCACTATAGTGGTCCTTTAAGGACACAACTTCTGGAATAAAAAGGAATCATGATGGAATATTTCCGTCATGTGTCCTTAAGGGGTTAATATTAATATAAGTACATATATTAGTATTCAAATACACTTAGAATGCAGTTACATATATATAAGATATATATATTATATATATATGTATATATATGTATTTTATCTTTATATATATGTATAATTACAATAATAAATAAAATAATAAAATAAATAAAATATTTTTTTAAAAATTAAATAAATTATTTATACATATGTAATTTCATTCTAATTGTATATTGTTATTAATAAATATATATATATATATATATATTGGTAACAAAATACACTTAGAATTACATTCTATATATATGTATATATATTAAAATTTAACGTGTATATTTAAGTAATCTTTTAACCAAATTATGTGATTTAATTAATTAAAATTTGATTGACGTGCCTGACAACCCAGGCAGAAAGTGCAGATAATTTTATTCGCAAGCACTATATTTAACCCTGTAACTTTCCAAGACACCATAAAACCTGTACATGGGGGGTACTGTTTTACTTGGGAGACTTTGCTGAACACAAATATTAGTGTTTCAAAATGATAAATTGTATTACAACGATAATATTTTCAGTAAAAGTTTTTTGCATTTTTCCCACACGAACGGCACTTTTACTGACGATTTTATTGTTGTAATATGTTGTAATAACACTTATGTTTGTGTTCAGTGAAGTCTCCCAGGTATAACAGTACCCCCCATGTACAGGTTTTTTGGTGTTTTGGAAAGTCAGAGAGTCATATATAAGGCTTGCATTTCTTTTTTTTCACATTGAAATTTGCCAGTTTGGTAATGTTGCATTTGAGACCGTATGGTAGCTCATGAATGAGAATTACCCCCATGATTGCATACCATTTACAAAAGTAGACAATCCAAGGTATTGAAAATGGGGTATGTCCAGTCATTTTTAGTAGCCACTTAGTTACAAACACTGGCCAAATATTTGTTTTTTTGCTTTGGCCAGTGTTTTTGACTAAGTGGCTACTAAAAAAACTGGACATATCCCAATACCTTGGGTTGTGTACATTTGCAAATGTATGCCATCATGGGGGTAATTCTCATTCCTGGGCTACCACATGGTCTCAAAGGTAACATTACTAGTCTGGCAAATTTGAATGTAAACAAAACGTGCTATATTCGACCCTGTAACTTTCCAAAACACTGTAAAATCTGTTAATGGGGCATACTGCTGTACTCGTGAGACTTTGCTGAATACAAATATGTGCATTTTATTTTGCAGTAAAAGTGAACAGTATTATGACATTTACAGCTAAAATGTCAGGCGGAACTACAAATGTTTTTCAAAATCTTAATTTCTCAAAGTGTTTTTTTATTTTATTCATAATAAGATATGTTTAATATATGAATAGTTCATGAGAAATTAAAGCCCTGTTTCTCCTGAACAAAATGATTTATAATAAGTGTTGGTGCACTTTATATGAAAGAGGTGAATTTCGGTGCAAATTCCATTTTTTGTTTACATTTTGTTTTGATCAGATAGTGTACTATTAACTCCGTCTTGAAGGGGTTAAAGCTGGGACATTGATAGGTATGGTGAATACTTGTTTGTTTAATTTTTCCTTAAGTAACATACTTAAATACAGTAAATACAAACTTTTGAGTAAATATATGGATTATTGTTATTTAGGATTTTTTTATAAAGATTGTTGGTCTTTTATACAGTGTGGTCCTGGAGGGTATTTACAGTAAGCACCAGTTTAGATTATAATTCTTATATGTTTGTTTTGAGTGCCCTCATTTGAAAAAAGTAACAGGTCATTTCCATAGACGTCTGCATGGGAATTCCTCATAAAACAACTAGGGCATGTGCTTAGCACATATTAGTCAAAGCATCATCAAACAAACAAAAAATTAAAACAAAAAAATTAAATCATCCACCATAAAATACAATAGTAATATATTTACAAATTATGTTTTTTTTTTTACTTTTTTCTGGTAAAATACATGTAACATTGAGAATAGAAAAAAATATAACATAGTAATTTTGCTTTGTTCTAGTTGCTTCTATAAACTGCTCCATTTTATGCATGTTTTAGAATCTTTACTCAAATTGATTGTATTTAACTTTTCTTAAAAAAAATAAAAATCAATCTGTATGAGTATAAAGACACCCACTGCCTTGTGTTTAGCAAATTGGTCCCTGGGCTATGTTTTGCAATGTCCTACATACAAAAGATCATAATTTTTCAACTGGTTTTATGTGGTATTGGAAAAGATAATTACTAACAAAATATAATTGTTTTGTGTGATTTTATGGGAGCACTTCTATGCGCAGTCAACCAATTGTGGAAATAAAGAAAAGCTAATTAAAATATTTTAAAGGAAAGCTGATATTTTTGATTTTTTTTCTTGACACCAATAACACCAAAACTGACAATACAGTGAATTAAATTATTAGCTTCGAACAAGTTAAATATATCTCAACATTTATCTATCAAAACTATTCATTTGGAAACGCCGTGTCCCAAAGTAATTATCTAAGATAATATTCATTATTGGGAAACTGTAATTTTACTTGAATACTTAAAATGTTTTATGCCACTTAGCTTGGAATGGAAATTAATTTAATTACTTTTTTTAAGCTTTGGGATTTAAGTACATGGATGTTATAAAACTGTCAACCCAACAGTATGTCCTTGCTTCAGAAAATGTTGTCAGATAAGCCTTTTATTTAATATTTAAGGAAGGGGGGCATTAATGTGGAAAATATAATATTGATTTGGTCTGCCTTTCCTGTCACATTGTTCAATTTATTATGTTATGGTATTTGCATGCTATTGCGAAAGTTAATAGGACACATTTATTTTCATTTTGCATATGTGAGTTTACCAGTGTTATAAATTGTTCACGACAGACATTTGGTTTATTTATATTTTGGTAAGTGTCCTATGATTTATATATACATATAAGTAAAAACAAAATACTTTCTTGTGTAAGAAAGAGGCCTCAGAGTCTGAGGGTTCTGCGCAGTATCATAGCTGTTCCTAGAACTGCACTTTTCTGGACACTGATCTTAGATATCCCGTCTGGAATCTACTGTTGCCAACTTTGGGGTTACAGCCCTGTGTACTAAACTCACAATTGGGACTACTATTGCCTTCACTAGCCACATTCTTTGAGGCCTATACAGCATCGGGGATAGCGCATCATCTTGGTATATGCCACATTTGATTTTCCTGGAATTATCTTCTATTGACTCCCACTTGCCCATTGAGTTCTTGATGAAGGCTCTTAGTCTCTTGCTGACCTTGTATAGGGACATGCATTCCAGTATCCATGTGTGTATCACTGTGTCACATACTTTCTTGTAGTCAATCCCGTTTTTTGGTTTTAGAATCATGTGACTGCTTGGTCTACCAGCAGTTGGTGCTTTGATCCTCTGGTGTTATTTTCCAATCATGACCCATTGGTCTTTGGAGGCTATGATGCCTGACAGGCCAGTGATAGGTTGGTAGGTATATGGTATTGTTCCCCTGTGCTAACCAGTCATGGGGAAGTTGTGTTGCTATTAGCATTGGTGCTGCTAGGAGTTTATGCGGCATTGTTAGTTGCCTTATCCGGTAGATGTGGATCATGTCAGGTTCTGGGACTGACCAAGTCTTCATGTGTGCTATTCATTGTTTGATGTGGTGTTATGTTATGCTTCTTTCTCCCAGGTGTTCTTTTTTGTACTGTTTAGTATCTGAGTGGGTATTGGGTGGATTGCCCTGCAGCTTTGCATACACCTTGGTATACAGGGCATTTATTCTATTAGCCACTGGTGTATCTGGTATATTTGCCAGTGCTTAGCTTTTTCCAGTGCCTCTGGTATGGACATATCCTTGTATTTCCTCAGGATCTATCCTTTAGACATGTGCAATTTGTTTCGTTCCGAATGTTAATTCGGACACATTTTGGGAAATTCGGACATTCAGATACTTACGAATGTCCGAATAGCTGAATTGCCGAATTTCCAAAGTGCCGAAGTGCAGAATTTTGGAATGCCGAACTGAACCGAACTGCTGAAGTCCCGAAGCGCCAAATGTCCGAATAGCCGAAGTGCAGAAGCACAGAAAAGCCGAAGTACTAATATACCCAGTGGAAGAATGAAGAATGTTACACTGTATACCACTTTACATAAAAAGTATACACATGTAGCCAGGATTCAGCTGTAAGCATTTGCAACACTTAATCAAGTAACACGTTCATATAAAATGTAAGTTACTTAGCCAGTCAATGGATGGGAATGAGTAAATAGATAACTTCCTAATTCAGACGGTAAAAATTACTTAGTACTAGTAAATTCTGCCACTACTCGCTATACCGAGAGTAGGGGTATGTCTAGTAAACAGTGAGCAGCCTGTGGCTGCACACTGATAAAAAACATAAAAAAATAAAAGTGTCCCCCCTCCCGAGCCCCCACCCGTGCCGCACGAGAGGGGGTTTATAAACTGAAGGGGGACCTATTGTCCCTCCCGGCCCCCAACCCTGAGCGGCAGGTGTGTGCCCTAAATCAGAATGGGGGGACCTATTGTCCTCCCCCCGGGCCCCCACCCCTGATCGGCTAGTGGGGGCAGGGCTGGCCTTAGGCCTTTGGGCGCCCTGTGTGAAAAATCTTCTGGCAGATAAGAACCATTCGGCCCATCTAGTCTGCCCAGACAGTCACACATAGGCAGTCACACACACAGAGGCAGACAGCCACACACAGACAGCCACACACACACACACTCAGACAGCCACACACAAACACACATGCAGACAGACATACACGCAGACAGACACACACAAACACACAGGCAGAGAGCCCCACACAAACACAGAGGCAGACAGCCACACACAAACACACACGCAGACAGTCACACACAAACACACACGCAGACAGCCACACACAGACAGCCACACACAAACACAGAGGCAGACAGCCACACACAAACACAGAGGAAGACAGCCACACACAGACAGCGACACACAAACACACAGGCAGACAGCCACACACAGACAGCCACACACAGAGAGGCAGACAGCCACACACAAACAGAGGCAGACAGCCACACACAAACATAGGTAGGCAGCCACACACAAACACAGAGGCAGACAGTCACACACAAACATACAGTCAGACAGCCACACACAGATACAGAGGCAGACATCCACACACAAATGCAGAGGCAGACAGCCACAAACAGACAGCCACACACAAACACACAGGCAGGCAGCCACACACAAACACAGAGGCAGACAGCCACACACAGACAGCCACACACAAACACACAGGCAGACAGCCACATACAAACACACACACACACACACACACACAGGCAGACATAGAAACATAGAATGTGACAGCAGATAAGAACCATTTGGTCCATCTAGTTTGTCCAGACAGTCACACACACACACACACACACACACACACACAGGCAGACAGTCTCACACACAGACAGACAGTCAAACACCCACACACAAAAAAGGGCAGACAGTCACACACCCACACACAAAAAAGGGCAGACAGTCAAATACACAGGCAGACAGCCACACATATAGGCAGACAGTCAAACACACAGACAGTCACACACACAGGCAGACAATCACACATAGTTACCTCTATTCCTTGTGGAGGCAGACAGGCAGCGCAGCTCCTGGATTCTGGTTGTTGGGGGAAGCAGGGACTTCCTGCTTCCCCTGCAGCATGTACCGGGCACTTTTAGCTCCGTTCCAGCTGCACGTTAAGCCCCGCTGCAATTTATTTTATTTTTTTAAATCCTGGCCGGCCATGTGTGAGCTGTGTCAGCCGCACGGCACCCCCTGCTCCATGGCGCACTGTGCAGCTGCACACCTCGCACACCCCTGAGGCCCGCCCTGGGTGGGGGCATCAGAAAAACAATTGCTGCGAGTGTACTGTCCGGTGGCAATTTTCCAGGGATCTTTGGAAATATTGCCAGATCGTCAAGGAATGCTAACTTTTCTGTGATCCTCATTCTTACATCTGCTTCCTTACATCTTGGGGCAGAGATTCAGGTGGGCATGGGGTGCATTGGGTGTGATGCATGTAGGTGCTTGTTCACATATACACATGCACTGCCACACAGATATACACACAGATACATACATACATATCTACAAACACTGACCCATATGCAAAACACACAAATATACACTTGACTCACCCTCACTGGGAATCCAGCTCTCCTCCCATGGACCCCGGTGAGCCTCCATTCCCCACCTCTATTTTGGTGCAGGAACTTCCAGTGGTGTCAGCATGACTGGTTAAGGCCATATGTGGCAGTTGAGTATTAAAGAGAACAAGGGAAAGGTATAAAATGGCACAGGACCGTTTTATTCAGGTCATCTGCTATACTTCTTAAGGATATATTCACTGAATACTAAAGTGTTGTGAAAAGAAAACTAAACTGCAAAATGTAGGCAACAATAAAAGATTTGTAAAATCTATAGTCAGCTATAGTCAACAAAATCAAATTGTACCAAATTAAAATCTAACTTACCGATTTGAGGCTGAAATAACAAAGCTGGGACCTATAGCTGAGTTGGAAAATTTTGCCAAATCTATGATGGTTCTCTCAGTTTAGCAACTCCTGCAGTTATTCACTGAAGTCCGAAGCTGAGCCCACAATGGGGCAAAACCATCTGGCTGCATTTGGGGCCATTCAGACTGCAAAATCCAAACATTGTTAACACTGTTGTACAGATTTTGCAATTCAGGCCCTGAACGAGCCTCAATTTGGTTTGGATTTCAGCCAGACTAAAGGCAGCTGGATGTTTCAATATGGGTCAGGATTTGAAAAAAAATTTCAAACTAGTAGGCAAATGGTTAAAACCCATTGGCAGAGCGAGGGCTAATTATGTGGCAGCTGGTCAGCACTTGCTAGCCAGCCATATTAGATAGTAAAGATAAATACCCATTGGGATCTAGGTCAATAAGACTTTAATATTACTATAGAGGAGTTATAAAATGTCCCCACCTGCAATACGGCTAAATGTCTGCTAAACTTGCAAAACTAATGCCCAGTAAATAGAAAGGCCTCAGCCCATGAACATTGGAATTGTGAAATAAAAGGGGGGCAATAGTTTCCCCTTGTCCCCACACGTGGTCATTGGGTGGGGGGGTCATTGAAATAAATAATGGGGGTTGGTAAGATAACTGTCCACCCCCCTGCCATCACCGTTTGCCAATGGGGGTGACTGTAGAAATATTATTAAAGGGGGAAGATTTAATGACCAGTAGTGACTGTGGCCCCTAATTGTAATATTCAAGGGTTACCTAATGTCACCTCAGTCCCCTACCCATGGGTAATGCCAATGTCCACCCCATAAAGAGTGACATGTCCTCCACACCCTTCATGTGACTGGGAATCCCATACCTCTAAGCACTCCTTATTAAAAAAAAATCCTACCTACCTCCCCTCACCCTAATAAAAGTGAGCAGGGCAATAAATCCAATACCTGTATCTGCTTCCATTACCTTTGGGGTGCATCTGCCTCTCTCCTGCATACCTGATGTCAGACTTCAGATCAGAATGCACAAACCTATGATAGGCTATTTCCCTATGAAGAGGCTATTCGTTTGTTCTGGTGAACAAAGAGGAGGACTTGCAAAGGCTCAGTTCATAAGAACTGCAGCTTTTGCAAGCTTTTTTAAGATATACCTCCAAATAAATATATGCATGAAAAATGCACCCAATTTGCACAAAAAAAGACAGACACATTTAAAACCACAATGCAGCAAAATGAATCCATCTTCAACCTGCGACAGCTCATTGCAGAGTGACGGGGTTATTGACTAAACATCCAGCTAAAATACAGTGAAAAGGACCGAATTCCAACTACATTGGCAGTTCTCATATTTACTATAGCTATGTACAGTCAGAATTTGTGTGACCCTAGGAAATCTAGCCATTGCTGCATAGTCACTAGAAAAAGCTTCATTCACTATGGGGCATTGGGTGGGGGACACTTTAAATTTTAGAGGAGGGAACTGTTCCCTACCCAGGCCACCAACTATGCCAGTGGTGGCCTGGGTGGGGGGCCTCATAGTTATACAATGGGGAGTGCTCCATATCCCAGTCCCCACCTATTACTTTGGTTGGGGACCCTAATATGCATTATAAAGGAGGGAGACCTAGTGTACCCTCCTTTGGCTCTTACCCATGCAGACACGTGGGTGCCCTAATATGTATAGCTGGCATGTGGGGACTCTAATTGATTATAAAATGAGGGATAGACATGCCATTGTACACCCCATATAAAAGTAACCTCCCTAGATAGCTAGGGATCCTCATTCCCCTAGCCACTACCAAATATAAAGCCCTTTTTAGCCCCCACCCGAATAAATAGGCTACGGGATTGGGAACCATTAGTCACACGAAGGGGGATTACTGTTATATGGGGGAGGTGGATAATGACATGTCCATTCTCTTATGTTATAATTCATTAGGACCCCCACCCACCGACATGGATGGGTGCCAGGGTAGGACACACTAGGTCTCACCCTGAATTTTAAACCCTGTTGCCCCCCACAATACCTATGTACAAGCATAAGTGTTTCATTTTAGAAATTTACAAACTCTTCTAAGACTGTATTAATGATGAACCAAATTCACAGATGTCATTCATAGGTTTATTCTTGTTAAAAGTAGTTGGTGTCTTAGAAGAAAATGCAAGCATGGTGATACAAAAGCAGATTGCGATAATGAATTGCTTAAATCACTTGTCAGCATTTCCAATTCTCTAAGTATGTAACACTGTGACATTCTTACTTTTGAACTTTTACAATTTAAGGTGAACTTAGTTTGTGATTTATTTTGCAGCCTGTTACTTTACACTTACGGATACAACCTTTGGAACAGCAAGTAACAACTCTGTTTTTTTTTTTCAAACTAGAGTAAACTAAGCAGTTTCAGTTTAACACAACAAACACATGTTAACCCATTATATACCAACCTAATGAAAAACATACAGTTTGTATGTCAGTATATGATAATTATAATAAAACATAAAATAATTACCTTATCAACTTAACTGCCACACCAAGGCAATATCTCTCAGGTGAGTGAGATCAGACCACTGACGTACAGGAACAGAGGGGGTTGAGGGCCCTGCTCGATGCTAGAGGGAGTGGGGTATAGTGACACAAAGGGTTAAAGCAGGGGAATTAAATAGTTTGTTAGAGAAGGGTTTATTGAGTGCTTGGTAGGTCATTTTTGACAGTTGCAGGAGCGGAGTCATGGGGTGGGGGATGAGAAACCTGCTGACAGTTTAATTGATATGCTTTAATGAAGAAATGAGTTTTCAAAGATTTTTTGAAGGAGTGGAGGCTGGGTGAAAGTCTGATTGAGGAGGGAAGGGAGTTCCACAGAATAGGTGCAGCCCTGGAGAAGTCTTGAGGGCGAGCATCAGAGGTGGGGATCCGGGCAGAGGATAGGCGTAGGTCTTAGGCTGAGCGCAGGGGTCTCAACGGGACATACTTGTGTTTAGAGGGAGGAGAGGTATGTTGGAGCAGCATTATGTAGGGATTTGTAAGCAAGCGCCAGAATTTTGAATTGGGCCCTGTATCTAACTGGAAGCCAATGTAGGGACTGACAGAGCGTGGAGGCGTGGGAGGTGCGACCAGACATGAAAATAAGCCTTGCAGCCGCATTCATTATAGATTGCAGCAGTGCAAGCTGGGAACATGTAAGACCGGTGAGAAGGGGATTGCAATAGTCAAGGCGAGAGAGAACAACAGCATGAACCAGTACCTTAGACGCGTCCTGCGTTAGATATGGGCGGATGCGCGCTATGTTCTTGAGTTGGAAGTGACAGGATTTGGCTATCGATTGGACATGGGGAGTAAAAGAGAGATCAGAATCAAAAAGAACCCCTAGGCAGTGAGCCTGGGAGGTAGAGGTGATAGTAGCACCGTTGACTTAGATGGAGACAGACACAGGAGTAGCAGCACTTGAGGGAGGAAAAACTAGAAGATCTGTTTTGGACAGGTTGAGTTTAATGAAGTGAGCAGCCATCCAGTTGGAAATAGCAAAGAGACAGTCAGAAACATGAGTCAAGGTGGGCGGAGAGAGATCAGGGGAGGACAGGTAGATTTGCGTGTCATCTGCATATAAATGGTATTGGAAGCCAAAGGAGCTGATGAGTTTACCAAGGGAGGCAGTATGGATAGAGAACAGTAGGGGGCCGAGGACAGAACCTTGGGGGACGCCGACAGAGAGGGGTTGGGGAGAAGAGGCAGAGCCAGAGAAAGAAACACTGAATGAGCGCTGGGAGAGGTAGGAAGAGCACCAGGAGAGAGCAGTATCCTGTAGACCAAGGTTACGGAGAATGTGAAGAAGCTGTTGATGATCAACAGTGTCAAAGGCAGCAGAAAGATCAAGGAGGATTAGGATAGAATATTGGCCGCGAGATTTAGCAGCAATTAAATCATTGGATACTTTGGTCACAGCAGTTTCGACAGAGTGACCAGTGCGGAATCCAGACTGAAGTGGGTCAAGCAGAGAGTTGAATTCGAGAAAGTCTGTCAATCTGGCGTAGACAACTCTCTCGAGGATCTTGGAGGCAAATGGCAGTAGCGAGATAGGGCGGTAGTTGGATGGGGAGTTGGGATCAAGGTTGGGCTTTTTCAGAATTGGGGTTACGGTTGAATGTTTGAAGGCAGAGGGAAATGTGCCAGAGGAAAGGGAGAGATTGAAAATGTTAGCGAGAGGAAGAGCAAGAGAGGGAGACAAAGTGCGGATGAGATGCGAGGGAATAGGATCGAGGGAGCAGGTGGTGGGGCGGGAGGACAGGAGCAGAGCAGAAACCTCTTGTGCTGTAGCAGGTGCAAATGAGCATAGGCTGGCAGGGGGAGTGGGGTTGGGTGATGTATTGATACTGGTAGGAGAGAGATTAGAGATCTCTTGGTAATGTTATTTAAATATACATAGGGATTTGGGATAGTGTACAAGTAACTTTTTTTCTTTGGTTTTAATTGTTTTAGTGAATGCTGATGTGTACTATAGTCATTGGAGTAGTGGGAGTTTAAATGCAGGGCTTAATCTTGTATAATTTTGTGACATTTAAAATGTATATAATATTTTACATATTTTTGTCTGCATTACGTGCATACATTCTAAAATGATACAAAGTAAAAAAAACAATATATACAGGGAGTGCAGAATTATTAGGCAAATGAGTATTTTGACCACATCATCCTCTTTATGCATGTTGTCTTACTCCAAGCTGTATAGGCTCGAAAGCCTACTACCAATTAAGCATATTAGGTGATGTGCATCTCTGTAATGAGAAGGGGTGTGGTCTAATGACATCAACACCCTATATCAGGTGTGCATAATTATTAGGCAACTTCCTTTCCTTTGGCAAAATGGGTCAAAAGAAGGACTTGACAGGCTCAGAAAAGTCAAAAATAGTGAGATATCTTGCAGAGGGATGCAGCACTCTTAAAATTGCAAAGCTTCTGAAGCGTGATCATCGAACAATCAAGCGTTTCATTCAAAATAGTCAACAGGGTCGCAAGAAGCGTGTGGAAAAACCAAGGCGCAAAATAACTGCCCATGAACTGAGAAAAGTCAAGCGTGCAGCTGCCACGATGCCACTTGCCACCAGTTTGGCCATATTTCAGAGCTGCAACATCACTGGAGTGCCCAAAAGCACAAGGTGTGCAATACTCAGAGACATGGCCAAGGTAAGAAAGGCTGAAAGACGACCACCACTGAACAAGACACACAAGCTGAAACGTCAAGACTGGGCTAAGAAATATCTCAAGACTGATTTTTCTAAGGTTTTATGGACTGATGAAATGAGAGTGAGTCTTGATGGGCCAGATGGATGGGCCCGTGGCTGGATTGGTAAAGGGCAGAGAGCTCCAGTCCGACTCAGACGCCAGCAAGGTGGAGGTGGAGTACTGGTTTGGGCTGGTATCATCAAAGATGAGCTTGTGGGGCCTTTTCGGGTTGAGGATGGAGTCAAGCTCAACTCCCAGTCCTACTGCCAGTTCCTGGAAGACACCTTCTTCAAGCAGTGGTACAGGAAGAAGTCTGCATCCTTCAAGAAAAACATGATTTTCATGCAGGACAATGCTCCATCACACGCGTCCAAGTACTCCACAGCGTGGCTGGCAAGAAAGGGTATAAAAGAAGAAAATCTAATGACATGGCCTCCTTGTTCACCTGATCTGAACCCCATTGAGAACCTGTGGTCCATCATCAAATGTGAGATTTACAAGGAGGGAAAACAGTACACCTCTCTGAACAGTGTCTGGGAGGCTGTGGTTGCTGCTGCACGCAATGTTGATGGTGAACAGATCAAAACACTGACAGAATCCATGGATGGCAGGCTTTTGAGTGTCCTTGCAAAGAAAGGTGGCTATATTGGTCACTGATTTGTTTTTGTTTTGTTTTTGAATGTCAGAAATGTATATTTGTGAATGTTGAGATGTTATATTGGTTTCACTGGTAATAATAAATAATTGAAATGGGTATATATTTGTTTTTTGTTAAGTTGCCTAATAATTATGCACAGTAATAGTCACCTGCACACACAGATATCCCCCTAACATAGCTAAAACTAAAAACAAACTAAAAACTACTTCCAAAAATATTCAGCTTTGATATTAATGAGTTTTTTGGGTTCATTGAGAACATGGTTGTTGTTCAATAATAAAATTAATCCTCAAAAATACAACTTGCCTAATAATTCTGCACTCCCTGTATATATATATATATATATATATATATGTATATTTATTTTGAACGCAGTAGCTAGTTTTTATTGAAGAAACATGAGTATATAATAATTGCTTGATCCTTGTTTGGAAAGCTGAACTGACTGTAAATTTAAAAGCATTATGTGTATGTAGAGAGCAAAAAACAGGGTGCAAGAGAATACTGAGAACGGGCAGCAGCTGAAATAGCCTGCCCTTCGGTGGGTTCCCGCTCAGATCTCAAGCTGGTTTTAGCTCATCTTGTGCCATTACAGAGAGAAAATCTCTGAAACATATCAGACTGGTCCCACCCATACGGGCAGTCCAGATCCAAAATGCCAGCATGTGTATGTAGTGTGGCCAAGTGGACTGTTGTCTGACAGGAAGTGCTCACCGAGAGAGCACTTTCTGTCAGACTTGGCCTGTTACCGCAATGAGCAGGTACAGGAGTGGAGGGGGAGAGACACTTGGAGGGGATTGGGAGTGAGAGAATGGACACATGGAGGTGATGGGGGGGTAAAATATATGGAAAGGCTGGGGGATGAGACACATGGAGGGGCAGAGGGGTGAGACACATGAAGGGGGCATGAGGTATATTGAGGCACTGGGGAGAGAATGAGATGCATGGAAGGGCTGGGTGGGAAAGAGACATGGGGGGGCAGGGCAATTTTCACACTGCGGCCCAGTGGTTTCTAGTTATGCCTCTGGCTTAGAGGTTACATTTTGTGGAACATGAAATGATTTTATATTATAATAATGCAACAAGAGAAAATTGTATATTTTATGGCTTTTTTTCTCTTAAATTATATATTTGCAGTCACATTTCAGACATTTCAGAGAAAATATTCAAACACACTTTTGTAATTTAGTGCATTTGACCGTTTTATTGAACTTTCAAAATAAACAATAAAATCTGCAAATACTGCTGTCAGTCTTAATATTCACTGAAGCATGGAATTTGCAGTTCATATGCTTGTATAAACTCTGAAATTAAATGTCTGCCTATTAAAGCATTTTATAGATTGACAAATATTTTATTTATGGTTTTAATAGTCATAGGTTGCATATAAAATCTGTAAGATTAGATTAATATATTGAAGCGTGAATTTTATACTGACCATTGTAGCAGAATTTGAGACAGTTATGTAAAAAAAGATCACTTTAAAAAAACTATTGATGTAATGATATGAAAGATTAAAAGTTAATCATAATTTCAGAGTTTTATTGTTATAACAAACTTTAATTTACTTTGAGTAAAACCTGCATTTAAAATAGCTGATTGCTTTTACTGGACAGTAAAAAGGTATTTACAATTGGACATTTGATCACGTAGATCAATCAGTACAGTGTAAAAAATGCTAAGATGCACACTGGGTGGTGCACTTGAGACAAACTATACAGAAGATATACAATGAAAGTAGTTCTTCTTGTCTTTATTATGCTCCCACCATATAATCTATATATTGTTAGCTTGAAAAAACTCATGGCATGGATACAACATTGCATTAATAGCATTGCAAATAATTGATGTAAATCAATAAAAATAAACCTAATGCATACATTTTGATAATGGTTTATGATCCATTCAGTAATGGAATCCACATCATTTTATGTATACCCATGGGACTCTTATTTTCTTATTACAGTTATTATATTACTATTTACGTAGAATGTGCATCCTTTCTGAGAATGCTTGAGATGTGCTTAAAATGAATAGAATGAAATATTAGTACAATCATCAGGTACACACTAAAATAAAGAAAATACTAAATTGAATAAGAATTAGTACAGAATAAATACAGAATAAGAATATTGTTGATGATAACAGTTGAATGGAAGAGGGTGGAATCATGTATAGTCACTGATGGAGCAGTTACTCCAATGGTGATGCAGTTATACAGTTATATGAAGCATTTTAGAATGTACTACTAGACTTGTGGGGTACAGAAGTAGAATAATAAAATGTTCCACTTTTGTCAGCTAAAACGGTGGTCTGTAAATCAGTCCTCAATGCACTCCCCACCAGTACAGAATTTAGGGATTACCCAGTTGTGTCTAAAGTTTTTTTTTTGTTTTTTTTTTAAATGGGTATTCTCTAAATCCTGGACTGGTAGGGGTGCCTTGAGAACTGAAACATTGAAACATAGAATGTGACGGCAGAAATGAACCATTCGGCCCATCTAGTCTGCCCAATTTGTTTTTAAATACTTTCATTAGTCCCTGGCATTATCTTATAGTTAGTTTAGCCTTATGCCTATCCAACACATGCTTAAACTCTTTTACTGTGTTAACCTCTACCACTTCGGCTGGATCTTCCATGCATCCACTACCCTCTCAGTAAAGTAATACTTCTGGATATTATTTTTAAACCTTTGCCCCTCTAATTTAAGACTATGTCCTCTTGTTGTGGTAGTTTTTCTTCTTTTAAATATAGTCTCCTCCTTTACTGTGTTGATTCCCTTTATGTGTTTAAATGTTTCTATCATATCCCCCCGTCTTGTCTTTCTTCCAAGCTATACATGTTAAGATCCTTCCTTGTAAGTTTTATCCTGCAATCCATGAACCAATTTAGTAGCCCTTCTCTGAACTCTCTCTAAAGTATCAATATCCTTACTAAATTCTAGGTAAGCATTGTCTACTGCACCACCCTGATCAATTATTTTACTTACCCAATCAAAAAAAACAATAAGATTAGTTTGGCATGATCTCCCTGAAGTAAACCCATGTTGTCTCTGATCTTGAAATCCATGTGTTTTTAGATGTTCAACACTCCTATCCTTTAACATGGTTTCCATCACTTTCCCCACTACTGAAGTAAGGCTTACTGGCCTATAGTTGCCCGACTCCTCTCTACTACCTTTCTCGTGAATGGGCACAACATTTGCTAACTTCCAATCTTCTGGGACTACTCCTGTTAGCAATGATTGGTTAAATAAATCTGTTAATGGTTTTGCTAGTACACCACTAGGTTCTTTTAGTAACTTTGAGTATATTCCATCAGGTCCTATTGACTTATTTGTCTTTACTTTTGACAGTTGAAATAGAACCTCTTGCTCTGTAAACTCACATGTAACAAATGACTAATTTGTCCTTTTTCCTAACTGAGGCCCCTTTCCTTCATTTTCATCTGTAAATCCTGAACACAAATATGCATTGAGGCAGTTAGCTAGACCTTTATCCTCTTCTACATACCGTCCTTCTTTTGTTTTTTAATCTAACTAATCCTTGTTTTACTTTCCTTTTCTCATTTATGAATCTAAAAAATGTTTTGTCCCCCTTTTTTACTGACTGTGCTATTTTCTCTTGTGTGTGATTTGGAAGCTCTTATAACTTGCTTAGCCTCTTTCTGCCTAATCTTATAGATCATTCTGTCTTCCTCACTCTGGGTTTTTCTATAATTACTAAATGCTAACTTTTTGTTTTTTACTATTTTGGCCACATCTGTGGAGTACCACAGTGGTTTCTTGAATTTTTTGCTTTTACTGACAAGCCTAATGCAATTTTCTGTTGCCTTTAACAGTGCAACTTTTAAATAATCAGATTTCTCTTGGACTCAATTTAAATTGCTCCAGTCTGATAATGACTCCTTAACACATATTCTAATTTTAGAAAAGTCTGTTTATTAAAAGTCTTTGTGTGGTGTGACTCAATCACTGTACTTATATTAAACCACACTGACTGATGATCACTGGATCCTAAAATTTAACCTACAGTAATATCTGATACCAAATCTCCAGTTGTTAACATTAAATCTAGTATGGCCTCTTTACGAGTTGGCTCCTAAATGACTTGTTTTAGAGACAATCCCAGTAGGGAGTTTAGAATATGTGTGCTCCTGGCACAAGCAGCTATTTTGGTTTTCCAATTCAGATCATGAAGATTAAAGTCATCCATGATGATAACTTCCCCTTTCATGGTAATTTTAGCTATTTCCTCAACTAGTAGATTATCTAACTCTTCTATTTGTCCTGGGGGCCTATAAATCACAACTACACAAGTTACTGTGTGATTACCAAATTCTAACGTAACCCAAGCAGACTGTATGTTCGCCTCACTAACTTTTATTAGGCTAGATTTTATGCTATCCTTCACATACAGGGCCACCCCTCCCACTTTCTTGTCTCCCCTCTCTTTTCTATATAAAGAGTACCCTGGTATTACTATGTCCCAATAATTTTTCTCATTATACCATGTCTCCGTAACAGCGACTAACTCTACATTATCAGTTGCCATTATTGCCACAAGTTCATGGATTTTCATGGATCATGGATTTTATTCCCTAAACTGCGAGCATTTGTAGACATGACTCTAAGCTTATCATTTTTTGACACATTTGCTACAGGCACCTTCTGTCCTTGTTTTGGGGGGGGAATTGGATTGGTGTTTTATCACTGTTTTGCCCCCTCCCCAGTTTAAATACATCCTAGCAAAACCTCTCAACTGCTCACTGAGAACATTTGTTCCCTTTTGAGAAAGATGCAAATGATCTTTTTTGTACAGTTTATTTCCATTCCAAACAGAGCTACCATGAGAAATAAAGCCAAATCCTTGCTCCCTACACCATTCACCAAGCCACAAGTTAAAGTCCCATCCGCCGACTGTTTATTTATTTATAAAATATTTTACCAGGAAAGATACATTGAGATTTCTCTTGTTTTCAAGTATGTCCTGGGTCCACAAAACATTGCATTGATACATTATGGTACAATAAAAAACAAAAACAATATTAATACACAATATATACAAAATTTAACATAGAACAGGTAGGAAATATATAATCAACCATGACACATGCATTCTGTTTTGAACTATGTAGAGATAGATCTCTTAAAGGACTTTAGGCTTGGGGAAGATTTGAAAGTGTGTGGGAGGTCGTTCCACAATTGCGGCGTTCTGTAGGAGAAGGAGGATCACGCTACTTTCTTTTTGTATTGAGGTAGACTAAATAAAGTTTTGGTACTGGATCGGACAAGTACATCCAATTCCCCTTACTGCTTTGCTCGCTTAACAATATTACAAATGGTTTAGGAACCACTGAGCTAAAACATAAATGCCACTTTAAACTAATTAAAAGTAACAACAATACTAATATGTCCTCTTTCTTATAGGTTGAAGCAGATGGTAAATCTAGGAGGAAAAACACAGCATTCGATAATGACCTTGCAGGCATGAGCAATGCAGCTTGGTTGTAGTGGGATCATGATGCGGGGAATGTTTTTATGGACTCTTAGGTCTCTTACTACCTGTTTAGCAATACATCGATAACATAAACAACATGCCTAAACATCGTGAAAGTAACACGCAATATGCAATCTACAAATAGTACCAAATGTATACTAGGATGTACATTAAAAAAAAAAAAACAACAACAAAAACTAAATACAAACTTGATAAAGTGCAATAGTATAAATGGTGATTTGAAAAATTGCTGCCAAATAGACTGAATTGACTCTCTGAATTTCAAGTGCCAAGTATATATCAAAGAAAGTGCATCTGGATCAAATCAAATCAAGATGAAATCAAAGTGCAAACATAACACGTGTTAACAAACTAAAGTGCTAGTGCAAACAACATGTTTACCTTAAAGATAAAACCACACGCATAATGCATATATAAGGAAATGGTGAGAGAAAACAAACACAAGAACACTTAAATGCTAGTGTAGCATTTAACACAACACAATAATAAAAATAAAAACTGAAACAGGTACTCACGAGTAAATTGCACAAAATAAATTGTGCTGAAATAACTTTGTTTCCTGAGGGGCCACTTATCTCCTGGATAATCTGGGTCATGTGTCCACATACACAGGAAGCCACCCTTGAAAAGCTACATTCAAAATAGGCAGTTGGAATTTCCTGTGTAGCATGGATGAGCCAAAATTTACTGGAAATTTGCATTGGATATTGCCCCAAATTCGTTCACCCGAAATTCACTTGAAATTTGCTTATAGTATTTTGTCCCGATGATGGACTTTCTCAAGAGCTTTAATTCATCCTCCGAACCTTTTCCTTAATATACCTTTATCACCAGTCACCACTGCTTGGTATTAGCTATATTTAATAAAAAAAAAAAAAAACAATGTTAGCTTGTACACATATGCGGTAAGGTCCACATGCAATATAATGGCTTAGGATCCTTGGTTATCATCTTAGTAAGTTTGCTTGGACCTCTGTTTCAAGATTATTACAAAGAATGAATTTCAGATATATCTGGATGAAGGAATTCTTAAAGGACCACTACAGGCACCCAGACCACTTCAGCTCAATGAAGTGGTCTGGGTGCCAGGTCCCTCTAGTTTTAACCCATCAACTTAAAACATAGCGGTTTCAGAGAAACTGCTATGTTTCACTGAGGGTTAATCCAGCCTCTAGAGGCTGTCTCACTGACAGCCACTAGAGGCGCTTCCGCGATTCTTACTGTGAAACTCATATACTTTACTAATTTTTAATTGTTATATTTCTTCCATATTATTTGGTCACTGTAACAGACCACCTGGCATCCCGACTGGGTATCTCAGTTTATCACTGCTTCCTAGTACTTGCGAGTACCATAATCACTGCACTGGAACAACATAACCACTGTAGACCCCACAAACCACCGCAGCTTGGTTGGGATCTTGCCGTTCTCCACCCACTCTGGACCCAAGACCAGGATCCAGCTTCCAGTGGGTAGACCTCTCCTAGTCCAGAGAGAACCCTACTTGAATGTTGGTCAAAAGATCAACATTGTTTGTTATAACGAGATCCAGACAAGCATCCTTTCTAGTTGGTGCTTGTACCAGTTGTGACATGAAGGTGTCTTTTAACACATTCAAAAACCTGATTCCCCTTGCTGAAGTACTAGTCACTCTATCCCAATTTATGTCTGAGTAATTAAAATCTCCAATAATTAGTGTGTTACCCCAATTTGCAGCTTTCCCAATTTGCTCTAACAGCTGTTCTGCATTAGGTGGTTTATAATTTCCCAACCAATAATTGATTTTTCTTCGTTTGCCCCAAGTAGATATCTACCCATAAAGCTGCCGTATTTTCCTACGCACAATCCTCAGGTTTTTGAATGTGTTAAAAGACACCTACATGTCACAACTGGTACAAGCACCAACTAGAAAGGATGCTTGTCTGGATCTCGTTATAACAAACAATGTTGATCTTTTGACCAACATTCAAGTAGGGGAGCATTTTAGAATTAGTGATCACAATATGGTAATCTTTGAAATAATCTCAAAAAAGCAAAAGCACGTAGGGTATACTAAAATGTATAATTTCTAAAAAGCCAATTTCAATAAGATTAGGGCAGCTCTACAACATATTGACTGTCATAAACTCCTTAGTGAAAAAAACACTGAGGATAAATGGAAACTATTCAAACAAATATTAGAAAAGTACATTTCCCGGTGTGTACCATTGGGTAATAAATATAAAAGAAACAAATTAAAACCAATGTGGCTTAGTAGAGAAGTAAAACAAGAGAGTAAAAATAAGAAAAGGGCATTTAAAGCATTTACAGTTGACAAATCAGAGGCATCTTATATAAGATATAAGTTATACAAAAAAATTAATATGAATAGCGCATTCAATATAGAAGAATAGTCAACTATCAAATTCATAGGTATTAACTCTATATGAGAAGATATAATTGATAAATAGAATACATAACATCATATATTCAATAGCTATTTACAAAATGACCTCCATAGGTATTGTATAAATTCATGATAAACATATATACACAGCTGATAATGTTCCTGTTTAATGGTCTAAGGGCAACATATCCATATAGATAGTAGTTGGATTTGCTGTAATGTATGTACATAGAAAAAAAGTAAAAATCAAAAATCAATAATGGAACAAATTAACAAAAAGTCAAAAAAATGAAAAAAATGAAAAAAATCAAGAAAGTTATATATGTCCTTATGTACAATAGTCCAAACATGTGGAAGAAAACATGAATATGGTGGGACACAACACTTCACAGAATGATCCTGATGGGGTTCTACCGCTTGAGACAGGTTTGAAACCTAAAAGCACATTTACACCACACAATGTTAATGCATCAATAGA
>OW240915.1:264647850-264712951 GCA_933207985.1 Pelobates cultripes | reverse complement strand
GTATGCACTGTGAGCCTGACACAGAAGCTGGCAGCAGTGGCAGACAACTAACTGCAATTACATTACATAGAATTTTTTTTTTTTTTTTAAAGCATACCGTAACCCTAACCTAGTTATGCTTTTCCCTATCTAATGAACAGCAGCTACACTTTCCCTCCTCTCACTAAGCATGCAGCATGAGAATGAATCTAAAATGGATGACTTCCAGGAGGTGGGAGGGTCTGCTAGGGAGGGTGTGCTGCTAATTGGCTGGAATGTGTCTGCTGACTGTGAGGTACAGGTTCAAAGTTTACTCAATGATGACGAATAGGGGGCGGGTCGAACCGCGCATATGTTCGCCCGCTGTGGCGAACGCGAACATGCTATGTTCGCCAGGAACCGTTCGCCAGTGAACCGTTCGGTACATCACTATATGGCACTTAGCGCTGCAATATAAAATATTGCACTTCCAGAGAAACCAGAGAGACATAAGAGGCACTTCCTGCCTGTTAACAGACTTTGCATCCGGTAACTGACACTGGACGTCCTCACGCTCTGCATGAGGACACACAAATATTTCCCCATAGGAAAGCATTGATTCAATGCTTTCCTATGTTGAGGGCTAATGCACGCACGGATGTTACAGTGCCCACGGGGGAGAGAACCAAGAAGCCATCTTGTAAGTAGCACACGGAGAGCAAGGCAGCAGCAGCCCCTGGTCCCTGCCAAATGTAAGTGTATAATATTATCTTTTTCTCCCTGTCAATAGCCCCAGTGACAGCTTGAGGGCTGATTAAGTGAAAGAATTTACTGAAATATATAATTAATATATGTAAAGCCAGAGAATCCCAGCTGAAAACAGCTCTCAAAAATTCTGCAATTCAAAACGAGACTACCCGATTCAGTACCATGCCACACACACTTTAAAAACAATAGGTGTCTCGTTCCTTTTCCACTCCTCCATCACCTTCGAATGAATACACGCAAAACAAGCCAGGACGCAACATTATTCTGCACTGTAAACTAAATGAGACACTATACACCCTGGTGGGAATCTACGCCCCCAACACGCACCAGCGGAATTTTCTCCACAAGGTTCTCGCTAAATTAACCCCTCTACAAACTGACTCACTCGACCACAGACACTACCAAGTTACAACTCGACCACAGACACTACCTTACCCAAAACTTCACTGCAACAGAAAGCACTCAAAAACACCTATGACATTTGGCGTACACTCCATCCAAACAACAGAGGTTACTTTTTCTTTCTACTCACAGGTACACAAGACACATTCCCACATAGATATAATTCTAGCATCAAGCAGACTGTTACCACACATACAAATCTGCACAATGGGGGACACACTGTGGTCTACCACAGTCCTGTCACCCTGGACCTTCATGATGCATTCAAATTTAGAGGCCAAATCCCCTGGCGTCTCAACGATCTCCTTTTACAAAATTAACAATTCCGATCACAATTGACAAGAAATCTGCAAGAATATTTCCAACAAAACGAGACCGCTGATGACACCCCACCCAGGGTATGGCAGGCCCACAAAGCCATACTGAGAGGCTTAATAATCAGCCATTCCTCCCACTTACAATGAACTAACAACTCAAATTACTTAACATTATTAAGGAAACTCAGAGATTACACAAATGACCACTTTGCCCAACCGTCCATTGCTCTTCAGGATGCTATAAACGCCACTACAAAACAAACACATTAAATACTCATCTCCAAAACAATAGCCACACTACATAAGCTGAAGCAAAGAACATACACTCAAGGAAATAAAGCAAGCAAGATGCTCGCCTCCATGCTGCGTCAGAAACAAGCCCAATACAAGATCCCATACTTAGTCTCACAGACTGGAGGAAAAATCTTAAAGCCCCAAGAGATCAATAATGCTATGGCCAAATACTACCACACACTTTATAACTTACAAGATCCAACCACACACCAACCAACACAGAAATAAATAAATGAATTCTTAAGCCTTATGAACCTGCCCACTCTGACGCAGGAACAAAAGAACAAACTTCAGGCCCCTATCACAACATAAGAAATCATTCAGGTAATATACTCCTTGCCAGCCCATAAGTCCCTAGGCCCAGACGGGTTCACTAACCTATATTACAAAATGTATGCAAACTAGCTGGCACCCTACTTGGAATTAAATTTTTACCACATTATAGACACAGGCAAAATTCCCAAAGAAATGCCGGAGGCTTTCATAGCCACAATGCCAAAACCAGGCAAAACCCCAGACAGGTGCCAACACCTGCGACCAATATCCTTATTGAACACGGATGTCATAATCCTAGCCAAATTATACACTACACTGCTCACTACGTACATCAGACACAGTCCCAATGTACATGGAAATAAAACCCACAACATGGAACACAAATTGACAACAGCCCCATGGACAACTCAAAGTACTATCAAAGACCAAGCAAGGAACAATGCAATCTCACCCTGGTCCCCCCTCACTTCCCCTCTCCTCCTGTTTCCTCCCCCACCAATAAACTCTTCGATAACATGTTACGAGTTACTGAATATCAATACAAACGCTGATATTACTCAAAACCTACTTTCTGGGTGTCCTGCGTGACTCAAGAGTCAATGTAAATTTCTTCAGCTGTGTGTTTGAAAACAAATACATAAAAAAAAAAAACAACAACAAAACACTGGAATTCAGTGCTGCAAACAACTCTTTAAATAGTAATTTAATGGTGTGAGCAGGGTTAAATCCAAGCTCACACCAGAAAAGTCAGGTATCAATAGATTTCTGGGCTCTGCTCTGTCAGCTGGAGCAATTGTTAGTGGCCCCAGAAGTTTTGATGAGCTACATGCCAATGGTGGAAGTCAGCATAGCATGTAGCTCCTTCTATACGCATTTAAATGCCTCTAACTAGATTTCATTGCAAGCAGGGTTAAATAACTGCTCACACCAATTAACCTAGGTTTTAAAAAATCTGGGGCTCCCCTTTGTCAGCTGGGGTCAATTTTAGGGGCCCCAGACTATCAGGTGAGCTGCATGCACAACTCAGATTGAGATTGGCATGCAGCTCAATCAAAGGGGATTAAAAACCCCATAGACAGCAATGTAGTATGAGCAGGGTTATATCACTACTCACAACAGAAAATGCAGGTGTCAATGGATAACTAGAGATTCCATCTGTCAGCTGGGGAAATTTTTAGTGGCCCCAGGCTTTTGATGCAGTGTTTTGTCAGCTGCCCAGCACTGATCTCAATGCATTGGACATACTATAATTAATGAAAGGGGTAGGAAGCTGTCATACTGAAAATTGCCAGTAGATGGTAGCAACATACCACTCTGTTTAGCTTAGATTTCTCTTTGCTAATATCAGTACTGATATTAGCAGAGATGCATATTTGAGATTAAAATTAAATAGTGATTACAGTTATGGATAAAGATTAGATTTATAAAACATATTAGATTTTTATTTAAAATGGGTTTAGAATTAATTTTAGGATTGGGATTATGTTTCAGATTAGGGTTCAGACTTGGATTGAGATTACGGTCAGCAAGGAAATCCGTCTGCTAAAATCCACAAGGGAATTCCTCTGCTGACATCAGCAGATGGAATCTATCGCTATTTATATGGTTGAGATTATGGTTAAATTTATATTTAGGGTTCGGTATAGAATTAGGGTATGGGTTAGGATTAATGTTTGTTAGATTTAGGGTTAGATGTAGAATTAGGAGTTGTTTTAGCATTCGTATTAGCACAAGCTTTGACATAAACTGGTTAAAATTTGGCAAATGTTTAAGGCACAATATACACCATATAAGATACCCTGGACTGATGTAATGCCCTAAAATGAGCCATAAACCTATCAAATTTGTCTCTCAAATTTTAACTGTAAAAACTGAAGTGGTCAGATATCTTATATGACGCTGTAGTTTCACATGATAGTGGCAGGGGCATACATTGGAGTTATCACTGTACTCAGAAGTTGTAGCTGAACACATAATGAGTATTTGCACAGTAGTAGCACACATCAGATATCCGAAATAGACAATTAAAAGGAACTTCTTATATGTGTATATATTAAAAATCTGAAAAAAAAAACCTGAAATATTACTACAATATTTAGCAGAGATTGACTATTTGCTATATAAATACTGTTAACATACTCATAGCTAAATAGCTTGTGGTGTCTACAAATATATAATCTGTAAATATCCATTATTTGTGTGACAATTGTGTTTCTGTGATGGCTATTAAGCTTATAAGACAAACACAACAAATTCTAAACTTGCTGCAAATTGAAATTTAATTTTACTTCTTATATTTGGTGGCCTGCAACTACCAAAATAAATTGTAATATTAGACTTATTACGTAAACTATAATTCAGGACTAATAAACAATTTTATCTGAAATTACTTGTCATACGCGACACTAAGTTTACAAACATTTTTATTGCCAAAACTGTGAAAAAATTTTTTTTTTGCATTTTTGTAAAACGTTATATATGTATATGTTACATGAAAATAAAGCCCATTCTCTCCTTTAATAAATGATATATATTTATGATGCACTTGACAAGAAAACCTTAAATTATGGCGTAACAAACCTATAGTTCAAATTCTATATATTTAGTATTGTTATTTTTGGTATATATCAGGATCCTCTTTCATAACATTTTATCATTGTTTGTCCATTATCCTCTATGTAATCCTGTTTACTTATATTTTTGCTATTATTTATATTGTTTTTTTATATTATGTTTAATCCCTTAATGGCGTTCTATGCCGTCCCCATTCTAATGGGCTTTAAAGCCGTTGCGGTGGCACTTTCTACCCCTGGAGGTCCGCTGTACTTACCTCCACCGCGATCCTCTTCGGGAGGACTGCCTGACAGCCCAAGCATCCCTTCCCTGGAAAATCAGGCCCCCGGGGGCCATGTGATCGTTCACATGGACCCCTATAGCTGGCTGTGGATCTGCCTGGAGGGAGACTGTCTGTGCTGTCAGACAGTCCCCCTGATGGTGGGAAAGTAAAAAAAATTAAATGTATATATGATTATATATATATATATATATATATATATAATTTATATATTTTATATGTTTAATATATATACATCTTATATATATGTAACGTCATATATAGTGTATTTTAATATTAATATAAGTACATATATTAGTATTCAAATACACTTAGAATGCAGTTACATATATATAAGATATACAGGGAGTGCAGAATTATTAGGCAAATGAGTATTTTGACCACATCATCCTCTTTATGCATGTTGTCTTACTCCAAGCTGTATAGGCTCGAAAGCCTACTACCAATTAAGCATATTAGGTGATGTGCATCTCTGTAATGAGAAGGGGTGTGGTCTAATGACATCAACACCCTATATCAGGTGTGCATAATTATTAGGCAACTTCCTTTCCTTTGGCAAAATGGGTCAAAAGAAGGACTTGACAGGCTCAGAAAAGTCAAAAATAGTGAGATATCTTGCAGAGGGATGCAGCACTCTTAAAATTGCAAAGCTTCTGAAGCGTGATCATCGAACAATCAAGCGTTTCATTCAAAATAGTCAACAGGGTCGCAAGAAGCGTGTGGAAAAACCAAGGCGCAAAATAACTGCCCATGAACTGAGAAAAGTCAAGCGTGCAGCTGCCACGATGCCACTTGCCACCAGTTTGGCCATATTTCAGAGCTGCAACATCACTGGAGTGCCCAAAAGCACAAGGTGTGCAATACTCAGAGACATGGCCAAGGTAAGAAAGGCTGAAAGACGACCACCACTGAACAAGACACACAAGCTGAAACGTCAAGACTGGGCCAAGAAATATCTCAAGACTGATTTTTCTAAGGTTTTATGGACTGATGAAATGAGAGTGAGTCTTGATGGGCCAGATGGATGGGCCCGTGGCTGGATTGGTAAAGGGCAGAGAGCTCCAGTCCGACTCAGACGCCAGCAAGGTGGAGGTGGAGTACTGGTTTGGGCTGGTATCATCAAAGATGAGCTTGTGGGGCCTTTTCGGGTTGAGGATGGAGTCAAGCTCAACTCCCAGTCCTACTGCCAGTTCCTGGAAGACACCTTCTTCAAGCAGTGGTACAGGAAGAAGTCTGCATCCTTCAAGAAAAACATGATTTTCATGCAGGACAATGCTCCATCACACGCGTCCAAGTACTCCACAGCGTGGCTGGCAAGAAAGGGTATAAAAGAAGAAAATCTAATGACATGGCCTCCTTGTTCACCTGATCTGAACCCCATTGAGAACCTGTGGTCCATCATCAAATGTGAGATTTACAAGGAGGGAAAACAGTACACCTCTCTGAACAGTGTCTGGGAGGCTGTGGTTGCTGCTGCACGCAATGTTGATGGTGAACAGATCAAAACACTGACAGAATCCATGGATGGCAGGCTTTTGAGTGTCCTTGCAAAGAAAGGTGGCTATATTGGTCACTGATTTGTTTTTGTTTTGTTTTTGAATGTCAGAAATGTATATTTGTGAATGTTGAGATGTTATATTGGTTTCACTGGTAATAATAAATAATTGAAATGGGTATATATTTGTTTTTTGTTAAGTTGCCTAATAATTATGCACAGTAATAGTCACCTGCACACACAGATATCCCCCTAACATAGCTAACTAAAAACAAACTAAAAACTACTTCCAAAAATATTCAGCTTTGATATTAATGAGTTTTTTGGGTTCATTGAGAACATGGTTGTTGTTCAATAATAAAATTAATCCTCAAAAATACAACTTGCCTAATAATTCTGCACTCCCTGTATGTATATGTATATATATATATTTTTTATCTTTATATATATGTATAATTACAATAATAAATAAAATAATAAAATAAATAAAATATTTTTAAAAAATTTAAATAAATTATTTATACATATGTAATTTCATTCTAACTGTATATTGTTATTAATATATATATTGGTAACAAAATACAATTAGAATTACATTCTATATATATGTATATATATATTAAAATTTAACGTGTATATTTAAGTAATCTTTTAACCAAATTATGTGATTTAATTAATTAAAATTTGATTGACGTGCCTGACAACCCAGGCAGAAAGTGCAGAGAATTTTATTCGCAAGCACTATATTTAACCCTGTAACTTTCCAAGACACCATAAAACCTGTACATGGGGGGTACTGTTTTACTTGGGAGACTTTGCTGAACACAAATATTAGTGTTTCAAAATGATAAATTGTATTACAACGATAATATTTTCAATAAAAGTTTTTCACATTTTTCCCACACGAACTGCACTTTTACTGACGATTTTATTGTTGTAATATGTTTTACTGTTTTGAAACACTTATGTTTGTGTTCAGTGAAGTCTCCCAGGTATAACAGTACCCCATATGTACAGGTTTTTTGGTGTTTTGGAAAGTCAGAGAGTCATTTATAAGGCTTGCATTTCTTTTTTTTCACATTGAAATTTGCCAGTTTGGTAATGTTGCATTTGAGACCGTATAGTAGCTCATGAATGAGAATTACCCCCATGATTGCATACCATTTACAAAAGTAGACAATCCAAGGTATTGAAAATGGGGTATGTCCAGTCATTTTTAGTAGCCACTTAGTCACAAACACTGGCCAAATATTTGTTTTTTGCTTTGGCCAGTGTTTTTGACTAAGTGGCTACTAAAAAAAACTGGACATATCCCACTTGCAATACATTGGGTTGTGTACATTTGCAAATGTATGCCATCATGGGGGTAATTCTCATTCCTGGGCTACCACATGGTCTCAAAGGTAACATTACTAATCTGGCAAATTTGAATGTAAACAAAACGTGCTATATTCGACCCTGTAACTTACCAAAACACTGTAAAATCTGTTAATTGTGCACACTGCTGTACTCGTAAGACTTTGCTGAATACAAATATGTGCATTTTATTTTGCAGTAAAAGTGAACAGTATTATGACATTTACAGCTAAAATGTCAGGCGGAACTACAAATGTTTTTCAAAATCTTAATTTCTCAAAGTGTTTATTTTATTTTATTCATAATAAGATATGTTTAATATATGAATGGTTCATGAGAAATTAAAGCCCTGTTTCTCCTGAACAAAATGATTTATAATAAGTGTTGGTGCACTTTATATGAAATAGGTGAATTTCGGTGCAAATTCCATTTTTTGTTTACATTTTGTTTTGATCAGATAGTGTACTATTAACTCCGTCCTGAAGGGGTTAAAGCTGGGACATTGATAGGTATGGTGATTACTAGTTTGTTTAATTTTTCCTTAAGTAACATACTTAAATACAGTAAATACAAACTTTTGAGTAAATATATGGATTATTGTTATTTAGGATTTTCTTATAAAGATTGTTGGTCTTTTATACAGTGTGGCCCTGGAGGGTATTTACAGTAAGCACCAGTTTAGATTATAATTCTTATATGTTTGTTTTGAGTGCCCTCCATTACATTCATTTGAAAAAAGTAACAGGTCATTTCCATAGACGTCTGCATGGGAATTCCTCATAAAACAACTAGGGGATGTGCTTAGCACATATTAGTCAAAGCATCATCAAACAAACAAAAAATTAAAACAAAAAAATGTAATCATCCACCATAAAATACAATAGTAATATATTTACAAATTATGTTTTTTTTTTACTTTTTTCTGGTAAAATACATGTAACATTGAGAATAGAAAAAAATATAACATAGTAATTTTGCTTTGTTCTAGTTGCTTCTATAAACTGCTCCATTTTATGCATGTTTTAGAATCTTTACTCAAATTGATTGTATTTAACTTTTCTTAAAAAAAATAAAAATCAATCTGTATAAGTATAAAGACACCCACTGCATTGTGTTTAGCAAATTGATCCCTGGGCTATGTTTTGCAATGTCCTACATACAAAAGATCATCATTTTTCAACTGGTTTTATGTGGTATTGGAAAAGATAATTACTAACAAAATATAATTGTTTTGTGTGATTTTATGGGAGCACTTCTATGCGCAGTCAACCAATTGTGGAAATAAAGAAAAGCTAATTAAAATATTTTAAAGGAAAGCTTATATTTTTGATTTTTTTTCTTGACACCAATAACACCAAAACTGACAATACAGTGAATTAAATTATTAGCTTCGAACAAGTTAAATATATCTCAACATTTATCTATCAAAACTATTCATTTGGAAACGCCGTGTCCCAAAGTAATTATCTAAGATAATATTCATTATTGGGAAACTGTAATTTTACTTGAATACTTAAAATGTTTTATGCCACTTAGCTTGGAATGGAAATTAATTTAATTACTTTTTTTAAGCTTTGGGATTTAAGTACATGGATGTTATAAAACTGTCAACCCAACAGTATGTCCTTGCTTCAGAAAATGTTGTCAGATAAGCCTTTTATTTAATATTTAAGGAAGGGGGGCATTAATGTGGAAAATATAATATTGATTTGGTCTGCCTTTCCTGTCACATTGTTCAATTTATTATGTTATGGTATTTGCATGCTATTGCGAAAGTTAATAGGACACATTTATTTTCATTTTGCATATGTGAGTTTACCAGTGTTATAAATTGTTCACGACAGACATTTGGTTTATTTATATTTTGGTAAGTGTCCTATGATTTATATATACATATAAGTAAAAACAAAATACTTTCTTGTGTAAGAAAGAGGCCTCAGAGTCTGAGGGTTCTGCACAGTATCATAGCTGTTCCTAGAACTGCACTTTTCTGGACACTGATCTTAGATATCCCGTCTGGAATCTACTGTTGCCAACTTGGGGGTTACAGCCCTGTGTACTACACTCACAATTGGGACTACTATTGCCTTCACTTGCCACATTCTTTGAGGCCTATACAGCATTGGGGATAGCGCATCATCTTGGTATATGCCACATTTGATTTTCCTGGAATTGTCTTCTATTGACTCCCACTTGCCCATTGAGTTCTTGATGAAGGCTCTTAGTGTCTTGCTGACCTTGTATAGGGACATGCATTCCAGTATCCATGTGTGTATCACTGTGTCACATACTTTCTTGTAGTCAATCCCGTTTTTTGGTTTTAGAATCATGTGACTGCTTGGTCTACCAGCAGTTGGTGCTTTGAATCTCTAGTGTTATTTTCCAATCATGACCCATTGGTCTTTGGAGGCTATGATGCCTGACAGGCCAGTGATAGGTCGGTAGGTATATGGTATTGTTCCCCTGTGCTAACCAGTCATGGGGAAGTTGTGTTGCTATTAGCATTGGTGCCTCTAGGAGTTCATGCGGCATTGTTAGTTGCTTTATCCGGTAGATGTGGATCATGTCAGGTTCTGGGACTGACCAAGTCTTCATGTGTGCTATTCATTGTTTGATGTGGTGTTATGTTATGCTTCTTTCTCCCAGGTGTTCTTTTTTGTACTGTTTAGTATCTGAGTGGGTATTGGGTGGATTGCCCTGCAGCTTTGCATACACCTTGGTATACAGGGCATTTATTCTATTAGCCACTGGTGTATCTGGTATATTTGCCAGTGCTTAGATTTTTCCAGTGCCTCTGGTATGGACATATCCTTGTATTTCCTCAGGATCTATCCTTTAGACATGTGCAATTTGTTTCATTCCGAATTTTAATTCGGACAAATTTCGGGAAATTCGGACATTCAGATACTTACGAATGTCCGAATAGCTGAATTGCCGAATTTCCAAAGTGCCGAAGTGCAGAATTTTGGAATGCCGAACTGAACCGAACTGCTGAAGTCCCGAAGCGCCAAATGTCCGAATAGCCGAAGTGCAGAAGCACAGAAAAGCCGAAGTACTAATATACCCAGTGGAAGAATGAAGAATGTTACACTGTATACCACTTTACATAAAAAGTATACACATGTAGCCAGGATTCAGCTGTAAGCATTTGCAACACTTAATCAAGTAACACGTTCATATAAAATGTAAGGTACTTAGCCAGTCAATGGATGGGAATGAGTAAATAGATAACTTCCTAATTCTGACGGTAAAAATTACTTAGTATTAGTAAATTCTGCCACTACTCGCTATACCGAGAGTAGGGGTATGTCTAGTAAACAGTGAGCAGCCTGTGGCTGCACACTGATAAAAAACATAAAAAATAAAAGTGTCCCCCCTCCCGAGCCCCCACCCGTGCCGCACGAGAGGGGGTTTATAAACTGAAGGGGGACCTATTGTCCCTCCCGGCCCCCAATCCTGAGCAGCAGGTGGGGGCCCTGGATGACAATGGGGGGAACCTATCGTGTGTGTCCTGGCCCCCACCCCAGCAGCAGGTGTGGGCCCTAAATCAGAATGGGGGGACCTATTGTCCTCTCCCCGGGCCCCCACCCCTGATCGGCTAGTGGGGGCAGGGCCAGCCTTAGGCCTTTGGGCGCCCTGTGTGAAAAATCTTCTGGCAGATAAGAACCATTCGGCCCATCTAGTCTGCCCAGACAGTCACACATAGGCAGTCACACACACAGAGGCAGACAGCCACACACAGACAGCCACACACACACACTCAGACAGCCACACACAAACACACATGCAGACAGACACACACGCAGACAGACACACACAAACACACAGGCAGAGAGCCCCACACAAACACAGAGGCAGACAGCCACACACAAACACACACGCAGACAGCCACACACAAACACACACACAGACAGCCACACACAGACAGCCACACACAAACACAGAGGCAGACAGCCACACACAAACACAGAGGAAGACAGCCACACACAGACAGCGACACACAAACACACAGGCAGACAGCCACACACAGACAGCCACACACAAACAGAGAGGCAGACAGCCACACACAAACACACACACACACACACACACAGGCAGACATAGAAACATAGAATGTGACAGCAGATAAGAACCATTTGGCCCATCTAGTTTGTCCAGACAGTCACACACACACACACACACACACAGGCAGATAGTCTCGCACACAGGCAGACAGTCTCACACACAGGCAGACAGTCAAACACCCACACACAAAAAAGGGCAGACAGTCACACACCCACACACAAAAAAGGGCAGACAGTCAAATACACAGGCAGACAGCCACACATATAGGCAGACAGTCAAACACACAGACAGTCACACACACAGGCAGACAATCACACATAGTTACCTCTATTCCTTGTGGAGGCAGACAGGCAGCGCAGCTCCTGGATTCTGGTTGTTGGGGGAAGCAGGGACTTCTTCCTGCTTCCCCTGCAGCAGGTACCGGGCACTTTTAGCTCCGTTCCAGCTGCACGTTAAGCCCCGCTGCAATTTATTTTATTTTTTTAAATCCTGGAAGGCCATGTGTGAGCTGTGTCAGCCGCACGGCACCCCCTGCTCCATGGCGCACTGTGCAGCTGCACACCTCGCACACACCTGAGGCCCACCCTGGGTGGGGGCATCAGAAAAACAATTGCTGCGAGTGTACTGTCTGGTGGCAATTTTCCAGGGATCTTTGGAAATATTGCCAGATCGTCAAGGAATGCTAACTTTTCTGTGATCCTCATTCTTACATCTGCTTTCTTACATCTTGGGGCAGAAATTCATGTGGGCATGGGGTGCATTGGGTGTGATGCATGTAGGTGCTTGTTCACATATACACATGCACTGCCACACAGATATACACACAGATACATACATACATATCTACAAACACTGACCCATATGCAAAACACACACATATACACTTGACTCACCCTCACTGGGAATCCAGCTCTCCTCCCATGGACCCCGGTGAGCCTCCATTCCCCACCTCTATTTTGGTGCAGGAACTTCCAGTGGTGTCAGTATGACTGGTTAAGGCCATATGTGGCAGTTGAGTATTAAAGAGAACAAGGGAAAGATATAAAATGGCACAGGACAGTTTTATTCAGGTCATCTGCTATACTTCTTAAGGATATATTCACTGAATACTAAAATGTAGTGAAAAGAAAACTAAACTGCAAAATGTAGGCAACAATAAAAGATTTGTAAAATCTATAGTCAGCTATAGTCAACAAAATCAAATTGTACCAAATTAAAATCTAACTTACCGATTTGAGGCTGAAATAACAAAGCTGGGACCTATAGCTGAGTTGGAAAATTTTGCCAAATCTATGATGGTACTCTCAGTTTAGCAACTCCTGCAGTTATTCACTGAAGTCCCTAGCTGAGCCCACAATGGGGCAAAACCATCTGGCTGCATTTGGGGCCATTCAGACTGCAAAATCCAAACATTGTTAACACTGTTGTACAGATTTTGCAATTCAGGCCCTGAACGAGCCTCAATTTGGTTTGGATTTCAGCCAGACTAAAGGCAGCTGGATGTTTCAATATGGGTCCTGATTTGAAAAAATAATTCAAACTAGTAGGCAAATGGTTAAAACCCATTGGCAGAGTGAGGGCTAATTATGTGGCAGCTGGTCAGCACTTGCTAGCCAGCCATATTAGATAGTAAAGATAAATACCCATTGGGATCTAGGTCAATAAGACTTTAATATTACTATAGAGGAGTTATAAAATGTCCCCACCTGCAATACGGCTAAATGTCTGCTAAACTTGCAAAACTAATGCCCAGTAAATAGAAAGGCCTCAGCCCATGAAGATTGGAATTGTGAAATAAAAGGGGGGCAATAGTTTCCCCTTGTCCCCACGCGTGGTCATTGGGTGGGGGGGTCATTGAAATAAATAATGGGGGTTGGTAAGATAACTGTCCACCCCCCTGCCATCACCGTTTGCCAATGGGGGTGACTGTAGAAATATTATTAAAGGGGGAAGATTTAATGACCAGTAGTGACTGTGGCCCCTAATTGTAATATTCAAGGGTTACCTAATGTCACCTCAGTCCCCTACCCATGGGTAATGCCAATGTCCACCCCATAAAGAGTGACATGTCCTCCACACCCTTCATGTGACTGGGAATCCAATACCTCTAAGCACTCCTTATTAAAAAAAAATCCTACCTACCTCCCCTCACCCTAATAAAAGTGAGCAGGGCAATAAATCCAATACCTGTATCTGCTTCCATTACCTTTGGGGTGCACCTGCCTCTCTCCTGCATACCTGATGTCAGACTTCAGATCAGAATGCGCAAACCTATGATAGGCTATTTCCCTATGAAGAGGCTATTCGTTTGTTCTGGTGAACAAAGAGGAGGACTTGCAAAGGCTCAGTTCATAAGAACTGCAGCTTTTGCAAGCTTTTTTAAGATATACCTCCAAATAAATATATGCATGAAAAATGCACCCAATTTGCACAAAAAAAGACAGACACATTTAAAACCACAATGCAGCAAAATTAATCCATCTTTAACCTGCGACAGCTCATTGCAGAGTGACGGGGTTATTGACTAAACATCCAGCTAAAATACAGTGAAAAGGACCAAATTCCAACTACATTGGCAGTTCTCATATTTACTATAGCCATGTACAGTCAGAATTTGTGTGACCCTAGGAAATCTAGCCATTGCTGCGTAGTCACTAGAAAAAGCTTCATTCACTATGGGGCATTGGGTGGGGGACACTTTAAATTTTAGAGGAGGGAACTGTTCCCTACCGAGGCCACCAACTATGCCAGTGGTGGCCTGGGTGGGGGGCCTCATAGTTATACAATGGGGAGTGCTCCATATCCCAGTACCCACCTATTACTTTGGTTGGGGACCCTAATATGCATTATAAAGGAGGGAGACCTAGTGTACCCTCCTTTGGCTCCCACCCATGCAGACACGTGGGTGCCCTAATATGTATAGCTGGCATGTGGGGACTCTAATTGATTATAAAATGAGGGATAGACATGCCATTGTACACCCCATATAAAAGTAACCTCCCTAGATAGCTAGGGATCCTCATTCCCCTAGCCACTACCAAATATAAAGCCCTTTTTAGCCCCCACCCGAATAAATAGGCTACGGGATTGGGAACCATTAGTCACACGGAAGGGGGATTACTGTTATATGGGGGAGGTGGATAATGACATGTCCATTCTCTTATGTTATAATTCATTAGGACCCCACCCACCGACATGGATGGGGGCCAGGGTAGGACACACTAGGTCTCACCCTGAATTTTAAACCCTGTTGCTCCCCACAATACCTATGTACAAGCATAAGTGTTTCATTTTAGAAATTTACAAACTCTTCTAAGACTGTATTAATGTCATTCATAGGTTTATTCTTGTTAAAAGTAGTTGGTGTCTTAGAAGAAAATGCAAGCATGGTGATACAAAAGCAGATTGCGATAATGAATTGCTTAAATCACTTGTCAGCATTTCCAATTCTTTAAGTATGTTAACACTGTGACATTCTTATGCCCGTGGTGTTACTTTTGAACTTTTACAATTTAAGGTAAACTTAGTTTGTGATTTATTTTGCAGCCTGTTACTTTACACTTACGGATACAACCTTTGAAAGTAAGCAGTTTCAGTGCAACGCAACAAACACATGTTAACCCATTATATACCAACCTAATGAAAAACATACAGTTTGTATGTCAGTATATGATAAGGTAATTATTTTATGTTTTATTATAATTATCAACTTAACTGCCACACCAAGGCAATATCTCTCAGGTGAGTGAGATCAGACCACTGACGTACAGGAACAGAGGGGGTTGAGGACCCTGCTCGATGAGCTTACATGCTAGAGGGAGTGGGGTATTGTGACACAAAGGGTTAAAGTAGGGGAATTAAATAGTTTGTTACAGAAGGGTTTATTGAGTGCTTGGTAGGTCATTTTTGACAGTTGCAGGAACAGAGTCATGGGGTGGGGGATGAGAAACCTGCTGACAGTTTAATTGATACGCTTTAATGAAGAAGTGAGTTTTCAAAGATTTTTTGAAGGAGTGGAGGCTGGGTGAAAGTCTGATTGAGGAGGGAAGGGAGTTCCACAGAATAGGTGCAGCCCTGGAGAAGTCTTGAGGGCGAGCATCAGAGGTGGGGATCCGGGCAGAGGATAGGCGTAGGTCTTAGGCTGAGCGCAGGGGTCTTGACGAGACATACTTGTGTATGAGGGAGGATAGGTATGTTGGAGCAGCATTATGTAGGGATTTGTAAGCAAGCGCCAGAATTTTGAATTGGGCCCTGTATCTAACTGAAAGCCAATGCAGGGACTGACAGAGCGTGGAGGCGTGGGAGGTGCGACCGGACATGAAAATAAGCCTCGCAGCCGCATTCATTATAGATTGCAGCGGTGCAAGCTGGGAACATGTAAGACCGGTGAGAAGGGGATTGCAATAGTCAAGGCGAGAGAGAACAACAGCATGAACCAGTACCTTAGACGCGTCCTGCGTTAGATATGGGCGGATGCGCGCTATGTTCTTGAGTTGGAAGCGACAGGATTTGGCTATCGATTGGACATGGTTAGTAAAAGAGAGATCAGAATCAAAAAGAACCCCTAGGTAGTGAGCCTGGGAGGTAGAGGTGATAGTAGCACCGTTGACTTAGATGGAGACAGACACAGGAGTAGCAGCACTTGAGGGAGGAAAAACTAGAAGATCTGTTTTGGACAGGTTGAGTTTAATGAAGTGAGCAGCCATCCAGTTGGGAATAGCAAAGAGGCAGTCAGAAACATGAGTCAAGGTGGGCAGAGAGAGATCAGGGGAGGACAGGTAGATTTGCATGTCATCTGCATATAAATGGTATTGGAAGCCAAAGGAGCTGATGAGTTTACCAAGGGAGGCAGTATGGATAGAGAACAGTAGGGGGCCGAGGACAGAACCTTGGGGGACGCCGACAGAGAGGGGTTGGGGAGAAGAGGCAGAGCCAGAGAAAGAAACACTGAATGAGCGCTGGGAGAGGTAGGAAGAGCACCAGGAGAGAGCAGTATCCGTTAGACCAAGGTTACGGAGAATGTGAAGAAGCTGTTGATGATCAACAGTGTCAAAGGCAGCAGAAAGATCAAGGAGGATTAGGATAGAATATTGGCTGCGAGATTTAGCAGCAATTAAATCATTGGATACTTTGGTCACAGCAGTTTCGACAGAGTGACCAGTGCGGAATCCAGACTGAAGGGGGTCAAGCAGAGAGTTGAATTCGAGAAAGTCTGTCAATCTGGCGTAGACAACTCTCTCGAGGATCTTGGAGGCAAATGGCAGTAGCGAGATAGGGCGGTAGTTGGATGGGGAGTTGGGATCAAGGTTGGGCTTTTTCAGAATTGGGGTTACGGTTGAATGTTTGAAGGCAGAGGGAAATTTGCCAGAGGAAAGGGAGAGATTGAAAATGTTAGCGAGAGGAAGAGCAAGAGAGGGAGACAAAGTGCGGATAAGATGCGAGGGGATAGGATCGAGGGAGCAGGTGGTGGGGCGGGAGGACAGGAGCAGAGCAGAAACCTCTTGTGCTGTAGCAGGTGCAAATAAGCATAGGCTGGCAGGGGGAGTGGGGTTGGGTGATATATTGATACTGGTAGGAGAGAGATTAGAGATCTCTTGGTAATGTTATTTAAATATACATAAGAATTTGGGATAGTGTACAAGTAACTTTTTTTCTTTGGTTTTAATTGTTTTAGTGAATGCTGATGTGTACTATAGTCATTGGAGTAGCGGGAGTTTAAATGCAGGGCTTAGTCTTGTATAATTTTGTGACATTTAAAATGTATATAATATTTTACATATTTTTGTCTGCATTACGTGCATACATTCTAAAATGATACAAAGTAAAAAAAAAAAAAAATATATATATATATATATATATATGTATATTTATTTTGAACGCAGTTACTAGTTTTTATTGAAGAAACATGAGTATATAATAATTGCTTGATCCTTGTTTGGAAAGCTGAACTGACTGTAAATTTAAAAGCATTATGTGTATGTAGAGAGCAAAAAACAGGGCGCAAGTGAATACTGAGAACGGGCAGCAGCTGAAATAGCCTGCCCTTCGGTGGGTCCCCGCTCAGATCTCAAGCTGGTTTTCGCTCATCTTGTGCCATTACAGAGAGAAAATCTCTGAAACATATCAGACTGGTCCCAGCCATACGGGCAGTCCAGATCCAAAATGCCAGCATGTGTATGTAGTGTGGCCAAGTGGACTGTTGTCTGACAGGAAGTGCTCACTGAGAGAGCACTTTCTGTCAGACTTGGCCTGTTACCGCAACGAGCAGGTACAGGAGTGGAGGGGGAGAGACACTTGGAGGGGATTGGGAGTGAGAGAATGGACACATGGAGGTGATAGGGGGGTAAAATATATGGAAAGGCTGGGGGATGAGACACATGGAGGGGCAGAGGGGTGAGACACATGAAGGGGGCATGAGGCATATTGAGGCACTGGGGAGAGAATGAGATGCATGGAAGGGCTGGGTGGGAAAGAGACATAGGGGGGCAGGGCAATTTTCACACTGCGGCCCAGTGGTTTCTAGTTATGCCTCTGGCTTAGAGGTTACATTTTGTGGAACATGAAATGATTTTATATTATAATAATGCAACAAGGGAAAATTTTATATTTTATGGCTTTTTTTCTCTTAAATTATATATTTGCAGTCACATTTCAGACATTTCAAAGAAAATATTCAAACACACTTTTGTAATTTAGTGCATTTGACCGTTTTATTGAACTTTCAAAATAAACAATAAAATCTGCAAATATTGCTGTCAGTCTTAACCCCTTAAGACCGCAGGGCGTACTATTACGTCCTCTAATAGGCGGCTCTAAACGCCGCCGGGCGTAATAGTACGCCCTCCGGTCTTTCTGTACTTACCCGGTCGCCGGCGGTCCCACGCCGGCGATCGCGGTGGGGGGGACTCCCAGGGAGCCCCCCGCAGCACGACCGTCCTCCAGGAAGCCCCCCGGCGGTGTGAGAGTGGGGTCCTAGCGAGGACCCCACAATCACATGGCCGGGTATAGCTGGCTTCTGTATTGCCAGCAGGGGGGCTGCCTGTAATTACAGGGGGTCCCCCTGCTGGCTGAAAATAAAAGTAAAATAAGTTAAAAGTGTAAAAAAATAAAATTATATATACTTAGATCATATATATATATTATATATATATGATCAAAGTATATATATACACATATACATACACACATGTACAGCGTCTAGGTGTATTTTACTATTAATATATATATAATTATATATATATATTAATATAAAATTACACGTAGACTGATACTGATTAAATATATATATAATTATTGTTATATATATATTTATATATATTATAAAAAAAATTAAAATGTAAATACGTTAAAAAATAAAATTACAAAAATAATTAAAAATAAATAATTAAAAAATATATAGATGTATGTTATTTCGTTCTAACTGTATTGTGATATTAATATATATATATATTTATATCAAAATACACGTAGAACTAAATAATATATATATCTATATACATAAATATATACGTATATATCACTATATATATATACCTATATATAAATAAAAATATTTAAAAAAAATTATATAGATATATACATATATATACACATACGTATATATATACATATATTGATTCTACATATATATTTATGTAATATTTTTACATAATTAGGTATCTTAATTAATTACAATTAGCGGGACCTGCCTGAAAACCCATGCCGAAAGTAAAGGGAATTTAATTTGCTAGCACTATATTTAACCCTATAACTTTCCAAGACACCACAAAACCTGTACATGGGGGGTACTGTTCTACTCGGGAGACTTCGCTGAACACAAATATTAGTGTTTCAAAACAGTAAAATGTATTACAACGATGATATCACCAGTAAAAGTGACGTTTTTTGCATTTTTCACGCACAAACAGCATTAAACGGACAATATTATTGCTATGATACTTTTTACTGTTTTGAAACACAAATATTTGTGTTCAGTGAAGTCTCCCGAGTACAACAGTACCCCTCATGTACAGGTTTTATGGTGTTTTCAAAGTTACAGCGTCAAATATAAGGCTTGTGTTTCATTTTTTTCACATTAAAATTCGCCAGATTGGTTACGTTGCCTTTGAGACCCTATGGTAGCCCAAGAATGAAAATTACCCCTATGATGGCATACCATTTGCAATAGTAGACAACCTAAGGTATTGCAAACAGGGTATGTCCAGTCTTTTTTAGTAGCCACTTAGTCACAAACACTGGCCAAAATTGGCATTTTTTGCATTTTCACACACAAACAAATACTAACGCTAACTTTGGCCAGTGTTTGTGACCAAATGGCTACTAAAAAAGACTGGACATACCCCATTTGCAATACCTTGGGTTGTCTACTATTGCAAATGCTATGCCATTATGGGTGTAAATTTCATTCCTGGACTACTACAGTTTCAAAGGCAACGTAACCAATCTGGCTAATTTCAATTTCAAATGTAACGTGCTATATTTGACCCTGTAACTTCCCAAAACGCCATAAAACCTGTACATAGGGGGTACTGTTTTACACGTGAGACTTTGCTGAATACAAATATGTGTATTTTATTGCAGTAAAAGTAAACAGTATTATGACACTGACCGTTAAAATGTCATGTAGAACTAAAAAAATCCAAATAAATCGTATTTTCTCCCATTTTTTTCACATTAAATTATGTTTCATAGCTAAATATTTGATATTAAATGAAAGCCCTGTTTCCCCTGAATAAAATGATATATAATAAGGGTGGGTGCATTTACTATGAAAGAGGTGTATTACGGTTGGACAGACATGTAGCGCAAATGCCAGGTTTTGTTTACATTTTGTTTTGTTCACAACGTGTACATTTGGCTCCGTCCTTAAGGGGTTAATATTCACTGAAACATGAAATTTGCAGTTCATATGCTTGTATAAACTCTGAAATTAAATGTCTGCCTATTAAAGCATTTTATAGATTGACAAATATTTTATTTATGGTTTTAATGGTCATAGGTTGCATATAAAATCTGTAAGATTAGATTAATATATTGAAGCGTGAATTTTATACTGACCATTTTAGCAGAATTTGAGACAGTTATGTAAAAAAAGATCACTTTTAAAAAACTATTGATGTAATGATATGAAAGATTAAAAGTTAATCATAATTTCAGAGTTTTATTGTTATAACAAACTTTAATTTACTGTGAGTAAAACCTGCATTTAAAATAGCTGATTGCTTTTACTGGACAGTAAAACGGTATTTACAATTGGACATTTGATCATGTAGATCAATCAGTACAGTGTAAAAAATGCTAAGATGCACACTGGGTGGTGCACTTGAGACAAACTATACAGAAGATATACAATTAAAGTAGTTCTTCTTGCCTTTATTATGCTCCCACCATATAATCTATATATTGTTAGCTTGAAAAAACTCATGGCATGGATACAACATTGCATTAATAGCATTGCAAATAATTGATGTAAATCAATAAAAATAAACCTAATGCATACATTTTGATAATGGTTTATGATCCATTCAGTAATGGAATCCACATCATTTTATGTATACCCATGGGACTCTTATTTTCTTATTACAGTTATTATATTACTATTTACGTAGAATGTGCATCCTTTCTGAGAATGCTTGAGATGTGCTTAAAATGAATAGAATGAAATATTAGTACAATCATCAGGTACACACTAAAATAAAGAAAATACTAAATTGAATAAGAATTAGTATAGAATAAATACAGAATAAGAATATTGTTGATGATAACAGTTAAATGGAAGAGGGTGGAATCATGTATAGTCACTGATGGAGCAGTTACTCCAATGGTGATGCAGTAATACAGTTATATAAAGCATTTTAGAATGTACTACTAGACTTGTGGGGTACAGAAGTAGAATACTAAAATGTTCCACTTTTGTCAGCTAAAACGGTGGTCTGTAAATCAGTCCTCAATGCACCCCCCACCAGTACAGAATTTAGGGATTACCCAGTTGTGTCTAAAGTGTTTTTTTTTTCTTTTAAAATGGGTATTCTCTAAATCCGTGACTGGTAGGGGTGCCTTGAGAAATGAAACATTGAAACATAGAATGTGATAGCAGAAATGAACCATTCGGCCCATCTAGCCTGCCCAATTTTTAAAAAAAAAATACTTTCATTAATCCCTGGCATTATCTTATAGTTAGGATAGCCTTATGCCTATCCAACACATGCTTAAACTCTTTTACTGTGTTAACCCCTACCACTTCGGCTGGATCTTCCATGCATCCACTACCCTCTCAGTAAAGTAATACTTCCTGATATTTTTAAACCTTTGCCCCTCTAATTTAAGACTATGTCCTCTTGTTGTGGTAGTTTTTCTTCTTTTAAATATAGTCTCCTCCTTTACTGTGTTGATTCCCTTTATGTGTTTAAATGTTTCTATCATATCCCCCCGTCTTGTCTTTCTTCCAAGCTATACATGTTAAGATCCTTTAACCTTTCCTGGTAAGTTTTATCCCGCAATCCATGAACCAGTTTAGTAGCCCTTCTCTGAACTCTCTCTAAAGTATCAATATCCTTACTAAATTCTAGGTAAGCAATGTCTACTGCACCACCCTGATCTATTATTTTACTTACCCAATCAAAAAAACCCAATAAGATTAGTTTGGCATGATCTCCCTGAAGTAAACCCATGTTGTCTCTGATCTTGAAATCCATATGTTTTTTTTCAGATGTTCAACAATCCTATCCTTTAACATGGTTTCCATCACTTTCCCCACTACTGAAGTAAGGCTTACTGGCCTATAGTTGCACTAATCCTCCCTACTACCTTTCTTGTGAATGGGCACAACATTTGCTAACTTCCAATCTTCTGGGACTACTCCTGTTAGCAATGATTGGTTAAATAAATCTGTTAATGGTTTTGCTAGTACACCACTAGGTTCTTTTAGTAACTTTGAGTATATTCCATCAGGTCCTATTGACTTATTTGTCTTTACTTTTGACAGTTGAAATAGAACCTCTTGCTCTGTAAACTCACATGTAACAAATGACTAATTTGTCCTTTTTCTTAACTGAGGCCCCTTTCCTTCATTTTAATCTGTAATTCCTGAACACAAATATGCATTGAGGCAGTTAGCTAGACCTTTATCCTCTTCTACATACCTTCCTTCTTTTGTTTTTTAATCTAACTAATCCTTGTTTTACTTTCCTTTTCTCATTTATGTATCTAAAAAATGTTTTGTCCCCTTTTGTTTACTGACTGTGCTATTTTCTCTTGTGTGTGATTTGGAAGTTCTTATAACTTGCTTAGCCTCTTTCTGCCTAATCTTATAGCTCATTCTGTCTTCCTCACTCTGGGTTTTTCTATAATTACTAAATGCTAACTTTTTGTTTTTTACTATTTTGGCCACATCTGCGGAGTACCACAGTGGTTTCTTGAATTTTTTGCTTTTACTGACAAGCCTAATGCAATTTTCTGTTGCCTTTAACAGTGCAACTTTTAAATAATCATATTTCTCTTGGACTCAATTTAAATTGCTCCAGTCTGATAATGACTCCTTTACACATATTCTAATTTTAGAAAAATCTGTTTATTTAAAGTCTTTGTGTGGTGTGACTCAATCACTGTTCTTATATTAAACCACACTGACTGATGATCACTGGATCCTAAAATTTAACCTACAGTAATATCTGATACGAAATCTCCAGTTGTTAACACTAAATCTAGTATGGCCTCTTTACGAGTTGGCTCCTAAATGACTTGTTTTAGAGACAATCCCAGTAGAGAGTTTAGAATATGTGTGCTCCTGGCACAATCAGCTATTTTGGTTTTCCAATTCACATCACGAAGATTAAAGTGATCCATGATGATAACTTCCCCTTTCATGGTCATTTTAGCTATTTCCTCAACTAGTAGATTATCTAACTCTTCTATTTGTCCTGGGGGCCTATAAATCACAACTACACAAGATACTGTGTGGTTAGCAAATTCTAACGTAACCCAAGCAGACTGTATGTTCGCCTCACTAACTTTTATAAGGCTAGATTTTATGCTATCCTTCACATACAGGGCCACCCCTCCCACTTATTGTCTTCCCTGTCTTTTCTATATAAAGAGTACCCTGGTATTACTATGTCCCAATAATTTTTCTCATTATACCATGTCTCCGTAACAGCGACTAACTCTACATTATCAGTTGCCATTATTGCCACAAGTTCATGGATTTTCATGGATCATGGATTTTATTCCCTAAACTGCGAGCATTTGTAGACATGACTCTAAGCTTATCATTTTTTGACACATTTGCTACAGGCACCTTCTGTCCTTGTTTTGGGGGGAATTGGATTGGTGTTTTATCACTGTTTTGCCCCCTCCCCAGTTTAAATACATCCTAGCAAAACCTCTGAACTGCTCACTGAGAACATTTGTTCCATTTTGAGAAAGATGCAAACTATCTTTTTTGTACAGTTTATTTCCATTCCAAATAGAGCTACCATGAGAAATAAAGCCAAATCCTTGCTCCCGACACCATTCACCAAGCCACAAGTTAAAGTCCCATCCGCCGACTGTTTATTTATTTATAAAATATTTTACCAGGAAAGATACACTGAGATTTCTCTCGTTTTCAAGTATGTCCTGGGTCCACAAAACATTGCATTGATACATTATGGTACAATAAAAAACAAAAACAATATTAATACACAATATATACAAAATTTAACATAGAACAGGTAGGAAATATATAATCAACCATGACACGTGCATTCTGTTTTGAGGTATGTAGAGATAGATCTCTTAAAGGACTTTAGGCTTGGGGAAGATTTGAAAGTGTGTGGGAGGTCGTTCCACAATTGCAGCGTTCTGTAGGAGAAGGAGGATCGCGCTACTTTCTTTTTGTATTGAGGTAGACTAAATAAAGTTTTGGTACTGGATCGGACAAGTACATCCAATTCCCTTTACTGCTTTGCTCGCTTAACAATATTACAAATGGTTTAGGAACCACTGAGCTAAAACATAAATGCCACTTTAAACTAATTAAAAGTAACAACAATACTAATATGTCCACTTTCTTATAGGTTGAAGCAGATGGTAAATCTAGGAGGGAAAACACAGCATTGGATAATGATCTTGCAGGCATGAGCAATGCAGCTTGGTTGTAGTGAGATCATGATGCGGGGAATGTTTTTATGGACTCTTAGGTCTCTTACTACCTGTTTAGCAATACATCGATAACATAAACAACATGCCTAAACATCGTGAAAGTAACAACTTACCTTTTTTATATATGCAATCTACAAATAGTACCAAATGTATACTAGGATGTACATTAAAAAAAAAAAAAAATACAAACTTGATAAAGTGCAATAGTATAAATGGTGATTTGAAAAATTGCTGCCAAATAGACTGAATTGACTCTCTGAATTCCAAGTGCCAAGTCTATATCAAAGAAAGTGCATCTGGATTAAATCAAATCAAGATGAAATCAAAGTGCAAACATAACACGTGTTAACAAACTAAAGTGCAAGTGCAAACAAAATGTTTACCTTAAAGATAAAACCACACGCATAATGCATATATAAGGAAATGGTGAGAGAAAACAAACACAAGAACACTCATAGTGTAGCATTTAACACAACACAATAATAAAAATAAAAACTGAAACAGGTACTCACGAGTAAATTGCACAAATTAAAATGTGCTGAAATAACTTTGTTTCCTGAGGGGCCACTTATCTCCTGGATAATCTGGGTCATGCGTCCACATACACAGGAAGCCACCCTTAAAAAGCTACATTCAAAATAGGCAGTTGGAATGTCCTGCGTAGCATGGATGAGCCAAAATTTACTGGAAATTCGCATCGGATATTGCTCCAAATTCGTTCACCTGAAATTCACTTGAAATTTGCTTATAGTATTTTGTCCCAATGATGGACTTTCTCAAGAGCTGTAAGTCATCCTCCGAACCTTTTCCTCAATATACCTTTATCACCAGTCACCACTGCTTGGTATTAGCTATATTTAAAAAAAAACACACAAAAAAAACAATGTCAGCTTGTACACATATGCGGTAAGGTCGACATGCAATATAATGGCTTAGGATCCTTGGTTATCATCTTAGTAAGTTTGCTTGGACCTCTGTTTCAAGATTATTACAAAGAATGAATTTCAGATATATCTGGATGAAGGAATTCTTAAAGGACCACTACAGGCACCCAGACCACTTCAGCTCAATGAAGTGGTCTGGGTGCCAGGTCCCTCTAGTTTTAACCCTTCAACTTAAAACATAGCGGTTTCAGAGAAACTGCTATGTTTCACTGAGGGTTAATCCAGCCTCTAGTGGCTGTCTCACTGACAGCCACTAGAGGCGCTTCCGCGATTCTTACTGTGAAACTCATATACTTTACTAATTTTTAATTGTTATATTTCTTCCATATTATTTGGTCACTGTAACAGACCACCTGGCACCCCGACTGGGCATCTCAGTTTATTGCTGCTTCCTAGTACTTGCGAGTACCATAATCACTGAACTGGAACAACATAACCACTGTAGACCCCACAAACCACCGCAGCTTGGTTGGGTTCTTGCCGTTCTCCACCCACTCTGGACCCAAGACCAGGATCCAGCTTCCAGTGGGTAGACCTCTCCTAGTCCAGAGAGCGTAGCAGGAGCAGGGGACAAACCGCAGCACTTCTTGCCCTAAGTCGCCGTAGCTTGACTGGGGCCCTGGAACCGCTCCTTCCTGGAGCCAAATGGGGAGTTAGCTCTGATACCTCCAGGCACTGGACAACACTCAGTCCTGGAAACTCTGGAACCGAATGGGGAATTAGCTCTAGTCCTTGCAAGGACTTTCCCCGTTGAATCTCCTGCAAGCTGGAACAGCAGACACAGGAGCAAATCTTCTTTCCCTCCAATAACAGGATGACAAACAGTTTTGGAGTGTAACCAGGAACAGGAAGTTTAATCCCTTAAGGACCAAACTTCTGGAATAAAAGGGAATCATGACATGTCACACATGTCATGTGTCCTTAAGGGGTTAATGGCACAAACTGGTCTTTTATACAAGTTATACAGCAAAGGTGATGCCCAGGTGGACCTGGTTGGGAACCGAATACAAAACATACAAGCCATTAAAAACAGAGGTTTACATTCAGACACTCCCATACAGTGTACACAATCCCTCCTCTTTTTTCCTTTTTTCCCTCCTCTTTTTCCCTTTTTCTTGTATATATATTTATGTCTGCTATTTTTATTTAAACTTTTAAACATTTTTGAATTTATATTTTCTCCTTGTTGCTGAGCTAATTAGGGGGAGTGCCCCTTCATATCCACCTGTGAGGGATTTGTATTGCCAATATAAACTCACTACTGACTCACAGAGCTTGCTCAATGGTGTTTGCTGGAAAGTAGGCTATTTCAAGTAGTCTCTTTTAAGTAGGAGTTGAAACAACAGGAGTTGAAACTATAAGCGAGTTTAAACCAAGAGGGTAAATATTGTTTTGCTCACTTGTGTTTTTTTGTAACTGGGGATGAGTGCTAGCAAGATTGTGAGTTTTACTCAGTGCACATCCTGCTGCATGTATGCATGCATTGAGGAATCTGTCCAGGGTCCATACCTCTGTGGTGGGTGTGAGCGGGTGTGAGCGAGTGGCTTTCTGCAACATTGAGGGAGATAGAAAATCTTGTGAGGAGTCTGCTGCTCACTGAGCAGAGTATAGTGAGTGCAGGTAGAGGAGTGGGAGGAGATGAGACATTTGGTGAGCAGGCACATAGCTGGGTAACAGTGGGATGAGGAAGCGGGGGGGGGGAAGGAAGAGGAAAGGTTTAGCTAGTCCTGATCTTGTGCAGCCAAACAGATTTGCCTGTTTGAGTGAAGATGTTGGGAGCATCAGCTCAAAAGTGGCTGTACTACAGGAAGCTGTTCCTTCTAACAGCCGTGGGAACAGTCCCTCTAGTACAGGTGGGGTTGAGAGTGTAAGGCAGGCTAGACAGGTTGTGGTGGTAGGGGACTTTATTATTAAGAGAGTAGATAGGGTAATCTGCCACTCTGATCATCTCAACCGGTCATTTTGCTGTCTCCCACGTGCTCGGTGCATGTTGCCGACAGTGGAGGGATCATTGGAAGGCGCTGGAGATGACCCGCCTGTCATGGTCCATATTGGTACCAATGACAAAGTCAGAGGAAAATGGAAGGTCCTCAAGAATGAGTTCAGGGAACTAAGAAGTAAGCTAAAAAAAAGCCCCTCCAAGGTAATATTTTCAGAAATATTAACAGTTCTACGAGCAACAGCAGAAAGGCAGCGGGAGATTAGAGAGGTCCATGTGTTGCTCAAGTCTTGGTGCAGGAAAGAAGTTTTGGGTTTTTAGAGCACTGGGCCGATTTTGAGCTTGGATAGAACCTGTATAGCCGTGATGGATTGCACCTAAACGGAAGAGCTGTGCTGGGGAATAGGATGGCTAGAAGGTTGGAGGAGAGGGTCAAAGCAATCTAGAAAGTGGAGATAGGATATAAAGGAGATGGGCTTTAGCTCAGTATAAGGGGGTGGAGATGGTGGGAGGGGAAAGCTTGGAACAGAGAAGGTATGTAATATTGATAAAAATTCACATAAAGTACAAATGACTCATTATAATATTAAATGTATGCTTACTAATGCAAGGAGCCCATATAACAAAATGGGGGAACTAGAGGCAATAGCATACACTAAACAATATGATATAACAGCCATAACAGAAACATGGTAGGATGAGACACATGACTTGGCAGTTAACTTAAATGGGTACATGTTATTTAGGAAGGATAGGAAAAACAAAAAGGGTGGTGGGGTATGTTTGTATGTCAACCAAGAGTTAAAGTCAAATCTTCGGCATGTGGAGTGTGACGAGGAAAATATGGCAGCTTTATGGGTAGATATCTGCTTGGGGCAAACGAAGGAAAATCAGTTATTGGTTGGGAAATTATAAACCACCTAATGCAGAACAGCTGTTAGAGCAAATTGGGAAAGCTGCAAATTAGGGTAACACACTAATTATTGGAGATTTTAATTACTCGGACATAAATTGGGATAGAGTGACTAGTACTTCAGCAAGGAGAATCAGGTTTTTGAATGTGTTAAAAGACACCTTCATGTCACAACTGGTACAAGCACCAACTAGAAAGGATGCTTGTCTGGATCTCGTTACAACAAACAATGTTGATCTTTTGACCAACATTCAAGTAGGGGAGCATTTTGGAATTAGTGATCACAATATGGTAATCTTTGAAATAATCTCAAAAAAGCAAAAGCACGTAGGGTATATTAAAATGTATAATTTCTAAAAAGCCAATTTCAATAAGATTAAGGCAGCTCTACAACATATTGGCTGTCATAAACTCCTTAGTGAAAAAAAATACTGAGGATAAATGGAAACTATTCAAACAAATATTAGAAAGGTACATTTCCCGGTGTGTACCATTGCGTAATAAATATAAAAGAAACAAATTAAAACCAATGTGGCTTAGGAGAGAAGTAAAACAAGAGATTAAAAATAAGAAAAGGGCATTTAAAGCATTTACAGTTCAAAAATCAGAGGCATGTTATATGAGATATAAGTTAGCCAATAATGCTTGAAAAAAATGCAATTAAAGTGGCTAAACTAGAAAATGGGGAATTGATAGGCAAGGAATGCAAAACCAACCCCCAATTTTTTTTCAAGTACATCAATTCTAAAAAAAGAAAAAATGAAAGTGTAGGTACACTGGAAACAGAGATGGGTCTGTTAGTTAATGAAGACTAGGAAAAGGAAGACATTTTAAATAACTATTTTTCTTCAGTATATATTAATGAGGATCCTATGGCAAGATATATGCAAATGATTGCTGCAAAAAACTTGCAGATAACTTGTGATTGGATGACTCGAGACGAGGTGCTACAGTTATTGAAATAAATAAATAAATAAATAAAGCTCCGGCACCTGACAGTATTCACCCACGAGTACTTAAGGAGCTAAGTGGGGAAATAAGTGAATCTCTGTATTTAATCTTTCAAGATTCTTTTGTTTCAGGGATTGTACAGGAGGATTGGAGGAAGGCAGATATTGTTCCTATATTTAAAAAGGGTTCAAAATCCTTGCCTGGAAATTATAGACCTGTGAGCTTAACTTCTGTGACTGGGAAAATATTTGAAGGGCTATTAAGGGATAACATTTAGGAATTCATTGGGAATAAATTTGTTATTAGCAATAATCAGCATGGTTTTATGAAACATAGGTCATGTCAAAATAAGCTTATTGCATTCTAAAAAGAAGTACGTAGAAGTATGGATCAGGATGTTGCAGTGGATGTGATCTACCTGGATTTTGCCAAGACATTTAATACGGTCCTCATAATAGGTTAATCTTCAAACTAGAAAAAATTTATCTAGATGAATATTCTTGTACTTGGGTAGAATATTTGCTTAAGGATAGTGTACAATGAGTTGTGATTAATGGTAAATTTTCAGGGTGAACAAAAGTGATAAGTGGTGTCCCTCAGGGTTCTGTTTTGGGACTGCTTCTATTTAACATATTTATAAATGATCATGCAATAGGCCCTGAAAGCCATGTTTCAGTGTTTGCAGATGACACAAAACTTTGTAAAGTAATAAAATGTGAGCAGGATATTGCTTTGCTGCAGAGTTATTTAGATAGATTGGGGGACTGGGCACTAAAATGGCAGATTAAATTTTATGTAGAGAAATGCAAAGTTATGCACTTCGGGGTTAAGAATGCACAAGCAACTTACACCCTAAATATTAGTGCATCAGGGATCACCACACACAAGAAGGATTAGGGAATTGTTATAGACAACAAATTAGGCAACAATATGCAATGTCAATCTGTAGTTGCTAAGGCCAGTAAGGTTTTGTCATAAATAGGGGAAAAAATTCTCAGGATGAAAATTCTAAAGAAGGATTTCATGGCACAGACAAGCTACAAAATTGATAAAAGGAATGGAGCATTTTAGTTACGAAGAAAGGTTAAAACATTTAAATCTCTTTAGTTTGGAAAAACGGTGCCTCAAAGGGGATATGATAACATTATACAAATATATTTGAGGCTAGTACAAACCATTATCTGGAAATCTATTCAAAAACAGTGCTATACATAGGACACAAGATCACACATTTAGGCTGGAAGAAAGGAGATTTCGTCTAAGGCAAATAAAAGGTTTTTTTACAGTAAGAGCAATAAGGATATTTAATTCTCTGCCTGAAGAAGTGGTTTTATCAGAGTCCATACAGATGTTTAAACAGTAATTGGATAAATACTTGCAAAAACACAACACACAGGGATTTAATTTCTAATTAATGGGGTAATAGCTGCTTGATCCTAGGAGATATCTGACTGCTATTTTGAGGTCAAGAAGGATTTTTTTTCCTAGTTTGTTGCAAAATTGGAAGCACTTTAGACTGGGTTTTATGCCTTCTTTTGGATCAACAGTAAAAACATATGTGAGGAAGGCTGAACTTGATGGACACAAGTCTCTTTTCAGCTATGTAACTATGTGACTATGTAATGACAACTAAACAACAACAACGAAAAACTGCTCAGAAGCATTATCTACTTGTAGGCTTGAAGAATCCTGTGCATGGTCAGGAGAATTACCCTGAGCACCATGACCAGAACACATGTACACTTTCCAGGTATCATTCATTATCCAACTTGTGAATGAGAACCAGCATTGTGGTTTCTGGCTATCCCATGGGAGCAGAGGTCCAGTTTGGCTACAACAAAAGTGAAAACTATATGCAACTTTAACACTTGAAAAACTATTTACAGAATATAAAATGAAGATACAAAAGCTCAGAAAGCTCGATAGCTTGCCCCTAGTTCAAGTTTCAAAAATGTTTTTGCCCACTTGTGCCATGATTATTATTATTACTATTTATAAAGTGCCAACAACTACCACAGTGCTGTACAATAGATAGACTAACAAGTAGTTGGAACAAGACACGGACACACAGGAACAGTTGGTGCTATTCCAGTGGGAACATGTATAATGTGCATATTAGATTGCTCCTACCCATAAGGGCAATCCAGATTTTAAAATGCTAACTAGGTCCCTCTGAGATAACCTCGAACAATCATTTTGGCTTTCTTTTGGCCTCGACAGCGAAGTGTAACTGATAGCCCTCTAGGCACAGTGAGCACAGTGGGGTCCACATTTGGATTACCCTTTTGACTTAGTGAGACCCTAACCTAATACATTGAAACAAAATACAGAATATGAGAACTCTGAAAACTCAATAGCTTTTCATTTGGTTAGTCAACACTCAGGTCTCAAAATATTTTTGTTCACTTGTGCCATTACAGAGGAACCCTATACCATTAGCATATTATACTGTTCCTGCCCATAAGGCTGGTCCAGATCTGAAATGCTGGAAGGTTCCCTCTATACAAGAGATGCAGATAACCTGGACAAACATTTCAGCTTTCTTTGGGCCTCATCTGCACGGTGTAGCTGATATCATCTATGTCTAACCGCTGTTCGTACTCCTACCTCTGATGCTCAAAGACTTCTCTAGGGATGCACCGTTCCTATGGAACACCCTTCCCTCTCTGTTAGACTTTCACCCAATCTGCACTCCTCCAAAAAATCTTTGAAAACGTACTTCTTTAGGAAAGCATATCAATTAAACTGTGAACAACTTTCCCTCCCCGCACCCTGATTCATCTCCTGAAACTGTCATCAAATAAAACACTAAACCCTCAATGAACACTATCCTAGCAACCTACTTGTCTACCCTATTCTTATCTTTTGTTTCACTATACCCAACTCCCTCTAGCATGTGAGCTCATTGAGCAGGGCCCTCAATCCCTCTGTCCCTGTGCGTCCAACTTGTCTAGTTACAAATACGTGTCTGTTAGTCCACCCATTGTACAGCGCTATGGAACTTGTTGGCACTTTATAAAAAATAATAATAATAATATCCCTCTAGACACAGTGGGCACAGGGTCTATGTCAGGATATATCTGATATGCAAATAGGTTTTCTCTGTAATGGTACAGGTGAGTAAAAGCCTTTTTTTTTTTTTTTTAAACATGAGCAGGAATATACAGCATAAAATTAGCAAAACAAAACCATACATAAAGCACAATAAAATGTTGATATACTCTGCACTAAATTTTTTAAAAATGTATGGTTTTAAAAATGGGGAATCATTTAAAAATGTTTGGCGATGATAGTGAATAGTATTTAACAGTAAATAGACAGGCATATGAAAAGAGTTTAATGCAAGGGTACAACACTGTCACTTCTCTGGAATTAACACCATTAAATCAAACATTGAAAACTTATAACTTGTGTTTATTCATAAAATGCTCTGTTTTATATTTTTGATTTCTACTAAAGATTTAGCAAATGGCATCATAGTATAGGTTGACACAAGGGAAGGATAAGGCAAACATTGCAAAAGAGGAGGAGAAATATAAATCTTGTTTAATTTCTCCTATTTTCTGTTTTTGATTGAGTGCCAGGTTCAAAGAGCAGCATTTTTGTAACAATGATTGACAGGTCTGAGATGTAGGCACTCATTTACAGGATGAAGAGGTGTGGATTTTTACAATTATTTAAAAAAAAAAAATGTTTACACCTCACAATTACATATCTATTAAATATAGAGCTAGTGAACTAAACATTAAAAAACCTGAGAAGTGACATTTCCCCTTTAAATGCTAAAACAAAAATAAAAAAGATATATGTGAGATGTGAATACACACTAATAATGTAACCTGGATTGTAAAAAAAATAAGATGAAAAAAGAAAAATGAATAATGTTATATTTTTCTAGTTAGTACAATAGTTATTTTTTCCCTTTTTTGTTTTGAATAAGGACTCCAAGCTTTATGGAATGTCACAAACTTAAACTAACGATCATAAAAAAACCGTACAATAAGCACTCACATTTTAGGTACTGGAATAAAAAAGCTGTAGTATACAGCATTAAAAACAACTCTAATTGAAATAGTAGGTCACATAAAATTTTACGTTCGTGCCACAGGAATAGCTGTTCTCCAAAAGGAAAATCCAATAGATCTCTTTAGATATAAATGTTTAAATGCATACAATGCCTAAGAACCTCAATGCCTTTAAAGAGAAATAAGCCTTTACAATTTGGAAGCCCTATTTACTTACTGGTTATGGTTTCCTATTGTGTCGATAGCTTCTCTGTGTTCTCTGGTATTGGGGGATCTCTTGTCCTTCTTACATATCGGCAACTGCATTTACTGTAATACATATGGTCAAGAATATGTATGAACGATAAAAGAGAGACCCCTACAATGCAAGCAATATATAAAAATACTTTCTTTGAAAATAAAAAAAACCCATTTGATTAGCAAGTGTCTATTTTTTTTACTTCATTGTATGATTGATACACGTGTACTCATTTCTCAAACAAAAGGAAAAGCAAGCTAATTCCGATTGATTTATTTAGGGAAAAAGGTGTGGGGGAGATTTTATACGCGAGAGAGTTTACATTCCCTTTTAGGAATAAATCTTCTCTTAGTTTGTAAAATATTCTGTTATAACAGATGTGCAGTAAGTACATGGAAATGATTTTATAATGTTAGGGTTTATTTACTGAAGTGAGAAGTCAAAGTGAATTCAAATGGGATTTCAAATTTAAGGCCATAGAAGCTTTACCTAAAAGCATAGCTGACTTAGAGATTTTTCCAGTTCAGTTATTTTAACATTAAATTTAAAATTCAGATTGAATTCACTTTATAATTTCCTTTGTTAGTAAATAACCCTGCATGTATTTGACACTTTAACTTTTGACATTATGGATGACTACCAAGCAATATGGCCACATAGAAAATTGTTCCGGCATTGAGCTCCCTACAAACTACAAACAGAAGCTGCAAATGAGCTTAAATCGAGCTGCAAACAATCTCTTCAAGTGCTGAAAGGATCATGGCTCAGCGCAAAGCCAAAAAGCGTCAATGAAGGCAGAAGAAATAAAAAAATTTTTGCCACAAGAATGCTGCGGTATATCTAGGCCCACTGCCAGGCTTACAAGATGGCGATGGAGACTCAGTTGCAAGCGCCCTGACAATTTTGACAAAATGACGGACTTTGAGCACAGAAGCTGTAGAAACAACCTCAGACTTCGGGGTGTGCCAGAGTCTGCCCTACAAGATGATCTGCAGGCCTATGTATGGGGCCTCGTGAAGGCCTATGCTCCGGATGTACTAGCCGATATGTTGTTGATCGACCTCGTAAACCGCATTCTGAAACCCAGCTACCTGCCTGAAACAACTTCCAGGGATGTGCTCCTCCGGGCACCTATTTTCACATAAAAGAACTTTGCTGAGATCCTACCGTAACAGAGCCTGACCGTATGAAGATTATCCAGACGTCAAATTGTTCACCGACCTCTCCGTGGCAACACTCCGAAAGAGAAAAAGCTTCCAAATAATAGTGAAGTCCATGCGGCATCAAGGTATCCGCTATCGCTGGGGATACCCCACGAAGTTGCTGGTCTCCCACGAAGGAAGCATCACACCAATCATCACCCCAGAAGAGGGACTTGCCAAATTGAAAGAATGGGGTGTCCCGATCTAACAACCCAAGGCAGCACTCACTCAGCACCGGAAAGAGGACCCAGAATGGCGAAGGGTAAAATGCTAACTGCCGCAGCCATAGACACCTCATAAGCCTCAGGTACCCAGCCATAGTGTGGCCCTACACTTGGCACTACCTTATTCTCTTTATACTGGCAGTTAAAAACTCAAGCACTATACTAGCACTGACATATATTATACGTTCTTTTTCTCCCTTCCACCTAAGCAATGGCGCCTGGAGCCCATAGTTTACAAATGTTGCCTGCTATCAGAGCTTATGTGACACAAATGTCAATTCACCACGAGATACCTCGTTGGCATCCTAGCTGTGCAATACACTTATACATCCTAGGGTATTGTAAAACTGCATAACATGGCTTTAAGTCACAATAGCAATCTGTTCTTTCTAACATTGTGTAACGGAGATCCCCGTACTCCGACCGAGTACCCTCCGTTGATGGATGCTTCCTATCTTGCGCCGAGGACCACAAGCACCGCACCGGACACCACAACCACTGCAGACTCCACAACCGCTATAGCTTGACTGGAGCCTCGCCGTCTTCTGTCCACCCTGATCAGCTTCTGTCCTCCAGGACCATGTGGGAAAGACCTCTTCCTTCCACCCTGTATGAACCTCTAGCATCCAGGACTGTGTGGGGAAGACCTCTCCTCCAAGGAGAGCGTGTCAGGAACAAGCTCTTAAAAGAGCTAAGTGATTCAAGCTGAGGGGAGTATGCAGAGCATAGCAATCCCCAGTGTGATTATAACAGCTCCCTCCAATAACGAGAAAAGGCTACATTTAGAGGGATCAAGAAGAACTGTCTAAACCTTTATTTTACTTGGGACTAGCCCATATGGTCATTACATTAACAATGCTGTGAAAATTCAATAAAATTACAAACAGCCAAATCATAGCAGGCAACATACAGTGACTTATTATAACACAATGGCATATTTTTAAAGGGGTAGGGGAGACAATATTTAACAGAAAATATCTCACGTGCCTGCAGAATTATGCAAATCTACCCAAATATGCAAATGAACTAGTCTTGCTATTCAGGTAGTGCATATTGCTATTGCTACCAACAGAGGGCACTAGACAAGCTCCATAGCAAAATCCACCTAGTTGGTAGCAAACCTTAGCAGTACAGGAGAGCAGGCAATACACTATAAACAATTACATTACACACAACACACCCTGCACCTATAATGGGTACAGGGTGAATAAAACATAAGAGAAATAAAGCAACCTACATAAATAGTCTGTCTGAAGGTAGAATAGGGGTTTTAAAGCCAAATACATCAAAGAGTCATAGTCACAGGGGAGGAGGCTGGCAAGCAGGCCTCTCCAGGACCAAGTGGCGAAGGGCACTTCGTCACACATTGTATTGCCTAAAATGCTCCATATGTTGACAGCTCTGTTGGTCCGACCAAACACACGTGCACTTTACTCCTGCTACACAGTTGTCATTCTGAATTATATAAGCCTCGCCATCTGACATAGTTCCACCGTTGAAAATAAATAAATAAATAAATAAAAGGGGGAGGGGGACACACAACTTTATTATAGTGCTGACTGATGTCTCAAGGGTAGCTTCAGGAGTAGTTAGCATCTGGGATAGGCCACAACCGCATCTAGGTGCTCATTAATCCAAGCAGGGTTACTGCAGACTTATTTTCACCCACTATTACATTGATTATGTTATCACTTGGGTTTGTTATGTTACCTCTTTGATAGTGATGAATTTTCTTTGTCAGGAATTTCCCCTTGCCATGGTCTTTCTTATCAATTTGGAACTCTCTGTATTTCTCCTTGTCCCCAAACCATATAGTGAGAAGCACCAATGAACAACACAAGACAATGTAAGGTTCAAGGTGACTTCTAATGTTTAATGGACTATGTAACACGTTATATTCAAGAGGAAACAGGGGTGGTCTTACAAGCAGTATCCATCCCTAACAAAATCATCTATCTTATCTTAACCTATAGCTAACTTGCAGGTGTATCTTCATGTTCAGGCCTTGCACAAAGCTAAGTTTCAATATAACTACGCACTTAAAATTAACACTTAGAATTAAAGATATTAACTACGCAGTTCTAAATTACACATTACTAAGCAGTTAAGATCAAAGGGAGAAACACTGGAAATAAGGCAAATGGCACACACACACAGGAAATAACACTAAAACCTGTTACACAATGTTCTATAGCTCCTGTCTAGGGGTATATTCACTAAGCATTGTATGTAGACAAAGTGTTATTCCCAACAGCTGACATGATCCAAGTTAGCCAATTTTAAACAGACTGCACATCTGGTCATCTGTAGCTTGAGCCTTGGGTCACTAAGCATTGCATATAGGCACAGTGTATTATACCCAACACTCTTACTGAGTATACAACTGTTTTGTAGCATTACATTATAGACACTTCCTACTGCAGCAGTTTATGAAATAAGCTTATTATAGAGTTATACAGCCACTTCTTTTTTGGAGAATGTTTCTTTCTCCCACCCTCAAGGTGTGGACCGTCTGCACCAAACCCCCTCTGGGGGAATACAAGTTTTCTACCACCCAGGTTCCTCCCCCCATTAGCCAGATTCAATACCCACCCCCTCCAACCTGAAGTGCTCTGCCATATCACTAGCAATGTGCTTGCCACCAACCCCATATGCAAGGTCACTAGATATCTCCAATAGTACAATTCTGTGTACTATTTCCAAACTATCACCAACCTCCCAATGGCTATAAAAATACAATCACACAACACGAGGGGCTTGAACCACCCTCATAGAGGAAGCATGAAGGGCCAAAACAGATATCCTACGTGTCAAAGGAGACACACTTTGTTATGAACAGAATTCCAACATTTGGCTCAAATGAGTACCTGACTCAATATCATGCCACTCACTCTTCAAAAACCATGGGTGTCTCCTTCCTTATTCACAATTCCCTATCATTTGAGTTATTACAAATCAAGAAAGATGCACAGGGCAGATTCCTTTTTTAACTGTCAGAATCCTATCCTGACAACTCAAATCATGTTTCATTTCTTCAGTTTTATTTCCTACAATTACAGTTTTCACCACTAGTGGCCTCCCTAACCACTGGCAAACCTCAGCCTTTCTCACCTGCATGATAATCCAAATCTGCTAAAGGCCACACCTGACAAAACCAACTTGCTTTTACATTGAGAGAAGTTGTGTTCTGAACCTGACAAGTCTTCTGCTCCTGGTTCTTATTAAAGAAAATCTGCTCTAATCTTACTTACCTTGAACCATCCTGATTTTCTCCAACCCGATCTCCAATTCAAACCTGCTTTATTTCTATACTGGACTTTGTTTTCATATTGATTTTGTTCCAACCTACCTGGATATTACAGACTTTCATATTTGCAAGTATCCTAAAAAACCCTGAAACTGCAGTTCTGATTCCCAACCAAAGAGGCTGATTACCTCAATTGCTACCTTACTTTATCCTTTATGTTCCCTGTTTCCTGTTATCCCTTAATATTCTTACCTGTAAGTATGTTTATAGATTCTACTTTCTCCATTTCTCTATATTTATTAATCCATTCTCCCTCTTGCCTTTCTACTTATATTATTTCTTGTCAAACCATGACAACCTAATAATTCCAATAAAGTGCCTGAAGTCAACCCCAGCATAAGTCTCCTCTATGACCTGCTCAGAATCATGACAATTACACTGCATGATTAATGATGCAGAATGCACCCTGGTAGGGTTTTATGGACCTAATGACCACCAAAGGAACTTTCTTTCCTCAACAAAATCCCAATAGCTTCATCCAGCTCATTAAATCTGTGCGGGGATCTAAATCATGCTTTGGACTCCCATATGGAAGCCTCCTTACCAGAGACATCCCCCAGACACTCAGCGATCAGAACACAAAGTAAAACCTTACTTAAACTCATGATGTAGTATGGTGTCTATGATGCCTGGAGAACCTGGCCATCTTCTCACTCGAATCATGCACTGCTCCATAGGTCCTATAGTGTGATCAGACCATGCACTGACAACCATAACTCTTGAAAATACATTCTCCCACAGATGTAGGACACCGTGGCAACTAAATGACTCTCTCCTACAAGACGCTAGTTTCACCACACATTTAGCAACAGAACTAGAAAATTATTTTACACTTAATGACACCCAGGATATTTCCCTGCTTTCTCTCTGGCAGGCCCATGAGCCCACCACAAGAGGCCTCTTGATAAGTAGAGCCTCGTTTTTAATATGTAAGACCCAAAATGACTATCTTGATCTTTTGCGCACGTTGCGGGATGCAACAAACACTCACACCATACTACCAAAGGATGATCAATTATGTATATTAGCTGACACTACAAAGTGCATAAATGAAATGCATTTAGCCAAAACAGCCCATACACTCCAACGCCTGAAAATGACTAACTACTCTCAGTGGAATAAAGTGGGGAAAACACTCGCAACAATTCTGAGGAAGAAACAAACACAATCAAAAATCCCATACTTATTCACGAAAACTAATGAAAAACTAAACAAACCCCAAAATATCAACAATGAAATGACAAATTTCTACCACACCCTATATAACCTTAAAACTGATGGTAACACCCATAACCCAACCGCCTCAGATCTCGAGGGCTTTCTAGACCTCACATCCCTGAGAAAACTAAGCCCACAACAACAGGAGATACTGCAAAGTCCTGTTACATCCCACAAAATCATACAGACTATAGTGGCCCTACCACTGGGCAAATCACCAGGACCAGATGGCCTCTCTAACTCATATTACAAATTCTTCTCTCACATCCTTTCCCCGCAATTAGAGTCAGTCTATAACCATATAATCAAAACGGGTGACATACCGCATGAGATGCTGATGGCACATGTGGCCACCCTCCCTAAAATGGGCAAACCTCCCACCAAAAGTGAAAATTTGCGACTGATCTCACTACTCAATACGGAAATTAATTGCAAAAAATTTACTTCAATAGACTAACCCAAATTATCCCCACGATCATCCATGCAGACCATATGGGGTATGTGAGTGGGCGCCAGGAGGCAGATGGCACTAGGAAGGTCTTGTACCTGCTGAGTGGGCTGCAGGAAGGCAGGATGTCTGGTGTATTCCTTTCGCTTGATGCGGAAAAAGCCTTTGATCGGCTGCACTGGCCCTTCCTCCTCGCGGTCCTACAGAGATTTGGGTTCCCCACTCAGTTCATCTCCCTAGTGAATGCACTTTACTCTCACCCTTTGGCACAGGTAGGTTTTCTATCCCAGTCTTTTACAATCACAAATGGCTCTAAACAGCGCTGCCCACTCTCCCCCATCCTCTACCTCTTGGCACTAAAACCCAACTAATTAGAGACAACACCGACATCCATGGAATTAAGATTAGGAATAAGGAGTATAAACTAACACTATTTGCAGATGACATCCTACTGACAATAGAGCAACCCAATATTTCCCTTCTGAACTTCCACAATATCCTCCTACAATACAGTAAATGTTCATATACGAATGATGCACATTCGCGTACGAATGGTGAACAGACTATCTGAAATTTCTAGGCATTGCCATAACACCACAGATATCGGGCCTTGTTAAGGCAAACTATTTGAAACTGCTTGCTGACATAAAGAACCAACTACAAGGATGGAAGGGGAAATTTATATCGTGGGCGGGAAAGATAGCAGCCACCAAAATGTTAATTATCTTGAGGTTCCATACCTATTCTGTACCCTGCCACTCAGGCTCCCAACTAGTTACTTCCAAGATGTGCAATCACATATAAACAATTTCAAATGGAACAATTTAAAACCTCGAGTGGCTAAATCCACACTGTACAACCTCTTCTCCCAGGGTGGAATGGGCCTGCTGAATATCAGAGCTTACTATAATGCAGCTATAATCAGCCCGTTACTGTCAGCAAGTAGCCACACCACACCACCACACTGGCTTGAGATTGAAGCTGCCTACACTAATGAGCTCCCCCTCTAGCATGGAAGCCCATACAGCTTAGACCAAAACCTAAGGATATGCTCCCAACGACTAAACTCTTACTGCAAGTATGGAACCACTTTCAGACTACACGTGACTCACACAGGGGAATTTCACTAAAGTTCCAGACTTTAACCACAGACTTTGGCACAGGTACGGCGTCAAACACCTTTATCACCAATTTCAAGGGTCTAAACTACAAGACTGCCCAATACGGCTACATTTTCCTACACACAATTGTTCTTATGGTCTACTAAACAAACTATTTTGTCGTTTGATACTGTAAATGGCCTACAGCTGACGGACGTAGAAAAAAAATCTATCTTCGCCTACAACCGCCCACCAAATTGATATCCATCATATATGCAAAAACCTCTCAACACATAAACCCCAAAGCCTTTCCCTTTGTATGAGCATGGGAATGGGAACTAAAATGTTCACTAAGTGACACTCAATGGGGCAAATTTCAATGGCACATAAATCTTTATGTATTTCCCATACAGAGCTTGCAAGGAAGATACTATACAGATGGTACCTAGTCCTTACATGACTGAAACATACTAACCCAGGCCTGTCGGATAACGGCTGGTGCTGCACGTCAACGCAAGTAACAATGTACCATATTTGGTGGTCCTGTTCTCGCTTAGCACCATTCTGGTCAGACATAGAACAACTCGTACATAAATGTTCTGGATAGCAATACCGAAACAACCTGAAGTGTACCTACTACACCTCTTCCCGAAGGGCCTCCCGAAAGCCAGCAGATATCTCATATACCACATACTTATAGCCACATTGACTACGATAAGTAGATTGTGGCGTTCACCTAATCCCCCCAAACTGTCAGGGAGTGTATCCAAACTCTGGACAAAATGAGGCATTATGAAACAGTGGCAAGGAAAAACCTCCCATCTAAATTATTTGTAACAACAGCCTGGTCACTATGGGAGTCCTGCCTTGCACAGCACAACCTTAGTAACACTGTTGCCACCATCACCATACTACATCATAGGGATTTGCAATGGCAAAAAATTTGGTTCGGTTCAGAAATTCGGGTAAGTAAAAAAATTTGTCACTTCGGTTCAGCACTGCTAAAATTTGAGACTTCTGCACTTCGGTTCGGTTCAGTTCGGCACTCCTGAAATTTGGGACTTTGGCAATTCGGGACTTTGGCAATTTGGACATTCCTATGCATCCCTCTCTTGCCACCACAACTACTTACACATCTGTAGGGCTCCCTAAGCCCTACCCCTAACCTTACCCCTACCGCTTACCCTACCCCTATCCCTAACCCTACCCCCTAATCCTACCCCTACCCCTAACCCTACCCCTAACTCCTAACCCTAACCACTAACCCTATCCCTAACCCTAACCCTACATCTATCCCTACCCACTAACCTTGCTCCTAACCCCACCCCTACCCCTAACTCTTAACCCTAACCACCACAACCCCTTACACATCTAGGGTTACTGGTAGGGTTAGGGTTAGGGTAGTGACATGACCTACGTGGGGAAAACTTCAAACAACCACAGAGAGCGGATGCAGGGACATAGGTCTGCGATTAGCATTGCTTTACAGAGTGGCACGGCTAGCAGCCCTGTCGTCCACCATTTCTTAGAAGTGGGACATAACCTTTCCTCATTGCGATTCATGGGGATCGATCAAGTACCTACCCTTCTGAGAGGTGGCAACCGGGACATTCCCCTCCTTTGGTATGAAGCCTTTTGGATGCACACTCTGTGTACTTTATCATCGCATGGACTTAATGAAAAAAACTCCTTATATTGTTTTCTTGAAAGACGATAAAGAGACTATAATTTGCTTTATATATGATTAAATATATGCCTATATGCTTAAAAATGCTCTGCTTAAGACATCCCTAAGTGGGGATCTCTAGAATATACCCATTGTAGAAACTCAGTGATATGCGTTTATATTATAACACTTGTTACATATTGCTACACTGCATTACAATTACCTTGCTTTGCAACGTCGTTTCTATCTTAGAGCTGTTAGATATCCATGGCTCTCCTCCTCTGGTGTTGGTATTATAAATACTTGTTTTTACTTTTTTAGTACCTGTAAAAAGATTTTACCTACACCTCACATGGTTAATTCACTCTGGCTGAAGTATTTTGAATTTACTCACGTCATCTATGGAATCACTGGTCTCGTTCTCACAGACTTCACCCTCCAATCCTATACTAGGATACACATATATAACGGTTGTCTTGGCATTCAGTATTTATCTTGAGAAAAGTCTGTTATGACTGAAACGTACATTGAAACTTTTTGATTGCTACAATAAAAGCATGATTCATTTATTATAAAAAGACTCCAGAGTGCTCTTTTCAAGGAAAATATATATATTGACCAAATATTAATATTGACCAGAAAAGCTTTCCGAAACAAAATGGTGAAACATTATTTCTGTCTGTCTGTCTCTCGTTTTACTCTCTCTCTCTCTGAATACATATATATATTTAAATATTATTTATATAGAGAGAGATAAATATATATATATTTAGAGAGAGAGAGCGAGAATGAGAATGAAAATGAGAGACAGACAGAGAGAAATAAAGTTTCAGCATTTTGTTTTGGAAAGCTTTTTTGCTCAATATAAATATTTGGTCAATATATTATATAATTGTTTATAATATTATATATTTAATATTGGATTATTGTGTATCCCTAAATATATATGCAGAGTACAGGCATATACTCACCTTTGAAAATATATTTTTAAAATAAATGTCTGTGTGAGTGTAGACAAATCATATTTTATTTTATTGCTTGTAAAAGCATAGTAATACTCACCAAGTTGAGATGAATGTTAACATTTGGAATATCACTCAGCAAAAAAAAAGCAACAAAGCTACTCAGTTAAAAAAAAAGTATAAGCAGGAACCATTCATTACGTTCTGTGAAAGGTACGTGGTAGTTACAGCTGGCACACTAGCTGTACCTTCAATGCCAACAATACTAAATAAAGATTCTGAACAGGGTTTTGATTGTAAGGATATAAATGGTAAGGAAATTAAGGTTTAAACTCCAGCTCACACTTCATTAGTTCACACGATATGCTTAAGTCAAATTCAGAAAAACTAAAGTTTCCAATATCAGATGTAGACTTTGAAAAACTAAAGAATAAATGCAGAGTCGTTTAACAGTGAAATTATGCCTATATGTACACTTATTTACAGGCTGTCAACAGCACAAATGAATTGTGTGATTTTTATATTGTTTCAACCTAGAAAACTAAGTATATCTTCATGTACTAAGAAAGTAAAATAAAGTTGCAAGCAAGTATCAGTTGGCTTATATGACAGCTAAAATAAGTAGGAAACTAGAAGTGTATGGCATAGCGAGGGGAATTTTTAGGTTCCAGAAACAGCTGGGGCTTGAGACCAGAGAAATATTTGATAACCATTATACTAATAGAGATAAGGGGATATGTCAAGACAGATCCCTACATCTCTGTTTGTGTAATTGTATGTTATTTCCCCTCCTCTACCCAAGAAGAGTGTGCTACTGATGCTCTCAAGCATATCAGTGAAAGTATAACCAGAAACAAGCACACACTGCACAACAAGGTAACCACTACATTACTAAAAAAAAAGGGGGGATTGCATCAAAGTTATTTTCCCTAGCACCCCTTTTCCTGACAGTCATCTGCATGCACCACTCCCTCCCTCTAAGTAGTCTAACAGAGCATTCAACTATTGATCTTTCTATTTGTAACTGGTGGCTTCTTTGAGAAGCAGCTGCCTGATGAAAACTCTAAAATAAAGAGCACAAATCTCCCCCTAACCTTTTACTAAATGTTGAGATCTATGAAGATAATGTAGTTAAGAAACCCATGTTTTCCTAAATACAAATAAAATTAATGGAACTGTTAAAACATGGGGAATAGCTTAATAAAAGATCAGATGTTTCTCAAATGAAATAGCATCAGGCACAAGGTATATCTGAGCTAACCTTCTTAGAATTGCAACACGGTCTCCTTAACTAAGTTGACCATTATAAACTCCTTTTCTTTCCTATATATGAACTAAAGGAATTACTTAAAGGCTAAATGTGTTGTATTTATGCTTAAACACACTTGCTATGCATATGGCAAAAAATGTGGCAAGTATTTAGCTCATGCCTTGAAAGCACGTTGGGAGACAACATTTATACCTAACATTCGAGCTAAGGATGGTTCCATTGAACACCCTACAGCAGATATTTCCCAAGAGTTCCTAAAGGACAAAATCTATACAATATCAGATTGTCACCACCCTCTGACTACCTAACTAAAGAGTACCTAACTAAACATGTGAGAGTTACTATCCCACCTAATGCAGCCAATTTTCTAGATAACCCTTTAACTATATACAAATTTGAGGCTGCAGTTAAAGGCAAATCCCTAAGGAAAAAGTAATGATGCAGACTGATTCACTGCTATATATTACAAAACCTTTACTGGAAAACTAGATACTTACTTCATATGGGTTTTAAACCAATTAGCAGGTGACCACAACAACCCCAATTTTCTAATGGAAGCCACAATTACACTGACACACAAGCCTGGCAAACACACACTAGCCTGTAGTAGTTACAGAACTATATGTTTGATAAACATTGATCTTACTATTTTTGTAAAAATTTCTGCCTCAAGCCTACAGATCCATCAGAATTTATTCCGAGAAACAAACGACAATACCACCAAATGTATCAATCCTCTACAGTGCATGCTTCTTCCGAAGCCTGGCTTGTTTTTTGACAATAGAAACTGAGAAGGCTTTTGACAGGATGGACTGGTCCTGGTTGTTTGCAGTTCTGAGGCACTGCGGTTTTGGGTAACATCAGCTTAACAGATTAGGGTGTCATACTCCTCTCCAATAGCCAAATTCGTGGTTAATGGTCATTATTTTGACTCATTTACCATAAGCAATGGTACTAGGCAAGGCTGTCCCTCTTCGATCTGTCCTTCGTTTAGAGCCTTTCATCCAAGTGAACCAAAACAGCCCTAATATACATGGGAGGCTCACAGGACTGATGAATAGAAGGTCTCTGCTTTTGTACATGACCAAATCATTAGTCTAAACTCTCCCACTATTTCTCTACTTCAAGGTCAACCTAGACAAAAGTAAACTCTTAAATATACATATAAATTATGAAAGCAACCTTCCCGTTTACATGGCCACAAAAATCCATGAACTATTTAGGCATAGCAGTACCAGCTAACCCATCTCTCCTGTATGATATTAACTTCCCACAAACCCTCACGATCATCAAGCAGGATCTATATCACTAGAACTTTTTAACTTAAAGGATCACTATAGGGTCAGGAACACATACATGTATTCCTGACCCTATAGTGTAAAAACAACCATCTAGTCCCCCGGTGACCCTCAGGCCTCCATAAATATAGCAAAATCTTACTGTATTCAAGCCTGAAGCTGTAACCCTGCATGCTGTTTGTCTCTGAAAATACAAGCAGTCTGCTGACATGATCAGAAGTGGTAGCCTGATCCAATTAAAGTGCTTCCCCATAGGATTGGCTGAGACTGACAAGGAGGCAGATCAGGGGCAGAGCCAGCATGATTCAAACACAAACCTGGCCAATCAGCATATCCTCATAGAGATTAATTGAATCAATAAATCTCTATGAGGAAAGTTTAGTGTCTGCATGCAGAGGGAGGAGACACTGAATGCGTGGCTGCATTTTAGGCAGCCATGACCCAGGAAGGATCTCTAACAGCCATCTGAGGAGTGGCCAGTGAAGTTATCACTAGGCTGTAATGTAAACACTGCATTTTCTATGAAAAGACAGTGTTTACAGCAAAAAGCCTGAAGATAATGATCCTACTCACCAGAACAAATTCAATATGCTGTAGTTGTTCTGGTGACTATAGTGTCCCTTTAATTGGCTGGATCCAAATGTTAAAAATGAATGTTATCCCCCACATCCTTTATCTTCTACAAACATTAACATGCTGATGTTTTTTTCATAAACTCCACAAACCTTATTTGGGCAAATAAAAAATCTTGAATTAATTATATTATGTTGACATATCCTATATATAGTCAGTGTGGTTTAATATAAGAATAGTTACTGAGTCACACCACCCAAAAGAGGTTCTATTTCAACTGACAAAAGTAAGACAAATAGGTCAATGGGGCCTGATGGAATACACCCAAAGTTTTTAAAAGAGCTTAGTGGTGTATTATCAAAACATTGTTAACAGGCGTAGTCCCAGAAGATTGGAAGTTAGTGAATGTTGTGCCCATTCACAAGAAATGTAGTAATGAGGATGAGTCGGGCACCTATAAGCCTTACTGCAGTAGTGAGGAAAGGAAAAAAAACATGTCAAAGGATAGGATTGTTTAACATCTAAAATCACACGGATTTTAAAATCAAAGACAACATGGGTTTATTTCAGGGAGATCATGCTAAACTAATTTCTTTGATTTTTTTTTTTTAATTGAGTAACTAAAATAATAAATCAGGGTGGTGCAGTAAACATTGCTTACCTAGATTTCAGTAAGGCTTTTGACACTGTTGCACATAGAAGGCTTATCAATAAACTGCAATCTTTGAGTTTGGATTCCAATATTGTTGAATGGGTAAGGCAGTGGGTGAGGGTTGTAGTCAATGGAGTATATTCGAAGCATGGTCTTGTTACCAGTGGGGTACATCAGGGATCTGTACTTGGACCCAGTCTCTTTAATATTTTTATTAGTGATATTGCAGAAGGTCTTGATGGTAAGGTATGTCTTTTTGCTGATGATACTAAGATATGTAACAGGGTTGATGTTCCAGGAGGTATAAGCCACATGGGAAATGATTTAGGTAAACTAGAAAAATGGTCAGACCTATGGCACATGACATTTAATGTGGATAAATGCAAGATAATGCATCTAGGATGTAAAAACCCAAGGGCAGAGTATAGAATATTTGACAGAGTCCTAACCTCAACATCTGAGGAAAGGGATTTAGCGGTAATTATATCAGATGACTTAAGGAAATGTTAGCAGAATGCCTGGTTGTATAGGGAGATGTATTAGCAGTTGAAGGAGGGAAGTGCACATGCCATTGTACAGAGCACTGATGAGTATTGTGGAGCACTTGGAGTATTGTGGAGTATTGTGCTCAGTACAGGAGACCATATCTCCAGAAGGATATTGACACTTTGGAGAGAGTTCAGAGAAGGGCTACTAAACTGGTTCATGGATTACAGTACACAATTTACAAGGAAAGGTTAAAGGATCTTAACATGTATAGCTTGGAGGAAAGATGAGACAGAAGGGGTATGGTAGAAATATTTAAATATATAAAGGGAATCAACACAGTAAAGGAGGACACTATCTAAAAAAACTACCAGAAGAGGACATAGTCTTAAATTAGAGGGCAAAGGTTCAAAAATAATATCAGGAAGTATTACTTTACTGAGAGGGTAGTGGACGCATGGAATAGCCTGCCCGCTGAAGTGGTAGAGGTTAACACAGTTAAGGAGTTTAAGCATGAATGGGATAGGCATAAGGCTATCCTAACTATAAGATAAGGCCAGGGACTAATGAAAGTATTTAAACAATTGGGCAGACTAGAAGGGCCGAATGGTTCTTATCTGCCACAACATTCTATGTTTCTATGTTAGCCATTATATTTAACAGAAGTAACAGTTGGTCAAGAACTGATGTTTTTGAACAATGAAATGCTATAGAGCAATCCCAAATCAAGGTACCCTTTGCCACCCTATTCTGACAAAGTGTACCAATAGCATCCCTTTGACATGCAGAGCACCCCACCATATAGCCAAATCTCCAGCTCTGGAGACAACATATGGGCCTATCTTATACAATTTTCTCCCTGACTTCTGTATCCCATAATCCATTGTTTACCCTGGGATTAAAGGGTTATGACTTCTTGGACAGGGATTCCACACATATATGTGCTAGGGAGATGCACCTCATGCATCACAACCCCCAACCATACAATCCAGGTTTCAATTTCTACGTATGAATAATTTTCTGTTATCCTTTACACCTAAGCCATTCCCATCCTTGGAAAAAAAATGTTTTTAGGGATATGTAAATCCCCAAAACTGGGTAGGCTCATCAGTGATGTGTATCAGTATTTTATAATTTATTGGTTACTTTTTCTCCCTAATCTGTGAACCAAATGGAGGGAAAAAACACCTATGAGTGTATTGCAAAATATTGATGTGACAAAGTGCCCTTCGCCACTTGTGCCTGGAGGGGACTACTGGCTAGCCTCCTGCATTCTGACTATGGCCCATGTGCTGATAGCGGTATTTTCCCCTGCAGAAAGGTTTGTTTGTGTATTTCTGCTGGGGCGTTCTGGACTTTCAGTATGGTAGTAGTGCTATCCCAGATAGCTATGCCATGGAGCCTATTTGTGTAACAAAAGACTATGGAAAAGACTTTGGCTCCATGGCGATTGAATTGTATGTATGTGATCTGAGCACCATTCAATAATAATGTGCACTCAGATCTAAGCTATCTGGGGATATGTTGCATGTATATGTTTTATGTAGTAATTGTAACATTGTGTAATTTTATGTCTTTTTGTAACCATGTGGTTAATGGAGTCTTGCCTCTGTCCTGGGAGATAATTTGATTACTTCCCAATTATCTCCAGGATAGAGAGGAGGGATTGTGATGTCACTGTGGGAGTGTTTTGGTTGTATTGTCTGTGATTGGTTATACTGGGTCCCACCCTGTGGGATGTCCCCTTGCATGGGGACTTGCATAAAAGCCAGTGTGTGGTCATTAAAACCAGATCATCTTGTACCTTTCTTGAAGCCTTGGCTCATGTTTGGGGGAAGGGATACCTACACTCTGGGGATTGCTATACTCACTTACTCCCCAGAGTAAGCTCTTGCAATAGCTTGATTTGTTCCTGCTACGCTCTCTGGATTTAGGAGAGGTTCACCCACTGGGAGCTGGATCCTGGTCGTGGATCCAGGGTGAGTGGAGACGGCGAGACCCCGGCGCAGCTGTATCTCTGGAAGTGGGGTCTGCAGTGCTGATGGTGTCGGTTGGAGTGCTTTGAGTCCTCAGTGAGCACTAGGCGCATCAATTGGCGGAGGTACTCAGTCGGAGTGCCAGCGTTCCGTCACAATTGACATAAAGAATATATCATGTATATATTTTGCAGTACATTGATTGGGCCATTTTTTCATCCTTTTTTGTTCATCCATATTGTTTTCCTGAATATTTTTCATTGAAAATGTTCAGTAGAGCCAAGCTGTCATCTAAATGAATGTTGAGGGTCCCAAACTAAATAAAAAAGTTTTTTTTTTAATTGGTTTAACCGAACTGCTGTGCTCAAGTCTAGAATGATATGGGCAGGAGCAGTGGGTGGATGTTACTTTTACAACATGAAAGATCCCTGCATAATGGTGATTTTGTCAGTTATGAAAAGAAGGTTTGTATTTAACTAAAGTTAGCTTCAATCACAATGACAATCACTATAATATATTGCAAGCACAGGGAGATGCTACCATTTAAAGTGAACATTTCATGACAAGGTTACTTTATTTATAGCCAGTGGTAGTTTATTTAACCACCAAAACACTTAACTCCTTAGTTTTTTAAACATCCTCCTGTCCAAATATTTTAACTGTAATATTTCACAAGGAAACATAAGTTTAATGGAAAAGTTATCGGCATGCTATCATACCTATTGTTTTCTTGTACAACTGGCAATTGGAATGGAACTCCTGTGACATAAAAGTATTTGATGCCCATCATCTCATACATCCCCTCACCTAGTTCTATCCAACACCATAATAGTAAATGTATTAGGACATTTTAATATTCATGCAGCAGGTCATTGAATGTACACTTACCAGCCACAACATTACAACCACCAACTATCATGTCATATCACATCATATCTCACTCGTGCTTCAAAAACAGCTCTGATACAGGTGTGGTTCCACAAGACCTCTGAAGGTGTTATGCGGTATCTGGCACCAAGATGTTAGCAGCAGATCCTTTAAGTCCTGCCAGCTGCAAGGTGGGGCCTCAATGGATCAGAGTCGTTGCTCCAGCACATCCCACAGATGCTCAGTTGGATTGAGATCTGGGGAATCTGGAGGTCAAGTCAACAACTTGAACTCTTTGTTATGTTCCTCAAACCACCCCTCAACAATTTTTATAATGTTGCAAGGTGCATTATCCTGCTGAAAGAGGTCACTGCCATGAGGAAACACCATTTCCATGAATGGGTGTACGTCTCCAGGTAGGTATTACGTGTCAAATTAACATACACATCAATTGCAGGACTCAATGTTTCCCAGCACAACATTGCCGAGAGCATAACACTGCCTTCGCTGACTTTCCTTATTCTCATAGAACATCCTGCTGCCATCTCTTCCCCAAGAAAAAGACACACATGCACCCGAACCACCCATCTGATCTAAATAATCATGTGTTTGTTAGACCAGGCAACTTTCTTCCATTGTTCAATTGTTCAGTTATTATACTCACATCCCCAGCGAATGCACTTTTGGTGGTGGGCAGGTTCATCATGGGCACTCTGACTGGTCTGCAACTATGCAGACCCATGTGCAGCAAACTGAATTGCACTATGTGTTCTGACACCTTTCTATCATGTCCAGCATTATGTTTTCAAGGAACTTAAGCTACAGTAGCTATTCTGTGTGATCAGACCAGATGAGCAAGTCTTTGCTCCCATGTGCATCAATGAGCCTTGGGTGCCCAGGACCGTGATGCTGGTTAACCAGTTATCCTTCCATGCACCACTTTTGGTAGGTACTGACCACTGCATACTGGGAACACACCACAAGGCTTAATGTTTTGGAGAAGCTCATACCAAGTCATCAAGCCATCATTATTTTTCCTTTTTCAAAGTCATTTATATCTTATCACTTGACCAGTTCTCCTGATTCCAACACATAAAATTCAAGAATTGACTGTTTGCTTGCTACCCAATATATCACACCCCTTGACAGGTGCCACAGTAATGATTTAATCAGTGTTTTGCACTTCACCTGTCAGTGATGTTAATGTTTTGGCTCACCAATATATATATTCAATTATTGAAAAGAAATAGGTCAAAGAAAAAAGAAAATGCAAAAAAAAAACAACCTATTTGCAAACTCTGTAGCAATCACCATAGTAACACTTAGAATTGCTGCTGTATTGCCAGGATAGATGCACCCCTACCAGTTTTACACAGTAACATAAATGTTTTCAGAGTCAATATGCTGACAAATCGTGAACTAAAACTAAAATTAGAACTTCTGAATAAGATTTTATACATGAATTTCTTAAAAAGAAAAACAGCATTTTTCAATCGGTTCAGCTATTTTCACAAACCTGTGCACTTTTACAAAGCCCAGTTTTCATGGTATGGGCATCGTTGTGTTTTACTTGGTACAGGGCCTGTATTTTTCCACCAGGATGATTTCCAACAGCACTGCAATTTAACATTTACTCTGTAACATTAGTATTAGTAAATGATTTGTTTGGAACTTAACATTTTCTGTACAAATTTCAATTTACCAAAAGGCTATACTGGATTTAATTGAAATGTATAATCATAAGCCATATATATATTTTTATTTTTATTTTATTTAATATGTACTGACAAGTATTTATGTTATTTTCTATAAGTTTTCTTTTAGAATCTTATAGTTCATCATTGATGTTTAATGCATGTGTTTATGCTTATTTTATCTAACCGTATGTTTGTATTTTGTAATGTGCCTGTTTTCTATTGCACTAAAACAAGAACACTTGAATATTTAAGGGATTGAAATTATAGCACCATCTGGACTGTTAGAAAAAAACACGCACATTTCTGTGAATAACAAAGATGCCAATAGAATCCCAGGTATTGAATACACAATCGGCTTAATAAACTTAAAATACATATAATTCCAGTATGTATAAATGACAGTTGCAGAACAAAATAATGTCTAAAAGATCTTACTTTAACCCCAAGTATCATATTTTACTGTATACATATTTCTTGCCTTCCTGTCGAGCATTTCTTTTTCTAAGTGTTACACTTGAAACCTGAGATGAAAGAGCTAACTTCTATGTGTAGATTGCTGTTCAGGGATGCTTAAAAAATGAAGTTATACATGGACACACAATGTTAATTTAGTCTTTAGTCTAATCCCTTACAGAAACTATGAGAAAGCTTTAGAGAGTATAAAGACTTCTCCAGGGGCCCATTCCTATAGAACGCATTTCCCCTCTCTGGTAGACTTTCACCCAGTTTCCACTCCTTCAAAAAATCTTTGAAAACTTACTTCTTCAGGAAAGCATATAAATTAAACTGTGAACAGTTTTCTCTCCCTGCATCCTGATTCCTCTCCAGCACCTGTCATCAAAACAAAACAGCCTACTTTTCTATCCTACCCTTACCTTTTGTGTCACTATACCCCACTCTCTCTAGCATGTAAGCTCATTGAGCAGGGCCCTCAATCCCCTCTGTTACTGTGTGTCCAACTCGTCTGGTTACAAATACGTGTCTGTTAGTCCACCCATTGTACAGCACCACAAATATGTTGGTGCTTTATTAATAATAATAATAATAATGATATTCTTTATTAAATATTTCAAGCAGGATCTGAAAGTGAACATTAGACTTGGAGATTCATTTCTGTCCGAATCGCAATAAGTCTGAATTTGGACCGATCTGCTGATCAATCAAATCTCCGAATCACAAATCAACCAAGCATATTCATTTTGATTCATGATTCTGATTTCCACCGGTGTGTTACAAGGGCCTCGAGGCCTTATGTATATATTTAGCAATTTGGTTTTCTTGCCCTTTTGGTTTGTCCCATTCATTTCCAATTCAGGTTTTTGGTACCAAAATTGTGCCAAGCTGAACTGACATTTACCTGAAATTCAGGCACCCTGACTCAATTTTTGTTGAAAATGTTTGGCTGATATTAAGATACTACTTCTTTATGCTACAGCCTTTCCCTATATTGCAGCCAGGTACTACTATACCCTCAAGCACCAGGGGAGCAACAAACTCAGACAAAAAGTAGACTGAATACGTACTCCAATTTATTGAAACAATGCAAGGGATTATGTAAGATTGTTAGAAGAAACTTGAGACTTTAAGGGGTATGAATAGTTAAACAAACAGGTTAAGACATTTTGTACAATCATTCGGCAAACGGGACAAAATGCATTTTTAATTTTCCTATCTAAATAGCCTACATAGCAATAAACTGGTCTGAGCTTGTTAGAGCTACCTTCAGCCTATTGTAAGAATTCACAAAAGACATTATGAATCCTTCCATCTTCCACACATTTTGTGTACTTTTATCTCTTTTACACTATTGTCAGGTTTTAAATTAAGTTTTTCTATATCATTGCTGAACTGGTGTATCCTAGTATCATTAAAATAAAAAAAAAAAAACAGAATTTATAAAAGTTAAAAACAAGAGGATATTTAAGGAGAAGCACAATCTTTGTTTTTAAACATTTTTATTGAGAGTTTAAAGAGAGCAATACAAAAATTATTGGTATAATGCATTGCAGGGTAGAACAAGTAGTGGAGTCAATGGAGTAAAGAAATAAAACAAGTATTTTGATATTTGACAATAGCAAACAAACATACAGTATAGAATGTTGACTCGTGGAATCCTTGTGAGACCAGACCATAGAGGACTAACCCAATTTTAAAAATAGAGGAGAATGAGGTCTTAGCCACTTGATCCCAAAACTAAAAAACGAGAAGAGGAATAAACAAAAGAGAGTTCAAGGGAGAGTGTAAAAAAAGAAGAGATGATGGATGGGAAGGGCAGCAAGGAGGAGACAGTTATGACATATAGCACACCCATGGAGACTAGATCTTCAAAGGAACAATCTCTGAAATAAAAATGGGTAACATTAACATAAAGGGGTAATTTATAATCTTTTAATGATTGCCAATGAGCTGTTAACAATGTTGAAAAGTTCACAATCACACAGTTCCTACACTTTTCGACAACACTGTGTTCATTGTATGATTGGTGAAAAATGGATTGTATACCTAATGCTATACACTCACATTTCAAACTTTCCAAAGACGAGTTACAGAGCCATTAGACACTCCAACTGATACAAATGTAACTTCTAATAAATTCAGGTTTTGCCAGTCAAAATATAACAGAGCTACCTGTGGGGATCTATTCAATTAAAATTTTAGCATAGTGTCTAACCAGTCAAATAATTTGTCCCAAAGGTTTTTAATTAGATGGCATCTCTACCATATATGGACATTGTAACGGCACCTCCAGGCACAAAAGGGTTAAACCGCCGTTTAGTAGATCTTCCCTTCCAGAGACACAGGCACAGCTACTGCAGAACACCAATCCGCCGAACAGGAAACCATATGAATGCCGTAAACAGCCGAATAGGAAATACCATACGAATAGGTTTACACTCCTAGCAGTCAAACTGGAACAGCAAACAATAAATCCCCCCAAGAACAAGACAAGGCTCTGTTTTGAGGGTTAAGCAGCGAACAGACAGAGCTGTGGGTTTATTGTTCTTATATACACATTAGTACCACCCACAGGGTTTTGGAACACAACCAATAAACACATACAATACACTCAAACATTCCCACACAAAATCCTCCTCTCTGCCTGTGATACAATTACCTTACACAATGGGTAATGTAATTATCACAAGCAGAGAAATAAATTGTTTCCACATTATTCATAACTTGAAAAGTATGCATCACATTCACATTCACATAATCACATTTTCAGAATCAGCATACTCCAAACACAAACATATGTCAAAATCATCCAAATTGGTCCAGTGGTTCAAAAGATAGATCGTAGTCCTTTGTGACCAAATGAAGCATGGCTTTTCTGCCCAAAACCAGTTCCACAGAGTCTTCTATCCTGGAGATAATTGGGAAGTAATCAAATTATCTCCAAGGACAGAGGCAAAACTCCATTGAACACATGGCAGCAAAAGACAATAAAACACATAAAAACATATAACTGTGCAGCCATTGCACAAAACAGGTACATTCAACATATCCCCAGTTAGCTCAGATCTGAGCGCACATTATTACTGAATGGCGCTCAGAGCACACACATACAGTTCAATTGCCATGGAACCAAAGTCTTTCCCATAGTCTTTCATTATACGAATGGGCTCCATGGCATAGCTATCTGGGGTATCACTGCTCAAACAGGGCAAGCACCAAATGACCCGGCTTTCGTGTCTCCGCAGGGAAAATCAAGTGTTTCAACATGGGGCCATAGTCTAAAGGCAGCAGGCGGGCAACCAGGCTCCTCCAATGCACAGTGGCGAGATTGGTCTCGTCACAGACATAATTCCCTTCTTTGGTATGGCATCTCCAACATATAGATGTATTGGTAGCTGATATATTTGTTTTTTAATTCTTTATTTTTATTGTGCACAAAGAGTGACAAACAGCCTTGATTCGCCACAACAGCACAGTCAAGGTATAGATAACTACAATATGCAATACAGGTTGTGACATTCGTTGGTCAGGCACATTTTAATTTTTTTTTTAAGATTAACATTCAGTTGGTACATTACGGCATTTATGAAACACATAAAGCTGCTGCGCTTAACTGTTGATTAAATACTAGGTTATCTGAGATCTATTTGAAGTCTAGCTGACGCTTTTCACAAATGCAAATGTGGATTCAGAAGGTTAACAAAAAAAAATGACTTTGTTATGACATGTATTAAAGGCAAACTAAGTAGATTATCTAAGCAAGCAGAGGTAACATTATACATTGTACTTTGAATTGCATGCTGGTTGTTTAAGTGCATGCCTAATAATTGTATTTAAATTGATGGTGGTCGAGTTGGAACAAACTGTTGATGTTTGGTAGTCGTTAAGCATGTAACATCTAATAAGTATAAAGCAGTAACATATATGTTATGAGAATCATTACTTAACTAGGTGGTTTCAGAGAGGGAAACCTCAGGCTGACATTAGAGTCCTTTAATATAATGCCTGTGTGTGCCTATGCAGGAATGTCACAGCGGGCAGCTACAGAGATAGGTAAGAAGTGGTGCCAGGTAGAGTGTGCTAGGTAGGGTACTTCCGAACAATGTAGGGTGTCCAGTAGTAGTCCGCCCGGTTCAGCCTATTCCCACGGGTAGCAGGGTGGTGTTAGCTCTCTGGGGGACATTGTACCAGGATTGGGTGCCTCTCCGGCCCACAGGTCTTAATAAGGATCTGCCTCTGCTTGCTACGGTCCCTGCTTCTATTGTAGCCTGAGGCTGTTCTCTGTTGGGGGTAGCCAGGGGTTCGGGTTGACGTGCGCTGTTTGATGTGGGCATTTCTCCACTTCAATGGTCGATGCTGGGCCTTTATGCCCCTTGTGACCCTCGTCCTGGGAGTGTATGGGGTCGACTGCACAGGACCACTCCGGAGCTTCTCACTACAAGTAGGCCCCTTCCTCTTCGGTTGCTTGCTTTTCCAGGCTCTGCTCCTGTTGTCGGCTGCGGAGGGTGCCAGAAGCAGTTGGAGCTTCAGGCAGAGGTGTTGGAAGTGGCAGTCGAGCCGCGATTGGAACTCTGCCACAGCATCGTATGGTGTCTTCTGAAAGGGACTCGTTCCTTGTGGGTCCTCTACTGAAACTCCCATCATGATGTATTCACCTCTGTCCTCCACTTGCCAGGCAGAGTAAGTATATGTGTGTCTGGTTTGTCAGCTCCGAGGGGACTGGGATGACCCCCACTAGTCCGGGGGGGTGCGTGAGTGTAGTGGGTCCACGTGTGGGGCCAGGCCGCAACGAGATCGGCCGCCTCTCATCCAGCCTGGGCCCAGTAGGCCGCAGCAGGATACCTGGGCTTGCGTTGCCGAGAATGGTCCAGAAAGAGTTAATATTGCTTGCCCGGGATCCCCTGACCATGAATATGTCAAAATTTGTGCAGATGTGTTCTAGTTTCAGGCTTAGTAAGGTTAATTTCAGCATTTAGTGTAGGAGCTCAAGCTGCATGTGTCTGATCAGCTTGGTGGTCAGGCTCCGCCCCCTGGTAGCTGATATTTGAAATAGTCTCGTTGGGACCCAATACTACCTGTTTATTAATTTATATTGAATTTCTAGTAAGTTGAGACATTTTATTGCTGGATATATTTCTGATAAATTCGAGCACCAATCCTCCTGGTTTATCTTTATGTCTAGCTCTTTCTCTCATGCTGAAAGGGTTTGAGGACCTATAATGTTTTGATGCAGCATTATAAAAGTCGATGTAACAAATTTTTTTGAATTTTTTTTCATTTAAAAAATGTCTTTGAGATTTTTTATTATATTAGTGTTCTGTTTAATTAGATGTTTTTCTAAAAATTTTTTGACTCTCAAAAAATTTAATGCTCCAGCCAATGGTAAATCAAAAACTTTGACTAAATCTGAAAATTTCTTTACTTTTGTTTCCTTTATTAGTTGGTTTATGGAAGTGATACCGTATCTTATCAACTTTTTTAAATTTAAATTGTCTATTACATATTCCAAGAAATGTAATAATAAAAAGGGCGGAATTCGATTTGGGAAATTGTATAATTTCTTTTATTTTAAACCAAGAATTAAAAGTTTGAACTAAGGTTTTATTTAATTTTGTTATTTGCTTGTCAACATATTTTTTGGGTACTAAGCCATAAAAAATAAGTCTATTGTTTTCATTTCAGAGCTAGAGCTTTCTATCTCATACCATCCTTGCTTCGCATTCAATTCCCCTTGAAGTCTATAGACTTAAGTTAGAATCCAAAGCATATGACTTATGGATGTTAATTTTATAATTTGATAACAGTCCAAACTTTTCAATTAGAGGGGGTAAGGAGTTTAGTGGGTTTGTTATTGTTATTAAAACATCATAAGTGTAGAAACTTATTTTTAGATCTCTTGTGTCAACGGGAAAACCTCTAATATTTTCGTTACTTCTTATAGAAATGGCTAAAGGTTCAATTGAGATTATATAAAGGATTGGGGAAAGAGGACATCCCTGTCTTGTTCCGTTTCCCAGGGAGAACCAGTTAGAGCAAATATTAGGTCCACTATCTTGGCCATTGGAGAACTATAGAGTGACATTATTGCTCGATGAATCCAGCCTTTTATTCCAAAATTCTTTACAGATTGACTCATAAATTGCCAACTGACTCTGTCAAATGCTTTTTCTGCGTCTATTGACAGTCAGGACAGGGAGGCCAGATTAATTAACTGAGTCCGATATATCTACTAATCTTCTTGTATTAAACCATGAAGATCTTTTTGAGACGAACCCTATTTGGTCAGGATGTGTAATGGTATCTATTATTTCTTTTATCCTTTCGGCCCAAACTGTAGAAAATAATTTAACATCTACATTTAGTAGAGATATAGGTCTATCAGAAAAATATCTTGTAATTCACAGCCTGTTAGCGGTAAAAATAATAATTGCGAGAAATTGGAAATCCCAACTAAACCCTTCATGGAATAAGGTATTACATCAACTAAAATTCCAACTAAAAATGGAAAGAGCAATAGGTGGGATATATTCATTTTCAATTAAAAAACAAAAAATATGGGGAAATTGGTTAAATAAACTGACGCATACTTAACTATATATGTAGACCTACTCAAGCGCATTTATTATATATAAAAAAAATATGTTCACTCACCCATACCTAAATTATGAGTATCTGGATGGTTTATATATATGTAAACCATCCTCAGTTCTATCATATTTTTATTAGTGATATGGTATACTGACTATGATTAAAATAAAATGAGAACTCACTATGTAAATTGTAAGAAATTAGGATCATCAAACAAGTATAATATTACCAATATTTACAATTTTTATAAATGACATGTATGTAAAAGTCATTAAAACTGTGTTTAACTATTAATCAATACCCCTAAATATTTCTAATTGTAAAACATAAGCAGAACAAACCAACTATTGGTAATTGTCATTAACTTTGCACTACTGGTAAATCATGCTTGACAATCCAAGATTAAGCAAATCATTTTAGGCCTGGTTTTAAGTCAATAACATTTTCTGGCATCATTGTCATTACTGGCTGTTAAATGATCCACAAAATTTAAATTGTGATCTTCATGAAAACAGTCTCACAGTTCTGATCAAAAGTCAGAGAACGCAATTGATCAGTTACTGACAAGTATTTGTAATGTACCCCAGTGTTGAATATTACTAGACAGGAGACAGATAACAGATAAAATAATGAAAAGGGAACATAAATAAGTTGAAAGGCAAGGATTTGAGAATGACTGAGAAGTCTCCAATGTTTCTGGTTTTGGTCTGTAGCAATAGCATAAGGCAGTGGTTCTCAAACCAGTCCTCATGACCCACCAACAGTCCAGGATTTATGTATTACGCTGTTTTATTCCAATGAAGATACTAACAAAACCTGGACTGTTAGTGGGTCTTGAGGACTGGTTTGAGAACCACTGGCATAAGGCAATCCACAAACAAATGATAAACAATGAAAATTACTTGAAAATATCCAAGCTGTTTAGAAAAATGCTAACATATAAATTTGCTTTTCTACACCCCGAAGAATATTGAGGTGCTGCTTTGTTGCATGTTTTACACACTCATTTATGCCTCAGAGTTACTCAGAGATAAATAGATTTTGGCATTCTATGTCCATTAAGCCTGGCTTTCAGATCATATAATTGTTCCATTACTGTTCAGTAAATCAATACTGCTCATAGATTTTTTTTTCACTGAGTAAACAAATGCAAAAGGCCAGTTAAAGGGTTCGCACTGGTTCAGCATCTGAAAAGATAGAAACTAATGCAAGTTAGAAGTAATATACAAAAATAACATAACTAATGCTCATTTAAGTCTTTCAACCATGGCAACATAATGACTTTAACAATTGTCAGCTGTCCATAAAACAATTTCTTCTTAATATACCAGAGCTTGAATGATTAGCTCCTGCAATACACAGTTAATAGTTATTAACCCCTACCTCCACATTTTCATTAGAGTGTGTGGAGTGACATGGTGTGTAGATGTATAGTCTCTGCAGCTAAATAGAAACAGTACAGAAGCTCAATTTATTGAGGATAATATTAAACTTAAACATGAGGGAATATGATAAAATTATACATATATACTGGGGTCCAATACAAACCATTGTCTTGATATCTATTCATAAACAGGAATATACATAGGACATAAGGTCACTCATTGAGACTAGAAGGAAGGGCATTTAGTCTAAGGCAAAGGAAAGGTAAGGACAATAAAGATGTAGAATTCTCTGCCTGAAGAGGTGGTTTTATCAGTCTGTAAAGATGTTTAAACAGTTACTGGATAATGTCTTTCAAAAACATTATATTTGTGGATATAATATTTAATATACCGTATTTTTCGCTCCATAAGACGCACTTTTTTTCCCCTCAAAAGTGAGGGGAAATGTCTGTGCGTCTTATGGAGCGAATGTGAAGAATTACTTACCTGTCTTGGAGCGTGGGCCGGCTTCACAGCGCGCTCCGCGGTCCAGGAACTTCTATTTCAGGTTCCGGTTTCCGGCGGGACTGAAAGGAAGTGTGCACACTGAGTGTGCACACTTCCTTTCAGTCCCGCCGGAAACCGGAACCTGAAATATTAGTTCCTGGACCGCGGAGGGCGCTGTGAAGCCGGCCCACGCTCCAAGACAGGTAAGTAATTATGGGACAAGGGGAGGGGGAGACACTATGGGACAAGGGGAGAGGAGGAGACACTATGGGACAAGGGGAGGGGGACACTATGGGAGAAAGGGAGGGGAGACACTATGGGACAAGGGGAGGGGGAGACACTATGGGACAAGGGGAGGGGGAGACACTATGGGACAAGGGGAGGGGGAGACACTATGGGACAAGGGGAGGGGGAGACACTATGGGACAAGGGGAGGGGGAGACACTATGGGACAAGGGCAGGGGGGACACTATGGGAGGGAAAGTGCACTATGGGACAAGGGGAGGGGGGACACTATGGGAGGGAAAGTGCACTATGGGACAAGGGGAGGGGGAGACACTATGGGACAAGGGGAGGGGGAGACACTATGGGACAAGGGCAGGGGGGACACTATGGGAGGGAAAGTGCACTATGGGACAATGGGAGGGGGGGACACTATGGGATCAGAACACTAATGGACAAGGGGAGGAGGGGTTAAAGAACACTATGGGACAGGGTAGGAGGGGTTAACAATCACTATGGGACAGGGTAGGAGGGGTTAACAATCACTATGGGACAGGGTAGGAGGGGTTAACAATCACTATGGGACAGAGGAAAGGGGGGTTAAAGATCATTATGGGACAGGGGAGAAAAAAAAAATATTCTGAACAAACTGTCCCATGGTAAGAAACACTATGGAACAGTTTGTTCAGAATATTTTTTTTTCTGGGTTTCCTCCTCTAAAAACTAGGTGCGTCTTATGGTGAGGTGCGTCTTATGGAGCGAAAAATACGGTAGATATATACAACCGTATTTTTGTATCCTCCAATAGGTGCCGTTTGTTAAAAATACATGTAAAAAAAGAACAAGAAAGACAAATAGTATAGATCGTCTTAACAGATTCTAAATTTCATTCCATATACATTGATTGCTCTTATAGTGGGTTGATGTAGAGCTTGTATGAAATAGTCAGAGTTCTTTATACAGGTAGTACCATTCATAAGAATTATAAGTGGGGAATAATCCTTTTTAAAAGATGAATGATATAAAGCTTATAATTTATTGTAGACAGACATGTATGACAGAAATAAATTAATTAAAAAATCAATAAAAATTCTGCCTCTTACGAGAACAGGTGGTGAGTAACCACGGCTTATACCGTTACTCACTAATCAGACTTACTATGGATGGGCTGCAAACGTCTCTGGAAGCAGGGTAGAGTTCTCTAGTATTACTGGCACCGTTTCACCGTGTCTTTCCAACAGGTTCAGTTCTGTTCACTTTCCCACCGTACACTTCAGATCCGCAGTCTCTGCCCCTCTCGATGACGTCAACGCGTTTCGCCGTTTAATTGCAGCTTCCTCAGAACGTGCTGATGACTCCATATTGGAGATAGGCATATAAGGGCAGAGTGTCCAGTCATCATTGGCTACTACAAAATGCCTCATTAACATATTATCATTATCATTACATATTCGAATGATATTTAGAGTCTGCTAAGATGATCTATACCGGTGGTAGTCAACCTTTTTCTACCTACCGCCCACTAATGCATCTTTCTTGATGGAAAAATGTCCTTACCGCCCACCAGTTTTCGCGCAAGTGCAGAATATTTTTTAGAAAGGAGGGTGTTTTAAAATAAATAAATGTACATACATTTATCTTTTTATTTCTACTTAATGCATGTTTAGAATGTTTTTAACTTTATAAAGTTTAATGAGAAAACAATAAAGTAAATTACCTTTACTAGTGATTAATGAGATCCTTGAGGTTGATGCTGCGACACTAAATATTTGATATCTGGTTCGATTTTCGTAAGGAACAAACAAAGGTCTCCTCTTTCAGTGATGTTCAGACGACTTCTCTGTTTGCGCATAATATGATTTCTCATCTGTGCATCAACTCATCTCCTCTCCCTCCTCAATTCCCCTCCCCACCTTTTTTTTTCCTTTTTTCTATTTTTTAACCTTCCTTATAGCAATGCCCAGTAGGAAGGCTGAGCTAGGTAGCCCACTTACTATTACTTACTATAGCCCACTATAACAGACAGGCACACATACATACATACATACACACATACATACATACATACACACACACACAAGACACGCATACACACATACAGACACACACACAAGACACACATACAAAGACACATACATACAAACAGACAGGCACACATACATACAGACACACACACACACACAAGACATGCACACATATATACAGACACACATAGAGACACACACATACAAAGACACAAACATAAGACATACATACAAAGACACATACACACATACAGACAGGCACAAGACACACATACATACAAAGACACATACATAAGACACACATACATACAAAGACACATATGCACACAACACATACATACAAAGACACACACACAACACATACATACACAAGACACACATACATACACACATATATACAGACAGACACACACACACGACATACATACAAAGACACACACATACATACAAAGACACATACATAAGACACACATACGTACAAAGACACATACATACACATACAGACACAAATATACGGACAGATACACATAAGAAATACATACAAAGACACACATATACAAAGACACACACACAAGACATACATACAAAGACACATACTCACAAACAAAAACACACAAATATTTTAGTCACCCTCCTGTTTCCTACCTTTTAGGTGCAGGAGGGTGACATTCTCTGGGGTCCAGTGGTGGCTCAGGTGGATGGGAGTCAGAGTTCCCCTCTGCTTCCTCCCACGCGGTCTGTGTGTTAGCTGGGAGGAGTGACGTGCAGTCACTTCCTCCCAGCTCTGTGATGTAATCACAGGGGGCCCGGTCGCGCTGTTAAAGCACCCAGCGCTGACCGTGCCCCCTTACAATCCACATCCATCGGGAGGCCCTGACAGCATGGGCCACCCGATGGACACCTTGGACGGCGGCCCCGATGGTTTGCCACGCGGGCCGGGGCCGCAAATGGTGACGGCGGTACCCCTGCGACCAGGCTCGCACCCGCCTGCCTGCCCGCCCAATCTCTCAAAATGAGGAAATCCCTACCACCCACCTGGAACCCTGGAACGCCCACTAG
>OW240915.1:264593537-264647750 GCA_933207985.1 Pelobates cultripes | reverse complement strand
TTAAATGCAAGCTATTGTGACACCAGATATGAGTGGTGGCACTGACTGGGCAAATGGGCACAGTATCCACTGTGAGCCTGACACACAAGCTGGCAGCAGTGGCAGACAACTAACTGCTATTCAATCTATAACAGTAAAAAAAGTTTTTTGTTTTTAAATCCAAGCTATTGTGACACCAGATGTAATTGGTGGCACTGACTGGGGAAATGGGCACAGTATGCACTGTGAGTCTGACACAGAAGCTGGCAGCAGTGGCAGACAACTGACTGCTATTCAATCTATAACAGTGAAAAAAGTTTTTTGTTTTTAAATCCAAGCTATTGTGACACCAGATGTAATTGGTGGCACTGACTGGGGAAATGGGCACTGTGAGCCTGACACAGAAGCTGGCAGCAGTGGCAGACAACTAAGTGCATTTACATTAGATAGAAAAAAAAAATCCAAAAAAAGCATACCCTTATCCCTAACCTAGCTATGCTTTTCCCTATCTTATGAACAGCAGCTACACTTTCCTCCTCTTACTAAGCATGCAGCTTGAGAATGAATCTAAAATGGATGCTGTCCAGTAGGTGGGAGGGTCTGCTAGGGAGGCTGTGCTGCTAATTGGCTGGAATGTGTCTGCTGACCGTGAGGTACAGGGTCAAAGTTTACTCAATGATGACGAATAGGGGGCGGGTCGAACCGCGCATATGTTCGCACGCCGTGGCGAACGCGAACATGCTATGTTCGCCAGGAACCGTTCGCCGGCGAACCGTTCGGTACATCACTAGTAAGGACTATCTAAAGTTTGTGAAACTGAGTTGCATGGTTGCAGATTGTCCCCTTTGCTATTGACTGCTGAGGGAAAGTAAACTGCCGCTAAATGAAACATAGAGGAATCTTTGTAAACAGACAACAAGAGATGGAAAATAAGGACTCACACACACAGCAGATCTAAGTAGACATGTGCAATTCGTTTTGTTCCAAATGTACATTCAGATCAATTTCATGCAATTCGGACGTTCGGATGCTTACGAATGTCCGAAGTACCGACATGCTGAAGTTCGGTAGTTTGGAAGTGCCAAAATTCCGAAGTGCTTCTGATTTCTGAAAAGTGACAAAACAAGAGAGAAGGAGGGAAAATTATGTGAATGATGACAGGAATCCTGATCAATAAGCTAATTCCTGTCACTGGGAGCCCTATAGATGTGTAAGTGGTTGTGGTGGCAGTCCGGGCACTGGGAGCCCTATAAATGTGTAAGCTGTTGTGGTGGCATTCCTGGCACTAGGAGCCCTATAGATGTGTAAGTGGTTGTGGTGTCAGTCCTGGCACTGGGAGCCCTATAGATGTGTAAGTGGTTGTGGTGTCAGTCCTGGCAATGGGAGGCGAAAGCCCTAAAGATGTGTAATTGGTTGTGGTGGCAGTCCTAGCACTGTGAGATCTACATATGTGTAAGTGGTTGTGATGGAAGTCCTGGCATTGGGAGCCCTATAGATGTGTAAGTGGTTGAGGTGGTAGTTCTGGCACTTGGAGGAAAGAGGCCTAATATAATTTCTAGCACAATTAATCAAATTACAAAAAAATAGAGACCACTATTGTACTGTAAAAAACTGTGCTGCTGAGGCAAATAATTGCTGAAATTTGTTCTGTTGAATTTGGTGTTCCAATTTTAACTATTGGAGTTCCAGTGAAACATCACAGGGTTATGTGTAAGTGGTTATGGTGGCCGTCCAAGCACTGGGAACCCTACAGATGTGTAAGTGTTTGTGGTGGCAGTTCTGGCACTGGGAGCCCTACAGATGTGCAAGTTGTTGTGGTGGCGGTCCGGGCACTGGGAGCCCTGCAGATGTGTAAGTGGTTGTGGTGGCAGTCCTGGCAGTGGGAGCCCCCTTACTATTATGGGACTTCCACTGGGAGCCCTACAGATGTGTAAGTTGTTGTGGTGGCAGTCTGGGCACTGGGAGCCCTACAGATGTGTGAATGTGTAAGTGTTTGTGGTGGCAGTCCTGATACTGGGAGGTGAGAGCCCTACAGATGTGTAAGTGGTTGTGGTGGCAATCCTGGCACTGGGAGCCCTACAGATGTGTAAGTGGTTGTGGTGGCAGTCTATAATGGGCAGGGGGCGCCCAGTGTCAAAACTGCCACCACAACAACTTACACATCTGTAGGGCTCCCAGTGCCCAGACTACCACCACAACCACTTAAACATCTGTAGGGCTCACAGTGCCCAGACTACCACCAAAGTAAAAGTCACCTCCACATACAGGTTTTGCCATGATACTAATGGTGATCCACTGGAACTTCACAGCGAGATGGTGTGACCACAGGACAACTGAAAGGAGTAATAATCAAACAGGGCATGTCTTACTCTGATTAGAGCAAATTCAAGATGGCTGAAGTCACAGGAGTTTCCAAATCCCGAGTTTGGCTGGGCTGGTGACACATGTTTGTGACTCAGGACTAGATAAAAAGGAATTGTGTTTTTGAGTATAAAAAAACTACAACGTGGTCATGCATTTCATAAGTTTTGAGCTTCAAAGAACACTTTTCATCATTTTAACAATAACAGTATGAACACAATTGATCTCAATGGAACAATAGATAGACAGACAGAAATAGATACATATTTTAAAAGATATATCATTTTAGAGAATGGAAACGCAGGCTAGAGACAGTATGTTATTCTCTTTCATAAATAGAATTGTAGCACGAAATTGTACACTTCAGGAAAAGAATGCAGTTTTTATATATGGATGAGCATTTACTTCAGCTAAAGAAACATGACTTAAAACAATATATGTGAACCTAGTGATGTCTTCTGGATGTGCAGTCAGTAAGGCAAACACTACTAGAGATTTAAATCTATATGAATTCTGTTTTTATTACACAAAATAATAATAAGAAACATGTCCTTGCAGTGTTATTCATTAAGCTTTAATTTTTGGTGGATTACATACGACTCGCTTGAAAAGGCTAAACTGGCTAAGCAGCACCTAGAACTGAGTAGGATAATTTTTCCAGATTTTCTAATTTTGCAATTTGGAATTAATTTTCTGAAATCCTTGAAAGGAAACATATTATTTTCAAGGACTAATGAATGAAACAATTATTCTTTAAAAATAGTTTTGAGGTGACAGTTGTACTTTAATATTTTAACCCTCAATTTCTATGTTTTTCATAGAGGTAGCATGCTACTTAGACTCAGACAGAGTTATTTATTAAATTCTGAATATTACATAGTAACATATTTAAAGTGAACCCGTCATGACTCACCTGACCCTTTGATCCAGCATTGGGAGGTTCTAACCAGAGCTCCACCCATGCTCTGTTCACAGTATTCATTGTTTTGCCGTGCTTGGGGACACTTCTTCAGCCAGGTCAAACCTCCTCTGTGATGCTGACAAGCTGGCTTCATTGCCAGAGTGCTGGTGTCTGAAGAGAGTGACTATATGCCCTCTTTTCCTATACTCTGTGGTGATCAATAAAAGCATCAGTTAGCATTTGTGGGAGGTCTCCTTTACTCTCCCTGTCTTTAAATTTTTTGGCATGCCAAAGACTTGATTGACAGGTAAGAGAAGAACCAATTTTAAATAGGTTTTTCTCCCAGTCTATATATTTGTTATAAAATCTGCCGGCACAATATATAGCTGTAATGTTATGCTTATAAGTAATAATTGCAGTAATGAGTACCCTTTTTATATGAATTGCAAACTTTGCTCCAAAATAGCTCAACTGTGAGTTAGATAAGATTTTATGAGAAACTATTTTGCTTAAATTTGGATTTCAGATTTTAGTTCACAACAAGTTGTAGTTTATTAATTTGGTATTGATGTTTGATATTAATAGCTATAAATACATCTATAAAACTGAGCATTTGGTTTACTTCTCCATTTTCCATTTTGAAGACAATTTATAAGACAGATATGGCATTAGCAGGAAAGAAACCAAGGGACCAATACAGGGGGTGAGACATGATTTTTAGAGAAAAGCCCAATAATGCTAACATATACAATAATGAAAAATGCAAGATCGAATCAGGAATGAGAACAAATGGTGCATACTACTCAAATTATATTGTACAGTACATTGTGCAGTGTTTTTGCCTAAGCAAGAATAAGCATTAAAGGAACTCTCCAGGCAGCCCTTTTTACTCACCTAGTTCCAGCACCGGGAGCCTCGTGAAGCCGCACCCCCTATTTCTTCAAAATGCCGAAATAGGCGGGCGTGAGCAGGGAGCAATCAGACGCTTCCATTTGAAAGAGTCATTGCTCCCTGGTGCGCATGCACGGCTTCGCCACGGTATTCATGCCGCCCTATGAAGTCCTGAGCGCACTACCACGCATGCGTGCGGTGGGCGCAGCCGCAAGCTGAGCTGACTGACAGCTCAGCTCGCGGTCTTTGCCCACCCCATCTCCTCTGCTGACAGGCAGGAGAGAGAAGTAGCGCACACAGTGCCTTCTCTCTCCTGTACATGTCAGATGTATTCTAATACGTCTGACGTGTACATGGCCTTTTTAGGGCCATACATGATAGGAAGTTCCTCTGGTGGCCATCTGAGTGACGACCTGTGGAGGTATTCCTATCAATCAATGTAAACACTGTATTTTCTCTGAAAATATAGTGTTTACATTAGATTGCCTGCAGGGAGTGACGGCCACTGGAGGTATTCCTATCAATCAATGTAAACACTGTATTTTCTCAGGGAGCTATAGATCTCACTTGAACAACTACATTAAGCTGTAGTTGTTCAGGTGACTATAGTGTCCCTTTAAATCGGAGTAATACGCTCCCTAGAAAAAAGTTTTGGCCACTTGTGAAATGAATGACATGATATAAAATTCTAGCCATGTTTTCCATGTTTCTTGGTAAAGATAATCATTTGTGGTTAAAGGCAGTCTGATTTTAAGAGGTCTTGGTGTTTGGAGTCTATATATGCAGCATTTCAGTTTGAAACACTTAAAAAAAAAGATACAGCCAGTTGCTGCTAGAGGAGTAACTTTAACTCTGGCAGTATCATTAGCCAGCCCAGAACAAGAGTTCCTGGGCTGAATAAAGGTAATTATGTGTATGTTGTGTGTCTGTCATTAGCATGCATAATATTCTGGAAACAGATGACTAATGGTGGCATGGTCAACTCCCTCTGTGCTGCCCAAGTCCTCACTTTAGTCCTTCTTCTGGCATGTCCCTCTCCTTGCAGTGATGGGAAGTGAAATGATAGGAGGAAAATCAGACTGCAAGGAGAAATTGGCCTCAATATGCGATTTAAGGTAAGTTTTTGCTTTCTTTCTTATTTTTTTGTTTTTCATTTTACGGTGGCATGCCAGCACGGCTCAGGGGCAGAGTCAGCACAAGCCTTCTGGGAGACAGTCGGCCTTCTGGGAGACAGTTGGAGTCATCATATGTTTTTCTCTGCTGCAATATATTAGCCTCAACCCTTGCCTTGAGTTTGCTGAAGATGCAGGTGGGTTTGCATTGGTAGCACTCTAAGCTGTTGCAACATGGTTGATTAATGATGTTGATGGTGACGGTGATTGAGGTGCTTGTGGTATTTGTGTTGCTGGTGATGCTAGGTGAGCTACTTGTGCCAGTATAGCAGGTTCAGCTGATGTCTTAACTGTCTCCGTTGGATGAAGTGATTCTGCAGTAGATACAGATAGACTTGGAGATGGTAGACAAAATTCAAGTGGCTTATAATACAGAAAGTAAGCAGGTGAAAATCTAAGCAGTACTTAAAATACACCTAAACTGCATCATTTCATCAAATGCTACATTATAAATAGTGAGTGCAATCAGCCCTCAACCATGAATAAAGCATGAAAGGAAAAACAAGGAAAGAAAAGACGGGTCACCTGAAACGTTATGTAACATAATTTGACTTTATATAAAGAAAGAGGATAAAAAAGTAAAGAGCGGGATAGAAAGAAGACAAATTTAGATACGATTGAGGTATGGCATCCAAAGCTCAAGAAAAAACAGCAGCAAAAAAAGATAAGAAGAGAGATCCTAAATGTGATAAAGGAGTGTGACGAAGTGCCCTTCGCCACTTGTGCCTGGAGAGGACTGCTTGCCCGCCTCTTGCCCTGTGACTATGGCCCCTGGGATGTATTGCCCTTTAAAGACATGATTTGGGCATAATGGATTTGTGTTGTGCTGCTGCTGGCCCTTTAAGAACCATCTGGGGACATACTGTGGAGTTACTGGGTGGCCACCATTTCCTGTATCAGAAGCACATGGTGAGAACAATGGATGGCGGCCATTTTAACTCACAGACACTGTGTGGACTTTTCAACACGGTGCCATCTCGCCAGTATTTGTTGCACAGAGACATCGTGCGTGGTTTTGGACTATACAGCAGGGGACACATTATACAGTGATTGTTTTTTATTTAGCCTGTATATGTTCTGCAGAATCTGCATTAAACTGTATTTTCCAAAGTACTGAACGGATCTGGGTGAATTTTGGATATGTGGTTCACCCAGATCCCCCGGTTCCAAGGATATACTTTTTATGGGGTTATTGCATGTTTTGGGGTCCCTGTGTGTTTTATGAAACTGTATTATTTCTGGCCAGCAGATAATTGAGCTTTGTGTATTGTAGAAACTCAATTATCTAGCCTGGCCCAGAGGAGGAGTTTTGTGTTGCATAAATTGTGAGTTCTGTGTGCCAGTAAATCAGTCTTGTTCCAGCATTAAGCCTTGGCTCATGTTTGGGGGATTGGAGAAATACACTCTGGGGATTGCTATAATCACTATACTCCCCAGGGTATGATCGCTAAGTTCTGCTAAGAACTTGTTCCTGTTCCTGCTCTCTGGGGAAAAGAGAGGTTCACCCACTGGAAGCTGGATCCTGGCCTTGGGTCCAGGGTGGGTGGAGGCAGCAGAGACCCCGGCGCAGTTGCATCGCTGGAAGTGGGGTCTGCAGTGCTGATGGTGTCGTTTGGAGTGCTTGGAGTCCTCAGCGAGCACTAGGAGCATCGATTGGCGGAGGTACTCAGTCGGAGTGCCAGCGTTCCGTCACAAGGAGCATCTAACTTTTTCTCACCAGTCAATAAATCATCAAAAGAAATATAAAATGAAAGAATCTGTACTATCAATGTCTGGTATAGACTACTCTTCAAGTAGTGCAAATAGCTCTAATGACACACCTATCACGGCAGAATTCCTAAAAAACAGTCTACAAGAACAACTAGAAGCTATAACCAATCAAATAAATAAAAATACCGAAGATATAAAGCAATAGATTGGAGGCTTGACAAACAGTATTAAGATAGTGGAAGAAAAACTAGAGAATCTAGAATTTCAGGAAAACTGGCTTAAAGAACAGAATTCTTTATTGAGTAAACAATTAAAAAATCTAGAAATAAAGATGGGAGACATGGGAGATATGGAAGTCTGAGCTCGAAGAAATAATTTGCAACTGAGGAATGTTCCAGAATCTGTTACTCAAGATAAAATTATGGAATTTTTAAACAAATTGTGAACGGCATGGGAAATCGATTTAACGAAATACAACGCTAATATAGAAAGATACCACCGAGTTTTTAGACCAAAATCAATACCATAACATTTGCCAGGGGATATAATTATTAACATTCAATCCTTCCAGTTAAAATAAATCATTCTTTGTACAAGCAGGATAAAGCCTCTTAAAGAAGATGAATTTAAAAATATAATTCTGATACAGGACTTATCCTTCTTCAATACTCTTGGGGTTATCCGACTGCGATACGGATCCTTTCAGATGGACACTCGGTTAGGTTAAACTCTGTAGAAGAAGGAAATACCTAGATAAAATACAAACTGTCTGTCAATCTAAGTGACAATCTCCTATTTCTTGTTCAAAGAATTGCAGTGATGTCCTTAGAATATAACTAGCAGAGCCACTTTTGGGGTAAGCAGTGAACCTTGTCTAGGTTTACTGGAATTTCCTGCAGTCATTAGAAAATTGTGTAAAAGTTAGGTTCCAGAACTCTGATAAAGGTTCCTCTGCCCTTATTTATCAACATTCCCAATACATTTGTGTAACAGAGATATATATAGTGTGATTGGTGAGTTAGAAGTTCTGCTGTTGTATTTTAACTGCTTTTTTGATCTCTGTCATTTCCCAGATCTTTTACTCAACTGCCAATATGGTGGGTTGTCCACACCTATTGCATCCATTTTAATTTTTTCTGGTGTTCTAGTTTGTCTTACATAATGGTCAGCTTTTCCTTGGATTGCAAATTTTGTAGGATTTGCCTTGGCTAAATTCAAGAGAAACATATCCAATGTCTGGGGCTTACCAGGTGATCCACAATGATATATGGACTGGAGCCATGTTTTGGTTTTCAGAGTCTTGATAAAGGCATGTAAATAATTAGTCAATTTCCCAGATTTTTGTCTCTGCTTAGTCATGGTGGAATGTTGACAGATACATTAGATGTTTAATACATAGATTATTTTCATCTGAAATTTAACTGCTTTAGTTAATATATAATATCACTCCATTGATCTGTCATTTAAAATGAAGCCAAGTTTGTTTTTCATTGTAAATAACATTTAGAGGACATTTTATAATTGTTAGTTATTGAAATATAATTTGTTTAAGTCAAAAGCATATCATATTCACCCTACATGCATATTATTGTAAGTTTGTTGCGGTATTTCCATTAATACATAAATCTATATGTGCTCTAGAAACCAGTATTATTATCATTTCAAGGCTATAATTATGTTTGAATGCAAAAATTCATCAGAAAAACTGAGTATTTTAATGACATATTCAGAAGTAGACAATACACATCAAATTTCTTATATCAGCAAATGTAACATTGTGTCCTTGTTTAAAGTATATGCCTTTGTTTGAAGTATTTGCAATGTTGGTGAATATTTTTTTAATCTATCCTACTGATCTGGAGACATATTCTTCTTTAGGATCAGTTAGCTTCAGCTTGTTTTGTCTGCCTTCACATCAAAAGTACATTAAATTAACCTTTAAAGCTTTGGCCACTGATAGCATGACACCATTAGCTATTTTTCATTACCTACTGTTTTTAAGGTTTCCAGATATAAAATCGTATGCCTACTTAGATCCTGCTAGATGTATAGAGCCTGTCAAGGTTTATGAACATAGAAAATAAAAGAGAAACAATTCATAGTGCATTCAATTTAAATTCGATTTTTGGAATTGCACACTTATACTTTTCAGAGGCCTTCCCCTTCTAAATATGATGATTTGTTTTGGTCCCTGGCTTCAGAACCAGCCTTTATGATATGTTGATTTTGCGGTGCTATCATTTTAAATATCCACTATATATGCATCCTTATATAATAAAGTCAGCAATAAAACAATAATAATATACAAATAAAGAGGTTTTCTAAAAGCAACCCAGGACTGTTTTTAGTAATGATGTATGACCAAAAAGCTTGTTTTAAAAGACATTAAATATAATAATATGCTAGGCTATAAAAAAGAAACAAAGACAAATTAACATCAAATAAAAGTGTTATCTGTTAATGTTTAGCCAGATTAACAGAGCAGTAACACTAGCGAGAGAATATGCTTTATAATATATTTCCAGTGAAACCAATGATTGTGCACCGAGGCGTTATAGTGGAATTTTGGATCTTTCTATCGATGTGTAGTTGATGCATTGCAATAGTTGGGACCCTGTACTTTTAAATACTGGATACATTTGAATGCTTTGTGGTTTATCCTTCATCCTATCATATGCTGAATTTTTGGATAGGCCCCTTACAATTTTCCATTAACATTAAACAAGGAAAGTTTTAAGCAGTCGTGAGAAAAACGTGGTTAAGTTGTATTTGGATCAATGTACTAGTTCATATAAAGAAAATAAATGGTGATACAAAGAAACCATGTACGATACTTTAAGTTACACTGGCAGCAGAGACGGCTCTCTAATTAGGTGATTTAGGTGGCCGCGAGGCCTTACTGGCTGTGGGATGACAGCCCCCCCAACCTCCCACACACCCTGTCACTCCTCAACCCACACCCTGTCACATCTCCACACACACACTGTCACAGCCCCTCCACACTCCTACCCCCTGTTACTGCCCCTCCTCCCCCTACCCCTGTTACTGCCCCTCCATCCCCCCTTCCCACTCTTACAGCCCCTCCATCCCCTACCCCCTCTCACTGCCCCTTCGCCCCCTACCCTCTGTCACTGCCCATCCACCCCCTACATCACAGCCACTCCACCCCCACCCTGTCCAGCCCCTCAAGCCCCCACACCATGCCACAGTCCCTTCAGCCACCACCCTTTCACAGCCCCCCACCCTGTCACAGCCCTGCCAACCTGTCAAAGTCCCCCCATAGCCTGTCACAACCCACCTTACTTTACAACATACATAAGGAACTGCACTCAATCCCATCAATCTGAGCCAGGGTGCAACTAAACCAGAACCAAGTACCAGGTTCCAATGGCAATGGTATACCATTGCCTGAACCATTTTTTTATTGTACAACTCACCGTACTGGCTGTGGGATGACATACTCCCACCCTCCCACACACCCTGCCACCCCTCCACCTACACCCTGTCACCCCTCCACACACACACCCTGTCACAGCCCCTATCCACACACTGTCACCCCCACACGCACACATTGTCACCCCATACACATGCACTATCACCATTCCCAAACACTTTCAGCCCCCACACACTGTTTCCCCCTTCACCCAGCCACACTCACATTAAACCCTCCTAATCCTGTCACTCTCACCCCCTCCAACCATACCAAACTTACCTGCCCTTGCTTTACTACAATTACCCTATCACATTAACCCCCCTCAATCCTGTCAGACTCAACGTCTCTTGCACTGTCGCATACAGTCCCCAACTCTGTCACACTCTATCAGTCTGTCTGACTCACCCCCTTCACCCTGCCACACTCACATAAGCCCCTCCAATCTTGTCCTCCAATTGTGCCACACTCACCACAAACCCTGACACACTCTCCCCCTAACCCTGCCACACTCACCCTTCCACATTAATCTAATCCTGACAAATTAACCCCCTTAATCTTGTCACACTCACCTCACCTCATTCTGTTACACTGCCTCCTCCAAACATGGCACATTCACCCCAACCCTGTGATTCACCCCCCAACTATGCCACATGCAGCCTGTCACATTAACGTCCTCCAATCCTGTCACACTTACTTCCCCATGCCCTGTCACACTCCCTCCTCCAACCATGTCACAATCGGCACCCTATCGTTCTCACCCTCCCTCATTCTGTTACACTCACCCCCCCAAACCCTGTCTCATTTACTACCCTCACCCTGTCACAGTCACCCTGCCACAGTTACCCCTTTACTCACCTTGTCACAGTCACAAACTGAAGACATTCATCATACACACATGCACAAAGGTAACAGGCAGCCCCCGTAAACATCACACACCACAAGCAGCTACCCCACACACATACGGTTCCAGACACATACTCATAAAGACATACATTGACACACAAAGATACTCTCGGTCAGACACACACTTTCATGCACATACACAGGTAGACAATGCCAGACACACTCAGAAATACACACACTATCAGTAATGTATACACGACTGCAAGGCTATGTAATCATACCCCGCAGTTGTGTAAAAATGATTAGCATAATTTCTAATTAAATTTGTTTATGGCAAATTAATTTAGTTTGCAAATTATGCCATAACTACAGTCGGAGAGCTTACAACACAGTGACACAGGGAGCCGTGACACTGCAAGCCTCTGAACAATGAATACAGAGACTAGCTCTCTGTATACAGCGCTGCAAGCTTATCCTTCAATACAACTACAGCACCTTATACACACAATGCAAATCCTATTTTTTTCCCACTTTGGGTGTTAGTGGGGGCTTCATGTTTGTGTTTTACCTAAGGCGTCACTAAGTCTAGAGCTGCCACTGACTGCCAGTACTATAAAACAGCCTAATATAGTGGTTATGGTGTTAGGAGTCCTTTAACCCCTTAAGGACACATAACATGTGTGACATGTCATGATTCCCTTTTATTCCAGAAGTTTGGTCCTTAAGGGGTTAATTATGTCCCTCCATTTTCAAAATGATTCCCAAACTACAGTAACGTGAACAGTATCATACAAATAGAGGTTTATATATAGACTGGCTTCATTTTGAAACACTTGAAATTTATATCATATATGTTGTTTTCTTTTCAGAACCTTTAATTGGTCATTAAAATCCAAAATACTTCCTGCATTTCCCTGTGTAATTTATTAGAGTGCCATTAAAATGAAAAGTAAGCAAAACTAGTGCAAGGTATAATAGAGGTGCTAATATTATTCAACAAATTAAAAATAAAATGTGATGTTGATGGAAGAAATTGAACCTGAGCTTTGTTGCAGTGCTAGGTATATGATTTTTTTATTTGTGCTAGCACCTGCAGAATTTAAATTGAACAAACCAACAGTTTATTTTTTATTAGCTTGGACGAATAAAACAATATTGATTACTGCAAGTTTATGATCTCAAATAAATGTTATTACACACTCCATTTACCAGTATTCTGTATATTTTGTGACACCATACATTGTTAATATTTGTGTAGTAACACATATTAGGATTGGGGTATGAAAATACAGATCTGTTCAGAATTATATTAAAATTTAAATATATACTTTAAAGGGATCCTTTAAGCACAATAGCTTTTTTGTCAAACCATTTTTTTTAGAAGTGTGGCAAAAACAGTGCTACCAGCAGACAAAGACAAGTGTGTCACCTGCAACTCAAACTTTTTACTTCTACATTATCTATCCAAAGCTATCATGACACAAATGTACCAATATATTTGGGAATCCAAGCCAACTCCCTAATTTTGCATCCCTCCCTGTCACAAGATGACTCATTCCATGGTACTATTTAACTTGGACTGCAGAGAGCCCCAAGAGAAAGGATTTCCTAAGTAAGTGAGCACACATTTGGTTGTTTGAATAGGACCCTACAAAAATGCGACACGCTTATGCAATGTGTAATCTTACACCAACACTACATAGCCATTGTTTTTTTTTTGTTTGTTTGTTTGTTAAAAAAACAAAAAACATTGTGGTGTGAACTTTCAAGTAGGTATTTACTAGTGAGTGAGCACACAGGATTCTATGCATGTTTGGATGAGTGCAGCCTTCCTGGTTTATATACATGTCTGCCTTCACAACAACAGTACATCAAATTAACAGTTTAAAGCTTTGGCCACCAAAAGCATGACACCATTGGCTATTTTTCATTAGCTATTCTTTTTAAGGTTTCCAGATTAAAATCGTATGCCTACTTATATCCTGCTAGATGTGTAGAGCCTGTCAGGGTTTATGAACATAAAAAATAAAAGAGAAACAATTCATAGTGCATTCGATTTAAATTCTATTTTTGGAATTGCACACTTATACTTTTCAGAGACCTTACCCTTCTAAATATGATGATTTGTTTTGGTCCCTTCAGAGCCAGCCTTTATGATGTGTTCATTTTGCGGTGCTATCATTTTAAATATCCACTATATATGCATCCTTATATAATAAAGTCAGCCATAGAATAATAATAATATACAAATAAAGAGGTTTTCTAAAAGCTACCCAAGACAGTTTTTTTTAGTAATGATGTATGACCAAAAAGCTTGTTTTAAAATACATTAAATATAATAATATGCTAGGATATAAAAAGGAAGCTTAAAGTTTATGATCTCTATTAAATGTTATTATGCCTGGAGTTATGGATAGGGATTTTGACTGCCTATATCTACTACCTCATAGCTACCTCTCGATGTCCTGCCAACGTTTCGAACTTGGTTGCTAAGTTCCTGCACACAATTTTCCATCTTCCTAGCTTATGATGTTGGTCCAGCATCTGTGGAGGAGAATCTGTTTATGACTAAGGAGCTTGACTGGCGGAAAACCTCCCACTCTCTTCTCTTGGCACTGTACGTTCGCCCTAAATTCGAACATGCTACATATTCTCTGTGGTTCAGTACATTCAGCCATGCTACATTTTTATTTTGGTTCAATACATTTGGCCTATGTTGTTGATGCTGCATAGTTACTGTGGTTCAATACATTTGGCTTACGTTCATCCGTGCTACATATTCACTGTAGTTCAGTACATTTGGCCTACGTTTGCTCCCCCCTACATAGTCACTGTGGTTCAATACATTCGGCTTCCGTTCATCCGTGCTACATATTCATTGTAGTTCAGTACATTTGGCCTACATTTAGCCGCGCTATATATTTACTGTTGCTCAGTACTTTATGCCTACGTTTGGCCACGCTATATGTTCCCTTTGGTCCAGTACATTTAGCTTATGTTCTGCCACACTACATTTTAGTTTTGGCTCAGTACATTCAGCCTATGGTTGGCCATGCGACATAGCTACTTTGATTTACTACATTCCACTTACAGTTAGCCACGCTACATTACACATACATTAAGGCATACCACATTTTCACATTGGTTCAGCACAATCGGCCTACGTTTTCATTACTTTATTTAAAGCCTTGTTCGGCCAAGCTACTTGTCATTAGGCATTTACATATAATTTGTAATATCATCAGTTAATCTCCAGGTAGTTTTTACCCATTTCAACTACACTGCATCCCCAAGTGTAATTTATACTAAGTGTCCTACTTGTGTTTTTATGAATCTACCAATTGTTTGTTAATTGTTGTTGAATTTACGAGTATTAGATTACTACAGTATACAAACAGTATTCAAACTAAATCTCTCTCACCTAATAGTATTTGATGATATCCAACTACTCACTTTTCATTTAAAGTCACCAGCTTCCAGAAATTAACCATTACAATACCTACGGCTCCAACAATGCATCTCTTATATTTCTCAGCCTAATATATATGGTTTCATATTTTATATCATAGTTGAGCAAATTTCATTTTCAAACATGTAGCAGGAGGTTGGGATCTAGTAGATAGTTAATTATTATTAGGACTGCAGTTTGAGCTTTTACCGTATGTTTTAAAGCAGTACAGCATATTTATCAGTTGCTTTATTGTAGTATTATCTGCATGATTTTATGTTTTGTGGCTGTGGCTTGCTGGGTCTTGCTGCACAGTACTAGGAGATTTTACTACTGTAGAGCTTTGCTGGACAGGCAGTCACACTACTCTTTTTTGTTGCGGGGGAGCTCAATATGTCAGAGTTGGTGGTACAATCTTCTATAAATATATTCATGAATATTTGGTCTTCTGAAATGATGTTAGGAAAACAGGTATATGTCCAAAAAAGGTAGATTACAATATAATGTAAATGAACACGTATCTGGCAATGAACTTTTGTGTATTTATATTTTTAATCCTATATGAGTAAACACATTTCTCGTTGGATGTGTTGCAGACTTAAACATGCTAGTGAGATTTGTTAAGATTGGGCTAATACAGTGCCATGAATTTAGAAATAACTGTGAAATGATAACAGCATTTTTTATTTAATAATTTTTATTTGTTTTTATAAAAGTGTTTACATACAGGTTACCATGCCCATCCCATGTGTTCCCTATTAAGGGTTAATAATTATATAGGGGTGTATATAAAAAATACCCCTCTATGTCTCAGTGGAGATATCTTTGCCAGAAGCTCATAGTTTTTAACTATATATTGGGCCTGATGTGTACTGTGGTCATTGCTGCTGCCCAGGAGTGATGGGAGTGAGCGCAAGACTTATCTTTTTGTATTTGTATAAACTGAATATAACCAAAGTGAAAACACCACACTGTGATGGAGTAGGAGTAATTATGTATCAAACAAATGTATACCTGTACTTTTCTTATTGGCAGGTACCTCTCTCTAAAATACATAAAAACACAGACCTAGTGTAATATTGTAAAGCTATATTCTGTAATGCGATGGTCTACAAGAAATAAACTCACAATTGTGGAGTGGTTGAAGTGCCACTCCAAACTATCAGGCAACGGGAGGATCAGACCCTTGTGTACGTTTGATCCAAACATGTATTATCATACAAACTCACCCTCAGCTGAAGACGTGAAGTAAAAATGCTTTATTCACAAGTAAACAAATGTAGAATTAAAAAAGAGTCACTCTCACTGTACAGGAGTAGATCAAAGTCCTGGGCATTAGTAGATAAACCATCCAAGTTCTTTCTCACTGTGTCTCCCAGCTGATTGCAGACTCTCTGTACATGTGTAGATACTTCCGGGTTCGGCATGCTACGCGTTTCGTCCCTCCTCTTGGGGCTTTCTCAAGCATAAGGTGAGTTCTCCTGTGGCCATCCTTTATATGATCGCAGAAAGTTAATAATGTACTCCTGTACAGTGAGAGCCACTCTTTTAATCCTACATTTGTTTACTTGTGAATAAAGCATTTTTACGTCACGTCTTCAGCTAAGGGTGAGTTTGTGTGATAAACCATGTTTGGATCCAACGTACACAAGGGTCTGATCCTCCCGGTGCCTGATAGTTTAGAGTGGTACTACAACCACTCCACAATTGTGAGTTTATTTCTTATAGACCATCGCATTACAGATTATAGCTTTACAATATTGCACTAGGTCTGTGTTTTTATGTATTTTAGATCAGAGGTACCTGCCAGTAAGAAACATTACAATTATTCATTTGTATGATACATAATTACTCCTACTCCATCACAGTGTGGTTTTTTCACTTTGGCTATATTCCGTTTATGTTTACATATATACCACTGTGCTCCTGTTGGTGGGAGATTTGTACATTTTATACGCTCTGATAATCACCTCTTTTTCACTACTATCTCCAATATTGTTTTGCACACCTACTACTTTCATAATATTCACTGAACTCTGAGCAGTAGGGAGCATAGCATAGTCATGCTATATAAAAGTATGTGTGCTTCTCCAATTAGTGATCTATGACATTATCTCTCCCAACCCGGGTGTGTCTGAGGTGTAACATCGTAGTCCACTTACAAACACATACTAACCTTGTGCGACACACTGTTTTGTTTTATTTTCAATTTACTCTTAAGATCTTTTCGAGGGACCGGTATTGGCTAACAAATGATAAAAGGCACTTTTAGACTTTAATTTCTATCGTCAAATATTAGGACAAAAATATGATATTTTTTTTTTTTATAATTCATATAGAGATTCTTATTATATTTTCTCATTACATCTACACTTTTGACAATGTAAAAAATACATACTGTTCAGAGAGATCTGAAATGTAAATATATTTAGATTTTCTAAAACATGTATTTTTTATCAATGGGTTTACTTTTTAGAAAATCAGAATAAATCATAGTAAAACCCTTGCTCCCTTTTTACTGTAAAATATGTTCTTGTAGACTTTGAATCATGCTGCAAGACACTTTCATTTCCTGATTCTATTATAAAGTAAGTAGCCACCTGAACCTGGCAATGAACTTGTCCTATTGTGTTTTTCTATTTTTAATCCTATAAGAGTAAACACATTTCTCATTGGATGTGTTGCAGACTTGAACATGTTGGTGAGATTTATGACGGTGCCATTGGGTTATTACAGTGCCATTCATTTAGAAATAACTGTCCAACCTCAAAGAAAACCATGAGTGATAACAGCATTTTTATCTTTCTACAGATTCATAATATAAAATATATCTGCTTTCTTATATACATCCAGTGGTTTGCTACTGCTCGGTTTAATTTCGAAATGATTTATATTTTTGCATCGACTGTATCTTATATATTAATACATAACTGGGGTACTTCTTTTCAGCTACAAACATGATATATGATGGTGAATTCCTGCACTGGTGACATTTATGTGCAGATATGAAGCTATTATAAGATTGCTGGAAGACTAAGTATATGCATGTGTTCTGATATATCAGATCAAGATCTTGTGAAAAATTGATAAACAAAAAAACTGAAACAGAAATGAATTACAGAAAGAGCAGCATAATCATAATAAAAACTATAAAAAATCCAAATAATAAATACATTTGTATGCATGCCACAATACCCTAGATGTCAGGGGTTTGATTCAAGTGTCCTCTTGTCCTGTTTGATAACAAAGTCCAAAAAATGATAACACGACGAGAGAGAGAGAGAGAGAGAGAGTGTTTAGGGGTTGTTTATTTTTTATATTTATTTTATTTATTTTTTTAGTTTATATTTAATCCCCATTCTGTATTTAGTATTCTTTAATCAGGTTAAAGAACAAGACCGAAATATGTGCACAAGACCATGCTACCACAATTTTTGGAAAATTACATAGGACAAGGGTTAGGTATTGTATCTCCAAGTAAATCAGGCAATGCATAATATCAAAAGTATATCTTAATGATGTCAGCTAAACCCAGGAGGGTTTAAACAATATATTGTTAAATTGGTATCAAAGTCAGTATAATAATATTGTTATGAACTCTGTCCTTTGCACCTGGCAGTCATTTTGCTAAATCTTTACAAATTTTAAAGAAAATGGAAAAAGGGTTATCACAAGTCAGAGGTGACTATCAATGTTTTATTCAATGGTGTAAATTCTAGAAAAGTCACAGTTCATTTTTAAGATCAGTGTTATATTATGGACTTAGACCTCAATTAATATTGTTGGATAAACATTTAAAATGATTAAATATTAAGAAAATCATTTAATTTTGTAATACGAATTTGTTTTTATATATTGATGTATTTATGTTTAATATTTTTATATTTGAACATGTTGAAAAAGCGATTTAAATGTTTATCCAAAATATTAAATCATTTGGAAAGTTTATCCAACAATATTCAGTTGAGAAATTAGTTTTGTTTATTTTTTTTATAATGATTTAAACTTTTTTCTTGGCTACTAATGAATAATATTGCTTGCCAACATAATAATGCAAGGTCTTAGCCTTTGTGAATTTTATGGTAAACTGAAAACATCCCATATGACTTCTTTATTAAGGCATATACCCTGTTACATTTTCACTAGTTCTGCTGTAACGGAAAATTACTTTTAATAAACTAGACTTTGAAATAAGATCTAGTCAAATTTTCATTATGGCATTTCAGTTTGTAACATTTTACACATTTTCTGCATGTTTTTATAAAATGTTCCATCAGCTGATGTATTCATCATATTAACTGCAGTTGCAGAAATGACTAATGTTTAAATTTAAAGACAATTTATGTCATTATTATGAATCATTATGTGAACAAAATGTAGGTGGAATTGTAGTTTAATGGTTTTGTAATTTGCTTTACCTTTGCAATGTAGTTTTCTGTAACATTAACTAAATCATTTCATTTCATATTTGCAAAGAAAAAGAGAGAACAAAAACATGACCATTAGCAGAATTACTATAAATGCATATATATAATGGAAAGCATTTTTGACATGTGTATCAGATTTTATAGCAGAGCTACTTGGATCATTGTACTGTTAGATTTATGGAAAATATAATATTTTATTTCTCAGTCAAATGCGAGTAATAGTATTTTAAAATTACTTTTACCCTAAAAGTATTATGTTTCAGAAATCAAGAAACACTTTGCATTGTTCCAAACAATATATCAGAAAAATGAAGCAATGTCGTATCGTCGAAATTGAAAAAACAACAACAAAGAAATAGTGAATGCTGGGAAAAATTACACTAACAAAAACCATGAAACAGAAAATTACAAAAATACCAATATGCAGTGGCATGGCAAGATGAGTTAGATGACAATATGCAGCAGAAAATGAAGTTTTTCATTAGGTTTCTGTCGGAACATATTGCTTTAATGAAACATTGACATCAAATGAATAATGAATACAATTCTACACATAATATGATATTGTTCTTGTTGGAAATTGCAGAAGTAAATTGTACGTAATTCAAAAATTACAAGTTGCAGAACAGTTTCTCGTGCAGTTTATTTATTTTACAAGAAATTGTGAGAACTTAAAAATACAGCGTTTCTACATAGGATCTTCACTTCGAAGCTGGGATAGTTCTCTCAATCCCATGAAACCTCACATAGGTACAGAAAGGGCTGGTAATATTATTGGTGGGTTTATCTAGGGATGGACAGAATGTCCTACTCACCCCAAAAAGAATTGTGATCTTTAAATCACCGTCAGCTGAATATCACACTATATATCTCTTGAATAGATGCAAATGTCAACCTTTTGTAAATTATTTGCTCATGTGCATGTAACACACAAGCAAAACAGAGATAATGTAAACAACCAGTAACCATGAACAATGTCATTGATACAGCTCCACATCAATAAAAGTCATACTTCATTGTTCTTGTATTTACTTGGCATTATAATGCAGCCTTTCTCAACCAATTTCCTTTAAATTTACATAAGGCATGTGTTTCACTCTTTTATATAGTTAAATAGGTTGAGAAAAATACATACTCGTAAGCCAACTGTGTTGATGTTTGTCTGTGCCATTTAGTTTTTTCCAAAAATATTTGCACTAATATCAGTTCACTAACAGTAATATTTTACCTTGCATGTGCACTCATGGGTGTTCTTTAATCATTGTTCGTGTATGCAATTTCTCACAAAAAGAAAGGATACATGACAAGGGTGATACAATTGAATTAATATATTGACATTGACTTTACATTAAATGTGCAAAACTGTTGAAAGATACATAAAATGACTGATAATACATTTCACAATTAAACATTTTATGTTTCCATATTCACATAAATATTGCTATGGACGACTTACTCTTACAATATGAAATAGTTTTACAGGCTGTAAAAAATGACTCAAATCTATCAAATGCACCCTTTTAACCCCTTAAGGACCGACCTGTTTTGGCCATGTTGTACGTTAAGGACCAGAGCGGTTTTAACACTTTTGTGGTGTTCATTTACTGTTTTTTTCAGGACAAGAAGGGCTTTCTTTACATACCATATTTTGTATCATGTCATATATTTTAGAATAAAATAAAATAATAAAATATGGTGAAAAATTGAAAATAAAAACATGTTTTTGGACTTTTACTTGAAAAATATTTTAATTATCTACAAAAGCTAATGAAAAAAACTGCTAAATAGATTTAAAATCTTGTCCTGAGTTTTAAAACACCCAGTGTCTACATGCTTTTTTTTTTTTTTTTTGCAAGTTATAGGGCTATAAGTACAAGTAGGAAATTGCTGTTTCAATTTATATATTTTTTAAATTTGTCAATAGTAACACTGTTATCTGTCATAAATCTCTGAAAAACACCCCACATGTACATATTTTTTTTAAAGTAGACAACCCAGGGTATTCAATATGGGGTATGTCCAGTCTTTTTTAGTAGCCACTTAGTCACAAACACTGGCAAATTGGGAAAAAACGGCCTTATATTTGACCCTGTAACTTTCAAAAACACTACAAAACCTGTAATACTCAGGAGACTTTGCTGAACACAAATATTAGTGTTTCAAAACAGTAAAACATATTACAACAATGAAATCACCAGTGAAAGCGCCATCTGTGAGTGAAAAATTTCAAAACACTTGTGTTTAGCCGTAATTTTCCGCCAAAAGTTGAATTGAAAACATACCCATTACTTTGTAGGGCAAAGCACCCAACCTATAGATATCAAGAAAATTGCACACCTATCTGGATGATAAAACTGTGGGGATAGGGTTAAACTCAATCTAATGCTTACCAACTATCACTTCTGGAACAAAATCAAAACTATACCATATAGTTGTTATAGATACAGCATGAAGCCAAAAAATTAAAAGATTAAAAAATTGAGAATACACAGTACATACATCATTATAGACATACATTTTATATGCCATAATCTATTTGGGCAAAATGGGTGCATGCCTCTCCCCCAGGGTGGGCATAGTTCACCCAACACTATGGAATCCGGCTTATTAAACCACAGGAATGTATATGTGCACTTCAATGATCCATAAGTGTCCATAGGTGTCAAGTAGATTACACAACTATTTGGATAATAATCCTGTGAGGATAGAATTAAACCTAATCAAACGGGTAAGAACTAACACATCTGGAACAAAAATAAAATATATACCTTAAAGATGTAAAAAATACAGCATGAAGAAAAATAAGTAAAAAAATAAAATAATTGAGAATATACACCATATATATCGTTATAGACACTTACATTTTGTATGCAATCATCTCTTTGGGCACACTGGGTCCATTGCCTTTCCCCTAGGGTGGGCATAGTGCACCTGGCCCCATGAAATCCGGCCTATTAAATCACAGGACTGTATAGGTACACTTCAATGATCCATATGTGTCAACTTCTCACTAGTTGGATAACAATCATATTGAGTTTTAAGGATAGTAGCCTAACCCAAATGGGTGGGCACCAATTACCACACTCCAGATGATGTGTAAGTATATCCAACCGTGAACCAACATGTCCCTACTGCACCTAAGGGAATGGCCATCATCTAACTGGGCCAAAGAGATGGTAGCTTAACCTAAAGGGTGAGCTCCAATCCCCGGCTCCAATATACATCAGGTTTAATGTAACCTATATACAACTCCAAATTAAAGAAAAGCAGATTATGAGTACTTTTCATTAAACCCATCAGATTGAATGGTTTGCAATGTTCTAATCCAATGCAACTCCCGCTGCAGAAGCATCTTTTTAACGTCCCCACCTCTCCTGGCCATCAACTTCATAGACGGTAGAGTATGTACCAATTCTAGAAAGTGCTTTGCCACTGGTAATTCAGACTTGTTGTCCCTGTATGCAGTCCTGATACTCGACCTATGATTTCTAATCTCAACGGTAGGTCGGTCTTTCCAACATAAGTCAAGCCACAGGGACACACCAATTTATAAACCACAAAGTCACTTGTACATGTTAGACAATGTTGTATCGGAAACTTTGACCAGTGTGGGGATGAGTAAATGTCTTCCCTGCGATCATGTGTCCACAAGTGACACATCCTAAGCAATGGTAGCAACCCAAATTCTGTGGAGTTCTTTCCTTCGAGTAACAATGTATTGGGTCCGTGTTGACTAATAGGTTTCTCAAATTTTTGCTGTGGTATAAGTCATAGGAAATACCAGTCTATTGGTCTGTGCTTGTTCAATAGGGGTTCCTGCTTTCACCAAACATTTGTATAGAGCTTTATGTAATACACAACTGTTGTAGCCATGTTGGAGAAATTTGTCCCACATCATACAAAGTTGGTATTGGGCTTTCTTCTGAATGGAATTGTTCCTAAAACTCTGAAAAATTGCGAGTAAGGTAAGGAGTTTTTCAGTGAGTTAGGATGAAAACTATTCGCCTGGAGCAAAGTATTGTGATCCGTTGGTTTGGAGAACAGCGTGTACGCTGTTTCTCCACATAGTACTCTAACATCCAGGATATCCACAGAAGATGGATCAATCACAGCCGTCAATTTAATATTAGAGGTACATAGATTAATGGACCGTATCATGTCCTCCACCTCAGGAATCGCCCCCTTGATTAGCATAAAGATGTCATCAATGTACCGAATGTACTTCAGAATGCGATCCTTATAGGGTTCCAAGATATAGCTGGTTTCGAAGATGTACAAGCCATTGCTGCACCCTTGGAAGTCTCCGCAACTTGCCTATACCAGTCAGATTCAAACCTGAAATAGTTCTCATATATATATATATGTATATATATATATATATTTTTTTTTATTATTATTATTTTTTTTATTAACTTTCTTTTATTTTTTTACTTTTTTGTTTACTTTTTTCACCAGCAGGGGGACTGCGTGTCAATTTAGGTAGTCCCCCTGCTGGCAGCACTATGGACACCTATTGCGGCCATGTGACCGCTCTTTCAGAGCGTTCACATGGCCCATGGGGGTCCTAATTTGCAGAGGTGGGACTATCTGGGCGTATACCTGATACGCCCAAGGTCGGGATGGGGTTAAATAAGTTCAACATTGATCCAACTAATCACATGTCCATCTTCACTAAAGTAATATTCCTTGATATCAACATTTTTTTCCATTGTATAGAAAACCAACTTCTACAAATAGATTACTTTAATTTCTCTTGTTTTATAATTATTATTTATATAAAGCTATTCAAAACTAATATTGTGTAATAATCAGGAATACTTGTAGTAAGTCTGTATTCTAAATTTACACTACTTAATTTTTGATTTTGTTAATACAAAACAACAACCACTTATTTTTTTTATTGTTGTTACCTCTCAAAGTCTGACTCCGAAACATTACAGGACAGCAGTCATTACATGTATATAGCAGATACAAGTATTCTTCCTATGTATATGGAACAGCATTGTAGGCAACATGATATTCATCTTTTTTGAAGTTACTGATAACAGATTTTCATGCATTTTCCCATGACAACTTCTCAAGTTATGAATATGTTTTAAGTGTGTATATGTTTTATAAAATATGTGAATATGTTTTTTTTAAAAAAAAAGACAAAAAAAAGAGTGCTTGTGGCAAGAGCACTTTATTGCACTCCTTTCAATATGTCCTTTAAACAGCAGTTTTGGAAGGAATATTCAGTTCTTTCTTCAATTGTGCATAGTGATCACACTGCCATTTGTACATGAAATATTTCTTCTTTGTATGTTACCTCCTAACGTTAAGGATGCACAATTAAAATTGATTCTACATATTTTGTTAGCAGACAGACCCTGTATTGTGCACGGATTGAAGTTGACATTTCTTCCTAGAAAACATCAGGTGCAAGCCAGATGGACAAACATGTCTCTATGAAGAGATGTCCTACAAATAGACACGTTTCATAAAATCTGGTAGAGGTCGTTAAAAGGTGTACTTCCAACTTTAGAATAGAACAAAAGCCAAAACTCAATCTGGGTAACTAATGGTACAAGTGATCATCCCTTGTACCTTTATACCCTGCTCAAACATACGACCTGACCTCATCTGCCTTGGGTGACTTTGTGGACCTGACTGCTATGTCTACTTCAGATGAAATTCCATTTTAACTAAGTTTCCTTTCTTATAATGCTTCTTTTTAATTTCTACTTGTTCCTACTCACCTCCCACCGACTGCCACATTGTAGCTAGTTTATAGCATTCACAACTGGAGAATTGACAACCTATGCCTATTGATTGGTGACTATTTATCCTGTTTACTTTTTGAGGGCTGTGAATCATCAATCATACATGTATCTGGTGTTTTGCACTTTGACAATGTTAATGCATATGTCTTCCAATGCACTGTTTGTTCTAGCTGTGTCCTGCATGAACTTTATTGTGGAACATATACTACGACTATGCTTGCTCTTTTGTGCTCTATTCATAGCCAAGGGTTGTCCTATTCTATGCGAGAACTGGTTTCACAATCATTTGTATGTCTAACATTTCAATAAAGAAAAAAAATGGAAAAAGAAAATATGAATGCAGTTAAAGTTAACTACCAATGCAGTGTCTACTTTCATCTCTTGTTTTGTCTGTTGACATGTCATAAACTGTGTTTTCTTTTCATTTCTGGCCTTTGTCAATAAACTGTGCTTGCACACTAGGTTTTTGACATCATCCCAGAAGGAGAATTTTCTTTATAGCACATCCTAGACTGACAGCCAGAAACAGTTTTAGGTCATTAATAGAATGAAACCAGATGACTAAAATAACACACATTGAATAATTGAGTTTCATTTTTCCTTACAGCTTAAAGATATAGAATCATTTTTTCATACCCATGTATCAGACTTTCAGCTGTTGTATAACATCTTTTAGCAATTTAAAGACTTCAAGATCATTATCAAGTCGATAAACTTGCTAGACTATAACTTTTGGCTCACATAACATTGCAGGTCAACAAACATTATTTGTGTTATGGAGTTTATGTGATACAACGATGGGATTCTCAAATAAGACAATGAAAAGCTTTATGTTTTGTGTTCAAAGAAAATTAGCAAAATAAATGTATATCTGAAAATGTTACATTCGCTTTATATGGAACATAGGGTTCAATGTAATATTATTGGATAAAATGGTTTACTAATTTTGGATAAACTTTTTAAATTATTTTTTCAACATATGAAAGTATTACTTAAAAAGTAAAATAAATCATATGCAAAAATATATCAATATATCAAGAAATATTACACAATTCAAATATTTTTCATATTAAATCATTTTAAAAGTTTATCCAAAAATATTAAATCACATGTAGAGCTTATCCAATAATATTAAATCTGGGCCATATGCAGAAAACAAGAGATTGAAAAAAAAAAAGAATTAAGATGTGTAGGGAAATAAATTCTGAATGCCCTTGATATTCATTTCTTGAGTGCAGCAGTAGATTTAAATATTTTCTCTTTGTCACTTTTTTATTTTAGTTACTTTTCGGGTCTATTTACAGATGAATGAACAACGTAAAACCATTGATTCCATGTGGACCCATCCGGACAGCAATATATATATACATTGTTTACAGTAATGAATAATGTCCAGATTTCGCAATTATTGCTCTCAGCCAACCAGAATTGACTGTGGATTACAACTTAGAAGACAAAACATTTAAATTGTATACTGTCCTATTGCATGTATAATTGTGTATGGCAACTATGCACCATTGTTACTTGTATATATTTAACCCCTTCCCGACCTCTGATATACTGGGTACGTCCGACAAAAAAGTCTGTTAATGACCGCGGGGGGACTGTCTGAGCTGTCAAGCAGTCCCCCAGACAGCTAAAAAGTGTAAAAAAAAAAGAAAACAAATTTATATATTATACATATATTACATATGTATAATATATTATAAAATAATTAAAGCATTTTATAATATATTATACATATATAATGCATCATACTCATATATCTCAAAATACACTTATAATGTAATCATATATATGCATTAAATATGTATAGTATATTATAAAATCCTTTAATTATTTTATAATATATTATACATATATGAAATAAAAACATGTGTGTGTTATATACACACGTATGGGAAGGCGGAGCCTGGAGTTGTGGGAGGGGTTGCAACCGGCCTATATAAACTCACTACTTACCTACATACCTTGCTGACAACGCTTGGTCACTTCCGGTTCCGGTCCAGACGGCGGGAATCAACTACACCAGGTCATCAGCCTTCACAGCAGCAGGATCACCTTCCGTTAATCAGGCTCGGCGGTAGCAGATACCCTCGTTCACGGCGGGCTCGCCGACTGCACACGCCACCAAGAACTTCCGGAGCGCCGGGTCGCACTTCCGGGGTCAAGGGACCGGTAACCGCGAGTACGGGCATACGAACGCTCAAACTCACGAACTAAATACAACATTCGACACGTCTGGGCGAACAGTAATTACACGAATCCAACAGACGAGGGAAAAGGGAACACATACGAATAGGTCTTAAATTCCGCGAACGCTTTACATTCGGTTCTAAACACACGAATCCAACCAGGTCTAAACGCATGAATAGGGCTTCCATAACACACGAATGACAAACACGAATTACTATACGTTACAACGCTCTGTTTTTTTTTTTTTCTTTCTTTCTCCCCTTCCTACTCTCACAGTAACACTGCCACCTACAGGCGAATTAACGTATTGCACTCTATGTATGCAACAGTTTAAAACAAAGTATGATTTCTGTGTATATGTATTAAAGTATAACATAATAACTGGATAAGTCGGGTAACTTCATCACAAATACGGGCTAAGTCATTAAATATTTAAGGTATATCCACAATAATATGTTATTCACAATAATATGTTATTTAATAAAACGGTTAAGAGAATATTTGACAGAGCATATAAATAAACTAGTAGGCGGGCGTTTACGTTTATAGCGGTCTGTTCACAACTATAGGTAACTAAATAGACATAAATCACGTATAATTTCGGTGGTAGTAACAATTAAGGGGGAAGGGAAGGGTACCATTCTTTCATATATACGACATGTGGAAATAGGTACTAAGGTGGATACAATAAGGTGAATTGTATTATCATATCCTTGCAGGTGGGTCTGTTCTAATTTTCAACACAAGAACTACACAGCACAAGGGAGTGCCGGTAACATACGGTATGTTCATTAGGGAAATAAGGAGGCACTTGCGCAAGTCTGCTCGGTACTAGAACATAGTACTAACATTAGATATACTTCAAACCAATATGGGTATCTTATTACGTCTTACCCTCGTAGGTTAAAAGTCATCAAGACCAACGCTGGTCAAAACAAACTCGCCAGAGAAGTAGACCACACACTACTTCTGAGGAATTTAAATAATAAGATACACTTACGGTCCTGGTACAGGTAATAAAAAAAAAAAAATTATATTATTGGTTAGGGGAGGGGGACACCTATTCGGGTGGTTTACTTTTATTATTCTCATCTTAGGCCAAGCATACCTAGCACATACAGCTACAGACGTAACATAAAGACCTAATCATCAGGTACGTATTGATCTATAAGTCATACCTACGACACTATAATACACACTGGAAATAGTGGTGGAAGGAATATCTATATAAATGTTAAATATATATTCTATTTTCCACGAGATACTTCCTAATTATGCTCTTCACAAAGGTATTCACCTTCGGTTTAACTCATAGGTAAATTCACAATACTCAACCAAATATAAGTAGGACCTCACCAAGCATGCCGAGTTCACGGTCATAGGGTTAATAAGGCACCTTCCAGCCACAACGCTTCGGTGGCACAGTCATACGTCCAACGCATAGTTGAGCCCCTATACGGTCCAACGGCTATCAACAATACGTCAGCTACCTCGTTATCTACGACAACTTACTTATAAGTCACGTCAAACCCTTTGTCGTTTATATAGGATGTCTCACGCCTCCGACATAGGAGAAGACGTCTCCCTTCCCTGTACGCCAGCCAGACCACACACCCCTCCATCGGGCCCATCTATAGCCGAAAACCTAGATAGCCCGTGTTCCATGAGGTCATGGACAATTCCAAAAATCGCTGCAGAACTCAGACGTAGGGGTGTACCATATCCGGCCACGGCTAGGAAAGCAGAACTATATAGGATCATGATGACAACCAACGACACCCCGCAACCAGGGACCAGCTCACAAGGAAATATGAACGAGACCATAGCAGGCCTGCAAGCCACCATGACATCTATCCTGGCGTCTATTAGTAACATCAGCCAGAGAATGGACAGGCTAGAAGCTCCTGAGCCAATTATCGTGGCACCTGATATCAGTCTTACACCTGAGATTGAACACATAGCCGCACAGGGTAATGTGACAGGAGCTCCAATCTCACAAAACCTTACTACTCACATTGTCACGCCAGCACACTTGGTACCTCCTAACATTAGGAAAGATATTTTAGAGGGGAAAGACGTCAACCTCATTTCCCTACTGATAGCGTCCCAAGACGTAGTAGACAATAAGACCTATAATTATGGGGACTTGTCAGTAGTGATGAAAGCTAGAGACCCCAGACTAAGTAAAAATTAACCATACCAGAGTTCGTCTTGGCTTTTGGCATATATAGAGACGTTGTATGCACCACTTTTCCCCATCGTAGAGAAGAACTTGATTTGTATTTGCACAAATTGGTAGACCTGGGACACAAGTACGGTGGCCATACGTTCTTTGATTACCACAAATCATTTTCGGCAAAAGCAGCGGCAGCTTTGGTACAGTTCAACATAAGAACCGATTGGAGGCACTTAGATACCGAACTTTTCTGCCGCCATTTTGCCGGCCTTATACCCCCTTCTTGCGCAATTTGTTCATCAAACACCCACACTACCAATTTGTGCCCAAATGAACCAAGTCTTCCTACTACCAGCTACGCAGTCCCTAGCACCAGTAGCATCGAACAGAGGACATTTAAAGACAAATTAGGTAGGCCAATAGTTTTCCTGGGGAAGGCGCAGATTTGTAACAACTTTAACGCAGGCGGTTGCAGCTTCAGCGCTTGCAGGTTGTTACATGTCTGCACCTTCTGCCATAGAGCCCATGCTAAGACGATGTGTCCTAACCGACTGTTCCCCAAGAAATGACTGACGGAAGTCAATATCGACACACTAGCCTTTTACCTCAGTTCACACCCATCCAGGGACTTAGTACAATTTCTTATCACTGGTTTCACAGAGGGGTTTCACACGGGGTTGGTGGCACTACCATCAGGAACGATTGAGTGCAGGAATTTACAATCTGCCACTACTGACCCAGCAACAGTAGACATCCTGTTGCAAACTGAAGTAGGGAATGGTTTCATGTTAGGGCCATTCACACGGCCACCATTCACTTGTTGGAGAACCAGTCCGATAGGAATTGCATGGGGCAAATACAACAATAAAGCACGATTAATCATTGATTTGTCAGCCCCTCATTCCAGCACCACACCAAGCCTAAATTCACTTATACCATCGCCGGAGTTCTCTTTACAGTATGCCACAGTAGATAATGCCATACAGGCCATTCTGGAAGCAGGAGTAGCAGCTTGGCTCGGGAAAACCGATATTTCAAATGCTTTCAAGCTGCTTCCTTTACACCCCTCTCTATGGCATCTACATGGGGTAAGGTGGAAAGGTTTATACTACTTTGCCAACCGACTGACATTTGGGGCCAAAAGTAGCCCCAAATTGTTTGATATTTTTGCTGAGACGCTGTGTTGGCTACTGTTAAATATCTGCTGTTGCCCAGTGGTCATACACTATCTGGACGACTTTCTAACAGTAGAGAAACCTGACACAATACCACACAGCATCAACAAGACAGTCGCATTATTTAAAACTTTAGGGGTACCAGTGGCCGAGAACAAAACAATGGGCCCCACCACCAAACTAACCTTCCTAGGTATCGAACTAGACTCAACTACCATGAAAGCTAGCCTGCCAGCGGACAAAGTTCAGAGAATCCGGGTAGAGGTTGAGTCATTCCTGGACAAAGGTGTAACGTCTAGGAGGGATCTTCAATCACTCCTGGGTTCAATGAACTTCGCCATGAGAGTTATACCACAGGGACGAGCCTTCATATCACGCCTACTTAGTTTGTTACCCAACTTACCCAACGACGACAGCAGGGTTACTCTGGACATTCAGGCTAGGGCAGACCTGACTATGTGGTACCATTTCCTCTCAGAATGGAATGGGAGAAACTTGTTTATACCACCATTGACATTAAACTCCCCGGTCTTATGGACGGATGCGGCAGGTCACGCAGGTTTTGCAGCCATTTTCGAAAACAGGTGGTTCAGGGACGCGTGGCCTAGCGAAGCATTAGGTTTACCTGCGTTCACAAAAACGTCGGCACTGTTTGAGATCTACCCCATAGTGGCAGCAGCTAAAGTCTGGGGCCACTAATGGGGAGGGAAAGCTGTCAAATGCTACACTGATAACATGGCAGCTTGCGAGATTCTGAACAAAGGCAGGTCTTCTTCACTAACAATTATGAGCCTGGTCAGGAGACTCACATGGTTGGCAGCTACACAAAATTTTTTCCTGACTTGCATACATGTGCCAGGTCACCTCAACTCAGCAGCTGATGCACTATCCCGTTCAAAATTACAGGTTTTCAGACAGCTACACCCAACAGCAGAAGAACAGCCAAACAAGGCTCCGCAGTTCAAAGACCTCATCCTGGACTAAAACTACTCATGGCACACGGGAGAGCACTAGCAGAGGCCTCACTTTCACCAAACACTAGACGCACTTACAATCGAGCCTTAATATTGTTCAATAAATTTGTGACAGAATACCTTATCATGAATCCTTATAGGTTAGATACTATGGTGGCATTTACCTCTTTTTGCCATCTCAACTTAAAACTGGCACACAATACCATAAAACTCTATTTAACTGGAGTACAACATCACGTAAGCAACACATATCCCAGCATAAAAAACTTCCTGTCAGCACACCCCATTAAAAACATGCTAAAAGGCATCCAACGCCTAGAAAACCCAAAACCTACTACACGACTACCAATCGATGCTGAGAAATTCAGGGCATTGTCTGACATGTTAGATACTAAACCTTTCGATAATCCCACTAATAACACACTCAAGACAGCCATATACCTGGCATTTTATGGGTTTATGCGGCCCAACGAGCTCACTTTAAGTAACATCAACAATAAGGGGAATATGCTGTGTGTATCAGACTTAAACAAAATAGGTGATCACTACACCTTGTCAGTAAAACATTCAAAAACCAATCAAATGGGTCCGCCACTCGACATTCAATTTTACCCGACCGGCAATCATTGGTGTCCCGTACTACTATTTGACAAATACATGGCCGGTATGGTTAGTCAACCCAAACAAGCTCCTCTGCTCGCAATACACAGTCAACCCCTGACGACCTCGAAATTCATTAAATACGTGAGATTACTATTCACAAGAATTGGGTACGATCCCGCGGCATATACAGGCCACTCCTTTCGCATCGGGGCTGCTACATCAGCCTCCAGTCAAAACATACCAGTTCACATCATTAAAAAGCTAGGACGTTGGAAATCTTCGGCGTACCATCGTTACATACCTCAACCTGAGAAAGAGTTGAGACAAGCTTTTAAACAATTGGCTAAATAAGTGCGGATAATAATGTGCCTGTATACGTATTAAAGTGTGAAATGATATTTCTCTTTTTGCCCTCTTTATTTACAGGCCAACCCGTACGTCGGTTTCGGCACACCACAACCGACTTAGTATATTTTACTGTTGTTTAGAGGTTTTAGGTCCTCATAAATACGGCCTTCTTCCCTGACCACAAATGGGAAGGCGGAGCCTGGAGTTGTGGGAGGGGTTGCAACCGGCCTATATAAACTCACTACTTACCTCCATACCTTGCTGACAACGCTTGGTCACTTCCGGTTGCCCCACCCACCACACCACAAAAGAATCAATTAGTTGGTTGGCCCTCTTTATTTACAGGCCAACCCGTACGTCGGTTTCGGCACACCACAACCGACTTAGTATATTTTACTGTTGTTTAGAGGTTTTAGGTCCGCATAAATACGGCCTTCTTCCCTGACCACAAATATATATAGACATACATATATATATATATATATATATATATATATATATATTTGTAGTTGGGGACATAAGCCGTAATAATGTATACAATAATATATAGTTAGAAGTAAGCACCAGTTGGATGTGGTATGCCGGAACCGACGTATGGGTTTGGCCAGTAATAATAGAGTAAATCTATACTGTATAAAATACTTGTATAGATTAAAGGGGTAGCACAAAAAACATAAAACATACAACCTGTAAATAATACAAAACAGTCCTTCACAGGATCTAGAATATAAGAAAAAAATCACATAATAGTGAAGCATGTACGAAAATATATAATTCACTCCCGAAGGTAGAGAACTTACAAGACCATACTGTGGATCTGCGCTTATCTCCCTTCCATAGGGTATATAAATAGCGATTCTTCTCTCAAAGGACTTGTATATGTAGACCAAAGATGTAAATGCAGGACACTCAATCCTGCAAAGAAAGGGGCAGAGGACCTGAAACCATTGCCTGCAGGAACCAACTGAAACAAAAGGATTAATGGCAAAGGCTAGACAAGCTGACATTTCAATAATCAGATTAGTGCTGGTTTCAAATTGATTAGTGTCTAGAATGTCTGAAAGTGCCCGTAATTTAGGCCCGTCAATAGAAAGTCTGGTAGTGGTTGTGGGTTTGTCCAAGCATTGTATTCCCTTCAACGGGATAGGTAGACATGAAAGGATTCACGTTAGGATAGGCACTTAGGATGTGATGTTGTATTTCTGTGAGGTCTAGTTTTATGGTGTTTAATGATAATTTTAAGCTAAGGTGGCAAAAGGAGAAAAACGCCACTATAGAATAGAGGGAGTGAGTGTTGATAATCTAGTAATCTGAATTTAGAGTAGAGAGTGAATGTTCTATTATAAGCCTGTGATGTATTGGTAGAGAGGGCCGAGCTAGCCAGATAGAGGCACTCTAGTCCAAGATTAGGTCTTGATTTTAGGGAGTGCTGACTGGACAGATGTTGGCTGGGCTCTGAAGAAAACCTGCAAATTAGAACAAGACAACGCGTCAGTGACTGTATTGATGCAGCCTGGAATGTGTATACAAGTAATGTGAAATTGCAGTGTAGCCGCTAACCATGTCAGTCGTCGAATTAGTCTCATGATGGGAAGTGATGAGGATCTGCCCTTGTTTATAATGTCACATGATGCTTTATTGTCAAAGAAGCATTTTACTGCTTTCCCTTGACATAGGTACCCCCATGCTTTGGTGGCTTCCCCTATTGGCTTAAATTTCAAATAGGCCAGATGTTGTGTGGAATGAGGGTAGTCCACGGGTCTTGACCGGCCAAGAATCTCTTAACCAGGAGTCGCCAAAACTAGCTGCAAACACTGTATGAGCTACAGCATCAGTCCATATGACTGGGGAAGATTCAGAGATGGGTGGAAGGAACATCTCTTTTCCATTCCATTGTGAAAGAAATCTAATCGTAGGTCAACCTTGGCATGTGTATTTATGGTTACCGTACTTTTTTCAGTATTGAGAAGAGGAAGAAGGCACATCAATCTGGAAATAAAGGCACGGCCCTGTGGAATAAATCTCATGGTAAAGTTCAGTGTGCCCAGTAAGGATTGTAGGTCCGCTCTGGTACACGTGTCCTTAGCTAGAAAAACTTCCACCGACTTTCCGATGTGCCGTACCTTCTCCATAGGTAAACTGGCTTGTAATGATATTGTGTCTAGGTGAATACCCAGGAAAGTTAGGTTAGTTGTAGGGCCCACAGTTTTTTCCTGAGATAGTTGAACCTCTGTAGCTGACAATAGAGCAATTGTTTTGAAAAACTGATGGGAGAGTTGACAGAGGAGATTCTATAGTAAGAAAGTCATCTAGCTAATGTATGACTGATGGAAATTTGGCAATGTTGAAGAGTAGCCAACATAATGTGTCAGCAAATATGTCAAATAATTTAGGACTCTTTTTAGCCCAAAAGTCAAACGTGTTTTGCGAAGTAGTAGTTGTGCTTCCAACGTATACCATGCACATGCCACAGGGATGTATGGGTAGGACCTTGAATGCGTTGGAAGCGTAAATTTTTCCTAACCCGGCTCCTACACCTGCCCTTAGTATGACATGAATAGCATCATCCACTGTGGCATATTGCAGAGGTAATTAATGCGTTGATGCTAGTGGTAGACAACAAATGTGGAGCTGATAAATCGTAAATTAGCCTCTTTTATTGTTGAATTTCACAGTGGTTATACTTATGGGATTGGTACGCCAGCTGGAAAAGGGGGGTCTTGAGAATAGGCCTATTATGAACCCATTGTTCAATTCTTTCATGAGCAGTACCTCTGTGCTGACGGGGTCAAGGAGGGCAGACTGTAAGTTAGGACATATGTGAATACCAGTGGGGAGTGAGACAAGGCCACTGTAAAAATCATCGGTGAACCCATTAACCCGGAAGTCGACTAAGTGATGAGAAGGGTGTGCCTGGAGGAACTATGCCAGGTTGTCAATGCAGACTTCGGTTAGTCATTGTTTTGGGTACAGACGATTAGGTCACATAGTTTTTGTGTGTGCCCTGAAACAAATTGAGCAGAGATGCAACAATCTGCACGAGCTAAATCCACAACTGCCAGAATTTAAATTGTTGCATATTTGAGCTTTCCCTAGGTATACTGTGGGTCCCAATTTGTCTTTTAGGCCTCTGTGTTCTGCAGTGGAAGAACTGAAGGAAGCACGACTAGTGGTAGGAAGGCTTGGATCCACTGAGCACAAGCTGGTGGAGTGTGAGATGGAAGCACATAAGGCACAAGATGGTGGTTTATGACTGTCAAAATGGCGAGAGAACAATTCTATATCGAGTATACTCCAGTCAGTGTGGTTATTAAATTGAGCAAGAGATGCCACTGCTTTTGCTGAAAAAGATTTATGAAACCACCGTACTTGTTCCCTAGGTCCAGCAACTTATGCATGTACAAATCCAACTCTTCCCTACGATGAGGGGAAGTGGAGCAGATTACATCACGATAAAGATCAAAGGCAAGGACAAATTCAGGATTGTAAATTTTCGGCTGAGTCTGGGGCTCTGGCTTTCAAAACAACTGAAAGATCACCATAGCAGTATGCCTTGCTCTCAACTTAGTCTTGAGTTTATGTCCTTGCCTTCCAGGATGTCTTTGCGAATGGTCAGGGGCATGAAGTGGGCGGGCGTGATGATGTGAGTGGAAGTGCTCTTTATTGGATTCATGTTGGTGTCATTACCATGAGAGGGAGCCAGAGTAGGGGTCTCTATGGATAGGACAACTGTCGATGGCTGAGGAGATTCCAATTTCTCGAGCCTAAACTGTATTAATAGAGGCAAGAAGGGACGACATTAAACCCTTGATTTCTGTATAGTTGTCGGGTTGAAGGACAACTCCCGGCTGGGGAGTACAGGTATTGGTGATAAATAGTTTATAGAGTTTGGATTTGCGAGCTGTAGCTGTAATTCTGCCACAAGCCTAGGGATAGTCCAGGACCATTGGGAATATGGGCTGGATGATTCTAGATTCTCAGTAGGGGTGCTTGGATCGGAAAGGTTGAAAGACCTGGCTGGGGTTTCGGGTTTAGCGAGTTCCTTGTCTTGTTCTGAGATTTGAAACATACTAAGAACGTAAACAAGGATAAAGATGAGGACTTTAGTTGTGAGCTAGTGCCTGTGTCAAATGGCTCTAGCTAAGCCTAAGGCGAAAAGGTACTGCCTACAAGGAAGGTGAAGCCCTTCTGGTGCCAAGTGGCGAGAGAGAGGCTCTATCTATGAGGAGGGCCGAGTGGACGTGGTGGGAATCTTGGCCTCTCGGTGACTGTAACAAGACTACTTTATATGTCAGATATTTATACATTGATACTAACATATTACCAATATTAACGATATCCTAACAACAGAAATCATAATATAAATAAAATACGCCTTATTTAAACAAGAGAATACAGGTAAATATAATAGTTCATAAAAGGTAGTATTTTTAAACACTGACATTATGTACTTTGGTTGCTAAGGGTCGTAGGTGAGCAATCACGGGTGTTGTGTTTTCCTGCTTAGAGTGACTTGTACATATGAAACTGTCGAACGGCTGGCTTGCCGAACAGCGTACAAAACGTATCACGAAAAAAGTACACATGTGTTGTACGAATGGTCCCGAATGAACAAATTGGTATGAGTAAAATGTATTGTACTGATACGATCATCAGTGAAATGGCAGTTTATGTGTGAAAAATGCAAAAACAAATATATACGCTAATTTTGGCCAGGGCTTGTCACTAGGTGACTACTAAAAAAGACTGGGCATACCCCATTTTTAATATAGTGTATTGTCTATGTTTACAAATGGTATGCCATGATGGGGTTAATTTTCATTCCTGGGTTGCCATACGGTCTCAAAAACAACATAGGCCCAGCAAACCACACCGTGACATCTACTTTTAAAAAATATATGGTTTGATGGGGGTGAATTATATTGACCGGCTTCACAAATTTTCCAAATAGGACATGGGTGCATGATGACCAGCTGTGAAAATTCCAAGTTGGAAAACTGTAATGCACACTCTCCAAATAAGGTCTTTTAGCTCCCAGAGAACCCGACACACCTGTACATGAGTGGAATCACTGTACTCAGGAGATGTTGCTGAACACATATTGGGATGTTCTTTGGCAGCAACCCTAAAGTTCTCAGTACATGTTTTCTTAAATTGCTATGTGTGTCAAAAAAAATTCACCAATTATTTTTTTCTTTTTTTACATTTGGCATAGATGGGTGGTAAAATGGTTGCATGAAAAGAGTCAAATACCCCAAGTTTAATACTTTGGGTTGTCTCCTTTTAAAAAACATATACATGTGAAGGGTTATTCAGGGATTCCTGACAGATATCAGTGTTACAATGTAACTTTCGTTAATTTTGAAAAAAAAAAATTGTTTGGAAATAGCAAAGTGCTACTTGTACTTATTGCCCTATAATTTGCAAATAAAAAGCTGAGAACATGTTAACATTGGGTATTTCTAAACTCAGGACAAAATGTAGAAACTATTTAGCATGCGTGTTTTTTTGGCAATTGTAGATGCGTTACAGATTTTAGGGGTCAAAGTTCAAAAAAGTGTGTTTTTGTGCATTTTTTAAATCATATTTTATAATTTTGTTTATGGTAAATTATATGATTTGATGAAATTAATGGTATTTTTTGAAAGACCATTTAATGGCGAGAAAAACGGTGTATAAGATGTGTGGGTACAGTAAATGAGTAAGAGGAAAATTACAGCTAAATACAAACACATAATTTAAAAACAGCCCTGTTCCCAAATGGTAAGAAAATGTAAAAATGGTCTGGTCACTAAGCGGTTAATAGAGAACTATTAGGATTTCTAATTTCATGTTTGTTTATTTATTCCTATATTTAATAAAAATTAATTTGTGAAGTGTGAAATATAAAATTAACAGAGTTATTCACCAAAGTGAGAATTCAAAGTGAATACAAAGTGAATTTGAAATTCAAGGTAAAAATAGCCGAACTGGAAAATTTCTCTAAGTCAGCTATTCATCCAATATGGTAACGTTGGCCTAAAATTTTAAATTCACTTTGAATTCTCACTTTAGTGAATAATCCTGTAAGTGTAGAAATCCAAATCTCTTTACCCAGCAACTGGATTTCTCCATCTAAGCCCTCTGTCAATCATTGTCCTTAAATCTGCCCTTTTGCACATAAATAAGAAAAAGGAATCCAAGCACTCCGAGAAGGGCTAAATGCAGACTTTAATAGAAATTATCCAAACAAGATTATGATTTATCAAAGGCCACATTGAGCAGCCGAAACATTATCTTGTGTGGTTGATTCCCATTCAAGTCTGCATTTAACCTTATTTGGAGTGTTCTGATGTCCTTTTCTTATTTGCATGCTATAAAGGAGACTGGCCATCTCAGATCCATTATTTCACCAGTGAGATAGCATTTGGATTGAATTGAAGGAAGTTCTGGATTCATGGAATACTGTCCTTTCCACTTAGCAGTAAGCACAGAGAAAGCATATAGAGAAATCAAAACAACTTTTCTATTTCTCCGGGCTTTGCCTTGTCTGAATTGAATTATGATTCAACCTATTGTTCCTGTAAGTTTTCTTGTAATTGTCCTATTTATAGTTACATCCCCCCTCTCATAATATTATAAATTTACAGAATCTGTTGGTGCTATATAAATGGTAATAATAATAATAATAATAATAATAATAATAATAATAATAATGCCATTTGCTAAATCTTTAATATAAATTTTAAAATAAAACTGAGCATCTCAAATGGTTAACACAAGAAATAGGTGATTTTCAATGTTTTTTTTCAATCCCATCAAGAGATGTGTCAGTTTTCCATTTAACAAAAATAACTTGGCCTTTAATGGGGTTTATGCAAGTAAAACACTTTTAGAATGAATAACAGCTAGTGTTCATTATTACACAAGCTCTATATTGATGCTTAGAGGTTATCAAAATATGAAAACTTGACGATAAATCAAAGAAATATCATAGATAACTCAAAAATCATAGAAATATTTAATTTAGCTAGTCTAGCATGCTTATCTTAGAAGGGCCCCTTGTTACTGTATGCTTTATATAGTATTAATGTGACTGCAGGGATAATCTATAAATAGAAGTACTTAAAGCTGATGTTGGCACTCCTGTCTGCATAATATAGAGACATTCTAATGGAACATTAGTTAAAACATACTGCCCTTAGTAAATATATAAAACTACAGTTGAAAGTGAAAGTTCGTAGCAAGGGAGACACTAACAGTAATTATTATTATTATATTTATATAGTGCTAACAAATTTCATAGCGCTTTACAATGGGTGGGCTAACAAACATGTAATTGTAACCAGACAAGTTTGATGCACAGAAACAGAGGGGTTGAGGGACCTACTCAATGAGATTACATGCTAGAGGGAGTAGGGTAAAGTGACACAAAAGGTAAGGGAAGTATTAGGGAAGTAGATTGGTAGAATAGTATTCAATGCAGACTTAGTGTGGGGTTTTGGAGCCATTAACAGTTTATTTGGCATGCTTTTGTGAAAAAGTGAGTTTTAATGATTTTTTTGAAGGAGTGGAGACTAGGTGAGCATCTAAGGTTCCAGAGTGCAGCCCTAGAGAAGTCTTGAAGGCGAGCATCAGAGGTGGGAGTACAAACAGAGAATAGACTTCATCAGAGCATAGGGGCCTAGACACGATATATTTGTGTATTAGGGAAGATAGGTGGAAGAAGCATTATGTAGAGATTTGAATGCAAGAACCAGAATTTTATATTGAGCACTATATCTTACGGCAAGCCAATGTAGGGACTGATAGAGGGGTGAGGCGTCAGAGGTGCGGGCGGACAGGAAGATGAGCCTCGCTGCCGCATTCATTATAGACTGCAGTGGGGCAAGTTGGAAAAATGTAAGACCACTGATAAGAGGATTGCTGTAGTCAAGGTGAGAGAGGATAGTGGCATGGATCAGAACCTTAGCCGCATCTGCGCGCAAAGTTTTTAAGATGTAAGCGTCAGGATTTGGCAATCTACTGCACATGAGGGGTGAAGGAGAGGTCGGAGTTATAGAGAACACCTAGGCAGCGAGCCTGCGTAGTGGAGCTGATGGTAGCACCATTAACTAGGAGGACAGAAATGGGGGTAGCAACACTTGAGGGAAGAAAGACCAGAAGTTTTGTTTTGGACAAACACGAAAAGCTAAAAACAAATGGATATGGGTGGATTGGCGCTATTGAATTGTGAGAGATGCAGCAACCCTAGTGTGTATAATCACTCAGAAGACACTACATAAAGTGCAAAAACAAGTACAAAGTACAGGATGCGCAATTAAAAATACCACCACACAATGTGATATACTTATATCAAGGAGGACATTTTGCCTCTGGTTATCTGTAAAATTTAAAACTGTACATAGTGTAATACTGTATATATACAGACATTTAAGTAAACAGAGGTAATGGGTCACTCACTCTTCCCAGAGCCACATATAGCAGGCTCTGGCTGTGATGGGTTATCAGCAGATAAAGTTGCTGAACTTAATCCTGGAATTCTGTTACTCCCAAATATTCAGGAAACTTGAAGGTTTTTCTCAAATGGATTTACTTCAATAAAGTACAGAAAACAGGATATAGCAGCAGACAAATAATTAAAAATGTCCAAAGTAAAAGCACAACGCCTTTCAACCATGTAGGTCTTCCTCAGGTGCATAGTTCCTCATTCCCTGTGTTTATTTAAATAATAGTCGGGTGGTGTTGAATTTTGGCTCCATTTTCACAGTATTCGACCACTTCCGGTTTCGGGTCACTTCTGGTTTCAGGTCACTTCCGGTTTCAAGTCACGTCCGGGTTCAATATGGTTCTTGAAGATCCTTTTAAGAACTATATTGAATCTGGTTTTAGGTCACTTGCGGTTTCAAGTTACTTCTGGGTTCAACCTTAAAGAGAGGTGCCATGATGTCTAGTTGAGAGGAGAGGGTGCAATTGTAGAAGGAGATTGCAGAGCTAGGGCAGGTGAGGTTTAAGATAAGTAAAAGGAGAGTTTGGAGCTTAGTGGAGAAGTGCTCTAGGTCAAGACATTGGAGTTTTCTGTGATATTGATGTGCCGAGGGTGGTGTCAGTTGGGTCCTGAGTATGCTGATGTCAAAAGTCAGCAGATGGTGATCAGATAGAGGAAAAGGAATATTGGAGAGATCAATCAACACATTGGGTGGCAAATGTGATGAGACTGAAAACCAATTTTTTTTATTTTTGTTTACTTGTCAACAAACAATGCAGCGGATATAATACAAACAATATTTACAAAAATTGATAAACATATTTCCAGAAATATAACTGTCAAGAAAATAATCTAGTAACTGATAATGGTAATAGTTTGCAAGCTTATCTGGGCAGTTCACTCTTTGCTTACTGTTCCCATGTATGAAACATGTTGTTAGAATTTTTCGTCTTGCTTTACCAATTGTATAACCCACCTATATATGTTGCTACCATATAAATTCAATGTAATCGAACAGTAGTTTTTCCTTTGAAATCAATGGATATAATGAAAAAATAAATAAAACCTGGCATAGACTGAAAATAAGAAAAATAAAAACAGTATAATCTGTCGCAATTAAATTCTTGTAGAGTGACTTTAGTGAATATAGATGACCTAAAAGTGCAAGTCCCTGCAATTAATATGGGAACTTATGAATCACCGTATTTATAAATAACCTCCATCCTACAGGCTACTGTTTCACTAGCCTTACTCTGCTGCACATGGTGTTTTGGAAAAAGAGATATAATGGACTATCTAATGGATAATGTAATTGTTGCTGAAAGCATGCATTACTATATACAGTAATTTCATATCAAAATATTTTTTGGAGAATCTAGTCCTTTGTTTTCTATGATTTAATGTTTAATCTCTTCATGATGGATGATATCCCAGGACCATAATGATATATCAAGATTTAGAACACACTAAAATAATTTTTAATAAATGTGTTATTTCAGGTACGCAAACATGTGTTTCACAACCCAGTCATCATGGACCACCAACAGTTCAGGTTTTGTCAGTATCTCTATTGAAATAAAACAGGGAAATACATAAATCCTGGAGAACTGGGTTAGGGAACACTGGCCTACATGACGTGGGATTGTTTCTTTTTGCAATGATACTGCTATTGTGGAAACTTGCTGAAGAATGTTTATAAAGGTAAGAGGAGAAATATAATGCGGAATTGCAAATATCAAAAATTACTTTGAAAAAAATTACATAAGATCGATGCTATTGTATCATTTAATAATTGTTATTTTATTGTTTATTTTAAAATTATAATTATAATATGCACTAATACGGAGTTCACAGTTGTTCAGTATGTAGTATTATGTGGGTACCAGCTTTCACTACAAAAATACATAAATCTACATTTTTTTCATGGGAAATGATTTTATATTTTTCTCTAATAGTATGCCTATTTTGCCCCACTATATAGAAAATGCAAACATTTTATTTTAACCAATCCAGATTGATATAGTTATCCAGAAAACGTGACATAAGGATTCTAACTCACACTTAAATTGAACAACTATATTGTCACAATTGTGAAAAACCAACAAAGTGAAGTCTGTTTCTGAAAACTCATAGCATATCTATTGAAATGTCCATTTTTAGGCTGTCAGTTATCTCTAGGTATTTAAAGGGAAACTGACACTTCCAAGAATCCCTAAGATTATGTTTACTTATCCCCATATCTAACATATATGCACTTGTTAGGTATGAAGTATAACACTGAATGTGTAAATCCACAGCTCGTTATCCTTCAACTGTGTGCCTCCGTCTTAGTTCCCAGTCAGTTATTGCTATAAGCTCTGTCCTTAGCACCAGGCAGTCAGTGTAGAAAAAACATACAGAGAGGACATTAAACAATATTTATATTTCTCTTCATTATTTGTAATGTTTGTCTGGCTTTGCCCTGTCTGAACTGGATTTGGATTGTGATGTGATTTGCTGATTATTTTAATATAATTTTAAAAGAAAGCATGGTATCTCATAAGTTATAGGTGAATTTAAATATTTTATTTAATGGTGTAAATTAAAGAGAAATTATCGTTTCCATTATTCAGTTTTGCTGTTGAGTCTGAATATATTCTCCCATTTCCAAATATAATGGTAGATTTTTCTAAAATAAAATTAATTAAAATGTTTAATATTGTTTTACTATTTATTAGTTGGGATTTCCACATGGTATTAATTCACCCAGGCAACAGCTTATAACAAGATTTTTATCTCAACATCACTGGTTTTCAGGGTACAATGAGACCACTTTTGCACTGAAAATAAAGGTGGTGAACATGGCCCCTTTGCACAAAATTACATTTTACATGCCAGCCAGAATTTTCATCACAAGAATATCAGCACCATTATACCAGTTTAATCCTCAATGTGAAAGGACATATTTCAGATATACTGGGTTATTTACTAAATTGAGAATTGTCTGAAATTCATGGCTAATTCAAAGTGAATTTCAAATTTAAGGCCAAAGTAGCCGAATTTGAACCATGACTGAATTTCTTTTCCAGCTAATTTATTTTGGCCTTAAATGTGAAATTCACTGTGAATTTACTATGAATTTCAGGCTATTCACTCTTTAGTAAATAAGTCTGTACAAGATATTGGGTGTATATTGATTTTCATCAGTAACATGTTAAAGTTTATTGACTTTGTCAAGGTAATAATTGGCACAAGTAAATCTACTTTTTATGCATACTATATTTTATTTTATCATCCAAATATATATCATAAAATAGCTTCACAAGGGGGGCGGGGCCTGACTGCCAAGATGGCCAGACGTGTTCCAGCTCAGCTCCTGCACCACAGGGCTGAATACAAGCATTTCAAGCCCATAACTCCTCATAAAACAGCATGGCCTCAGCCTCATCTTGCCGCTGAGCAGTCTAGGGGCACAAATATACAAGCAGCACACGGATCCAGCGCGAATTCCGCCCGTCTGGCTGCAAGGCCTAGCAAGAATGACGGCCTGAAGGTTGGAGGAGGCGGCCGATCCTCTGACCCGGACCGCATACTGCACCATGACAAGCTTGAAGCCCCGTCACCCCCCCTCTGGACCGGCGGGGCATATCCGGGTCCTCACTGGGGGAAACCTCCTCGCTGCACCGCTCAGATCTCCCAAACTGGGGGACAGCACGAGGAGCCAAAGATGGCCACCGAGCTCCAGACAGCGCATAACATGGAGGTGGCAGGCATCCAGAACTGGCGGGAAAATTTCGAAGCCAGGTTTGATCGCCTTTGCCAAGGGTTCTGGCACCGCATCGCTACCTGCAACTCACATGGGCTGCAGACCCAACACAACGGAGAGCCAAACCACGTCTCCTATTCTGGGCTGGGAGCCCACACGGAGGCAAAGCCAACCAGCCGCCCAGATACCTGGAGGGTCATCCCACAGGCCCACGACCCTGCAGAAAAGCAACGGAGGGTCCCTGGACATGCGGCATGGGCTCCCCATACGGCCCGGGCTCAGGAGAGTGGAAGACACCGGCGTCTCGTGCCTACCGCTGCTCGCCGAAAGAGAGCCCGGCCCGGTACACAACACCCCTTGCGGGGAAACAACGCTGACCGGCCGGTCGGAAAGCAAGCTCATCTCCTCCGATGGCGCAGAATTCTCACTCACCTGCCGCTCCGATTGAGCCCTGCACATCACCAACCACAGAGGCTGAGAAACGCCAGGCGCACGCGGCCACTCCAGACCGAGCTGAAGTATGGGAATCCTCAAGTTCGTAGGGAGGAGAAGCTAACTTGTCCCAGACCATGGAAGGGTGAGCATGCCCTAACTCGACACGATCAAGTAGCGATCCCCAGCGGACTACCCTTTGCCTATGCAACCCTTTATGCCAAGAACCCATGCTTCCCCACCTTGGGTGTAGGCTGACTGTCAGAAAATAGCCAGGACACTCATACAGACTCTCACTTTCATGCGAGTGCACCTTGCATAGCTGTATGAGAGCTTAAAGGCAACTTGTACTCCTGCTACTTATGTCTACTTCCATCGGTGCAACCCACATTCTAAAGCAATCTATTACCCAGTGGTACTACTCACGCCTTATTATCCATGTCTGATATGCAATTACTCTACCAAACTCACATCTAACTGTGTTTTCTTAGCCAAAAGCGATACCAGAGTAAATGTACTGCTTCATTAGAAGACATGTTACTGTTTATTACATGCTGAGCTCTAGATCAGTGACCTTAACCTGTTTCTCTTTATTATTATCTGTTATTTCATTAAGCACAATGTCAGCTAGTCTAGCCTGTTTAATGTCATACATTACTGTTGAAAACCCACTGACTTAGGCAAATATGTCCTGTTTAGAGCGACAGATCAATAGTATTGCAGCGACTGACAATAGTATAGCAGCGACAGATCATGGCATTGAAGCGACTGATAATGGTGTTGACGCGACTATAAACAGTATTGAAGTGACTGCCAATAGTATCAAAGTATAAGCTCGTGACATTGACACCACACCGATGTTGTAAAATTTTGCTAACCCAAGCACAATAACACTCAACGTAATCTAACTGAATTTTCCTACTAAGCAGTTTTCACTGTATTTTAGTTACTCCTACCTTATCGATTTAACTATTCAGTCAAGCATGTTTAAAAACATAAAACTGTGCAAATTTTTATGCCACTGTTAAACTGTTGTGAATCTCGAAATACGCTGTTGTGGCGTCCGTTGATACCCTGTACTCACCTGCACAACAAAAATAAAGAATACAAAAAAAAAATAGCTTCACAAGATATTTTGTTAACTAACCATAACACATTCCATTTACAATCTAATAGCTTAGTATAAATTACTTGGATAGGAAATAGCACATTGATACTTGTATATAAAATAGCAAATTGATAACGTTCAAATGTATGTAAATATAAAGGAATTGAATTGTTATGCATTGTCCAAAAAGCACTTACTTTTCGTGACAATTTGTGGGAAGAGATAACATATAAATAACTGTCCAGTTAGAATCAATATTGTGATCTAACTTCTGCTATGTGCTTTTAGACAATTGTAATATAGTTGAAATTCATGACATGGTTAGTGACCAGAAAATTGACAGATGAGGATAAACTAATGGAAGCTCTTAGTTTGCTGTATAGTCCTACAACAATAATGATAAAATTGTCAATGCTTCATGACCTTCCTAAATATTTTTGGACTTCTATAAATCTTTAGATAATTATTTTACTGCTGAGAATATAGAATGAGCATGATCTAAGGGCACAGTTCCAACAAACAAATGAAATAGACATGTGCAATTCATTTTTTGGATGCTAACGAATGTGCGAAGTGGCGAAGTTCGGAAGTGCCGAAGTGCTTCGGATTTTTGAAAAGTGGCAAAACAAGAGAGAGGGAGGGAAAATTACGTGAATAATGACAGGAATCTTGACCAATAAACTAATTCGTGGCACTGGGAGCCCTATAGATGTGTAAGTGGTTGTGGTGGCAGTCCGGGCACTGGAGCCCTATAGATGTGTAAGTTGTTGTGTTGGCAGTCCTGGCACTAGGAGCCCTATAGATGTGTAAGTGGTTGTGCTGGCAGTCCGGTTACTGAGAGTCCAATAGATGTGTAAGTGGTTGTAGTGGAAGTCCGGGCACTGCCTCCCAGTGCCAGGACTGCCACCACAACCACTTACACATCTATAGGGTTCCAAGTGTCCTGACTACCACCACAACCACTTACTAGACATGTGCAATTAGTTTCAAGCAATTCGGACATTCGGATGCTTACGAAGTTCCGAAGTGCAGAAGTTCCGAATTGCCGAAGTTCGGTACTTTGTAAGTGCCAAACTGAACCGAATGCTATTGGTCCGAATTGCTGAAGAAGATAAAAAATTTTTACTTACCCGAATTTCTGAACCAAACCTAATTTTTTGCCAATGCACATCCTTAAAATGAAATATTGAAAAAGAAAGTAAGAGAGAGTAAGAAAGAATAAACATTTGTAAACATTTATTCATTGCTCACTTCTCAACGTCTATAAAATATGAAGTGTACAAATTATTATTATTATTGCCATTTATATAGCGCCAACAGATTAAATAAGGCTTTACGATATTATGAAAGGAGCAATTTAAATATAAATAGGACAATTACAAGAAAACTTACAGGAACGATAGGTTGAAGAGGACCCTGCTCAAACGAGCTTACAGTCTATAGGAGGTCGGGTATAAAACATATTAGGACAGGAAATAGCAATCAAATAAGGTGGGAGTGAAGCAGAGTTTACAAATGTAAAAAGAATTGACAGATCACTGCTTTACTAAAACATGCCCATTTATTTTTATGCTTAACCATATTATTTTATTTGTGTACAGTATTAAAATAGCAGTCTGGTCACTTTTCTTCATGTGGCTTAGTTTTATCTGGACTTTTGCCAATGTTTTATGGTGATTTTATGTATGTCCAGAAAAAATAGTAATCAAATAAAGGTTTATTGAGATTACCTGTAGATTACTGCTTTGACGTTAAATGTGTAAATTGAATTGCTTTCTTAAAGGCTTAATAATACACCAGATTATTCTTGTTCAATTAAAGTACTCAAAGCTTGTCTACTCAAATAAAATGCTACTTTGGATTTAATTATCTTAAAGGTATATTTTACAAATAGAACAGAATGTAATTTGAACTACTTTTAAATGTTTCCTGATAATTATTTTACATGACCTTTATGTAACCCAAATATTTGTCTTTCAATTTTCCCCTATCTGAGAGTGAATATAACATATTAAAAATGATAAATGGCTTCAATTTAACAATAATTGAAGAAATAAAAAATGAATCCTAAATATAAAAAAAAAAATGAAGAACAAGGTAGAACTATATTTTAGGAAAAAAGTTTTCTCAAGAATTGAATTTTTTTTTTAGAAAATAAGGTTCACATTATCTCTTTGACTATTAAAAAAAAATTGTTTTTGGCAATTGTCCTATGGCTACAAATACTTCTAGAAAACTATAAATAGGTATTCATTCAATGTGAAGCAAAATAAGTCCTGGTGTTGGTTACGGAAATTGCAACAATAACATTCTTTGGGTGAAATTACATGTCATACTTGTATTCAGAGTAACTAACAGATTTTTTTTCCTTTAAAATATTTATCATCTAGAAAGCAAACATGGAGACCACAAGTGAGATTTCAGAACTTCATAAATCCCAGTTATTTTGTATATCATGTACTATCGTCATAACAAATATTTTTGTTGTTATTCTGTTATGGACATAAGAATTCCTGAAGTCAAAAGAAAACAAATAATGAATGTAAAGGCCTCAGTTAGCTATCTGATATAATCTAGAAAAATTCATGAAATTTGTTACACTCATAAAAAAAACTTTGTGCTATTATGTACTATCGATAGTAGTTTGAATTATATATGCGAGCCACACATTGAGAACATGCTTTTTCATGGACGAATCATCATAAAAGTGTGATTGTGTTAAACTTTAGAGGAAGTAGTGAGCTACAGCAATGTACAGTGAAGTATCAGTATTGTCTGCAGCCATAACCACTATTGGAACTCTAAGATAGCCAATCAGCTTTCTCATTTCACTCAACCTGGACCCCAAGATGTACTGAGATCTCATCCTACATCCAATGATGGGGGGCTGGAGAAAACTATCCGGTATTTTAAAGTGCATAATCCTTAACTGTTACTCGACCCTCTGACATGTGGGGTAAAGAGTTAAAGCTTATAAACAACCTTCCCAATAATAAGTGGTCCAGAGTATTATCTGTCTTCCAGCTTATCATTAATATCATATATCATGTAAATATATATGATTATTTCCATGCTTGCGGTAAAAATCATCAAATAAGCAATGTTAATAGTAACTATCAGTAGATGTTGGACACTTAAAAACAACAGATTTCCATGATAAAAACTTGTTTCACATCTTTGTACCACTCAAGTCCACCACCACTGATCCAACCCCCAGAATTAAAATTAACTGGTTTTCAAACTGGACATAAATTGTTAACACTATAGAAGTGCCTAGTATAACCCAGCAATGAAAACATATGTATTTAACGTATTATTATTTTATTATTTATATAGCACCATCAGATCAGAGCGCTGTACAATGGGGTATTAAACTATTAATTTAGTTACATTCATTATTACAGTACTAAAATACATTATTTTAACTCTGTAAATGTCTGCTGGGGCTTGCTTTGCTAGTGGATTTCAGTGAATTTGTCTACAAAAGGCAGGTGAATTTATTTTGTGAATTAACCTACTACTGCTTACCTTAAAGTGCCAATCAATGAAATTGAAACCATATAGTCTCATTCTATCCTGTGTTTAATATTGAAAAAATGTTAAAATATATAAAAAAACATTCTGTAACACAAATTACTAAGTATTATAATGGCAGTTAAATTAACAATTTCTCTCTTCTTTACAATGATTATAACTGTAGATAATGCAAAGGAAATAAACACTGCCACATTATTACATTGCATAAAGTATTGCTATATGAAATCTTTTTATCCTAACAATATTTCTATAATTGAAAAATTTAAATTATGTAAATTGAAGGAACTAAAATGCTTGAGTATCCACAGCTATTCATAAATGAATTTGCTGTTTTTCCTATGTTTATGCACTACATATGAATCACATGGGGGGCGTGGCAAGCCGAACAACAGAGCGGAGCTCCGAGAGAGAAGCTAAATATAATTGTATAATATAAACATCAGCAACATAGAGACCCCACAGGCGACATACCCACTCACCCTCCACCAGAGACTACCATGGGGCTCAAAAATAGAAAGAACCAGCCACCGGTGATCCCGAGACTGCAATATATCAGGCTCTCCTTTGAGAGACCTTCAGCCGCGATCGCAGCTCCCGCCAAAATGGCGCCCGCGGCCCGGGAAGCAGAGGAGGGCTCGGACGCATCCCACGAGGAGGGAGACCTACTCATCTCCCCTGAACCAGAAGATGATGCACCAGAAACGGACTCCGACGAGGACTCCTCCACAGTGACTAAACGGGACATCAAACACTTCCTGCAGGACATAAGGCAGGTCTGGAAATCAGACCTGAAAGAGGCCCAAACAGAAATAAGGGACAAGAGGGTCTCCGAAATGGAGACACCCACAACCAAATAGATGACCTGACCACACTTGTGCAGAAACTCGTCCGGTCAGTGACCGCACTGGAGTCCCGCCACAGGCGCAAAAACATACGCATGCGGGGAATACCTGAAACAGTGACTGACGAAGCCCTGTTACCCTTCACCCAGAGACTGGTGGCCTCGATGGGCCTAAAAAAAAAAGTCAACAAGGAGATGGTGGTCTCAGCGTTCAGAGTACGCAAGGCGGCTGCACCTCCGAGAGCGCTGAGAGACGCAATAGTCATCACAAGAGATATAGCAGTGAGGACCGCCATCCTCAACAGATCCAGAGAGCTCAAGACGGTCAGACTGGAGGGCTGCTGTGTGACGATATATGGGGACATTCCCTTCAGAGCGCTAGTGTCGAGGAGACAGCTGGCGCCTGTGGCCAAAAAACTGAGGGAGGCTGAGGTTCGCTACCGATGGGGGGAAGATGGATCACTGAATGTCCAAAGGGGGGTGAGACATATACCCTGTCATCTGGGGAGGACCCCACAGCATTCTGGCAGTCAATGAATATACCGAGCAGGGAGCCTAAGAACTCTGGAACCTGACATAGAACATGCCAACAGAGATAAATGGAGAACCAGCAGGCAGAACGGCCCATACCATGGACTCAACCATTACTTACCTAACCCCACGTTCAGGCTACACGACCTACAGACCACACACGGCTTACCCGACCAGTGACACATATAGCTCCACACTGTGACACACAGGATGGCAAACTAACGACACCTGGCCCCTCAAACACATTATCAGATGCAGACTCACATAATCCTGACGCTCACCATTGATAACATAGGCACACTGGCACCCACAGAAAAAGGGCCACACGAGACCAAACAGGTTAGATAACACATCACAACCCACTAGACCAGACCATAACGAGACGCGATAAACATAGACTATGTGACGCTGTATGTAAGAGTCGCAGAACCTTATACTATATTACCTGTAGAAGAGACAAAAGCACAATGCTTGACATACTGACATACTCTGAAACAGTTGTATTTTTGATGCAAAATCTTTAATAAAATACAAATTTAAAAAAAAAATATGAATCACATGATTCAACTAAATGTGCTATTTTTAAACAGAAATGTTTGTTTATATATGATTTTAACGGTATTCCAAATATTCCAACATTTTGTTATTGCAAAATAAATTAATTCAAACACCTGGGAAGCTGGAAACGAAACACCATAAGCCTAAGCTCATCAGGAAGCAGCATGGGTAGAGTGGGATCTAGCAGTTTAGAAACATAGAAACATAGAATGTGATGGATGGCCCATCTAGTTTGCCAATCTTTCAATAGTCCCTGGCCTTATCTTATAGCTACGATAGTCTTATGCCTATCCCACTGATGCTTAAACTCCCTCACTGAGTTAACCTGTACCACTTCAGTTTGAAGGCTATTCCATGCATCCACTACCCTCTCAGTAAAGTAATACTTCTGGATATTATTTTTAAACCTTTGCCCCTCTAATTTAAGACTATGTCCTTTTGTTGTGGTAGTTTTTCTTCTTTTAAATATAGTCTCCTCCTTTACTGTGTTGATTCCCTTTATATATTTAAATGTTTCTATCATATCCCCCCTGTCTCGTCTTTCCTCCAAGCTATACATGTTAAGATCCTTTAACCTTTCCTGGTAAGTTTTATCCCGCAATCCATGAACCAGTTTAGTAGCCCTTCTCTGAACCCTCTCCAAGGTATCAATATCCTTCTGAAGATACGGTCTCCAGTACTGTGTACAATACTCCAAGTGAGGTCTCACCTGTGTTCTGTACAATGGCATGAGCACTTCCCTCTTTCTACTGCTAATACCTCTCCCTATACAACCAAGCATTCTGCTAGCATTTCCTGCTGCTCTATTACAAGACAATTAATATTTGTGTCCAGTGCATTGCTAGATGTACTATTCATACAAGATTAGTAAAATTACACAGGAAATTAGTGTCTGTAAGTCTGTAAGATTTAGCAAAGTAACACAATTATTTCATGAAATATAATTGTATTGTCAAACTCATATGGCATTGAGATAAGCACATAAAATATAATCATGACACATTTTTGGTGTTCAAAACAAAGTAAGATAAACAATATAAGTTATATAAATGTCTTGGTTGAAGAAAGACTAAAATCCATCAAGTTCAGCCTTGAAAACAATTATTTTATGCGGTTGATCCTAAAGAACACATAAAACCCAGTTGTAGCCATTTCCAATTATGTCACAAAAATGGAAAACTTCCTTTGTGACTCCATAATGGTAACCATATTTCTCCTTGGACCAACATCCTATTCACATACATATCAATTATATTCTTCAATATTCTGTTTTTGCAAAAAAGCATCCAAGCCTTTAAAAAAAGTTATATGTATCCTAAGGTAGAGAATTACACAACTTTATTGTTATTACTGTAAAGAACCATTCCCTTTGCTGTAAACGAAAATGCCTTTTGTCCAGTCTCAGTGGGTGATTTTTGTATATTCCTAGAAATGAGCAGCTGGTACTGATCCTGTATATATTTTTACAATGCTATCATATTCCATCTGAGGTGTCTTTATCTAATGAAAATAAATTCAGTTTTACATTAACTTTTTAAGATTGTTTTAGCAATTTGTCCTATGTTAACCAATCACCTGATTTCTGTAAGGCTTTTGTAACAGGGATTTGCAAATCTACATCTATAAATTCTTCTTCTGTATATACTAAATAGGATGATATTTAGAAATTTTGCCTTGTCCTGATGCATCTTGATTAACACACCGATCCACATAAAAATATTTGGGTTGGTCTTGCTCTCTTTGGCTATGAGCTTTTCATTTTTAAGTTTAGCCTATCTAATCACCCTTTTGCAAGTCCTTTTTGCATGTTTATATATGTAATAGAAATTATTTTCAATGCCCTTTTCTTATTTTTTATTTGACTAACCCTCTTACTAAGCCAAATTGGTTTGAATTTGATTCTTTTAAATTTGTTTCTTGAACTTTATTTGAACAACATTTATTTAATACTTTTTTGCACTGTCCTGTACTTCAGCTAAACTCCATCTCATTTCTCCATCTCTTGTTAACAACATTTATCCTTCTCTGTTCCTCCCCCCACCCCCACTCCTAATTTAAATCCTCCTCCAACCTTCTACTCATCACCTCAGCAACACATTAGCCCCTTTTTTCAGGTGCAATCAAATGTGGCTATAAAGATTGTACTTCAACACAAAATCATCCCAGTGCTCTAGAAACCCCAAACCCTCATTCCTACACTAAGACTTCAGCCACACGTTGACTTACCTAATCTATTGCAGTTTTTACTCTATAGCACATGGCACAGATAATATCTCAGAAAATACCACCTTTGAAGTCCTCTTCTTAAGTTTGCTTTCTAATTTCCTGAACTCATTCTTTAGGGCCCTTCACCTTACTCTAACTTTGTCATTTGTACCAACTTTGTTATATGGACCATGACAGCTATGCCATGCTCAACCAATAATCCATCCATCTGCCTGCAACATGCCAGACCCAAACACCCAGGAGAGAGCAAACTGTCCGGGTGCTGCAATCAAAGCAGCATATTACCCTGTCTACTCTTTTAATAATTGAATCTCCTACTTCCACAACATGCCTAGCCTTTTCTCTATTCTGAATCCCTTCCAAACTAGA
>OW240915.1:264522690-264585495 GCA_933207985.1 Pelobates cultripes | reverse complement strand
CCAAATTATTTTTGTTTTTATTAGTTTAGCACACCTGCACTTCCAGCTATGTTTTATTTTTATTTTTGTATTTTGATACTGGATTACTAAATTTATATATTTCTAGATTAGATGAATTGTTGCTAACGTGAGGCTTATACGTTGATCACACTGGAGAGATGTGATAGTGTAACTGTCTGTTGGTTTACAACAGTAAATATTTTTGTTTTTGTCTTTTTTTTTTTCATTTGGTTACCAACATAACTAGCCTCAAGCCGATTTTTGATTTTAATCTTTGAAAGGCAACAGACCATTGTCAGTTTTCTTTTAGATTGCACGCTGCCAAACTTTGTATACAGTTCAATGCCCATAGGTGATGGTAGCATTCAATCTACTTTTTTCTCTCTCCATCTTCTTTGATTTTGTTGTTTTCTTATGCTTTTTATTGTATTTCACACTCTAAAGGGAATATAGGGAAAACAGATAATTGCATATATTTTACATTTCCTTAGGTCAAGGTTGGGTGAACAAAAGAATGATAATGGTTATTCTTTGTTTGTTTTTGTTTTAATTTATACTCTCAAGGTGGGGTACAGCGTATAGACAAATTAGACAATTTTGTATATTTTATATTGTTTTGAGTCAAGGTGGGGTGAGCGACAATATATGATTTTGCATTTTCTATTTGCTCTATTTGGTTTTCCACAAGGGGTTAAATATTTATGGTTTTAGTAAGGTTATAGTAAATTATTTCATACTGTTATGAGGACGTATCCCTTATTACACATTAATACTGGTTGCATTTTGCTCACATTTGTGTTTACAATGTTTTAGATGACCACTTGTGAATCCAGACGGTAATACTGAGACAAGGATGATAATCAAACCACTAGTGATTTGCATAATGTAACACTGCGCACTTTCTATGCTAAGAATCTTTTAATTTCCGGAAGCCAAGGGCCTATCGAAAACTTATTAAACATCCTCAAGGGCTCAAACACAAACCCACTCCAGCTATACAACTTTTAATAAACTCCCAATAAACGTGCACAAACACCTTCACTCAGATTCCCACTCCAAACAATAAACTATGTTTCTCCCTTGTGTGGTCTCTTTAATACACTATGTAAGTGAACAGCAAATTAACTGCTGTTAGTGTGAAAATACACCAGGTGTCATGGTGGGCAGAGGTCAGAGGCCTAATAGCCCAAAGTAAGCAAGGCCAGGGTTAAAGGAACAGTGTGGTGGAAGCAGTGCTGGTGGCACAGGTAACTGAGCGTGATGGGAGTGAAATCTAATGGTTGCAGTGATGCTGAGCCTATGAGGGTAAGGAAAGGTTACGGATATGGCTGAAGGAGTTCAAATTAATGTTGAAAAATTATAACTGTGAGTGCCTCAATGATTTGGCTAAATTATGCCTTGCAGTACCCTAAATTATAAATATATGTGGTTGTCAAGTCATTTGTGTCTCAGTAAAACACATAATCATTTAAAACACACTTAATAAAGATACTGTATTTATTTGAGAGGGCTCATTTTCTTGTTGAGTCATTCGCCCTCTAGGTGGGGACTGTAAGAAATTGATATTCCAAACTGCAATATTGTATATAACTTTCTGTGTATGTGACTGGTTTCACAAGTTGGGGGTCATTTACTTGATAACAGAGTGATAAGGATCAAAGCTTTCAGTTGCATTTTACAACACCCAGCTAAAACAAAAGCTTACATCCCTCCAGTATTCCTTGTATGTTATCAGGAGATCAGAGTAATAGACATCTAGGTGTAACCATGGAAGTGTGTGTTTTCCCAAGCAGTCTAACCCACCCAGAAACCAACCCTAACTGGTCACTTCTTTCAGAACATTACAGTATAGCTGGAGGGAAGAGATCAAAAAGACTTGTGTAAAGACAGAACTCTCTGGAGAAAGAGGGTGGGATAAACCACTTTTGGGAGGGAAAGGGATTCTGGGACTTGTAGTTTATTACTCCAAGAATCAGTCTTTAAAAGGACAACAACCAAGGAAGGCTCTCTCTCTTTCTCTCTCTCTTTGGAGAGGACAACGCAGCAAGCAGGGCCATGGTGAACTAAGAGAGGCTGTCCCAGATTACCCAAGATGAAGGCGCAAGGGGAAGACCTGCATTTAAATGTTTAAGTATTGCCTTTTTATTATGTAGCTTTTGATTATGTACCGGATATAATGTATAATGTATATTGTGTATATCCTTTTAAAATCTAACAGTATCCTTAAATGAATATTTACAATACATTTTATTATACACTTGTGTTTATGTCTTATTTGTCACACATTCCCTAAAAGAATATCCTTGTAAGAGGGTCATAATTTCTTACAGGAGAATAGACATTTGTTGTATTCTATCACCCAAAATATTAATAACCAAATTATATCACCCAAAATATTAATAACTGTGTACATGAAATGTTGGTAGAACACATTAAATGACAATAATAAAACAACTGCATGCACAGAAAATGAACAGTGGCAAACTATAGGTATAAATGGTAACAATGCTATAGTAACAAATGTTTATATGGTAACAATGTAAGAATAAATTAAGTGGAGTATCTTCCAAGATTCAGTCAGTATCTGGAGCTTGATTAAAATTGCTGGGACATTTAAATGGGGAGATTATTGTTGTTTCTGGGAGTGTGAGGTGAGGCCTGGAGCCTGATGAAAGTTGCTGGGAAATATAAAATGGGGGGATTCAGTATTATGTGTAGGTATGGGTGTCTATAAGTGTTATCCAGGTAAATGTAAATATTTGCTCTTGCGGGTAACTGAAAAGGAGGAAAGGAGGAGTAGGTACGGCTGAAGAAACTCCCCCTAGCTGAGAGGCGTGTCCAACAATGCAATCTGACCGAATTTACAGTAAGTTTATAAATGTTTATTACATACTGTTTTCCATGCTTTATTTTGGCCTGTATATTTGTTTAAATGGGTTTGCTTGCTGGTTTAAAAATATAATTGGCAAGTGATGAATGTCACGGTATTGCAACTAAGAAACCATAGGAAGCCAATATTCTAAAATGATGAGGAAGAGACATAGTAACAAATAAGCAGTCAGAGAGGAAAATATGCAGGTGATATTTTGCCACAGTAGTTGAATTTTAGTATAGGACCACCAGATCTCAAGCATTGTGCCCTTCTGTTTCCTATACCTCCAGCAATGTGATGGAATGGACCATTAAAGCATTGAGGGATTCTCATGGAAAGTATATTAATAGTGGTCCTAAAGCTTCATATAATACAAATGAAATAATAAAATAAATAAACTATGCAGAATGAATAAAAGAAAAGAAAAACATTGAGTCTCTATATTCCTATCAGCAGAAGGCCTCCCTAGGGTTACCCATATGTTAAAAGCTAAAGGACTGCAGTGTTCCCAACATAGTGGCAGTCTAGTTCAAGTACAATAAAACAAGAAAGGAAAAAATGACAAACAAAAAAGCATAAGTAACTATATACAAATGATAACTGCATGCATCCAATGAAGCATGAACAGTAGCATGCATTAGTTAGTATAGCTTTAGTAATCCAAAACAAAGGTATCACATAAGTGAAACATGTCAGGTACATTAAAAGAGAAATACATATTGAACAAAAGAATAAAATAACTATTTACAATCACCCATCAATGAAAAACATCAAGGGGAGGCTTCAGTTTAAATTGGAATAAAATGGATTAAAGAAACATAATTTGGGGAGAGTAATTACTCAGAAATTAAAGCTTGTAGCCTTACTGCCCACCCTTATTAGCACAGGTAAAGCAGAAGTAGCTATATAAAAAACTAAAACAACAGCATATAAATATAGTATCGAGTTAAAATTAAAATTAATTGAGAAAATAATTCAAAAATGCAAAATAATGAATACAGGTAGAAACCCAATGGGATCAAGCAATTATACATTAGATAAAATAAGTGGAGGGTGTAGCACCTTGATGTATTTCTTGAAGTAGGTGTAGTCTCAGAGGTGGGATATGTAAAAACAGAAGAATACAGCAGAATATAGTGCAGTACATCTTACATAAAGAAAGAATATTGCAAACAGAATTGCACTTACAGTTTGTAGAGCAGAGGTAGCTCTATCTGAATGCACTTGTGTACTACAATCCCTACCTAGGGATATTCTGTGTCTTCTTTAAAGTGTTTTCATGCAGAGGAACTCCAGCTAGGTATGGTGACTCAGGATGGTGTTCACCCCATCTTAGGGTCTTACAGATTTATTGGTAGGTTGGTAGTTAATATATAAAAAGAAGAATAAAAAAATATAGTGCTCACTTTTGTTGTTGTAAATAAAAGAATACAATTAGGGGAGGTACTCACAAATAGAGAGCAAAAATTAGGTTTTGCTCAATCAACAGTGCTCAGGTGGTAATCCCCTTCTAAAGGAATATTTGGTCCCAAGCTCCATGGTTGATTTGAGTAAAGTCCATAGAGATTAACAAATAACTACTTTATTTAATACACTAGTACATAAAAAAATAAAAGCAATGCAAAGTAGTAAAATAACATTTATCGTGTTTCACCACAAAAATGCTTTTTCATTAGAGTCACTTAGCTGTTGCCACTTTGTGCCAATCATTTGCCACTCTATTTGGGAATCTTTGTTGAGGACCTTCAGGTGCTTGCTCCAAGTCCACAGAAGCATTTCACTGATGGAGCATGTTGTGGTCATCTTTAAGAGTAAAGATGATTTTATCCATACCATTCCTCTTGACTATTAATTTTGGCTAGTACATACATTTACAGTGGTACCTCGGTTTACAAACACCTTGATTAACATTTTTCGTTTTACAAATGAAAATCCATTGAAAATAATGCCTCGGTTTACGAATTTCTCCAGGATGCATTGCGCCTGGGAAGTTTATAGCGCCACCCCCGTGCATTCTGGATTCTGTGGGTAGCAAGTGGCTTCGAGTGTGGAGATGTTGGAGGTGTTGGAGTGGTTTTTGCATCAAGTTTTAGAGCAATTCTGGACATTTTATACAGCAGTTTTGGGACTTTTTGGAACTTTTTTGTTGCTATTTCTCAAGCGGTGGAAAGGTAGGGAGCTGAGCTTAGTCGTTTATATTCCTTTTACTGTGTGTACTGCATTGTGGGTTGGTTTCCATGCCAGCTCATTTAGACTTTTTTTCTGACCTCCGGAACGGATTAATTGGTTTTCAAGGCATTCCTATCGGAAACCACGTTTCGGTTTACAAATGTTTTGCAATATAAAACCTCCCAGAGAACGCATTATATTCGGAAACTGAGGTACCACTGTATATACATTTTACTGCACTTAAAGCTTAGTGATAACATACTGAAGGTGCTTGGGTTTTGAAAGGCAATGTGTTCTATTAAACAAAAGGATCTGGTGCCAAGGACTAAAAAACCTGAAAAACATATCTGATCAGTTCTGGCACCTTCATGTCTTCAGAAATACTCCTAATTTGTATATTTTTGTGGCAATATCAGTCTTCATGGATGGCCACCTTGTCTGCTAGTTATTGCAATTCAGTCTATGTTGCTGTGTAAGCATCTGCAAGAGAATTATATGTGTCAATAATTTCTTTACCTTTTTATTAAGATGCGCAATGTAGTCTCTAATTTATTTCATACTGGCATTAATGTTATGTAGAAGAATCTGTTGCTGGAACAGGTGAAAGCATCGTAGTAGAAGTAATATTGTTCTTATTTGAGCATGAGGCCAGAGATGGTGGATTGTCAGTGCCCACTTGTTGGGGAGGTCAGCAAAGTAACGTGCAGATTAACAAACAGGAACAGACAATACAAAATATTATTATGCAAGAAAAAAAAGTAAAGCCAAGATACAAAAAAAAAAACACGTCAGGAAACCCTGGGTAAAATCAAAGGAAATAAGGACAAGTAGCTGCATCTTTTCATAACAAAACTCTGTACCTTAAAGCACTTACAAAATAAGATTAACAAACCCTCAGAATGGCAGTGACATTCAAATACTCCTGCAAATAAGTGATGCTCGCACATTTATCATACATATCATTAAAGGACCACTATACATACTTTTTTTCCTGGCACTATAGTGCCCTGAGGGTGCCCCCACCTTCAGGGTCCCCCTCCCGCCGGGCTCTAGGGTGAAGAAGGGGTTAAACTTACCTCTTTCTCCAGCGCTGGGCGGGGAGCTCTCCTCCTTCTCTCTGCCTCCTCTCCGCCTCCTCGGCTGAATCTTCATGCGCGGCAAGAGCCGCGCGCGCATTCAGCCAGTCTCATAGGAAAGCATTCACAATGCTTTCCTATGGACGCTGGTGTCTTCTCAATGTGAAAATCACAGTGAGAAGCACGCAAGCGCCTCTAGCGGCTGTCAATGAGATAGCCACTAGAGGCTGGATTAACCCTAATATCAACATAGCAGTTTCTCTGAAACTGCTATGTTTATAGAAAAAAGGGTTAACCCTAGCTGGACCTGGCACCCAGACCACTTCATTAAGCTGAAGTGGTCTGGGTGTCTATAGTGGTCCTTTAAGCTTGCATACTGAATACTTAGCCCTCTCCAAAAACACATATCATTGTTTGCTCTATAATATTGTTCTCCTTCTTTGTATTTTATATATTTTATATTTGTTCCTTTTTTTGTATCTTTATGTACGTGTGCACATATTTATTTATTTAAAAAATATTTTACCAGGAAAGTTACATTGAGATTTCTCTCGTTTTCAAGTATGTCCTGGGTCCACAAATCATTGCATTGTTACATTAGGGTACAACAAAATACAAAAACAATATTAATACACAATATATACAAAATTTAACATAGAACAGGCAGGAAATATATAATCAACCATGACACGTGCATTCTGTTTTGAGGTATGTAGAGAGGGATCTCTTAAATGACTTTAGGCTTAGGGAAGATTTTAAATTGTGCGGGAGGTCGTTCCACAATTGCGGTGCTCTATAGGAGAAGGAGGATCGGGACGCTTTCTTTTTGTATTGAGGTAGACTAAATAAAGTGTTGGTACTGGATCGGAGGTTATAGAAAGTGGGAACAGCTGGGGAAAGCATTTTGTTCAGGTAGGGTGGGAGTTTCCCAGAAAAGCTCTTAAAAACAAGGCTGGAAAGATGAAGGGTGCGTCTGGATTCCAGCGACAGCCAGTTTAGTTCCTTTAGCATGTCACAATGATGGGTCCTGTAATTACATTGTAGCACAAATCGGCAGAACGAGTTATACAATGTGTTGAGTTTATTAATGTGGGATTGCGATGCAGATGCATATACTACATCCCCATAATCAATGATTGGCATCAGCATTTGCTGTACAATCTTTTCCTTTACTGTAGGGCTTAGGCAGGCTTTGTTTCTGTACAGGGCACCTAATTTTGGATAAAGTTTAGATGCAAGCTTTTCTATGTGCAGGCTAAAAGATAGATTGGGGTCTAATATCATACCTAAGTATTTGAAAGAGTGGACCGCGGTCAGTGTGCCATTTGAATTTGTTTTGAAGGATAGGTGGGAATTGTGTAATTTGTGTAATTTAGGTACTGTTCCAAAGATCATTGTGACAGTTTTGTCAGTGTTCAGGAAGAGTTTGTTTTTTGCGATCCACCTTTCTACCTCTGTAAACTGGTCTTGGAGCACAGCCTCAAGTTGTGGTAGATTGGATTTGCTCGCATAGATTACCGTGTCATCTGCGTACATGTGTACATTTGAGGATTGGCAGACATTAGGCAGATCATTTATAAATATGCATGTGCATGTATGTGTGGATGTATGTATGTATGTTTGTATGTATGTATGTGTGTGTGTATGTGTGTCTGTCTGTCTGTATGTATGTATGTATGTATGCATGTGTGCCTGTATGTGTGCATCTCTGTATATGTGTGTGTGTGTCTATGTGTGTGTTTGCATGTGTATCTGTTTGTCTGCATGTGTGGTGGAGGATGTATGAGAGGAGATGCAGACATATGGGTAGACATATGGGGATGAAGAAATAATAGGTAGACGTATGGGAGTGGGGTAGAGGTATACACCAGGGCCTCGTGGTTTCTAGTTATGCCTTTGTATATGAGTATTGTGGGAACCATGAATAATACTCAGAAATTTGATACAGTCAGTAGTTCAATGGTGGAGCAATGCTAAAGTCTTATTATCAACTCCACCGAATAATCCATTTGGCAATGTTTCAATAAAAGTCCCATACAACTTTATTTTTGTTGTCATTTGCTCACAATCTTTCTAGATTTAACCCCTTAAGGACTGGACTGTTTTTGTGATGTTGTACATTTGCGACAAGGCATATTTTTACACTTTTGTGGTGTTTGTGTTTGTCTGTAATTTTCCGCTTTCTCATTTACTGTTCCCATACAAATTATATATTGTTTTTTTCAGGACAAAAGGGGCTTTCTTTACATACCATTATTTATATAATTTCATGTATTTTAATTTAAAAAAAATAAAAAAAAATGATGAAAAATTGAAAAAATACATGTTTTTTGACTTTTACTTGAAAAATCTTTTACTCATCTACAAAAGCGAATGAAAAAAACTGCTAAATAGATTCAAAATTTTGTCCTGAGTTTAAAAATACCTAGTGTTTACGTGCTTTTTTGCTTTTTTTTGCATGTTATAGGGCTATAGGTACAAGTAGGATATTGCGGTTTCAAAATATACATTTTTAAAATTTATCAATAGTGACATTGTAACACTATTATCTGTCATAAATCTCTGAATAACACCCCACATGTACATATTTTTAAAGTAGACAACCCAGGGTATTCAATATGGGGTATGTCCAGTCTTTTTTAGTAGCCACTTAGTCGAAAACACTGGCCAAAGTAAGCATTCATATTTGTTTGTGTGTGAAAAAGTAAAAAAACTAAATTGAACGCTAATTTTGGCCAGTGTTTGTGACCAAGTGGTTACTAAAAAAGACTGGACATACCCCATTTGCAATACCTTGGGTTGTCTTCTTTGCAAATGGTATGCCATCATGGGGGTAATTCTCATTCCTGGGCTACCATACGCTCTCAAAGGCAACGTAACCAACCTAGCCATTTTCAATGTAAAAGTATTTGACCCATATATTTGACCTTGTAACTTTCAAAAATGCTATAAAACCTGTACATGGGGGGTACTGTTTTACTCGGGAGACATAGCTGAACACAAATATTAGTGTTTAAAAACTGAAAACGTATCACAACAATTATATCATCAGTAAAAGTGCTGTTTGTGTGTGAAAAATGCAAAAAAAGTAACTTTCACTGACAATATCATCGCTGTGATATGTTTTACTGTTTTGAATCACTAATATTTGTGTTCAGCGAAGTCTCCCGAGTAAAACAGTACCCCCCATGTACAGGTTTAGGGTGTCGTAGAACGTTACAGGGTAAAATACAGTGCTAGCAAATTAAATTCTCTGGAATTTCGGCCTGGGTTGGCAGGCAGGTCCCTCAAATTGCAATCAATATAATTACTGAATTATGTAAAAATATTACATAAATACGCACGTAGAATTTAAATATATATGCATATTTATATAGTTTAAGTCTACGTGTATATTTATATAATTATTTATGTAATTTTGAATATGGACATATGTATATTTCGTATTATTTTTATTTATTTATATATACATAGATATATATACAAATTTATTCTAAGTGTATTTTGATATAAATATATATATATTAATTTTAAAATACAGTTAGAATAAAATTTCATATAGATATATAATTTTTTTTAAATTTTTATTATTATTTAAAAAAAAATTATTTAATTTAAATTACTTATTTATATTTTAGAATAATATATATATATATATATATATATACAATATATATAGTTATTATATATATAATATATATATGTGTGTAATTTAATTATAAGTGTGTTTTTATATTAATATAAGTACATATTAATATAAAAATACACTTAGTATGGCATTATATATATGATATATAGACATATATTATATAGATATAATATATGTCTATATATCATATATACACATATATAATTATTATTTTTTTAATTAACACTAACTTTATTTTATTTTTTGATTTTACACTAGCAGGGAGACTGCCTGTCAGCACAGACAGTCCCCCTGCAGGTAGACACATGGACACCTATTGTGACCATGTGATCGCTGTGTTAAGCGATCACATGGCCACAGGGGTCCTAATTCAGTGTGGGGAGACTGTCTGGGCTGCAGGCAGTCTCCCCACAACCGGAGCAACACTGATCGCCGCCGGGGGAACGACGGCGATCAGGTAAGTAAATAGGACCGTTAGGACGGTCCTGAACCATCCTCGGTCGGGAAGGGGTTAAAGAAACACTTTGGGCACCAATACAGCTGAAGTGCATTTGATAGGTTTTTTGCCTCCCATTAATGCTGTATTTTTTTCAGCTCTTTAGTTTAATTTTTATTTAATAGTTTTTCTACTTTCAGCAGCATAACACCATGCCCTTAGCCATGTCTTTTTGTTTCACAAAACATATTCTCGATTGGAAGATAAACAGTGTAGCTCAGCCAAAGATAGATGTGTGTGAAGTGTTCACACGCAAGCAATCACAGTCATCATATTATCTATATAGTATTTCACAGCCATGCTAAAGCAAGAGGGGACAAGTAATATGAGCACAGTGATTGCCTGTGGGGCGGAGTAATTTCAGCAAGTCAGCTAACACTGATCTCTCATTTGCTGAGCAAGTATGTACTCAAAGTATGTCTAGTAAGAAATTTGTTGTCAGAAAAGAGGGGGATTACATATGCTATCCTCAAAGCTATATTGCATTGAGATGATTATCATTAGCTCCAGGTCTATTTTACTTCCTTCTCGGACCTCATTGCTTACAAATATTATATGTCAGTGTTGCTGTCTTCAAACTAAACATACTAGTGGCTATAAAAAATGTCAAATTAAAATATTTATTCGTACTATGCAATCTCTGCCTATTCTCTGCTTAATTACAACATAGCTTTGATTTAAGCATACCATGACTTATCCCAAATAACTACAGTAACAACAAAATTAGAGAATAGAATAATGAGCATTTTACTTAGTTATTATTATTATGCAAGAACAATTTGTCACAATTTTGCGGTGTTATATGTTTATCAATATATTTATTGAGCAGTCTTTTTAATGATGCATGCTGCTAAGCTACAGAATAATGAAAATGGTAAATACATATTTTAAAGCTCCTTGATGGCCACAAAAAATGTGCTTAACAACAATTCAATCTTCGTTTTGCAGAGCTGTGTAACTTAATTAGCGATTATGTGTTGAGTGTATAAAAATTGTAGCTCCTATTAGCATAATAAACAAATACCATAGTGAATTTTCTCTAAAAGGGTAATCACAGACTTAGACTGAGTTGCATCTTTAGCACAATTTACCTGCTTAAGTGTTTTTAAAATCTCATTAAAACCATGTTATTTAGTTTCTGTTTAGTTGAAAAGTATTACATTGTGAAAAAGAGATATGCTATACTAATTAGCTGCTTTTTTTTTTTAAATGCGTTATAACAATAGTCGTTAAAAAAAGGAAAAAAAGTTAAATTTTATTACCTTTTGTCTATTATATAAGTTCCATCTATTTATTAGATAATAAAAGTTATCTAATACAGACTATTTAAATATATATATAATATTTAGAATTTTTTTTTTACAGAGTTTGTCAGTTTGACTTATTGTTTTCTGATCTTATGTTTGTTCATTTTTAATGATATCTTTATAGCAGTTATTAATGCTACAAATAGTCCCTCTATTTAACGAGTAGATGTTTCATTAACATAGTGTTATTTTGACAGATTTTGATAACTCCAATCTTTTGGAGGAATGTAGATTCACAATTAGTAGTTGTAAAACTGACAAAGATCAAAATATAATTTTACATAAGGCAGAAATAAAATGTATTTATAAAAGCTTTGCCTACAGAAAACGATGTTAAGATATTTCTATTTCTAAAGCACAGCGTGATGAAGCATAAGGGACCACACATATTTAAATACTTGTACATTAGTTAAATATAAAATTTAACAATGCATTTAATTGCATTTTGCAAACTGAATTTCACTATTCAGGTTTGTGCTCTTTTTAGTACCTAAATCACCCATGAATCTTTTATGCATTCAAAGTAATTATTTGATGGTGGAACTATTAATGCTAAATAGAAAAATATTTTCTACATTGCATGTACTACAAAAGAGCACTAAATACATTAAAATATATATATATATATATATATATAAAGAAAATATATATATATATATATATATATATAAAAAGAAAATAAATATCTAAAGAAAATAAATAAAGAAAATACATTTTATTCTTTAAATCAATACAAACATGTTGCCTAAAAAGAACAAAGTTTTAAACCAATGTATACATTATTATTTTTTTTTCCTTATTTGATACTCAGGTGTTTATTCAATAAATGCTCATTGCATTGATTAGATATTTAGTTGCAATTAGAGATGGGTAAAAATTAAAGCCCTACATGAGCAAATGGAGAAATATTCTGAGAGAATATATTTCTTGTTTTTTCGGGGTGTTTTTGTTCAATATAATTTTGAAAATTTGTCACATATTTTATTGTCAGACTTGGGTTATGTTTTCAAAGTCTGAACTTTTTTTACAAAAACTAAAAATACACTTTTTCCAGCAACGCAAAAATTGAATGAGAAGATGTTCTCTAAAAGTTTGAGAAGATGTTACCTGATTTAAATCATAGGTTAAGATAGGATTATTCCCTTAAAGAGAAAAAAAAGAGTTAGACTGGAAATAAAATCTTAAACTGCTTTTTTTATCAGATTTTAACTAGATTTGCAACTTTATTGTCAATGCCCTTCAATTCATCTCAACTCACTGTATTGTGATTAAAAGTCATGGTGACCTCTGCTATTCCTGCTCAATTTAATTGCCCAGCTGTTAAAACCTTTTTTTGCCATAATGTAGCAATTACTTGGTATTTCCAGAGAAAGACTGGAAGCTGGATTGGGTCTTTAAAAAGTGCATGATATCACAGATGCTAACACAAAATAGAAAGAAGGAACTAAGAATACTGGAACACAGGTCCGAAATAAAGACCATCTGATGCATCAAATACAAAAAGTTGTCGCAACTTTATAATCCATTGGTCATTGGAAGTAGGGAATAAATGTATCCATAAAGGTAACCCAGAAATCATAACTCTAATGGGAGCTGGGAGCAGGTTTCAACACATAACCACAAACAGGAACAGATGAACACTGTGTTCTAGGCCCATATATAATTTAGCTCTAGCTAGACCAATTTGAACCAAAAGTACATCTCATATTGTGGAAAGTAAAAGTGTATGTTTGGAAGACCAATGTGCATGACCAGGAGAAAATAATGGAGATTGTGGCAAACCTAGGCAGTGATAACTACACTTGTGCATATCTGAACCATTTTTGCTGAAAATAGAACTTTTTTCGGGACATCCAAATTCCACCCACATGTCGGTTTGGCTTGGCAGAATTTTCTTACTCTAAACCTGACTTGGCTATGTGACAGAGCACCCTGTCACTAACAATACTTTGTTTTGCATGCTTTTCCCAACTCCAGTTCAGTAACCGAACAAACCCATGATTTCCCCTTTTAATAACTCCCGTACTCAGCCCACCTTGGAGCTTGTTAACCCTGTTGACACCTCCATAATCGGTTCACACTATATTGTTGCAAGTATTCTACTGAGTGGCCGCCATTCGCATGTACAAACACGTGGGAAATGAGTTGGCGGTCATCTTGTCACATGAAAGCAGGTCTGCTTCGTTTCTTCACATTTTAAGAAGTAGGCAAACAATTGCTACCTAGGAGCCAGTAAATCTGTTCAGTTTTTTGTTCATTTTGGGACTCCTGAAAGAGACCGCCACTTTTCTCATGGAACTATTTTGGGCAGTCGTCACGTGTGTGGTCGGTCCAAACTTTACCCAGGTGGCAATTCGTTGTCTTTGTGGGATCTGAGCGCTATTTGGACACTTTGGGTGCTCAGATCCAGGTTATTATTATTATTATGTTATTATTTATATAGTGCCAACAAATCTCGAAGCGCTTTACAGTTGGTGGACGAACAAACATGTAGTTGTAACCAGAAAAGTTGGACACACAGGAACAGAGGTGTTGAGGGCCCTGCTCAATGAGCTTACATTGTAGAGGGAGTGGGGTAAAGTGACACAAAAGGTAAGGATAGTATTAGACTAATGACAGTTGAAAGAGAGGAATCAGTCGGGAGCTATTAACAGTTTAATTGATAAGCTTTTATAAAGAAGTGGGTTTTTAATGATTTTTTGAAGGAGTGGAGACTGGGTGAGCATCTAACGGAGGAGGGAAGTGAGTTCCACAGGAACGGTGCAGCCCTTGAGAAGTCTTGAAGAAGTTTTGATAGACGTAAGTCTTCAGCAGAGCGTAAGGGCCTAGACGGGACATACTTGTGAATTAGGAAGGATAGATAGGTGGGAGCAGCATTATTCAGAGATTTTAAAGCAAGAACCAGAATTTTAAATTGAGCCCTATATCTTACAGGAAGCCAATATAGGGGCTGACAGTAGGGTGAGGGAGGAGAGGTGGGAGGTGCGGGCGGACAGGAAGATGAGCCTTGCCGCCGCATTCATTATGGACTGTAACGGTGCAAGTTGGGAGCACATAAGACCACTAAGAAGCAGATTACAGTAGTCTAAGGTGAGAAAGGACAGTGGAATGGACCAGCACCTTAGTCGCATGTGAAGTTAAGTAGGGTCGGATGCGCGCAATGTTTTTGAGATGAAAGGGAAAGGATTTTGAGATAGACTGAACATGAGGCATGAAGGAGAGGTCAGAGTCAAAGAGAACATCTAGGCAGTGAGCCTGTGTGGTAGGGAGACACAGGAGTAGCAACACTTGAGAGAGGAAAGACTAGAATTTCAGTTCTGGTCAAGTTGAGTTTAAGGAAGTGGGCAGCCATCCAGTTAGAAATAGCAGAGAGGCAGTCATAGACACTAGTCAAGAGGGACGGGGAGAGATCAGGAGAGGACAGGTAGATATGCATGTCTTCTGCATAGAAATTATATCAGAAGCCAAAGGAGCTAATGAGTTTACCAAGTATAGATAGAGAACAGTAGGGGACCAAGGACTGAACCTTTGGGGACACCAACAGAGAGGAGTTGGAGAGAAGAAGCAGAGCCAGAGAAAGAAAAACTAAAAGAGCACTGGGAGAGGTAGGAGGAGCACCAGGAGAGAGCACTAAGGTTATCTGGAGATATAGGACTTGTGGGGGTCCCTTGTAATAATATACCTCTGTGCCTGGTAGATAATTAGTTTAAGCAAAGTACACACAATTATCTCCCAGACACAGGGGCGCCAGGGAGTAGTTTGTATTGAACTGTATGGAGACCCCCTGCTGGGGGTCTGTGTATAAGTTCACCCCAGCATTTAGTCTCTGCTAATGTCTGTGGGGGAAAGCTATAATCACTCCAGAGCTCTAATCACTTGGCAGCTGTAATCACTTCACAGATATATCTCTGAATCCAGCACAGCAGAGTTCCTGAGAAGGAGAAAAGAATGTACTTGACGGCGAGACCCGAGTCCCTATCTGGATGGCCGTCACAGGATGCAAATCAGAAAAATCGAATGGGTACAATAGTGGGCCAATCAGTGCACTGCAAAATATATACATAATAGAATGTTATGTATATATTTTTCAGTACACTGACAGGGACATTTGATTCACAGATTATAAATTTAGATTTGTCTTTGCTGCTTCTATTTTTTCATCTATTACTCACTTCTCATTTGATCTGTGTATAAAATTATCATTTAGTGACTGTCCCCTAGCCATCAATCATTTTTTTTTTTTGCCACAAGCAGAATTCAAAATCAGGAATTAAAACAAACATGGTCTGCCCTTTGGTTCATGATTTAGCTAGATTTGGTCTCAGATTTCAGAAATTCACTCAATTTCCCCAAATTTAAATAGCAGTTTAGAAAAAAATGAATCTCTGTGTCTAGCAATAACTGTAAGTAGGCATGGTAAACATTGTTACACTGTTTGCATACACAATTATATAATGAGTGCTCAACTTTTATATGGGTGAAAGGTGATAAGAAGAATATTGGGTGCTTAATGCGAAATCCCTGTATCCCCACCAGATGCATGAATATAAAAAAAAGTAATAACCCAAAGCACACCAATAAATTTGCATATAAAATAGATCTTTTCATCAAGTGATTGAATATAAAATTGTACATGAAAAGTGCAAACAGCAGTATAGGCATGCAAACATTAAATCACTTAATCCATAAAAGACATATCAAGTAAAGAAAAAAGTTCTTAATAATAAATCCCAACAACCCATAGTATCAAGGAATACTAACCCAGAGCAGGAGATACAGCAAAAGTTTTGGCGTCAAACCTTCCTCAAGGGAGATCTCGAAGACTTCAATCTATGTCCTCATTTAAATATCAAGTGAATTAGTAGCCTAATTCTAAACAGAAGTGTACAGGAGGCTAAGGATCAAGCTGATAGGGTAAGCTACAGTGTGTATGCACTTCCGAGTCCGCGTGTAAAATCACTTCCAGGTTCGCACTACGTCATTACACACGCTTGGCATATGACTTGTGCACAATGCTCGGTAGGGTTACTGTCCATATTCATGGCAATAGCCACCCTCTGCAAAAAAACATACTAAAAGGAGGAACCTCAAAGTCAACCCGATCATCCATATGCAATATATAAATCTCCCAATCCCAAAGCAGGTGCAATGGTAACAGTCATTATATACATAGGAGTATAGTCATCCATCAGGCAAAACATGCCAAATGGGTCAAATAACTCAAAGAATAAATAATACTAGTCAGTGAACTGTATCTCCTATTTATAGGAATTATAATTCAAATTTAAAGCAGGATAGTAGAGACCATATTAGCATATATGTTATAATTCATAGTAAAGATGTATATGTCCTATATAGTTCAGACATTATTAAACAATAGCATAATATCCATCAATCATTAAAAAAAAAAGCATATTATACAGCAATGAAAACATACAAAAATATTCATTTGATAAGATACAATGATACATACATATTGGCATATACATTCCCAAAAGTATATACACTATATAACATATATGGGGCCCAACATAGCATAACTAAACATAATAAGCAAAAAAGTAATCAAATCCAGAAAAAATAATAATAAATAAATAATAAAAGAAAAATAAATGATAAATAGCAAAAACATAAAAATATAATAAAAATAAAAAATGAAAAAAATATAAAAAATATATATATTACAAATTATTTATAGAGAATAAAACAAAATATACAAAAAAAACCTTGTAACAACAGATCCCTGGGATCGGGGGAAGCTTATCCCCAGAGTCTATAGATGTGGGTACCGAAAAAGTAATTAAAAGACTAAAAACATGTAAAAAAAGAAGAAACAAAACAAAAAGTGATCTAAGTAAGTAACTTAATGTGAATATACATATATTATAGCCCTATTTGTATGTTGATTAAAACATTCTTGTGATGTATCTTCAATAGGCTGTAAGGACAAAACTTCAACGAGGTTGAGCTCGATGTCTATCAACATCCCTAACACTTCAAGTTCTTCAGAATATCAACACCCATAGTGTAAGAAAAACTACAAAAACAATAAGAACATAGCAATTAGACATAAGTATATAATCAATAGACTGGGATTCATCTTATCTATTGCATGAAAAATCACGTTCCTCGTTCATGTGATCAGGATATAAGGTATTTAACCAGTATATCCAATATAGTTCTTTCTGAATTAAAATTTTAAATCTGTCGCCTCCTCTCAGTGGAGTTTTGACCTGTTCGATACTCAAAAATTGAAGTTGTGAGACCGAATGTACCATCTTGTTGAAGTGTTTAGGTGCTGATGAAGTAACTGACTGGTTTCTAATTGCACTTTTGTGCTCACCTATTCTAATAGTCAAGCGTCTCATAGTCTGTCCCACATATCCCTTGCCACAGGGACATTTGATTAGGTATACAACAAAATCGGACTGACAGTTCATTTTTGATTTGAGGTCAATCTTGTAACCTAAACTGGAATGAGTAAAGGACCTAGCCTCCATAGCATTGTTGCAACTGACACATCTCCCATACTTGTACATTCCTTTAGGAGGAGTTAATCATGATTCCATCCTTGCTGGCATGTATCAAACCTTGACGCAAATTCCTGGAATTTTTATGAGCCATTATGGTAACATCTGCGGTTTACGCTGCAGTAGCTCTTTCTCATAACTTTCAAGTGTTCATGCTCCTGCAATCCCAGGCATTTCTTTGACACCTTTAACTCTCTTCTTCGCCCTGCTGTTGCCACCCCTCAAAATAACCTTACAGCCAATAGCTTTGCATGCTACTTTACCGACAAGATTGAACAGCTAAGGAAAGAATTCTCCCCACCCTGCCTTTCTCTTTCTCAACCACATGTAGATCATGCCTTTCCTTACCTTCAGACTTTCTTCCCGGCTACTGAACAAGAAGTGGCTGTGCTTCTCCTTTCCTCTCGCCCAACCACTTGCCCCTGTCCCATCTCATCTCATCAGATCTCTCTCATCTTGTCTTGTGCCTTCCTTAACACACATCTTCAACAGCTCTGCTGACCTTAAACATGCCACTGTACTACCTATCTTTAAAAAACATCTCTTGACCCGCCCTCCCCCTCTAACTATCGTCCCATATCCCTGCTTCCTTTTTCCTTAAAGCTTTTGGAAAGACTTGTTTTTACCCGTATGTCTCACATCCTCAATTTCAACTCTTTCCTTGACCCTCTTCAATCTGACTTCTGCCCCTCCACTCTTCTGAGACTGCTCTTATCAAAGTTACTAACAATCTAATCGCAGCTAAATCCAAAGGCCACTACGTCATACTAATTCTTCTTGACCTCTCTGCTGCCTTTGACACCATTGATCATGCTCTCCTTCTTCAAACTCTTCAATCACTCTGTCTCTGTGACTCTGTCCTGTCATGGTTTTCCTCTAATCTCTTCCAATGCTCATTCAGTTTTTCCTTTTCTGATACCTCCTCCCTTCATCCTGTCTCGTATGTAGTCCCCCAAGGCTCCGTCCTTGGTCCCCTTCTATTTTCTCTTTATACTGCCTCTCTTGGCAAACTTATTACCTCATTTGGATTCCAATACCACCTGTATGCTGATGACACCCAGATATATCTCTCCTCCCTGGACCTCTCCCCTGCTGTCCTGCAATGTGTCACTGCTTGCCTTTCTTCCATCTTTCTGTAACTAAATCTCTCTAAAACTGCTTCTTGTCTTTCCACCTCCTAATACTGATCCTTCTCTTTCACTCTCCCTTCAAGTTAGTGGTATCCACATCAGTTCATCCTTGCAATCAAGCTGTCTTGGTGTCATACTTGATTCTGGACTCACCTTTGAGCCTCATAACCATAATGTTACCAAGTCCTGTAGATTCCATCTTAAAAACATAGAACGCATCCGCCCCTTTCTTATGCAAGATACTACTAAGGAGCTTGTCCATGCTCTAGTAATTTACCGCATGGATTATTGTAACCCTCTCCTAATTGTTCTTCCCAAAAACCATATTGCCCCGCTACAGTCTGTAATGAATGCTGCCGCTAGACTGATTTTCCTCTCTAGTCGGTCCTCTCACACCTCACCCTTCTGTCAGTCCATACCTTGACCTCCTGTATCCTATAGCTCCTCCTGTGCTAGCCCATACTTATAAAGCATTGACCAATTTTAGCCCCTCTTATGTCTCTTCACAGATCCATAGGTATGAAACTTCTCAGTCTCTCCGCTCTGCCCATGACAATCTCCTGTCCGCTGCTCACACGCACACGGCCAACTTATACTTGCAGGACTTCTCGCGGGCGGCTCCCTTCCTATGGAATAGCTTGCCCACCACCATCAGACCTACCCATCTCTTTAGGAAAGCTTATGGCTTCCCTGAGTAACCTCTAACTCACATACATGTCTCTTGCTCTTTCCTAAAGGGCCTCACTCTACTCTCTCCTCCAGCTCTGATTCACTCCCACCTTATTTGATTGCTATTTCCAGTCCTGTTGTGTTTTACACCCCACCTCCTATAGACTGTAAGTTCATTTGAGCAGGGTCCTCTTCAAGCTATTGTTCCTGTAAGTTTTCTTGTAATTGTCCTATTTAAAGTTAAATCCCCCTCTTATAATATTGTAAAGTGCTATGGAATCTGTTGGCGCTATATAAATGGCATTAATAATAATAATAATAAAGTGTGGCCTTTGTTTCCTGTATGATTTATCGGCTCTTTTTTTATTCTCACACTCCTGTATTTTAATAATCACCTCGGCTATTTCTCTCTTGATGTCAACCAAACTATGGCTCCGTTTTATAGATGACATTTTATTTCTATGAAACGGACCCGCAGAGATCCTACTGGACTTTTGGAAAAGTATAAGTCAATGTCTTCCAACTATCAAGTTTACTTTGGAACATAGTCCAATAAGGATACATTTTCTTGATGGGGAGAAGGTAAAGCAGCAGAATAAAATCAAATTGGATATTTACTCCAAACCCACAGATAGAAATGCGTACTTGCATTTTTGGTTATTTCATCCGCCCAAGCTAAAGGAGAGGATACCATACTCACATTTCCTACGTCTCAGGAGGATTATTTCAGATGATGAGACATTTGAGCAATGGGCTGATGTAATGACAAAAAATAAAATCAAAGATAGGGGTTACCCACTCAATCTGTTACAAGAAGCTAGGAGTAGAGTGACACGTCCAAACACTGACAATAGGGTTAAGGTTGGTGAACAGCAGGCTAAACAAATTCCTTTTGTACATACATACTCCACTAAGTCCAAACACATTACACACATAATTAGAAGACACTGGCATGTCTTGAGTGAAGACACTGATCTACAAAGTGTATTTAGTGATGTTCCCATAATGGCTTATAAAAATTCCAGGAATTTGCTACAAGGTTTGATACATGCCAGGGCCAATACTAATACAGTAAGGATGGAATCATGGTAAACTCCACCTGAAGGAATGTATAGGTGTGGGAGATGTGTCAATTGCAACAATGCTATGAAGGCTAGCTCCCTTACTCATCCCAGTTTAGGTTACAAGATTGACCTCAAATCATACATGAACTGTCAGTCCGATTTTGTTGAATACCTAATCAAATGTCCCTGTGGCAAAAGATATGTGGGACAGACTACGAGACATTTGACTATTAGAATAGATGAGCACAAAAGTGCAATTAGAAACCAGTCAGTTACTTCATCAGTAACCGGACACTTCAACGAGATGGGACATCGAGTCTCACAACTTCAATTTTTGAGTATCGAACAGGTCAAAACTCCACTGAGAGGAGGCGACAGACTTAAAATTTTAAGTCAGAGAGAACTATATTGGATACACAGGTTAAATACCTTATATCCTGATCGTATGAATGAGGGACGTGATTTTTCATGCTATAGATGAGATGGATCCCGGTCTATTGATTATATACTTATGTCTTCTTGCTCTTATTATTTTTGTAGTTTTTCTTACACTATGGGTGTTGATATTCTGAAGAACTTGAAGTGTTAGGGATGTTGATAGACATCAAGCTCAACCTCGTTGAAATTTTGTCCTTACAGCCTATTGAAGATGCATCACAAGAATTTTTTATCCACATACAAATAGGGCTATAATATATGTAAATTCCCATTAAGTTACCTACCTATATCACTTTTTGTTTTGTTTCTTCTTCTTTTTTTTGTATGTTTTTTAGTCTTTTAATTACGTTTTCTGTGCCCACACCTATGGACTGTTACAAGGTTTTTTTTTGTATATTTCATTTTATTCTTTATAAATAATTTTTTAACCATTTTTTTATATTTTGCAATTTTTTATTTTTTTTATTTTTTTATATTTTTTTATTTTTTATGTTTTTTGCTATTTATCGTTTATTTTTCTTTTATCATTTATTTATCATTTTTTTCTGGGTTTGTTTACTTTGTGCTTATTATGTTTAGTTATGATATATGGGGCACCATATATGTTATATATTGTATTTCCTTTTGGGAACGTATATGCCAATGAATGATCACGGTGCATATAGACAATGGCGAAATATATGCACAAAACAGACAAAACTGGCCAAGGCCCAATATTTCTATGAAAATCTGAACAGTAACATCTCAAACCCTAGAAACTTTTGGAAAGTCATAAATAAACTACAAACTCCCCCAATCCACTCCCAACCCTCCACTGTCAAAGTGGGTAACCAAACCCTGCAACTTCCCTTAGATGTAGCAAATGCCTTTAACAATTATTTTGTCGGATGCTCTACTGCCCTGATTGCCAAGCTAATAAATGACACGCATCCTGAAACTACAAATGTGGATCAGGCCCCACTAAATTTGCAAAGGCCCAATATAGATAAGTTTAATTTTAGACCTCTACCTGTTAGTGTCATTAAAAAACATCTTAATAATCTAAAAATGAAAAACCAGTCCGGACCTGATCAAATCCCAGCAATGTTGTTGTAGCTCAGTGCGCCGGCAATTGCTAAACCCGTCTCAACTCTAATTAACGAATCATTGGTGTCTGGATACATACCCAAACTTTGGAAGACTGCGAGAGTAGTGCCTATCCATAAAAGTGGTGACACTACTTTGGTTTCTAACTATCGCCCAATATCATTGCTCCCTGTATTGTCAAAAATCTTAGAAAAATGTGTCCATACACAACTTTGTGAGTACTACCAACAATTAAACTATCTGACCCCTGATCAATCGGGCTTTCGCCAGAATCACTCCACTACAACTGCCCTCCTAAAAGTTTGCAATGACATCCAAACTGGCATGGAACAAGGAGCCCTAACTGGAGCTATTTTCCTTGATTTTGCTAAGGCCTTTGACACAGTAGACCACGACATTCTACTGCACAAACTCAAAAACTCAGGTATTGGTGATCATTCTTTAAACTGGTTTCGATCGTATGTATCGGATCGCTCGCAATATGTGTCCATTTCTGACAGTGACTCCCTCCCTCTCCCAGTCACGTGTGGTGTTCCCCAGGGTTCCATTCTCGGCCCCCTACTATTTACATTATTTATAAATGATCTGCCTAATGTCTGCCAATCCTCAAATGTACACATGTACGCAGATGACACGGTAATCTATGCGAGCAAATCCAATCTACCTCAACTTGAGGCTTTGCTCCAAGACCAGTTTACAGAGGTAGAAAAGTGGATCGCAAAAAACAAACTCTTCCTGAACACTGACAAAACTGTCACAATGATCTTTGGAACAGTACCTAAATTACACAAATTACACAATCCCCACCTATCCATCAAAACAAATTCAAATGGCACACTGACCGCAGTCCACTCTTTCAAATACTTGGGTATGATATTAGACCCCAATCTATCTTTTAGCCTGCACATAGAAAAGCTTGCATCTAAACTTTATCCAAAATTAGGTGCCCTGTACAGAAACAAAGCCTGCCTAAGCCCTACAGTAAAGGAAAAGATTGTACAGCAAATGCTGATGCCAATCATTGATTATGGGGATGTAGTATATGCGTCTGCATCGCAATCCCACATTAATAAACTCAACACATTGTATAACTCGTTCTGCAGATTTGTGCTACAATGTAATTACAGGACCCATCATTGTGACATGCTAAAGAAACTAAACTGGCTGTCGCTGGAATCCAGACGCACCCTTCATCTTTCCAGCCTTGTTTTTAAGAGCTTTTCTGGGAAACTCACACCCTACCTGAACAAAATGCTTTCCCCAGCGGTTCCCACTTCCTATAACCTCCGATCCAGTACAAGCACTTTACTTAGTCTACCTCAATACAAAAAGAAAGCGGCCCGATCCTCCTTCTCCTACAGAGCGCCGCAATTGTGGAACGACCTCCCGCACAATTTAAAATCTTCCCTAAGCCTAAAGTCTTTTAAGAGATCCCTCTCTACATACCTCAAAACAGAATGCACGTGTCATGGTTGATTATATATTTCCTGCCTGTTCTATGTTAAATTTTGTATATATTGTGTATTAATATTGTTTTTGTATTTTGTTGTACCTAATGTAACAATGCAATGATTTGTGGACCCAGGACATACTTGAAAACGAGAGAAATCTCAATGTATCTTTCCTGGTAAAATATTTTTTATAAATAAATAAATAAATAATATATGTATCATTGTATCTTATAATATGAAAATTTTTGTATGTTTTCATTGCTGTATAATATGCATTTTTTTTAAATGATTGATGGATATTATCCTATTGATTAATATTGTCTGAACTATCTAGGAAATATATATCTTTACTATGAATGATCACATATATGCTAATATGGTCTCTACTATCCTGCTTTAAATAGGAGATACAGTGCATTAAGTAATATTATTTCTTCTAAGGGTTATTTGACCCATTTGGCATGTTTTGCCTGCTACACTCCTATGTATATAATGACTGTTACCATTGCGCCTGCTTTGGGATTGGGAGACTTATATATTGCATATAGATGATCGGGTTGACTTTGAGGTACCTCCTTTTACTGTGTTTTGTGCAGAGTGCCGCTATTTCCATGAATATGGACGGTAACCCTACCAGGCATTGTTCACACGTCACATGTGCGTGATGACGTAGTGCGAACTCGGAAGTGATTTTGTACGCGGACCCGGAAGTGGATACACACTGTAGTGTTAGCCCATCAGCTTGATCCTTTGTGTCCTGTTCACTTCTATTTCGAATTACGCTACTAATTCACATGGACATAGATTAAAGTCTTTGGGTTGCTGTATCTCCTGCTCTGGGTTAGTATGCCTTGATACTATGGGTTGTTGGAATTTATTATTAAGCACTTTCTCTTTACTTGATATGTCTTTCCAACAACCCATAGTATCAAGGCATACTAACCCAAAGAAGGACTGTTTGCACTTTTCATGTACCATTTTTATTCAATCACTTGATGAATAAATCTATTTTATATGCTACTCTCTCCTAATTTTTCTTGACCTTTCCACTGCTTTTGACATGGTTGATCAACTATTTCTTCTCATCCTCCATAGACTCTGCTCTCTCCTGGTGCTCTTTCTACCTCTTCCAGCCAGCACTCTTTTAGTGTTTCTTTCTCTGACTCTTCCTCTTCTTTGCAACTACTCTCTTTTGGTGTTCCCCAAGGTTCTGTCCTTGATCACCTATTGTTCAAGCTATACTGCCTCACTTGGTAAAATGTAACTAAACCCTCATTGTTTTTTGCCTAGGTGAGGTGTTTTTAAATAAAAACATTACAATCTTTGAGATTTGAAATCATTGTTTAGTGAATAAGCGAGTGCTCTGGATTGTGTATTTTGTATGTTGTATATATTGCATATACAGCATCATCCTATAATATATGCATGTTCAGGTGAGTGCAGCCATCTTGGTTTCATCTCTTGGTAGACTTGTCAGCTGCTTTGGCTTCCAATATCACTTCTACACAGATGACATGCACATTATCTGTCCTCTCCCAATCTCTCGCAATCTTGTCTTTTCTCCTTCAAACATTGCTAATCCCTCCAAATCCATGACACTACCATCAGCTCTACCCTGCAGGCTTGCTACCTGGGTGTTCTTTGACTCCAACCTCTCCTTCACCCTTCTTGTCCAGTCAATCACCAAATCCTGCAGCTACCATCTCAAAAATATTGTGCACATCCACCCTTATTCCACATAATTTTCATTTTTAAATTTGTCTGCAAAGCAACATATACTCTAAATTACAATTTAAGATTTGTTCATATGCTAGGTATGCATCCAAAAGGGGTTAACTGCTGGCACACATATAAAACTATTGCTTTTTTGACACTACATCTAACATGCTGCAAATTGACGCAGCTGGCTTTGATGTGTAACAAAGTGATCCTGATGCAAGTTGACATGCTTTGATGATGTCCCATATAAGGGCAACAACAGTTAAAGCTAAATACTTCAAAATGTTAAATGCATTTTATATTTCAGCAATATCATTTTGTTAATTACCTTTTCAACAGATTTTTTTTAAATCACATTTTAGGCACTGTTATTCTTTCAAAAAAATTTTTTTTATTAATTCTGTATATTCCCACATTTTAATTTTAAACTTTGTTTATTTAGTAATATATTATTTTATAAAAATTAACAATGTCATGAAAATTAACTCTAAGTGGCACCATAAACCAATATAAATTATTTAAACTCATGCAAGTTCTGTTAGAATTGTTTTAACTCTTTGAGCTTTATAGGGATAACAATCCTGAAATAATATCAATATATCATATTCAGTGCTCTTTGCGAATAAAATAATATTGTATTTTTATTTTGCTATGCATTAAATATATAAAGAGTGAATTAATGTATTTTTTGCTTTATAACTATAAAACATTTTCTTCTGCGATAAAGTGCTGTTGAACTCTCACAGTGCACACAGTTATGTTAGTATCGTTAAGTAATTTATATTAAAGTTTTTGGAACTTTTAATACTGTATAGTAATTTATAATGTGATTTCTGACAGCATCCATTTAGCTACCAAACCAGCTGTGCAAAGAATGAATACAGTGAGTTCCAACAATCCCACTATTGTTAGTCTCCATAACTTTTTCAGTAAGGAAAAACATTTTCTAGGTGGGCTCCTGTTACCTTCTCTATTTCTAATTTCCTCCTTTAATATACCACACTGTACTGTGTATAATTAAATTTTATTTTAAATGAGCAATTTCTGAGCACGTGTCACATGTTTTCAGCTTTACAAAATGTCTGTGTGATGTTGGCATTTATTTACCAAGTATATTGTTATATTGTGTGGTTTATATTTATAAAATGTAAATAAAATAATGTGGAATTCTAAGGTGAAGAAAACCCAGCTAGGTAAAGTTCTCTAATATCAAATCCAAGAATTGTGCCCTTTTGAGTGAAATATAAAAGCAGTTGCTTTTTTTTTTTTAACCCCTACACTATCAAGTTCTTTTCCATAAAACAAACTAATAAAAACAGAACATTTATTGTTGAATAATAATAATAATAATAATAATAATATCAAACTATGTAACCAGAAAAAGTACATTTAACTTGCCACAGGCTTTTAAGTGCATCCTGGAATCTATTTCTTACTATTACCTAACTTAATGGGGCCCATTTAATCAACTTGGGAGGCATGAAAGGCTGTGATGACTGTGCTGTGTCTGAGATACTATACTTAACCACTGACCTATCCCTTTTAGTAGATACATACTTATTTGCAGGAATACTTAAAATAAAATTACATAGAGATACACAATATCTTTTTTTTGTTTGTTTATTTTGCCATAATTTACATACTGTTGGAGGTAGAAAGTTTATACAGTATCCACTGTCTTGTGACAGTTGCTACAGGTTCTAAAATAGTATTAATATTGACAGAGTAAAGCAATGTTTTGGCTTAATGAGCCTTATTCAAGCTCTGTCCTGATGGATCCATTCGAAGAGACCAGAAACTTTAATGAAAATACCAATCTATGGAATACGGTGAGCTGTGAGAGCTGAAGTAATTCTTGCAGATTCTCTTCCCAATTGTATTTTGAACTTGGATAAATCAGCAAAAATGTTGGAATTCAGGAAGAAAGTTGTCAGGAGTCATGGTGGTCTTACCAAGGTCTTCTTAATTCCATAGTAATGCACACTGGTAATGACATCCATTGAGGTGTCATTTGGTGGTCTAGTACCTTTAAGGAGTCGGTGTGTTCCATATAGTAGACCTGGGATATTTTCCTCCCTTAGTAATAAAGTTCTGAGAAAGCGCTGGACATAAGATCTCATGTTTTGATGTCCTATGAAAAAACGCTAATATACAGTATGCAGATTATTACGGTGTGTGGTCTATGAGATCAGTTAGCTTTAATTTTAATTGTTTAACTTCCAGTAGTAGTGCCTTGTTTTGGTCAGCCAGTGTATTGTGGTGTGTAATAACTTAATTCAAGAGGCCTTCAGGCACATTAGTCCTCCTCTCCAAATCGTCCAAATGATTGAATGTCTTCTCTAACATCAGTTCTTTGATAGCCCCATGTGTTCCTGCTACACTCTGGGCAGACTTGAGACGTGAGGAGACTCTAGAAGAATCGAGCTTCAAATATCTTCATGCGAAAGATACTAAAAGCCTCAAATAACCTGAGAAAAAATATTTAGAAAGCATACGGATGAGAATTCAGTGCAGAATTTTCAGTCACCAACAGGGTGTCTGCAATCCGCCATTGGTGCACTGCCACGGGAAGGTGCAATATCAGGGTTACCAGCAGGTCTCTTTATGTAGCATGGCTGAGCCAAGGACCATGGTAGAGGAGCTTCTGTTTTCTCTACCGTGTCTAACACAAAGTGCTCACAGGGAATGCCAAAGTGCTTTATGTCTGATTGTGGAGAGATTACAGAAGCTCCTTTATCATGGTCTGTGGCTTGTCCACACTACATGGAGAAGAAACACAGAGGGATAGGGGGAAACAGACACAGAGCTAAGGGGTGAAGAGGCCTATAGAGGCATACAAAGATGGGGAGAGGCTGGGACAGAAAGAGGCTGAGATGTGAGAGACACAGAAGACTGGGGATAAGAGGCACACAGAGGGATGAGGGGAGGCAAAGAGGCACACAGAAAGTCTGAGATACTAAGAGACAATAAGAGGGGCTGGGGGAACAAAGAGGCACATAGAGGGTTGGGGGATTACAAAGAGACACAGATGGGCTGGGGTGAGAAGAGAGAAACAGAGGGGCAGGATGGACAAAGACACACAGAGGGGCTGGGGAGGACAAAGAGACACACAGAGGGGCTGGGGAAAACAAAGATACACACAGATAGGCTGGGGAAAACAAAGATACACACAGATAGGCTGGGGTAAAAAGACACACAAAGGTCCTGAGAAGAGAAAGAGATGCATAAAGGTGCTGGGGGATAGACACACAGAGGGTCCAAGAGGGGAGAAGGAGAGCCACTAAGGTGCTGTGGGGCAAGAGACACACAGAGATGCTGAGAAAGGGTAAAAAGAGACACACAATGGAGTTGGGGGGGGGGGGAGATGCACACAAAGGGACTGGGAGAAGAAAGATACACACAAATTTGGCAATGTTTGTTTTTGAGGGGGTTGGCACAATTAGCTGGTCTTGCCTAGGGTGCAAAATAGCCTTGTACTGGCCTTGGGTCTTTTATGCTCTTCTTAATCCCCAGTGATTTATGCTTTCTCCTGAGAAAATGTGGCTGCTAGGGTACAAACCAAGAACGTTTACTATCAGGACATTCCCCACTAATAATCAGTTTTACAATAATCTCTAATTAGCTGTCCTTGTATTTAGACATTTTCTGCAACAAATAGACTTTTCTCAAATTAAGACTTTTTGATGTGGCAAATGGCGACATCAGTACTAGTAGTGTTTTTTCCAAGAATTTTAAAACTTTTAAACCCCATAAAGGTGAATAATTGCAGTGGAAGCTTTAAACTAGAAGTTTTAAACTATAATACATTAATATTACACTATAATATTTCCCTATTCCAACGAATGTAAGTGCCTTTGACAACAAACTACTTAGCAGACCTATTTTAATCCCTACTGGTATCTCATATTCAGAAAGTACTGCAACATCACACATCATAATATGATTATTTTAGTGATGTCAGAAATGCTGGGGAATTACCTAATTTGGGTGTTTTTCTCGTAATTAGTAAATGTATAGTCTTTGGATATTTTCTTGGAATTATAAATGTTTTTGTAATCTTTTTAGTCATTACTTAATTAATGTTGCATCTTTCAGATAACTTCACTTTTTACCTTGTAAGACTAATTGTAATATTTACAGACATATCTTTAAATCTCTTCGTATCTTCAAAGGGTTTTGGTTGCTCTTTAAATATACATATGTTTATGTCTGCATTATACGTCTCACATTTCTTGTGATGAATAATTCATATGATCAAAACTAATTATTCAATATCTAGAATCTTGTTTCATATTTCTACAAATTATCTATCTGCACAGGTTTTTTTGGGTTATCAAAATTCAAAGCAGGCAGCATCTTTACTATAAAAAGAAATGCTTTTCCAGACAGGTTTAGTTTTCTGCATAATTTTTTTTTTTAAATGTAACATATCTGAGTAATGATAAACCTCTACTATTTTGGCACAAATTGTGCAACTCAGTTGTAAACAATACACAGAAGGAATGTTGTTCTTGGTGTAGAAACGTCTTGAAGTTCTCTATCTGCATTGTATTAATTAATGTTAATAGATACAATATAGTAAGCATTTATATTATTAGCAACTATCAAATTCATAAAAATATATATGTTATAATAAAAAATAATAATTTCTATTCATCAAGTATATCAAGTAGAAACAATGTTAGTAATATATAACACCGTAAACAGTAAACTTAATCAATACTTTACTTGAAGCTTTCTTGTAGCATATCCAGCAAATAAAATGAATAAATAATTATAATGTAAATTGTCTGAATATTATGAAATATGGAAATGGAAATTTTATTATTCATCAGACTTGGATATCTTCAAAAACAAGTGCTTATTTTGCTCACATAATTTTATCTCCCATGGCTGCCGTAGGGTCTCAAAAACTCAGCCACAAAAATCTGATTGGAAATATGCAGTCTTGCTCCGTGTGGTTTTACTTTGCTTGCAGGCTGGAAAAAGACTGGTAAAACTCCAGACCCCCTCTATTCCATTAAAATATGTGTGCATAGTGTTCAACATAAATCACCCTACCAATATTTTTAAGAATCTTCTGGAGAGACCTTAAAGAGCAGATGGGATTTACAAAGATTTGCATGATTCCTTATCATAAAAAGATTAAAATTCCACTCGTTATCAACCACAGTGTCATACCTCTGACAAGCCCACACAGTTGCTGCTCCTATGGAATTGTCCATTTCCGAATGTTCACACACCGCTTCCTTGCATTCAGCCAACATTGAATGCCCAAGCACCACTCATTGAATGGGCATGTGCCAACATTGAATGCCCACGGCACAATAGCTGGTGTGCGCACTGATGTCGTACATTATTCTGACATCAATGCTGATGCAAAACACTGCCTTTCTATCCTGTTTATGACGTTGAACCCCAACCATGAGTGAGCAAACATTAATGCCTCATTATTACAAGTTGTGCATAATTGCTCCCCAGACAATCATTACTTATCTGAGAGTATATTAAACCTTATTTGACAGAGATTTAGCTATGTATTTTGACTACGCTTATCTTTGAAATCTTTGGCTTGGCTTAGTATGCTCATTTAATTTACTTTCTCCTATTATTGAGCTTGGCCTGTTTATCGTTATTGTTGTTTTCTCTCTGGATTATATTTCATACTCCTTGTGTTAAGCCCAGTCACTCTAATATCCGGTAACACATTGTAATGTATGGACTGTTAGGCTGTGTATGAGTTTATGATTTTGTGTATTGTGATGTATGGGCGGTTGAGCTGTGTGTGAGTGTATGGGTTTGTGTATTGTGATGTATAGGTGGTTGGGCTGTGTGAGTGTATGGGTTTGTGTATTGTTATGTATGGGTGGTTGGGCTGTGTATGAGTGTGTGAGTGTATGAGTTTGTGTATTGTGATGTATGGGCGGTTGGGCTGTGTATGAGTGTATGAGTTTGTGTATTGTGATGTAGGGACAGTTGGGCTGTGTATGAGTGTGTGAGTGTATGAGTTTGTGTATTGTGATGTATTGACGGTTGGCCTGTGTATAAGTGTGTGAGTGTATGAGTTTGTGTATTGTGATGTATTGGCGGTTGGCCTGTGTATGAGTGTGTGAGTGTATGAGTTTGTGTATTGTGATGTATTGGCGGTTGGGCTGTGTATGAGTGTGTGAGTGTATGAGTGTATGTATTGTGATGTATTGGCGGTTGGGCTGTGTATGAGTGTGTGAGTGTATGAGTGTATGTATTGTGATGTATGGGCATTGGGCAGTTGGGCTGTTGTTGGCTGTGAATGATGCACTTCCTTTCTTTTGGTTCTTTACTTCCTGTTCCTGTTGGCAGTTGGTGGAATGTTGGAGGGATTTGAAATGGCGGCTACAGAACCCTGTGTAACAAGGCTGCAATATGAAGATCCTGCTATATATGTATTAATAAAGTGAGTACTTCGTTATACAGGAATTATTGACTGATTTGTACAAAACATCACACAGATGCTGTCTTAGTAAAGAATACTGTTGCCTATTGCCTGCGTGTAGTACCTTGAACACAGAGACAGAGAAAGTAATATTTGTTATTGAAGGAAGTAACAGATATATACAGTTAAAAATTATATACAGTTAAATAAAAAGTGTCAAACTGCTCTTAGAGAAATATCCTGGGGGTAGGGTCTAATCTCTACAAATATATAATTTTGTATAGTATTTTTAATTGGTAACCACAATTAAAAATATAGTTCCCACAATTTTTAGAAATGTTTAACTTTAAAATAGTATAAATATTTGCTATATCATTCAGAAATTAATTGAAAGCTTGGACTTATGTGGAATTTCTACATTCAAGACTAAGACAAAAATCTATTTTAACTTTTATTTTTATTAATGTCAGCTAAGGCCTGTCGTTACTGGTTAACTCAGCCTTGGGGACAATCTACTAAACAGCGCATTGTTATGATAAATGTCAAAGTTAGTACTACCTAGGTATAGCTAGTGTTAGGGTTAGCTAGGGTTAGAATTAGCTAGGGTTGAGTTTCTATGGTTAGAGATTAGACTAAGATTGGAGTCAGCATTAAATAGGGTTAGCTGGAGTTACTGCTAGGATTTGCTAAGGTTAAGCATATTTCCAATTTGTACTTATACATTCCTCAAATATATTTCAAATATCTGGCAGAACATAATTCTAGGGTGTATGAAGTAGTAAAACAAACAAGGCCTGTGAAATTTAAATTAAAACATTATATTTTAATATATATATGTGAAAACAATTTATTATGATAAAAAAAATTTAACTTTTCATCAGAAAAACCTATTTTTGAAAGTAAACCTGAGAGGTTTGGAAAAAGCTCCACAATGAAATGGCCACTATAAATATTAATACAAGTATGTTTTAAGCAAACCCTTTAAAAAAAAAAATTCATGAACGAAAATAGTATTAGTGCAATGTTTTTCTTTCAAATACTAATTAAGGTTATTACTTATCATGACTGAGGTCACTCATAATATCTCTGTCTAAAATGCAAAATACTTTTGATGTTAACTATTTGCAAGTTGTGTAATTATTTATTTAGTTATAATATTGAATGTTATAAATATTTGAAAGCAACTTGTGAATTAGTATGCACATTGCTAATTAAATATTGTGCCAAGGGGGAAAAGGAACTTTTTAAGTCCCCCTAATGTGTTGTAACATAGAGTATATATATTCTAATTGACCATTACAAGAACACAGGGGTGCAATAAACGCAAATACAGAACATGAAACATCTTATGAAATAAATAACATTAAGAAAAGATTAGCAAAAACACAGTATTACTAGTTTTTATATTTTAAGCTTTAGATCCCATGCAAATGCATGACTATATATTACACCAAATAAATCTTCATTTGTAGTTTTGTTTCTTTATTTTGGTGTTAAAGAGGCTAAGATAGAGCAAAATGCTACACATAAGTCTGCCAACCAGTTTCACAGGGACCACCATTGCAGAAGACTAGCTCTAGAAATTAGAGCAATAACATTGAGAAAACCTAAACTATTATACTGCTTTGAGAAACCTAGGATCATTCTACAGTATCATTTTGTCCATGTCTGAAAAACTCAGTCATAAGTGTGGATGACAGTCATACAGTGATCTTTATCTGAAACATGCAGGTAATCACAGAGTAAATATTGTGTTTATGACGTATCTAATTGCTGTAGAATTGCATATATCAGGCTAGAATCAACTGGTAAATATTCAATGCATGTGACCACTGACGCAGCAAATTACATGCATGATATGTTCCCATGACAAAGTTAATTCATAATAAGCATCATATTGTCATTTTTTTCTATCCTCTTGATCACAGAAATTGAGAAGCATGCAGAAGCAACTATGTAGATGAATATGAAGATGTAGTAGACTTAGGCGTTTGTTTCCAGAAGAATCACAATTAGAAAAAAAAAAAATCAGCTTATTCATTCATTTGTCCAAATTGTGAATCTCAGAATGGCACAATGGAAGAATAGACTATTGAAAATATTGTGCGATGAACAAAATTCTTCCATGCATGACTTGTTCATCAGTTTATTCTTGTAAATTAGAAAAACAAATAGTCCCTAAAAGAGACTGTGTGGTGTGTTGAGGTATCCTCAATTATCAGGTAACCCTTCAATTTTACACAAATTACGTACAAAGATGTCCAATGGACTCAAGGTCCAGCAGACACAAAAAGGATCCCTAATGGATATAAACAGAAATAATAATAACTAAACAACTTTATTGGAAAAGAGAGGACTTACAATAACAAACAATAAGCATAGAAAAGCCAAATAAGTGGCTCTGCAGGTGGTAAGGAGGAGAGTATATGGGCTAGGACAGGGTGGGGGTAGATGTAGGCTGAAGAGGATGAGAGTTGTGCTCTTAGGTATAGCCCTAAATCAATACCAGATGCAAACACAGTGGAAATCACTGTGAGACACTGGAGAGACACTAAAACATGTGTAACCAGTCTTGGAAACAATGTATCTAGAATCTATAAACAGTTGCCTTATATGGATAAGATCAAAAATGTTACTGAATAGGATCAGAGAGTATCTCTGTGTAATACCCTCAAAAAGAGGGGAGACATGCAGCAGCTTTCTTGTCTTGCTAAAATGAATTCGACTTCAAGGTCGCTGACTAAACAAATTAATGTAAAAAAAAAGCTGGTGCAGAGAAAAGAGAAAAACAACTCTGGTGAGCTGTATACCCAGACTATCTCCAAATTATTCCCCTAGTAAGTCAAGCTAACCTACCACAGTCAAGCCCTTATGCTGCCGTAACTGCTTAAGATTCCCCCTTTTTCCATCTTCTATTGTGCTAGAAACTGTGCTGTGATCTGAAAATAAAAATAAATGAACAAAGTGAACCGACATGCATTTCAGCACTACTAGAGCACTTTCATCCGGTCATTGAAATGAGCTACCTGGCTAGGTCGCATTTAAACAGTAAGGGAGCCGATCATGTGATCATTTTACCTAATAGAGATCATGGGAGGCACCTGTTTTGTTATATCCTCAGTTACCGCCCCTTAATCAAATGGCTCTTGTGGTGTCTCCCCTCCCTCTAACATAGCGCATTGGCGCGAGGGTAAGAGGTGGGAGGGAACTCCTTCATAAGGAATAGACCTAACGGGCCATCAGCATAAATGCACACCTTTTAAGCATCCCACCTATCTAAGTAGAATGGGAAGAATGTGGGCGTCGAAATTAATATATAACACCCTTTATCTTGATCATATATGTATGATGCATAAAAAATGTCTTGATCTTCTCATGCAGATGAAAAAAAATGTCACCTGTGAAATAGCATGTGACATAATAAGCTTCTTAGTTTTACAAAAAACTGGACAAGGATCCCACCGAGGAATATACAGCTAAACTCGCTAAAGTTAATAAAAACGTATCAAATCATTTCTGAAACACCTACAGCAAGAATTAGAAAATCTGATGCCTTCCAAATCCTCAGAACCTTTTACATGCTGCCCAAAATCCACAAGCCAGGAAACCCAGGACGGCTTATTATAACAGGTATAGGAAACTCACTGAACAAATATTTGGCCTAATAGAAAACATCTTTAAGCCTCTCGTTATTAAGACTGAGAGCTTTATACAGGACACTACAGGCTTCCTCAATAAACCTAACCAGATAAATGGACTACTGGAAAACACTATACTAGTAACAAAGGATGTGGAATCCTTATACATCGCACATAAGGATGGTATTGAGGCCTGCATTAAATTTCTCTCATCCCACAAACCAACACACAAATATATATAGTGCAATAATTGCCCAGCTCATAGAATTCATACTTACAGATAACTATTTCAGTTTTAATAACAATAAATGGTACAGAAAAAAGAAAGGAAGGCAGCGCCACTATAAACCACATAAATTAAAAGAGCACAGAATAGGCAGACTAGAATGCAATATATATGATAGATAATAAGCAAATAGAAGTCCAGAATAAATAGTCTGACTGGTAGATGAATCAAACAACGAGGTATATCTTTGTAGAGGTGAATACAGTCTTTTGTAGTGGGGGATTCTTCAGAGTGGTGTAGATGCGTCTTTGTACATCATATGAAATGAGAAAATAACAACTGATGGTATAGTATGTCCCGAAAGGGGTAGAAGCAATAAAAGAGTATATGGTCCTACTCACGTTTTCAAGAGCTATGGTCTTAGCTCTAGTGTTGATAACGTACAGTGGTATAATCCCCACTTATGGGATACGTGAGGTCTTAGTATTCTTTCTTGATTAGGGAACCATATGTGGAAATAAAAGCAGGAACAACAATGGTGCTCAAAGTATAAAATGCCAGAGGTGAGAAGATAAAAAACCAAGTGGTTACTCACATTTAGTTGAACAGACTGACTGTTCAATGAATACAGCTTGAGTGGTATAATCCCCACCTAGGATTCTTGGGAGTAATATCCTCACTGGAAAGTAAAAACACTTCTGTGCCGGATAAAAGGATGGTAGTAATAAAAAAGTAAAATAATAATAGTAATAACAAGTAAGATGGCTAACTCACAGTAAGAAAGTGGCCAAAATACCTTTATTTAAAACAATATAGTTTAAAAAACCACAACGCGTTTCGCCCTTAGGCTTTATCAAGTGGAGATCAGAAAGTACATCCTGTTACATACAGGTTTATATAGGCAGTGAACATATTAGAAAATGGCGCCAAAATGATGTCATAATTTTTTTTTTTTCTCAAAAGTGCTAAATTTTATATGCGTAATTGAGTACATACCTATATGGGAAACATGTGATAGTTTAAAATTAAAAACGAGGTTTTAAACTCACAAGATACAACAGTCACATGATCGGTGGCCATTTTTTTTAAATTTATTTATTTTTTTATTTTTTTAAAAGTGCTAAACTTTATATGTATCAGTGAATACAAACCTATATTGGAGACATGTGATAGTCTAAAATTTAAATTAAAAACAAGGTTTTATACTCACAATACCTTGCATATTATTGAAATAGAACAGTCACATATATAAGTCACATTATATAAATATGTACTTCATGCACAAAATAATTATAGAAGATAATAAAATATATTATAAAAAATTAATTATAAAAAATTATAAAAAATTAAACAGGTCAAACTCTACATTAAGACCTTCGGGGGTAAGGGTTTTTAAAAGGAACACCCAGTGCATTTCTTTTTGTCCCAGTAATTTTTTGAGGTCACCTCCCCTCCAGGGTAATTTACATCTTTGGATCCCAGTACATTTTAAAAATTTAGGGTCTTTGTTGTGTTGAATAAAATGCCTTGAAACAGAGTGATTAGGGTAGCCTTTGATAATATTTCTACAATGTTCTGCTAACCTTATTTTTAAGCATCGTGTTGTCATACCCACATACTGGAGGCCACATGGGCACTCCAATAGGTATACAACATTCTTAGTAGTGCAACATATTAAGTCTTTAATAGGGTATGTAATACCGGTTTTGTTTGAGGTGAATTGCGTTGTCTTTGATGTGCTGTTTTGGTCAGTGGATCTGCAGACAATGCATCTGTTGCATTTGAAAAAACCTTTAGAATTTGATAAAAATGATGGATTGCTTGTATTGGCTTTTTTTGTATAATTTTTAGTAAGCATTATCTTTAGGTTTGGGGCCCCTCTAAAAATGATATGGGGTTTATCTGGGATGAGTGTCTTTAAAATTTCGTCTTGTTTTAAAATGTGCCAGTGTTTTTTAATAGTTTTTTTCACAATTTTATTCTTATTGTCAAAGTTAAAGATGATCGGCATGGATGGTGGGTCTTTATTTTTATTCGTATTATATTCTAAAAGCTTGAGTCTTTCTTTTTGTTTCACTGCTTTGAGGGATTCTTCTAGCTTTTCTTTTGGGTAATTTTTACTGATAAATTGAGATTCTAGTGTTCTAGCTTGTTCGTCGAAATCTGTATTAAGGGAACAGTTCCTGCGAAGACGTAGGAACTGACTTTTAGGGACCCCATCTAACCATGGTTGGTAGTGGCAGCTTGATCTGTCAATGACTGTGTTGGTGCACACTTTTTTAAAAAAAGTTCTAGTGTTAATATTCCCATCCTGGATAAAAATTTGGATGTCTAAAAAATTTATTAAATCTTTGCTGTGTTCTGATGTTAAAATGATGCCACTATTGTTGTTGTTTAGATGATTTAAAAAAAGTTTAAGTGAGGTTTCAGGACCTTTCCAGATAAAAAACAAGTCGTCTATGTATCTAAAATAGGATACTAGGTTTGCTTTCCAGGGGTGATCTTCCTTTCTTTTTTCTGTACCATTTATTGTTATTAAAACTGAAATAGTTATGTGTAAGTATGAATTCTATGAGCTGGGCAATTATTGCACTATATATATTTGTATGTTGGTTTGTGGGATGAGAGAAATTTAATGCAGGCCTCAATACCATCCTTATGTGCGATGTATAAGGATTCCACATCCTTTGTTACTAGTATAGTGTTTTCCAGTAGTCCATTTATCTGGTTAGGTTTATTGAGGAAGCCTGTAGTGTCCTGTATAAAGCTCTCAGTTTTGATTCATCTACCAGTCAGACTATTTATTCTGGACTTCTATTACAATCTGGGGAGACTGTTCTATTTAAATAATATGCAAGGTATTGTGAGTATAAAACCTTGTTTTTAATTAAAATTTTAGACTATCACATGTCTCCAATATAGGTTTGTATTCACGGATACATATAAAGTTTAGCACTTAAAAAAAAAATAATAAAAAAAATAAAAAAAAAAGGCCACCGATCATGTGACTGTTGTATCTAAATAGAATATGTAAGGTATTGTGAGTTTAAAACCTCGTTTTTAATTTTAAACTATCACATGTTTCCCATATAGGTATGTACTCACTTACACATATAAAATTTAGCACTTTTGAAAAAAAAAATTATGACATCGTTTTGGCGCCATTTTCTAATATGTTCACTGCCTATATAAACCTGTATGTAACAGGATGTACTTTCTGATCTCCACTTGATAAAGCCTAAGGGCGAAACGCGTTGTGGTTTTTTAAACTATATTGTTTTAAATAAAGGTATTTTGGCCACTTTCTTACTGTGAGTTAGCCATCTTACTTTTTATTACTATTATTATTTTACTTTTTTATTACTACCATCCTTTTATCCGGCACAGAAGTGTTTTTACTTTCCAGTGAGGATATTACTCCCAAGAATCCTAGGTGGGGATTATACCACTCAAGCTGTATTCATTGAACAGTCAGTCTGTTCAACTAAATGTGAGTAACCACTTGGTTTTTTATCTTCTCACCTCTGGCATTTTATACTTTGAGCACCATTGTTGTTCCTGCTTTTATTTCCACATATGGTTCCCTAATCAAGAAAGAATACTAAGACCTCACGTATCCCATAAGTGGGGATTATACCACTGTACGTTATCAACACTAGAGCTAAGTCCATAGCTCTTGAAAACGTGAGTAGGACCATATACTCTTTTATTGCTTCTACCCCTTTCGGGACATACTATACCATCAGTTGTTATTTTCTCATTTCATATGATGTACAAAGACGCATCTACACCACTCTGAAGAATCCCCCACTACAAAAGACTGTATTCACCTCTACAAAGATATACCTCGTTGTTTGATTCATCTACCAGTCAGACTATTTATTCTGGACTTCTATTTGCTTATTATCTATCATATATATTGCATTCTAGTCTGCCTATTCTGTGCTCTTTTAATTTATGTGGTTTATAGTGGCGCTGCCTTCCTTTCTTTTTTCTGTACCATTTCTGTTGTAAGGCCTGTGAGGGAGCCCTACTTTTTAGGTGTGCTGCCACTTTTTACTTATTTATTATTGTTTCTGTTGTATTTTGCATAGATAGAGAGCGCTGATCCCTTTCTTCTGTTAATAACAATAAATACCTACAAACGACAGAGACAGCGATGGGCACTAAAATGTCACCCCAATACGCTAATCTTTTCATGGATGACCTAGAAAATAGATTTCATTATATGGACTGAAGGAGAAGAAAGCCTTATAGACTTAAATCATAAATCATTCAGTTAATTCCACCCATCAGTAAACCTTAAAATGAACTTTTCAAATCATAGTGTGGGTTTCTTGGACTGCACAATAACTGTCACCAATGGTATTCATCATTCATCTGTATATAGAAAACCCACAGACAGGTAAAGCTATCTCCACAATTCCAGCTTCCATCCCAAACACACCAAACAAGTTATTATCTGCAGCCAAGCTATCAGATATCACCACATTTGCTCTGACACAAAATACAGAGATCAGCACCTGAGTACACTGTCAGAGTCATTTAGGCAAAAGGGCTACAAGTAGAGTTGAGTGGACACCTGGATGTTCGGGTTCACCGGGTTCAGACGAACTTCAGCAAAAAGTTCGAGTTCGGGACCCAAACTTGACCCGAACTTGACCCTGAACCCGAACCCCAACAGAAGGGACTGTTGTAACTATAACTGGTTGAAGTGGGGTATGTTACAGTCAGAATATGAATTAATAATCATATACATGATGTATTGATTAAACAATCAATAGATGTGGCAGGATCCTTACGACAAGGTATATGTACCTTTAACCATCACAAACCAAATAACATTTTCTTGGTATTTGAAAAACCGATAAAAATTTGATTACATGTATTTTAATATATATACATAGACTGGTATGGATGTTGAATTTATATATTGGACATCTTTTCACCAATTTGCAATAGGTGACCTAAATGATCAATTTCCAAAATCATCATGTATATCATCTGGACGGGTTAACCCATAATACTCTTTTACTTTCCATTGACTGGCTTTAGTTCTGGTAGACTGAATATTTTTTTATCATTATAAATAAACTTTATGATAGTTGAAGTAAAGTTTCTGCCTGTCTTTCAGTTAAATTTTAACTGTTGAAGTATTTCACTTATATTAATTATACCACTCTGCAAACTTAAACGAATATCGAGTAGTTTCTGATTTAATAAAAATATTTCACATTTTCTTTTAAGGTTTAAACATTAATTATTGCAGTTGTTATTGTAATCATATGATCTTTAACTATCATGATTCAATTCTTTATCTGGGTAATCAGCTACTATGCTCTTATAAGTATGTTTAATATATTTGTTTGTAAGCCAGACTGCAGCTGTATATGGCATTTTAGAAATAATTGCGTATCAGATATTCGCAAAGTCTATCCACCTTTGTAATTAATACATTATGTGTTTATCTTATACCATTAATTATAGTATCTGTATTATATTACACATTGTCACTGACACATTTCTGATACAGGGAAAAAAATAGCATGATTGCTTTAGTAATTATAATTTTTCTGTCCATGCACCAAATTCCTGGAAGTCCAGAATATAGCAAGAATCCTTGGTCTATGGTCCCAGGGAGCCATTTAATGTTTTGATGGGTATAGTTATCCCAAAAGAGCAAGGAGTACATTGGTATTTCTTTCTAATTCAAGTTCATATGCCACCAAATGTCATTGTAAAGTTCATTGTTGCAGAATATTGTTCCAGGATGGGTTTTCACTCCAGTAGGAAATCTATATTCCGCTTCTTCTAATCCTTCCTATTAACCACTTTTTCTGAGTTGTAGTTAACAATCTGTGTCTTGTACTGTGAGGTGCGTTGATAGTCAATCAGGTTTTCTCAGTACCATGTTCCATCTTGAGAAATAGCTGGGTGTTGACAGTTATCAGACCTTATTTATTTTTCCGGTCATATTCTGTCTGGAAACATAATAGCAATGTCCAGAATTAGCATAGCACTTCTTTTCAGCATAAGAAGGCTGTTTGCGCTAGTCAATCAATGATAAACTATATTTCAAAGTCTTTTCTTGCATCACCTTCATAGGTGCATCCAAAGTTTTTCACAAGCATCTGTTCCGTCTTTTCCTGTTTTCAGCATGCTTTGCCATCATCGTTGAGTCCATTATTAGGATTTGAAATAGTTCAATCACATCTTTCTCATGTATAATCGTTTTTTGGAATGATCTTCAATAGGTTCCTTGTGAAATACCAGTGTCGGCAATCATTTCACTGTGAGCTTTGTCTCTCCTTTTGAGATAGTTCTTGGAGGTAGTCCACCGGATCAAATAACTTGTATAGTGTGCAGTCCAATTCAGTTCAGGTGCTTCCTGCTTGTTAACATAATCCCAATGCAGTTTTAAAATGATAACTAGGGTTAATGTTATGATAATGCTGCAGATTGTAAAAAGGAGACACCATAACCAATTTTCTAGCATCCTTTTGCTTGCATCTTTGCATTTCTTTCTTACTGTATAAGATAATTCAGGTACAGTCTTTTCTTCTCCAGAGTCTTTCTGATAATGATGTTGATGATTAATTTTTCATGCATTCCATGTTAACTGTGAATGTATCACGTCTGTCTGTTCATCCTTCTCCTTCACATTTGCAGGTTCAGATGTCAGATCATGATTCAGTCTGTTACGTGGCTATGATTCTGGTGGCTGTGTTCTGGTGGCATTTCTGTCCTCCTCTATTTGTTTTATCTTGTCATCTTTAACAGCATCCATTGTATCAGTCAGTGGTTCTGTGAACGTATTTAGCAGGTTGTAAAATATCAAAACTTACAGTTCTCTGTTGGCTCTGATTGTTCTCTGAAGGACAAACTGGCCAACAGTAAGAAAAAGTTGGTGGTGCATAGTGAGGTGGGCTAGAAAAAAAAATTCCCTACATTTCTCTAATAGAACCAATGGTTCCAAGCTCTCCCTGGTGCAGAAATATGATTGTCAGTGAAAAAACATGTAATATTTCATATGGTGTCTCACCATTTGTATCATGAGGTATGTTGTGAATGCTCATCTGTACCATAGGAATAAATAGATACTACTGTGTGGGGCAAGCAACTAGTAACTTGGTTAATAATCATTTAACCTCAGCATTTTCCCAGACCACAACCCCACTACTTTGGTGGTGGTTGGGGCACTGAAATACCAAAGTAACCCAAATGTGGTTGCCCAGTTTTAGCTTTCCTTTGCAGTAACTGCAGGACCACCATCCAAATTGATGGTCCTGGGATTATCAAATGCATACTAAGGAAGTGAGACTAGAAAACGTGGTATCAGAGGTTGCACTTTGCACAGGATATATCCAAGTATACCTGGTACATGCATCAACACATACAAAAACATATTTATAACCATGAGATGTTGGCAAACGTCAGATATATAGTAATCCCAGAAAAGTACGTTAGATATTAATATTTCAATAAACAGTACATCAGTAATGTGGCAATAAGCAAATGCTTATGATTACTAAACACATGAATTACAATATTTCCCGTATTGGACCACCAATATTCCTTTTCAGGAGTCAGAAGTACATTACCTCTCTCTATAAGAGCTTATCCTAGCCATGAAAAAGCTTTTAGGGCAAGTCTATCTTTCCTCTATAGGAAGAACAACCAACATATTACCTTCAATGTTTATTATGTAATTAACCCCTCTAAACGATAGGAGTATTTATGCGGATACCAGGTGGATTATTTCTGGATATCCTTGCAAGCATAAACTCTGCATCATGACTGAGAGAAAGGGTATGCGATGTGATCCAGTGACCACAGAAAAGCGTTGGTGGACACATTGCATCAAAGTGCCTGTTAATAACCAACTATATGAGGAGAGGGACCATGCTTTGTTATAAGCATGTCCATACACGTATTACAATGCCAGGCTTTCATTTTGTTATCACAAAGCAAAATGCAGTTGTGGATATAAACTCACAACGTATCATAAGAAAAACTGTTTGAACACCAGACTGAGACTCGAGATCAGTGAGCAGTGGACCAAAATATATAAATGAAATTGTATCAATTAATATACTTTCAATATACTTTCTTTAAATTACTTTATCCTCTGTAGTAACTATGAAATATTAAAGTTAAAACAATAACATTTAAAAGCCAACTTTTAGTGTGCATAGGAATTACAAGGCCGTTCATAATGTGAGATAAAGAGCAACTTTTTTAAAACCGAATAGTCTGTGAACACAAAATGACCTTGCGCTGAAAATTCACTTGCAGAAAAAAAACAAAACCCTTTTCTTCTTTTTTTTCTTAAGTAAATTAATTAATTAATTAATTAAACATATTTAGAAGCTCCCTCAAAGTCCTGATGACTTTGCAAGAAACATGTCGTCCTTAAATACTGGGTAAGTCTATTAAACAGTGAAAAAGCATTTTTACCCTGTATATCATGTTGTCACAGCTATAATGTGCAGTATTACAAATTATTAATAAGTGTTGTGCAAACTGTTCATTAAAAGCCAGTGGTCTAGCGAGCTATAGAACATTTATTTATTTATTCTTTAAAGCTCTGACCTCAATCGGCAAAGCAATATTATAATGGTGTCCATTGCAACCTGCTATCTATACCTGCTGCTCTCCAAAATTCTGAATATGTTCTGAGATTTCCTGGGCAATAATAAATCCCCAAAAAACAACAAATTTGCATTTATGCTAAACCTGCCTGTTGTAAACTTATTCTGCATATTTCTTGACATAAGTACTTGTACTTGAATCTGTTTAACAAAGTTGTTTATATTGTGACTGTTTATATTGTGGTAATATATATATATATATATATATGTATATATTTTTATTATTATTATTTATTTTAACATTGCTTAATTTTTAAAGATACCTGCATATTTAATTAAATATCCTTTATACGGCTCTAAGGCATAAAATATCGGCAAATTAAGATTATATACAAAAATGCATGTTCTGGGTGTTCTCCTGATTAATTTTCTATAATTTATTTATTTATTTATTTTTCTTAAGTCTGGAATCAGATTCCCAATTTCAGATGCTTCTTTGGAGGTGACCACAGAAAAGTATAGATTCTATAAAATAGATGTGAGGGGGCTTTGGACAGTAAAGTTACCTTAATCATACTTTTCATATAGCAGATATGTGATATGCAATGTGATTTAATATATCAGAGTATTATCACTTTAATTGACACTGCATTTTTTTTATGCATTATTCTTTATGCATTATTATTTTTCTTTTTTTTTAAGTTTAACGTCTGTTTAGAATATTGCAGGCTTTGCAATATCAAATTAATTTTGCATTATATATATTCACAATGCTCTTACAACATATTATTAAAATTAGCCTCTTTCAGAATTGTAGAATTTGTGGTGAAACTGAATCCCCATATGAGATTTAAAACTGTATTTTTATTTCTACTCTGTGCCCTAATCAGTATTTATATACATAATTGACACATCATATAGCTTTTAAAGAAGCAATTATTTCACTCATCATGTGTGGTTGACTGTGGACTTTTTAAAATCTACTCTTTATTTTTTTATAAATCTGTTTCTGGCTCTGAGAGAGCAGGCTGCTGAATGCATGTAAATGCTCTTATTGCCTAGTCTATATACGTTTATTTATAAACAACATTGATATATTTATATATAAACAACTTTGATATTTAATCTTATTTTATATTTATTTTATGAAACCTAGTTTATGAAATTCACTGAGATTACATGTGTCTGATCTGATCACAGTCAGTAGTATAATATCATTGTTCTAATTTCCTTACTGCTAGCACCACAGGTACAGTGGGATAGTACCACTGATTTAAGTAAGCTTTCCCTTTTAAAATTGGTGGACTTTAATCCTGCCATAGCAATAGACTAAAGACTGTACCTGAGTAAGCAAAGTTATTATGTGCAGGAATTGTGCACTTTAAATAGTAGAATACTTATGCTATTCTAGTGAATTGGGCTGGCTGCTTAACACATCATTTAGTATCTTTTGGTCACATTTAAAGCTTTAAATGTATTTAACATTTTATTTAAATAAGCCTTTAATAATTTCAGTTTAAAAGTTGTCAGAAATCCTGTATAGTTACAATTTTATTTAGCCCTGATTTATCTTACATATATATTATTTTTAATCATTTCATCAATATTTATGCAGAGCATTTAGAGAAGCAAAGGATGTATAACCACCTGTTGCCCTTTTTTCTAGGAGGGTAGTATAATTTCAACTCTGTTAAGGAAAAATATGAGCTAGTTATCATATATTATATAAAATATATGCTGCAGTGTACTGCATTGTACTGCACTGAATGTATTTAAAAGCCATGTCTTTCTCTTTATGGCTGTATGTAATAATGTTGTTCATAATTTGGAATATAAAAAAAAAACACGACTTCTCAATTCTTTAGAATGGAAGCAATGTTTACATGTTTCTATCTCCGCAACCTTGGCTGGAAACTCCAGACTCCAAAAATAGTTATGCTGTTATAATTCCTGATTTTATTAAAGACACGGAGGCTCCTATTATGCTTCTCTTTCTTTAATTCTCCCTCAGCAGCGAAGAGAGATATATGTAAAAGAGATAAAAAAGAACAAATAACATTAGCATATGACAGTGCTATCATAGGTATCCACCCCCTTACCACATATCTTCAGCCATGGGAGCTATGTCCTCTACTATTTCGGACTCCATTACGCAGGCACTCAAGCAGGTACAACCTCTCTCTACCCCTGCCTTGACCCATAACCCTCCTGAGGGGTTGCAAAGCGCTAACCAAGCGCAGACATTCACAAGACCCCCCCCCCCACGCAGGTTGACCCTGCTCTGATTGACATGCCTCAGGCTGTCCATGATGGCGTGCAACAACCGCGCAATAGAGCTTCTGGGCGAGCTACGGCTACCAGAGACTGGAAAACGGGCTAGAACCCAAGATATACTGTCTGACTCAGACGAGGAGGGGATGAGGGGTCAGACGTCCCGTACTCAGACCCGTACGAGGACGAGCTCTCAGAGGGTGAAAGCCTCCAGGGAAAACAGTTCCCCTTGACGCCTACTCGTACCGCTGCACATTCGGGGGCACCCGAGGTGGAAACAGGCCGCGACCTTAAAGAGGTCCCGCTATTTGACCCTGACAACTTAAGGCACCCACGCTCTGCGGAGTGGGAACCCTCCGAACACATTGCCCGATACCTGGCCCTCAGAGTACGTAAGTCCCTTTCTCAGGAGGGCCGTAATAAGTTGAGAGCAGAATGCCCCCGACCCATAATTCCTGATGCTGTGGCAAAAACCCCAGAAGTGGACCCTCAGATAGCCCAGTTTCTAGCCAAAACCGGCTGGAAGTCTAAGAAGGGATTGGACTACTCCCTCCGAAACTGTCAGGACAAGTTCCTAGACACCCTGGGTCCTGTCACTAAGCTGTATGAACTGCTGGAAGCAGCTCAGTCGGGTGAGGCACCACTAGACTTTGAGGTGGCGTTCGGCTGGCTCCAACGCTTGGTCTGCATGATCGGCAATGCCAATACTGCCATGTCAACAGAACGCAGGAAGGCGATCCTGCTGAAAATTGAACCCAAGCTGGCTAGCATGGCCTCCACCTAGCCAGGGGCTGCGGCTAAGGGTCTGTTGTTCTGCGAATCCTTCGTCAAAGACCTGGGCTCCTATGTCAAGACCTTCACGGCTCTGGATAAGGCCCAATCATCCATTAAAAGGGTCTTCCACCAAAAGGTTTTTCGGTGGTGCCGGTAGAGGTAGGAGCCGTCTATCCGGCCACAACCCCCGAGGTCTTTCCAGACCAGGCAGAGGCTCCTTCAACATACAGAGGCAAAACCAAGAACGTTCCTACACTCCGTTCTTCCCTTCTTGAGGAAGATCTTGGAATGCCCGTGGCAGCAGAGGAACAGCCCCAGGAAAATGCCCTTATGGTGAGTACGATTTTTCCCCATTTTTCCCATATAAACGTGGGGGGCAGACTGGCTTTGTTTTCTCAGACTTGGGCCACTATCACGTCCGACAGCTGGGTGCTACAGACTGTAGAGGGTTACCATCTGGAACTGACAGGTCTTCCTTTTCAGGATTCCCTTCCACGTGTGCCACGCATGCCGCAGTCGCACCACGACCTCATCTCCACGGAAATAGAGGCCCTTCTCAACAAAAATGCCATAGAGGAGGTCCCTCTAGATACCCCAGGTTTTGTAAGCAACCTGTTCTTGGTGCCGAAGAAAGGCGGGGGTGTCCGCCCGGTGATCAACCTAAGACCCCTCAATGCCTTCATACAATACCGGCATTTCAAAATGGAGGGCATACACTGCCTCCGAGACCTCCTTCTCCCGGTAGACTGGATGGTGAAACTCGATCTGCAAGATGCATATCTCACGATCCCTATAACCCCATCACACAGGGACCTGCTGCAATTCTGGTGGGGCACAAAGAAATGGCGCTTCTGCTGCCTTCCTTTCGGTCTATCCTCTGCTCCCTGGTGCTTTACGAAGATGCTGAAACCAGTGGTCGCATTCCTCAGGTTACACGGTATTCGTCTCATTATCTACCTGGACGATATCCTCATACTGTCGGGAACACGATCCCTTCTGCTGTCACACCTATCGTGGACCCTTCACCTCCTGCAGAACCTCGGTTTCCTGGTAAACTGGGAGAAATCGGTATTACAACCCTCTCAGCAGATGGAATTCCTAGGATTCCGAGTCGACTCTGTACAACAAACCCTGTGCCTCCCTTCAGACAAGATGTCCAACATAAAGAAGGAGATCAGGAGGATAATGAACCGCCCGGACATTTCTCTAAGGCAACTGGCTCGAGTAATCGGCTTACTAGCGGCCTCCATACAAGCGATCTTCCCGGGACCACTCCACTACCGGGCACTACAACGCCTGAAAGCAACTTGCCTAAGGAAAGGGCAATCATACGATTCCAACATCACTCTGGACGAAGAATCCAAGGAGGAACTGGACTGGTGGTTAACCCACATGGAAGCGTGGAACGGACGGGCGATCTTCGGTTCCACTCCAGATATGATAATAGAGTCAGATGCGAGCTTACATGGCTGGGGCGCGTGCTGCAGCTCCATATCCACAGGAGGCAGATGGTCAGTAAACGAATCATTCCTACACATAAACTCACTGGAACTTCTGGCGGCCTCATTTGCCATCCGCAGCCTCACACCCAGGGGCATCTCCTGCTCAATCCTCCTCAAGTTAGACAACATCTCTGCGGTCAGATACATAAACCATCTGGGAGGTACCAAGTCGCGCAGCCTGGCGGTCTTGGCTCGAGACTTCTGGCACTACTGTTTGCAAAACAATGTGTCAGTGACCGCAGAACACATACCAGGTCTGGACAATTACACCGCGCACTGGAACTCCCGATACCTGAGAGATTTAGGAGACTGGAGACTCCAACCGAAAGTCTTCTCCAAGATAGCGCAACTATGGGGCCCCTTGAGTGTGGATCTCTTTGCCTCCAGACTGAACACACAACTTCCTCATTTTTTCAGCTGGCGACCAGACCCGGAAGCCTTGGCAACGGATGCCTTCCTTCAGGTCTGGACAGGGGGACGAGCTTATGCCTTTCCCCCGTTCAACCTGATCGCTCGGACTCTGGCCTACATTCGACGATACAGAACCACGTTGGTCTTGATAACACCATGCTGGAGGTCTCAACCCTGGTTCCCCCACCTTCTGGAAATGGCGATCGATTTTCCGCGGTTACTACCGGATCAAACGTCCCTGTTGACCAACCCAGATGGGGAGAACCACGACCTGATAGAACGGGGAATCCTTCGACTCATGGCATGGCTCCTTTCCGGGGACCCTGGGAAATCACGGAGGTTTTGAGAACAACTACCCAACTCTTGGCGAATGCCTGGGCACCAGGAACACGACGCGCATATGCTACGGCATGGAGAGCTTGGTCCGATTGGTGCCTGGAAAAATCAGTGGATCCCATATCAGCTCCTGTAAAGACGGTACTTGACTTCCTTACTCAATTGTTCGAATCAGGCAAGGCATTCTGTACAGTCAACATCTACAGATCTGCTATCTCAGCAGGTCATGATACTGTGGACGGAATTCCCCTCGGACAGAACCCCCTGATATGTCGCCTACTCAAAGGTATACGTTTCTCACGTCCACCTAAATCCAGATACGGATCCTTTTGGGATGTCAACATAGTGTTCAAATTCCTGGAGGAATGGCCCGACAATGCGGCACTGTCATTTAAACAGTTGTCTGCTAAACTGCTCATGATTTTATGTTTATTATCCTGTTGTCTGCTAAACTACTCATGATTTTATGTTTATTATCCTGTAAAAGGGTGTCAGATGTAAGGACTGGCTGGCCTGCACATTCACTCCGGAAGGTGTGTCTTTTGATATTTCTCGGAGAACAAAATCAGCAACTAAGCAGGTCTTCTACCCACGCCTTCCAAACCAACCGAATCTGTGCCCTGTACTATGCTTAAAAGAATACGAAGCCCGTACTTCCCCCCTACGGCCATCTAACAACGGCCCTTTGTTTATTTCACTAAATAAACCGCACCTACCAGTAACTACACCTACTCTCGCCCGTTGGGCCAAATGGTTACTAGCTTCGGCCGGGATAGACGTTACTATTTTTTCGGCCCACTCGGTCAGAGGCGCTATGGCCTCTAAAGCATCGACAGTTGGGTGTCGATTAGAGGACATCCTGAGGGCCGCAGACTGGTCTTCAGAATCCACATTCTGGAATTTCTATTTTAAACCAATCCAACATTTCTCGGAAAGAGTCATTGCTCAGCTTTGAAAGAGCATAATAGGAGCCTCCGTGTCTTTAATAAAATTCCTAGATTTTACTATTAACATGACGTAAAGTCATGATTTTATTAAAGACACGGAGGCGAGTATTATTCCCTCCCGCCCTCCCTGGGTGGAGGATTTGGATTTCTCTTGGATATCAACCACAGATCGGGTGAGTTCCTACGATCTATTACCCTAGAAAAAGGTTCGCATACGCCGCTCAGGTAAGTGGCTTTGTGTTAGTAGACGTATCTTACTATATCTTATGTTATGACGACATGACTACTTTTGTACGAGTTAGTTATATATACGTGGGGATGCATGATATCATCCAGTCACCAACCAGATATTACCATATTTTCTCCTCTCTTTTTAGCCTGAATTACACTATCAAGGTGGTGAAGTCCTGATACAAGGCGTTACAGTCTAACCTCAAGGATTGGACATTCATCTATCGCCCACTGTTCCTGTTCGGGCCAAGTTTATAGTTTCGGTTATGGATCTGGTTTTTGGATCGCAGAAGAAAGAGGAAGAAGCATGGAGTGCTACACCTTATATACTAAGGGGGTGGATACCTATGATAGCACTGTCATATGCTAATGTTATTTGTTCTTTTTTATCTCTTTTACATATATCTCTCTTCGCTGCTGAGGGAGAATTAAAGAAAGAGAAGCATAATACTCGCCTCCGTGTCTTTAATAAAATCATGACTTTACGTCATGTTAATAGTAAAATCTAGGAATTTTCAATCAACAGCTAGTGTAACTGACAATATGGAAATTATCACTGTTTTATAAAACTTTTCATATGTAGTGGACATTAGAATCCAGAACCCGGTAATGCAATAATAAAAAATCCTGTCTGTCTGTTGCATGAATGTTTTCATTAAAGCGGCACTGTCATGCCGAATCCTGTTTTTTTTTTTTAACCCCCCTCCGGCCTCCATTACATCTAACTAACACCCTAGTCACCCCCAAATGCCCCTAAGCACCCCACATTACCTATTTTTTATTCCTTATTTTCTGCCCCGATCTTTATCCAGGGCGCCGCCATCTTTGTGTGGGTAGATGAAGTCCCTGTGGGACACGTCATCAGCCCTCACTAGATAGACTGTGAGATTCCCGCACATGCCCAGTGAAACACCTGGACATGCGGACGGGAATTTCATCTATTCATTCATTCATCAGACAGACGAATGAGTGAATAGAAATATCAGCCAAACAAACAAACACTATGTATCAGTGTTCGTTTGTTCGTGCAGTTTATTACAAGGAGGGAGCTACCGGCATGGGCGGCGAGTGGGGGCCATAATGAGAATGAGGGGGGACCTACTGCCCCCCCCCCGGCCCCCACCCCTGGGTGGTGGGTGGGGGCCCTAAGTCAATTCCCCCCCCCTACCAAGGTGACTAGGGGTCCACAAGCCCCTAGTCACCCACCCCCCCACCCAAAAAAAAATTCCCTACCTACCCCCCTCACCCTAAAAAATAGTGAGGGGGGAATAAAATAACTAACCTGTAAAATAAAATTAAACTTACCATTCGACGTCTTCTTTTTTCTCAAATCTTCATTTTTCAGCCCCAAAAAAGGCCAAACAAAAAACCAACATAACCGTCGAATTGAAAATAACATAAAAATCCCGAGCGCAAAAAAAAAACCTGACGAAAAAGAAAAAACCTGAGTGCAAAAAAATAATCCATCTTCACCCATGGAGGGCTCCGCGCAGACTGAGCTCCGCAGGGCGAGGCAAGGTTTATAAAGCCTTGCCCCGCCCTGCAATTAGGCTAAGAACACTCTGATTGGTGGGTTTAAGCCAATCGGAGTGCTCTTTGTCATTTTACACAGCGTGGGAAAATTCAAAAGAACTTTCCCACGCTGTGTAAAATGACACAGAGCACTGTGATTGGATGGATTTCAAGCCAACTACTGTGTGTGTTTGTAAACAGTACACAGCGGGAGTTCTTTGGAATTTTCCCACGCTGTGTAAAATGACACAGAGCACTGTGATTGGATGGTTTGAAATCCATCCAATCACAGTGCTCTGTGTCATTTTACACAGCGTGGGAAAGTTCTTTTGAATTTTCCCACGCTGTGTAAAATGACAAAGAACACTCTGATTGGCTTAAACCCACCAATCAGAGTGTTCTTAGCCTAATTGCAGGGCGGGCATTATAAGCTCTCCCCGCCTCATGGAGCTCAGTTCGTCTCCATGGGTGAAGATGGATTATTTTTTTGCGCTCGGGTTTTTTCTTTTTCGTCAGGTTTTTTTTGCGCTCAGGATTTTTATTTTATTTTCAATTCGACGGTTATGATGGTTTTTTTATTTGGCCTTTTTTGGGGCTGAAAAATGAAGATTTGAGAAAAAAGAAGACGTCGAATGGTAAGTTTAATTTAATTTTACAGTTTAGTTATTTTATTCCCCCCTCACTATTTTTTAGGGTGAGGGGGGTAGGTAGGGACTTTTTTTTTGGGTGGGGGGTGGGTGACTAGGGGCTTGGGGACCCCTAGTCACCTTGGTGGGGGGGGATTGACTTAGGGACCCCACCCGCCGCCCAGGGGTGGGGGCTGGGGGGGGCAGTAGGTCCCCCGCTCAATCTCATTATGGCCCCCACCCACCGCCCAGGGGTGGGGGGCAGGGGGGGGCAGTAGGTCCCCCCCTCATTCTCACTATGGCTCCCACCTGCCGCCCAGGGGTGGGGGCCGGGGGGGGCAGTAGGTCCCCCCCCCCTCGTTATCATTATGGCCTCCACCCGCGCCCAGGGGTGGGGGCCGGGGGGGTGGACACTAGGTCCCCCCCTCATTATCTTTATGGCCCCCACCCGCCGCCCAGGGGTGGGGGCCGGGGAGGGGCACTAGCCCCCCCCATTATCGTTATGACCCCCACCCACCACGCAGGGGTGGGGGCCGGGGACGACGACATTAGGTCTCCCCCCTTATTTTACTATAGGGCCCCAACCCTTCGTTTAGGGGTGGGGGCCAATAGTTTTTTTTTTTTTTTTACAGTGAGCAGCCACAGGCTGCTCACTGTTTACCAGACATGCCCCTACTCGCGGTATAGCGAGTAGGGGCATATTATTTACTAATACGAAGTAATTTTTACTTGGTATTAGTAAAGTTGGCTGAAAGACCAATTTAGGTCTTTCAGCCTTTTAGTAGATAGCTCTCTGATACCGTGGGAATTAGGGAGTTATCTACTAAGCGGCTGCAAGATGCAGCCACAGCATGAATAGGATCGGAGTTTCATTCATTCTAATGAAATTGTGATCCAAATAAAGTTCCGAATTGCGTTCTAAAAGAAACGAACATAATGTTCGTTTCTTTTAGAACGCATTTCGGCAGTTTTGTGTAAAGTTACAGGAAGCATCGTGGGAACACAGAGGGAAGGTGAGAATCATGGGAAAATTGTTCTGACCAGCGGAAATGAAGCACACTTTGCTCCTCTGCTGGTCAGAGCTGGTTAAGCGGAGGAATCCTCCATAAAGCAAAGAGTCCCTACTTTGTCTTATGATTTTAAAGAAAACTAAAGAAGACAGGAAGAAAAGAATAACAGATCCTGAGATAGGGGGAGAAGAGGAAGAGATTGAGGAAAGGCAAGTTCGGCATGACAGTGCCGCTTTAAGCCATAATGCAATTTTCTTTGCATTCTTGGAATTAGACTTCAAAATAGCAAGCCTTTCAACGCTCTGTCTTATCACTTTTCTTTTGACAACATTTTGCATTAATCTTTTTCCTGCGCATGCATACTAAGCAGCTACAAAGAGAACATATCTCCCTGCCTGTAATCCACTGTCCTGGAACTAATGGACCATGCTATGCTGGTGTATTAGGCATATTAGGGAGTTTACCAACTATGTATATTTGTTCTCTTATGATAATAATTAAGATCCACAATTTCGGCATTGTATGCTAATTACAATGTACCTGGCACCTGAACTTAAAGTGCCTTGTACGAGTTCACATTAAAATCATCTCTCCATGAGCTCTGAGTCTGGGCTACAAATAGCTCAATAGATTCTTGATATTTCAAGACTTGTGCCATGACAAAGTATTGTGTCTTCTCTTACGTATAAGAGTTTACCTAGGTATTTATTATTTTTTAGTTAAAGCTTCCAAGTACAAGTCCCTTCGTGGTCGCCAATTGTAACCGCAGGTGATTCCCTTATTTACCACTATAATGTCTTAAAGCATAGAACTTAGTATGGCTAACCATACAGATATCTTAGCCATAATTTTATATAGTTAGTGTAAGAGATCCTCTATTTAAAATATATAAATAATTGGGACTACAATATAAAATAAGGATTGTCTTGGAAGCAATAGTTTTGTCTTTTTGGATATTTATTATATAAAAATATAAATATAGACATATAAAATCCATTATAGCAGAGTTTATAAGATTAAACTAAATGCTTGCAAATATCATTAATAGGTTAACATACCCTTCTAAACATGTCATCATGTCAGCCTCTCTTTCATTTTAAGATGGAGCAGCGTCTGTCTCCAAGTCTCTCCTCTGTGTCTTAACATTTAAAAGTACACCTATTTATACCTTAGGTGTCTCCATTTTAGGGTTACCGTAGTTCATATATGAAAAAGTAACACTTCTTTTACTTTATTCATTTTAGGACCTCCCTTAACTTGGCAACCATACAAGGCCATAACTAAAGGGTGTATACATCATGGAAATTTTCCTGACTTAGTTCAAGATGGCATCTTAAAGTCTGGACATCCTTATCTACTTAAGGTTACCACAGTATATTGTGTACTGAAAGAGTCGTAGCATAGCCTTGAAGTTTGTTTATGCATTATTGTTATTGTAATTCGTCTGGGACAAAATGGCGCAAACATATTATGCACTGAGGTTATTGTTTATAGAAACAGTTATGAAAAACAATATGTTCCATTTCTAACACCTTGTCAAGTACACAGTTTAAGAAATACAACATTTCATTCTAAAACTTGTAATATTTGCATTTGCCCATATCAAAAGTTCTTTGGAATTTTCCCACGCTGTGTAAAATGACACAGAGCACTCTGATTGGCTGGATTTCAAGCTAACCAATCAGAGTGCTCTGTGTCATTTTACACAGCGTGGGGAACTCCCAAAGAACTTTCCCACGCTGTGTAAAATGACACAGGGGACTCTGATTGGTTAGCTTGAAATCCAGCCAATCAGAGTGCTCTGTGTCATTTTACACAGCATGGGAAAATTCCAAAGAATGACTAGTGGTTTGGGGCCCCCCCTATTGTTATTTAGGGCCCCCACCCACCGTGCAGGGTGGGGGCCGAGGGTGAGGACAGTAGGTCCCCCCCTCCACATTCTTATTTAGGGCCCCCACCCGTCACACAGGGGTGGGGGCAATAGTTTTTTGTTTGTTTTGTTTTTACAATGAGCAGCCACTGGCTAGACACACCTCTACTCGCGGTATAGCGAGTAGGCGCTGAATTTACTAATACTAAGTAATCTTTACTTAGTATTAGTAAATGTGGCTGAAAGACCAATTTAGGTGACCAATTTAGGTCTCCCTAATACCGTGTGAATTAGGGAGTTATCTACTAAGCGGCTGCTTATTTTATGTTATTTTTATGTGATTTCCCTATCCACATTTGTTTGTAGGGCACTTGTCCTACTCTTACCCCCATTTTACTTCCTTTGCAGCCCTCTAGCCCTTTCCAGGAGTTTTTTAGAGCCATTTTTGTGGCCAAAAGTTTGGATCCCCATTGACTTCAATGGGGTTCGGGGTCAAGTTCGGGGTTAAGTTCAAGCCCAAACTTTTTTTCAAAGTTCGGCCAAACCCACCAGTCCAGAACATCCAGGTGTCTGCTCAACTCTATTCATCACTTCACCCAGACTGGTCACTCCATCCAAAACCTCAGGATTAAAGTTCTTCTCTTTCAAAGACTCATGAATAAAAGACATTTGAGATGAAAATGATCACACATTTCAACACCAGAAATGAAGGACTTAATGTAGACTCTGGCTTTCTCACACACTACCAAAACTTTTTATAAACACATCTTAATGTCTTATATAGTTCTTGTTGAATATTCTCACTTCACCTTTATTGGATCAATTAAAATACATACATGCATGCAGCTATATATTTGCATGTTCTGATCTGCTCTTTTTTGGCGTATTTTTTTTTTGGTTATTTTTTTCTTTTTAACTAGCTTATTGACTGTCCTCTGTTTATTTACCTTTCTGGCTATTCTCAGCCAAAGCTACACCTTGCAGGCACATCTTCTGTTATTTATGACACCCCACTCACCCCCTCTCCCCTTCTCTAACATCAGTTGCTTTAAGTGTTAAACTCGATCAGATTGATTAGTATTGCTTTAGATCTGAGGAAGAGAGGAAAACTCCTGAAAGCTCATCTTTGAAACATTATGTTAGTCCAATAAAAAAAGTTATCATTGCATACTGCAATACTCTGGTATTTTGTCATCTTGTCTACTGGACTGATATGGCTAATCCAATTTAAACTATATATATATATATTTATATATATATATATATAGTGTAGATTGGATTATAGATTGGATTATATACAGGCATACCCTGCTTTGCGGACCCTCACTTTGCTAACACTCGCGAGTACGAACATACTGGCGTGTGTACTTTAAAGTGCCTTGCGACTACGGACATTCCCGCGTTGCACAGCCGCAGTATCCCAATTAAGGACATTTCCCGCACTGTGCAGCTGCAGTGCCAAAAAGGCGGAGCTGATCCCGCCAGTTCTACACCCCGTAGTTGACATCGCGATCAGAGTTGCCATCCATCCAAAAACCTGCACAAAGGTAAGTACTGTATACTAACACACTATCCTATCCTGTTCCTAATAATTCTTTGTCTTTCTCTCTCTACTGTACAGTATCTGTGTGCCTACTCCTAATATATATCTGCAATACTGTACTTTATATAAGTACACTATCCCATCCTGACACCCCACTACAGCCCCTGACCTGCCCCACTACAGCCCCTACCCCCACTACATCCCCTGGCCCCCCACCACAGCCCATGACCCTCCACTACAGCTCACGACCCTCCACTACAGCCCCTGACCTGCCCCACTACAGCCCCTACCCCCACTACATCCCCTGGCCCCCCACCACAGCCCATGACCCTCCACTACAGCCCATGACCCCACTACAGCCCACGACACCCCACTACAGCCATTGAACCCCCCAGAGCCCATGACCCTCCACCCACAGCCCATGACCCTCCACCCACAGCCCATGACCCACCACTACAGCCCCTGTCTCCCCACTACAGCCCCTGACACCCCTCAACAATCAAATAGGGTAAGCTTACATTTTTTATTTTAAAATTGTGTTTATTTTAGTTAGAAATACATTACAGTACAGGGTACTGTACATTATTTATATCAGTTAGGCCTAATTCCCCAGCAGGAAAGTTTCTCGCCTTTTTAGCAGAGTACCATTTCTAGCACTAGAAAAGAGATGGAATGGTAAAAAGCTGGGTTCTTTTTGGGGGGAGGAGGAATAACTTGCAATGATGAACAAGAGATTTACCCAATTATGTGGGCTGGGTCAATTTCAAATTTAAAGTCAAAATAGCCAAAATGGAAAAATTATCAGCTGTGTTTTCAGTTGAGCATATTTAGCCTTAAATTTAAAAATCAATTTAAATTCAATTTAAAATTTTCAAATCACTAAATACCACATAAAAGTCTTTTTTTTAAAAAAACCTCTTTGTACAAAATAAAAGTAGAATTTTTTGTTTTTCTTATTTAAAATACATTTTTAAATATCAGCATCAAGAATTCAAAACTAGATCATATCGCAAAAAACAAAAAGTATTTTAAATTGTGGTGGTGCTATCACCTTGTTCACCCACCTAAAAAAAAAGAAAACAAATTAAAATTACTTCTGCTGCTGCTGCTCCCCCTTTTTTCAAATGCCTTGCATTGTTGTTTTGCTCTGTTTAGGTGAGTCCTGTGATGTCTGCTACCTGTTTTTGGAAAAATTGGGAATTTTCAAATATTGAAAGTCAGTGGTCAGTTTGTTACCTACCCTTTCCTTTTTTGAAAAATCCCCTTTTGAAATTAAATGAATCCGGCTGCAGCTAGAGCACTGTGTTTTTCACACTGAAGGATGGTCAAAGACAATGCAGACTGGATGCATAAGTATGTTTTGTTGTTGTCAAGATGGAAGGTGTGAGTCGTTAATTGCCTATTGACTTTTTCCTATCCTTTTGAATAATTACCCTATTTTTAACTTGAAATGCTTCCAATATTGTATGAATAAAAGATGGCAAAAGGAAAAAGATTGCAATCAGTTATACTAAAACTACCATTCTAAAAAAGGCCTCTCATTTCCTATTTTTTTTTATCCAGATATATACTAATATAGTCTCCAACAGATTCACCCACCTCAACAATTCACCTAGAGAGGAGGTTTTTTTCGGGCATCATATATGAAAGACAGACACAGAACTATGGGAGATATAAGAAGATCACCAGGGAAAAGAAGGAAAATCCTGGAAGAAGGGGAACTGGAGGAGGAGTTTTTACACAGAAGTGAAGAAAGAGACAAACAAAGACACCAGAACAATGCGATATCTTCAGTCTCACATCTAAACCACTGAGGACTGCCCAAATTAAATTGTTAGGTAGAGGATTCAAATTTGCTCCTACTAAAGCCCTGATCAAATTTGATACCTATATAGATCTTCAAAAATTCAAATGTAAGCTATGTCTGTGATGCATGATCTAAATAAGATAAGAAAACCCAATCAATATGAGTGTAATTTAAGCAAAGAGGAGAAACTTGCTCTCAGGAATTTCAAAAAAGATGAACAGATTGTTATCAAACCGGCCGATAAGCGGGGTGGAGTGGTACTTATGGATACAGAAAAATATATTGGAGAATCAATAAGACTTCTTAGTGATGATAAAACATACAAAAAACGAAAGATCCTAGCCATGAAATTACACAAGTTTATATGAGATTAATCGAAAAGGGAAAAGAGAGAGGCATTCTTAATAAAAAATAATTCAAAATCCTCAGTATATCTCACCCTAAATTTCCTGTTTTCTTCCATCTCCCAAAAGTACACAAAAGTAGAGAAAACCCTCCTGGAAGGACTATCGTCTCCGGTATTGGGTCAATCTCGAGTAAATTGTCCCAATATATTGACAAGTGTCTACAACCTATGGTTCAAAGATGCCCTAGCCATCTTAAAGATTCCTTAGCTTTTTTAAATATTTAAAAAAAACTAAATTGGGATGATTTTTACTTAGTGACAGCTGACGTCAGCTCCCTATATAGGATTATAACACACGATAAGGGTTTCGATGCCACCAAGTATTCTTTAGAACACTTTGGAATGTTCCCCAAACCACAAGTAGATTTTATTTTAGAAGGAATTTTATGGATTTTAAATAATAACTACTTCTGGTTTAACTTGGAGTTTTGTTAACAGATTTGCGGAACGGCGATGGGCACCTTGTTTGCTCCCAGCTATGTGAACGTATTCATGTCTCATTGGAAATTACAGTATATCTATGGTAATGAGGACTAGGGGTCAAGCCTGGTGCTACATCACCTCTACATTGACAACATTTTTTATTTGGAAGGAGGTTGAAAGTTCCTTCAGTTTTTTTAACTATTTAAAATTCCAACAACTGGGGCATATCGCTTAGCAGTGAATATAGTAAAACTACAGTTAACTTCCTAGATCTGAATATTTACGTGGAGCAAAATAAAATAAAAACACATACTTTTTTTAAACCAGTAGATGTTAACAGCTATATAGGGGAGAGTGGCTGTCATCTGTCCCCATGTCCCTAAATACAAACTTCTTAGAATAAAAAGAAACTGTTCGGAGGATATAATGTTTCAGGAACAAGCAAAAAAGATTTTAGGAGATTTTAGAGATAAAGGATACAAAGAAGAAACCCCAAAGAAGGCATACGAAGATGTAGCAAAGGAGGATAGACTAAATCTTTTGGAATACAAACACAAAATGCAATAGGAAGTGACAATAAGATAGTCTTGATTTTAACTGTAAAAGTAATATTTTTAAAAGAATAGTAAAGAAATATTGGTCTGTATTACGTGGGGATAAAATCCTCAATACTATACTTCCAGAGAAATCATTAATATATAAAGGAGTCCCAAATTTAAAAAGAAATCTTGTACATAATCATATTAAGTCCAAGAAGAAATCCATAATGTTTAAAGAATCAGCAGGATTTTACGGGTGTGGAGTTTGTACTGCCTGTAAAAATACAGGTGATAGGAAGAGATAACACAAAGAATTCAACAAATCTAAAAGAACAAAAAAATATCCAATTAAAGACCTCATTGCCTGCCACTCTAAAAAGGTTATATAACTTATAACATGCACTTTTGGATTGGGGTATGTGGGAAGGACATCGAGACCTTAAAAAACCCGCATACAAGAACATGTGAGGAACCTAAGAAATGGGTTTGTTAAACGTTTATCATCACAATTTAAACATGAGTATAACCAGGATTCGACACACTTGAATTTTACTGGTATACAGTTAATAAGACCAAATTGGAGCTGGGAAGATCTTATTAGGAAAATGGGACAATATGAGATGATCTTGATTTTTAACTTAGAAACTTTACTTCCAAAAGGACTCAATAGTGATTTTGAATTATGTCCTTTTTTATGAATCTTTCTGTAATCAATTATCTTTTATCAAAATTTTTGTGGTTTTGTATATGTATTCTTATTTTCATATACATATGAATATAAAATTTGATCATCAAATAAGGAACTTTATTCACTTTATTACACTTTGGAATATTGTAAATAATTCTGCTACATAATTCTGCTACATCAGCTGTTTGTAATTTAATTTTAATGTAAAGTAGCCCATATGCTATAATTTTAAGCATATTGATATGTCTAGATTCTATTCTAGAATATTATACTCCTGCCATTAAATATGTATCAATCATCATCAGTAATTGTTTTTTACTTATTTACTAACAGAAAATATCTTACTAAATACATTTTTATGCTTTATTCCATCATATTCCGAATAAGATAACCATGATAGCAATACCAGGAACTGTCTGTCCTGGTAGACAGTGGAAAAGGAATACAGTTCCCACATGCATATGGTAACTAATGATTGGGGGGCAGTGACGTTGTGTCAGATCCCGATACATCAGTTCCGGTGAGTACAGAGATGGGCAGATGCCCTGGAGGAAAATTTTGAAATCGAAACCGGCGGTGACGCGGTGAATGACATCGCGCCTAGCCCGCCCATATATGGTATCACTAATTGAGAGCACTCTGTGTAATTGGACTCTGCTAACGGATTGGACAAGGATTATTCAAACGAACCTATGATAACACCAGACGGGGGTATTTAATGACAGGAGGAAGCAGCTGTGATTGTATACCGATTGAGAAAGCCCAGTGTATTGGGAAAAACGTGTCTTGGCAAGCGGAGCCTACTTTGGGACGTTTTTTTTATCAATTCTTAAAGTACATTTATTTTGTTTATTTATTTATTTTTTGTGTATGTTGTAATTTTATAATAAATATTTATTTTTAGTTCTATCTAGGCTACCTCCACTTCTGCTTCCTAAAGAATGGTGGTGCACTCTTCATTGGTACCTGTCAGGATCTTTAATGTTGAAAAATGCAAAGTTATGCACTTCGGCATAAAGAATACACAAGCAACGTATACCCTTAATGGAAGCAAATTAGGGATAACAACACACGAAAAGGACTTGGGAATTGTTATAGACAACAAACTATGCAACAATATGCAATGTCAATCAGCAGTGGCCAAGGCCAGTAAGGAATTGTCATGCATGAAAAAGGGCATTCATTCTCAGAACGAGAATATAATTTTGCCTCTTTATAATTTACTGGTAAGACCACATATTGAATATGCTGTGCAATTTTGGGCACCTGTTCTAAAGAAGGATATTATGGCACTAGAAAAGCTTAGTGCTACAATGTGAATGTGATCACCATAACTGGCAGAAGATCAGCTTTTTTACTGTCTTATCTCAATGGTTTATTATTTTG